>WHUZ01000007.1:0-730000 GCA_015179045.1 Kalaharituber pfeilii | reverse complement strand
AAAGTTAACCCCCCCGGGCGCATTAGCTGCTGCTCGACCCGATCGCGGCCTTCGACGGAACGGGTACAGTGCGCACGGGGCCCATCCCACTCGTCATTTTCCTGGATCTGGGGTGCTCGACATGCCCGCGCCGGCCTACTCCACTAGTCGCAACAGCGGTGTTCCAAGTCAGGAAAGATCTGCTGCTGATTCCTCCCCACGCCTAGCCTATCCATGCACGCCTGCTTCAAGCCCGTCCTTTCACTTGCATCGCAGCCTCTTCCACCCCCCCTCTCCCCCCCCCCCCCCAAAGTGCCACTTTTCTAGAATCCACAACAACAACAGCCCCCCCAACCCCCCTCCACCCATCCCATTCCTTTATATAGGTAACAGCCCCAGCAGTCCTCCGAAAGCCTAGAAGAAGGGGCCCATTACTGCTCACCAACGCGGAGGATCAGCAATCGGCCGGATGTTTCGGAGGGTTTCCGGTGAAGTAGACGTCGACAGTGTGGGACAACACCGGTTGCTGGACCTCACCTAAGTGTGCCTGTACACGCCCGGTTTTATTGCACCATCATTTGACCGATCACAACACACCCCAAAAGTCTCTTCAGCAGCTCCCGAGCCGCTCTAGCAACGGGATTTCACGTTTCTTGCGTGCAATAAACGTCTAAGAACTTTTTCACGATGCTACCAAGTCCCCAGGTTCGGCCGCATCATTCCGAGCAGCACTTCGCTGCGTACTTTGACGCCCTCAAACACGCGCACACATCATATACAGGTCTTCCGCGCAGGTCAAACTATTCTGATAATGCCCCTCTACTGAACCTGTATACCCCATACCGAGCTCATGATTCGGCTCCACAAATTCCACTACAGCTTCATCCGCGAAGTCAGCAAGAAGATTTGTTAAGAAGAAAAACTCCAACAGGAACATTACCTGATGCTTATAATGGCGCCTCGATGGAATGGCCTAGGAGGCCTACAAAGCATATATTATTGCCCTTATCGACAGGAATTCGAGGAGAGCAATTGAATAATCCACCAAAGCGACCCGCAGATACACTAGAGGTTGGAAGTTTATTGCCACAGCAGCAGCAGGTAAATATAGAGAACACAGCTCACCAAGAAAATTGTGTGGTGAACAGTGGGTTAGAGCCGTGGGAGGTTTCAGATCCAGTCCTGTGGGCGGCTTCACAATGTCAGTCAATATTAGATACAAATGCTCTGAGCCATCACAATCCAGTCATACAGCCACAATTACAACAGCTACCCATCTATCCTGATTTGTATTCTAATATTAATGAGAGCCGTTCTTCATTCAACTTGACTCAGCATCTTCAGCAGCAATCACTTCCACTCTACTCACATGTCATGAAAGATAGCTTCACCATTGGTGGGTCAAGCATGAGGGTTTCGGCTAGACAGGATGGTGGGTGGTACCTGACAGATGATATTGGAATCTATCCACAAGCGGTTCAATGTCCAGTGCTGCAGCAACAAGGGCATAATAATACACTTTATCAAATAAATACAGCACTTCCTCTATCCAAACTTCAGCAGTTCCCATCACTCAATGGTGCCCTGCCATCCTGGAATCAGCAGATGAGGGGAAATTCTGGGCAACCACAAGCCCCCCAGACGATAAACGCCCCAGTCATACCCCCTTACCCTATTGCCCCATATCATCCCTTTGTTGCGGATCCAATACATCACACTCAACCTTTCGATGGCATTTCTTCTGGATTGCCTGCTGTGGCTAATTACTTACAACAATTACCCCCTAACCGAAACCGTGTTCTTGCCTGGGCCCATGGCGTCTATGCACATTTGGTTCAGGCAACCCAGGCGCAGCAAGCTTCGCATGGATCCTTAATTGGCTCTCAAGTGGTCCCTCGACCCCCAGTTCGCCCTGTGGCACAGTCAGATGCTACATCTGTAGCAACATTTCAGCATCGCCTTCGGAGTCAGCCGTTACCGACTCCTCAAAAAACAATGTCCAATTGCGCCACACCTATACCACAGTTGAACGACCCGACAGAGGATAATCTTGATCGCCGGAAAAAGCGAAGAGTTGAAAATACGCCTGACAGCCAAGTGCTCACAACTAACTCTCGAAGGGCGAGGAGAAACACTGGGTCAGTACATCCTGCCTCGCCACAGGGGTATAATAGCAGCGCCTCAGTGACATCTGTGGATAGCGCCGCTCCTAATTATGGGGGCACGCAAGCTTGCACAGGCTCATATTCTTCAAACTCTCAAATTACTGGTATCCAGTTTGGAAATCCTATGGCTGGAAACGTCGATGGTTTGCATGAAATAAATATACCTATAGACGTTTCTAGCAGGAGCACGTTTGTTTCTACAGGAATCAGTACAAATGGTGCAGGCCAGATGCTACTTGGAGATGGAGGAATTGTAAACCCCTCCTTTGCAAGAATAGCAGCACATCATGCATTAGATACATTGCATCAGTTATGTGCCGAAACTGGATGGAGTTGGCTAGATGGGATGCTATTAGGGGGGTGTATAGCTTATGTACGAAGATTGATATGTAGCGGCTATTATAAATTTATTATACTGACAGAAGCAACAGGCATTGAATGATCTGAACAAGGCTCTTGTATGGTATCTCAAAATTATCGCCGTTGATAATGCGTGAGTGTTTGATTTGCAAGATGAATCATTACAAACTACTAATAATTACTGGCTGATTCTAGTCATGTGGAGGCATTATCGAATCTCGGAGCCACCTTGTTAGCACTGGGTAGACGTTCAGAAGCCGAGGAGTTCTGGTTAAAGGCTGTGAAGGCTAAGCCAAACTACTTCGAGGCCGTGGAACATCTCGTAGGGCTTCTTTGTGGTGAACAGCGTGGCAGGGATGCAGTAGCTCTTATCGAGTTCGTGGAACGATCGGTAAAGCGGAGGAGTAATACACATCTCGACGGATGTAATCTGAGTGTTTGTTCCAGCTCGAGTGAGTGCTCACATGCCTCTATGAGCCAGTCATCTTCCCCAGAAATGAAGTTTGACTATTATGAGGATGAAGACCCGGCTACACCAATTCCACCACCTAACGACCAGCCAGAGTTCGTGATATCCCCCACGGAGAACGGCAGGTTACTTGGGCTTATTCACGCCAAAGGAAACATGTTATACACGTTGGGTGATAACGCTGGGGCTGCCAAAGCCTTCGAAGATGCTGTCCTTATTGGGGCAGGGAAAGAAAAACATGGAATCAAGGGATTAATAGAAAGGATATTGAACGTACTAGCCCCAGCCGCCGATGGGTTTGGTGCTGGTGCAAGGTCTGCACAGCCAGTTCTACTGACTCCAGACAAAGCACTGAAAACGGCACAGTTGGTCTTCCCTCCACATGGCGAGCTTCCCGGTTTATACGAAGTGCCTTCAGGATCTGCAAAGAAGATTGCTATATCTACTACTAGCAATTCACTTCTGTCACTTGCAAAGATTTTTCAAGATGGTATGTCATCCAGTGCAAGTGGGAACGGACTGGTTTCAGCAGGCGTGAAGGATATACTTGCATTGTATTATCTATCACTCTCTTTACATCCAAGTCCATCGACTGCCAATAATGTTGGTATTCTGTTGGCTAGTGTACAGCAGACTGCACCTATCCCGAATGTTCCTCAGTCAAGCATTTTTCCTGGATATAACCCTGGATCCGGAGTTGGCCTCGCACTTTCGTACTACCAGTATGGCTTGTTTTTAGATCCCCGACACGCGCATCTTTATACTAACCTCGGCAGCCTACTCAAGGATATTAATAATCTTCCAGCAGCAATAAAAATGTATGAGCAGGCTGTTCTTTGCGATGGGTCTTTCGATATCGCGTTGGCGAATCTTGCCAACGCTGTGAAGGATCAAGGCCGGACAAGCGAGGCAATTAAATACTACAGGCGCGCGGTTGCAGTAAATCCAAATTTTGCAGAGGCAGTTTGTGGTCTTGCAAATGCATTGAACAGTGTGTGCGACTGGAAAGGACGGGGAGGAGTAGTAATAAATGGAGGCGCTATAGACAGATGGCATGTCAATGAAGACGGATCATTATTCGACGCAAGAACTCCTGGTGCTGTTAGCAGGGGATGGATGAGCCGGGTTGTTGGCATCGTGGAGAAGCAACTTGAAGAAGGGGAGCATTGGGGAAAAGGCATATTGACCGGGAGCGTACTTGAGAACCTCCTTCGTGACCTGGAGACTGCTGTAGGAGGTAAATGGACTGAAGGGCGGAGGGCGTTGTTGCGAAAAATGTTGGAAGGCTGGGCTGGTCGCAAGAATGAGGGCGCAAAAGTTGTGAGGCTCATTGAGCGAGCTATTAGAAGAGCTGGCTGGAGATGGTATCACGACAAGTATAGTAGACTTGATATACAGCCAATGGATTGTTATCTTCGGCCTACCCTGCCAACCTGCCTATCCATTCCTAGTGCGCCTACTGTTCTTCCTTTCCATACGTTTACTTGTCCCCTCTCAGCTAAGCAGGTAAGTCACCCTCAATTACTGAGGTTTCCACCACGGGCTAATAAACGATTGTACAGGTCCGAATGATTTCTCAACGAAACGGAGTTCGCATATCATGCTCAACAATGCGTGCATCATGGGTGTCTCCTTATGTGTACCCTCCGCCAGCACCTCCAGCACCACACCTAAATGTTGGTTACATCTCCTCCGACTTTAATAACCATCCATTGGCTCACCTGATGCAATCTGTCTTTGGCTTGCATGATCCATCACGCGTCAGAGCTCATTGCTATGCCACTACTCCTAGTGACAATTCCCCACATCGACTCCAAATAGAGAGGGAAGCACCACGTTTCTATGATGCAAGTTGCTGGGGCCCAGATAGACTCATCAATCAGATTATCAAGGATGGAATTCATATTCTGGTCAATCTTAATGGATTCACCCGTGGAGCAAAAAACGAGATATTTGCAGCACGTCCTGCTCCTATTCAAATGAGTTTCATGGGTTTTGCTGGGACACTTGGTGCAGACTGGTGTGACTATCTTCTCGCCGACTCTACGGCCGTTCCTCCAGAAACTCTACGGCCAGTCAGGAAGAACATCGAACTTGAAGATGGGATTGAAGACGACGAAGATGGGGACTGGGTTTATTGTGAGAATATTATTTTCACGAAGTATAGTTTCTTTTGCTGTGACCATCGACAGAGCGCCCCTGATGCACAAGGGCCACGGCTTTCTTGGGCCGAGGAACAAGAACGAAGATGGAAAATGAGGAAAGAGTTGTTTCCTGATCTTCCCGATGATGCAGTGATTCTCGGCAACTTTAATCAGCTCTATAAGGTTTGCTTGCTGTTAATTCTTCTCTGTATTACCAACCGGCTAACAGCAATTCCAGATTGAGCCCACGACCTTCCGAACTTGGCTGCGCATCATTGCGAAAGTTCCTAACGCTCGCCTCTGGCTATTGCGTTTTCCAGAGCTTGGCGAACGGAACCTACGTGAGCTCGCCGTGAAGTGGGCAGGACTGCAAGTCGCCGAACGCATCATTTTCACCGACGTCGCACCGAAGCAACAGCATATCTCCCGTGCTCGTGTATGCGACATTTTCCTCGACACGCCTGAGTGTAATGCACATACGACAGCCGCCGATGTCACGTGGTCAGGCACCCCGTTGCTCACGTTACCACGGCATAAATATAAAATGTGTTCAAGAATCGCAGCGTCCATTATCAGGTCGGCGGTTCCGCCGACGCCGGAAGGGAGGAAGATTGCAGATAGAATGATTGCTGATGGTGAGGAGGATTACGAGAAACGTGCAGTGGAGCTAGCAAGCGGGCTGAAGTATGAGCCTGGCGGTAATGGGATTGCCAAAGGGGAGCTGGTTGAAATTAGAAAAGTACTCTTTGAAGGAAGATGGGTGAACCCATTATTCAACACTCGACGCTGGGTACGGGACCTTGAAACAGCATATGAAAAAGCATGGAAGAACTGGGTCAACGGCGAGGGCGGAGATATATGGTTATACTGAATTTTATTTTGTTGTTATAATAGGGGCATCTATTAAAGTCATTATGTTTGGTTCGCAAAGAATGCATCGGCTGGGAAGGCATTTGATTTAAATTTGCTTAAATTTGATATGGCATTTATGGAGTGTGGGGCTTGTAACTTTACATTTGGGTATCTTCTGTTTCTCTAGTACAGATATAGTTTCATTTGTTTCTGCTTCTTTCGTTTTGGGGTATCATTGGTACTGGTATTTATATATCAAGTGTTGGCCCTTTGTTGCTTCATGTCACATATACCTGGCGTACAGACTTTTGTTCATTTCCTTCTCATTTCAGTTCTTTGATATGGAACTTTTGCGTGGTGGCATCGATTCAGTAGAGAATAATGATAACACTGCCTTGCAACATAGAGATCTAGGTGTGTCCCAAAACATGCAACTTTTCTTCCAAACGCAGGATTTAGAAGACAAAGTTAATAATGAAGACCAAATGGCCCAGCCCACCAACCAAGTTTCGATGGCTGCTGAGAGCTGATGAGGAGGTCTGGTTCACGCGAGACTACTAGAGTATAATGTACTTGCGGGTATTTTATACATCTCTCATCTGGGTTAATTCTTCAAAAATCATAAACATTTATTTTCTGAGACATTTACTTCCTTACACACGGGGCTTTCTCTGGACGGGGAAGCAAAGTGAGGCGAGGGGGGTATATGTAAGTACCAGTACCATAGCTAACTTATGACGTCATTGTGTGCATACAACTTTTCTCTGTAAAGTAAATATGCACTCTACAACTAACAGGTCTGGAGCGGGGGGCGTGGGGACTCGACAATGAGACACTCCCCTTCCTGTGGCAGCAAAAATAAACGAACAACTGAAAAAAAAAAAAAAAAAAAAAAAAAAAGGTCAAAACGTGGGTGGTGGGATCAGGATCATGGGGTACAAGACTGATCTAGGGTGGGTGGGGAGGTCGAGATCCGATTATTTTCTGAGATATGCGGGACAAAAAAAAAGGCTGCTGGTTGCGCAAGGGGTTAAGAGGTAGGACAAGTATTCCTGCTCGGGACTTTGGTACTGGTCAGCGTTCAAGTCGGTCACGAGGGCTCGAAGGGAGGTTATAAGGGTGGAGCACCCAATGAGTTCGGAGCCTTGGAGTAAAAGGCGGCGAAGGCCGGATGATGCCCCACAGTCTCGAGACCTTGCTAGCGACGCCCGAGGCCGCAAGAGGCACATGCTCCGTACTCTCTGACGCTAGACTTACGGGTCTCCTGAGCTATGTCAGCTATGAGAACTATGGAGCTTCTCTGCGGGCCGTGTGCGTGTGAGCTGCAGCAAGAGTACGATGCCGCAGCTTACCTCCCAGCAGAACACATAACTATAGGGCTATCTTCAAGCTCCAATCTTGCCTCCCATAGCTTCCCCGTCTACAGGCCTAGACCTCGCCACCATGACGACAATCCACACACTCCCGCGGCTGCCTCCCGCCACTATTAAAACTGTTTTCAACCCCACTCTTCCTCCCACACCTCAAAATGTCGCGTGGGATTTCCTCCATGGTGGCATCGACATCTTCCATGACGACTACGCCGATAATGACGACGAAGATAGCGGGGCGTCTATTGTTGACGGAAGCAATACACCGACACAGCTACAAACGCGGAGGTAGAGGTTGAAACAGGTGGCCTTGAGCTCGATGACGACGTCTCAAACTCGGATTGGGATTCGGATGTGGAAACTGCACGACGGCGGGAGATTGTATATACACCGCAAGAGAGCGATTGCGAAGACAGAACAGCAAGACGACAACAAGGGAATAGAAGAGATGGATTACTTGAAGCGGGTTTACAGGCGTCACAGGGGCACTGGTCCCCTGGGGCAGTTGTTGCGCGGAGGCGAGCCACCAGTAGTACCGCAACACCGGCCGCCAATGGGATGGTACCTGGCACTAAAGACAACAAATGTGTTTACCGCTGAAGGGGTTGCCGTTGCGAAGCGGATATGGAATACTTTCTGGAGTCAGGAGCATATGCATTTCAGGACGCTGTACACGACTGCAGAGACGGTGGGATGCGACTTGGTTGTGTAGAGGAGTACGAGAACGCTGATTTGCGGGAGATGATGCAGGTCGGTGACTGGAATGGGCATACGTGTTGGGCGTATGTATGTGCTAGTATCTCCTTGCAATTTGGCAATTACAAGGCCTGGGAGGAAGAAAAGGAAGTGTTAACATGAAGTGTTATGTAGCTTATAGGACTAGAAGCTATACTCGAAGCTGAGAAGTCCGCTCCAGGGATGTTCCATGTGGAAATCCATCAAGCGCTAGTTGGGTTAGAGAAACATTGGTCTCCGGATCATCGTGCATATTGTGCCTGGGTCTGGTTCCCTGGAAATGGGGATATATATATTGATAGGTAACTTCCTCGCTTGCTGAAGATTTCACAGCTAGAAACGACTGTCGGTTTAGATGACAACGCTCAAGTCGCAATACTTCTGTTGCTTGCTCATCGGCTGCTACCCCCACCGAACTTTTCATCTGGATTGCCCTATCGCTCTTATCTTGAACGCGCTTCGCAGGTTGTGGACTTCTGCATGAGTGGATGGGACGCAACAAATGGAGGAGTCAGATGGCATGTATCTACTGAAGGGCCACCCTGGACGAACCGCAATGCGTGTTCAGCCACATTGACTGCCGTCGCAGCACTGGAATTGGCACAAATGTTAGTAGAGCAAAATCAAGATGCAGCAAGAGTTGATGGGACGGTAAAGAATCTAGTCGAGTGGGGTAGAAGATGCGTTGAATGGGTCTGGGCAGAGTTGATACCGAGCGAAAATGGTCCAGGCCAAGGGCTCGTGTTGGACGGTGTGATTCAACACACAAAAGGGGGGGCGTGGGAGATCACGGGTCCAACTTATACGTAAGAATACCTCTATTAAAACTGAAGCTCAGCAGGTTAATAACCCAACAGTTACAACACAGGACATACGCTTACAGCAATGGTCCTCTTGTATGATCTCATCCTCCCTGAAGACACAACTTATGCCAACATCATTCGCACACGAGCCAAGATACTTGTTGAATCTTCCGTTGATCGAACGAAATCCCTTTACGACACCACCGTGACCAATCAACTACATAGGTATTGGTGGGATAGTAACCTTTTTGTCCACTTGCTTATTGAAGGTCTTGTAGAGTGGGGCCTTCGTTTTGGTCCTGTGAATATGCAATTATGGGAGCAGGTCAGGGCTGAAATAGCTAGGGAGATGAGATATTCCATGAGGTATCTGCGAGACCCCAATGATGGGCTGTATTATAGGAATTTCAGGCTGTATACGGTGTCTGCTTGGCACTTGGCGGAATACAGACATCTTACTGGGGATACAGGGCGGGAGGGGAGGTTTGATGAGGCGGAAAGGCTGAGGGGCGACCAGAGTTTGCAGAAGCCTGTTGAGCAAAGAATGCTTGCGAAGACACTTTTGGGCAGCGGAGGGGCAGGAAGGGCATTTTGTATTGCTGGAAGGGTCGTGTCGGCATAAACGGCGCGTGTAATGCAGTTGCTGTCAAGTGCCTCTTTAGGAAGCCCACCAAATCACATGAGGTTGACATGCTACCCCGCTAGGTGAATGCTAGGGTTGAACCCTCATTCCATGCAACTTCTTGACTGCCTAACTTAGAACCACCAGTCTTGGCATACACTCGAACTTTTGTTGCACGGCCATGGAGGAAAGAGATTCTCAATAACCAACTGGCAGTCGCCGGCAGACAAGTACTTGATCGATACCAACCAACAAGTAACGCCAGACCAACTACAGTCATGCGTACGTGGACCTACCTCAATTGTGTGGGAATATGTGGTCGCTGACTTGATCTGGTTTTACTCCGAATACAGCTCCCAAGTTCGATCCCAATGAAGTGAAGACTATGTACGTTTGAACACCTACTTTCCAGTTAACTGTACGGTCAGTATGGAGGCAGCACTCAATGAATTGCAAGAGGCGGGAAAGCAGGAGCAGAACTCCATTTCAGGAGGATGTAGAGCATTGGGACGAAGTTGAGGAAGGAGGCTAACGATATTACTGCAACGATACAGCCACCTCCGTGCCACCGGTGGTGAAATCGGTGCCTCCTCTGCTTTGGCTCCAAAGATTGGTCCTCTTGGATTGTCACCAAAGAAGGTCGGAGAAGATATTGCGAAGGCTACGTCTGACTGGGTATGATGATCCCAACGTTATGACACCGAATTAGTCACATTCTGACACTTTCTTACGCTTGATCATAGAAAGGTCTACGCGTGACAGTCAAGCTCACCATCCAGAACCGTCAAGCTCAAGTATCGGTTGTCCC
The DNA here is from genome assembly GCA_015179045.1 of Kalaharituber pfeilii. NCBI lineage: Eukaryota > Fungi > Ascomycota > Pezizomycetes > Pezizales > Pezizaceae > Kalaharituber > Kalaharituber pfeilii. The sequence goes on along the minus strand of WHUZ01000007.1, from coordinate 719,693 downwards.
ATCTGCCTCCTCTCTTGTCATCAAGGCCCTTAAAGAGCCTCCACGTGACCGAAAGAAGGAGAAAAATATCAAGCACACAAAATCCATTCCTCTCGACGATATCATTGAGATTGCCCGAACCATGAGGTTCAAATCTATGGCCCGAACACTCAAGGGAACTGTCAAGGAGATTTTGGGAACCGCCTTCTCTGTTGGTTGCCAAGTTGACGGGAGGAGTCCAAAGGATGTCAGTGATGACATTGAAAACGGAGAAATCGAAAGTAAGTAACACTTGCAATCCAAAAACCCTCTGTCGATGTATAAACTAACTTGCCACAGTCCCTGACGAGTAAATGTCCAACTTCGGTTATTTTTCACATTCTACAGGTTTTATTTCTTGGGTTTGGGTTTTCATATTCTCTTGCGATCAAAATTTTTATCTTGAATGAACAATGTTACATCATGCATTCATTTTTTATTTCCTTCATTGGGTGACAGGCCAGAATTTATGTTGCTGAAATATTGAATTCCGCATGGGAAAAGTCACTGAGATAATGGCGCTTGTTGCTTTGTGGATAGAGTCTAGGCTGCCCTTGCCAGATGGAGAGGATTGAAATAAATGCAGTACCGGACATGATGCACTCTCGTTTGCAATAATTTGATTGCTCGGCCGAAGCGATGATCGCTCTTTCTCGGATTCATGGTGACTTGTAAGATCACGTAGGAGCCTGTGTTCCGTCTATATAACCACCATAATTGGCAAATTTGCAAGTTCAGGGTATTTCTGTAGCAACAAGCGTAGAGTCCGCGTACTTGGGTTCCGGAAGCCCCACAGTAACAAGTAGTCTCTGCATCGATAATGAGCTTTGCGTAGATCTTTAGCTTGTGCTTCAGTACCTCTGCTACCAGGTCAGGCAGATTTGAAGTTCATGACTTGATAATTTGCGTCTCCTGGCGCGGGATTAAAGCGTCTACCAGTTCGCTTTTATCTCACCACGGAAGCATTATCTCCCGTCCGCACTGGGAGCCAAATCACCAAACCACTCAGTAGGGAATGATAGGCGAGAACGGAAATGAGTGTTACAAGCCAAAGCGAGCTTGGTAGAAGAGTACCAACTTACTTGCTTGTGTCCAAAGCTGAAGCCGTTCCCTCCAGGCACGGCATCAGGCAGCAGCAGCAGCAGCCCCAACCCTAATAGTAATACTGAGCACTCTAAACAATGATACCATCGATTCCTCGGTTTGTGTTGTTTCAACATGGGCGTGTTATAGTATCATTATTCTGACCTTTCACAAGAGTCCTCCAGTGCTTAACTCCCGCCTTGAGTTCTCCACAACCACCACGTCCACGCCCGTTATTCATTGTTGTCCGTCCCGTCAATGGATGTGAAGTTTTTTGGTCGCCTTTTTACAGAAAGAGCAAACTACCAGTAACCAACCACCCTACAGTCGCTCCAAAGCCCGTCTATAACTTCAACGGTAAAGTCGGGACTCTCATTCCCAAAATCATCCGGACAGCTGTTAATTGCTTCACAAAGAGCACTAGCCTCACGGCAACTTTTAGAACCAGGGTTACTGCTAGCGATAGAATTTTTCAAGAAACTCTAGACCCTGGACAAAAAAGCACTATTATATGCCAGTTGGAGCATCCAGGCATATAGCTGCAGAAACACGCTCTCAAAGTTCTCATATATTACCACAAAATCACTTTGGAGACATTATCAAAGAACGGTAGCCTCAGTGAAACAGCGTCCTCTAGATGGCATGGAAGTACTGGCCTTGTGGTCATGTCAGCAAGAAATTCAGCCAGAGAGAAATTGAACACTACAAGTCAAATATCATCCGTCAGACAGGCGTCAAGTGCTTGTGCCCCAAACAGGACCTGTAATCTTGACAAGCAGCCTGTTCTCAAAGCTTTACTCACAGCTTTGAATAAAAGCATTGCAAATTCGCGCCTAAAAATTTATTAGAGTCTAGACGTAGAGGCAAAAGCAGTTCGAGAGACTGCCTCTTGCGAGCACGTCTACCAAGATTCAACAGAACTTCATCTTGCACCCCTGGCCAGGTGTTATGTTGAGCTACGTTCAAGCAGAAAATCTTTGAAGGTACTTGAGCCCATTATGGGGCCAGGGAAATCTTCCACCCTAGGTCCTTGATATCGGTGCCTCTTGAAAGTTTAAAATCCCAGGGAGCCTTCTCCGGATTTGTTTCTGTACAACATGTGATCTCGTACTCAGCTGCAACATGACCAGAGCCCAAAAGCATTTGAGTCTACACGTAGAAAGAGATTAACTCACTTATCACAAGAGTATTTGTCACCCTCGTTTCTTCTGAGCAGGCACTTCGTCTAATGCAAGAAGCAAGGGCAATTCCAGACAAGGTCAATCTCAGACTTTGAGAATGCCATAGGTTGACACATTAAGGCACGAGAAGCCATATCATAATGTTCCATAGCACGAAGCATCAAAGAAAAAGGTAGATGGTGATAATTGCATCAAAAAAATGGCCAGCATGTCCTTCAAGGAGGAATGGAACGCGCTATCAAAAACACATTCTTTTTTTTTTTTTAACATCTTAGATGGAGTGTCAGTGATAATATTAGTCTCTCACCCGTCGTGGATCATACCGTCACTATCACAAGATTCACCGCCCCCTGAGGATGAGGATGTAAACCTCACTCCGCGGACAGGAGAGCTTCGAAAATATATATTCGGGCCGGAGGATACTGCAGGGCAGTACCACTCAGTCACTCTAGAGTCGTGATGTAGAACATCTACAGCAGCTGCTACAACCCTCATTTTTCAACTTTTCCTAGAAAGATTGATGGCCGCTCAGGGTGTCTGGCTAAGAGTATCATCAAATGGGATTGCCAATGGAGGCGATAGAGCCACATCGTGCAGGGTCGGTTTGGAGGCGCTGCCCAACCCAGATAACAATGCGGGAGAAAGCAGCAGGCAGTAGAAGTATCCCGGCGTCTGCAGTGTTGGACGGAGAGCACTGAGCGCGGGCAGTGTGGATTTAGTGAACAAGCGTTATAATTCACAAAGCAGACAACAGAGGCGTGTGCAGTCAATTGGTAGGAATGAGGAATGTTGTAATGGCGATTGCAATCGTAGCCAACAACGCAGTTCTCAAGAAGCTTTGAAAATACCGTCATCTTCCCGCACGTGATAAGTATTGCCCAAACACGTTAGACGCCTCCATTGAATACCCTTGTCGCTCTTTCTGAGCCAAACTCCTCACGCTCTGTGCAGAAAACCATCCGCAGCGTCTAGAAGCGCATTCTTGCTGCATTGGGTGAGCTGTTCCCTGTTTTGCTTGAATGGAAAATTCAAGGATCCTGGCCTGCGACCTTATCTAGGCAACAAAGCAGCAATTCCAACAGCATCTGAAGCATATAAACATACGCAGTTCTAGCTCTCAACATCGAACAGCAATGACTGCAAATATGTTTACCGACCCGCTGGCCAATACAGGAGGAGGTCTAGCTATGGCACCACTGCCGCAGGCAATGGCGGAAGACGTCCAGATCACGTTCGACACGGAGATGATTGACGAGTATGAGGCAATGGCATTGCAGCAGCAAGGGCTACAGCAACAGCAGGATGAGGCGACACTTCTTGCCGGCCCGACGGGCTTTGGCGGAGAAGTGCAGGGTGCTCCAGCACCAGAAACGGGGATGGAGATGGATACGGTGCATATTGCAAGCGAGAAAGTGCATCTACGGGGAGTGGATACGATGGCCACTGGTGACATTGAGGTATGGGAGAGGAAGTGGGCGGGCGGCGACAGCGGGTTTAAGAAAGTTGAGTGGATTGATGATACAAGCTGTAAGCACACCGCTACCGCAATTGTCATGAAAGTGAGATGTTTAGCACAGACACCGACGGGGTGTGGTGAGAGTGAAGAGGGGAGGTGGAATTGGGACAGGCAGCGAGCAAGCGATGATAGGACTGTTTCGAAGTCGTGCTAACCTAACTCCCGTCCTCACGGCACCGGTGACCCCCGAGGATTTTATCGCAACGACAGGCAATCTCGTGTACCAAAGCTCCAAACAGGCATTAAACGCACTCAACGCCTTCACTGATCCGGCGCCGCAAGCGGGTATATCGCAGCCGACCCCAGCACAGGCCTCAGACTTACTTCTCATCCGCCAGGCACGACCATGCGGGCCCCATCCTGATGTGAAACTCGAGGTGCGCATTGCCCGGACGGACGACCAGAAGCAAAAGGGGGCGCGAGAACGGAGTAGGTTTTATCTGTTTAATCCGGAGTATGATCGAGGTGAGGAGTATGAGCGGCGGTATGTATTGCCCCTCCCTTGACGAAGGTTGCGGACAGAATAACGGAAAACTTACTGGATATGGTATGGCAGGCGTCGAGGGGGACGTCAAAACCGACGAGACCGCGGCCAGGATGTATCCCCTATGGATAGCGACCGTGAGTACCAGCGCCGATACTACGACCGCCATGAACACGAACGCCGAACGAAGGGCGACGGGCCATCCTACGACGATGATATGTACGACGATGACTCTACCGCCCGTACGAACAGCCGCAGAGACCGTAGCCGCGGCTACAATCGCAGCCGCACCCGGTCCCGCAGCGGGAGCCGTTCACGATATTCCAGCCGTCACGATAGAGAACAATCTCGGCGACGGTGGCGATCCCCTCCTCCGCCTCCTCCAAGGGAGAAGAACATCGAATTGTTTCCTGAGACGCTGGTTAAGGAACGGAAAGGGCTCATGGCACACCACAATGATGATGCCTTCTACAATCCGCCTGCTGAAACTGTGTCTCGTGGGAGCACCTTAGATGATCCAGACGCCACAAATATACCCACAAGGGCTATCAAGGGCGTTGAGCTCTTCCCCGAGAAAATACGTGGGTCACGAAACATCCTTGGTCTGGCTAACAGCATTTCCTCCGGTACTTCGTCCCTCTCGCCCACACCGCCCATATCCCGCGGGGACAAGGCCGGCAAGGAGCTCTTCCCCGAGAAAGTTGGCGGTCCTAGCGCACCCTCCAAGGGCGGTCTAGAGTCGAGGATTACGCTGCCTGGTGGCATAGCACCAGGTGGGTTATTAGGGTACCATAGTAGGGAAAGTGGAGGTGATGAGAATGCAGAATCCTCCAAACGGAAGCAGGCGAAGCAGGAGGATGATTTGTTCGCGGAGAAAATGGCGATGGGGAGGAGGGTAGGATTGGGAGGATTGGATTTGGTGGATAGGATAGAGGCGGCGCCGGTGGGGAGCGGGGCGGGGAGGAGGAAGGGCAGGAGGAGAGCAGTGGATATGTTTGGTTAGTATTTTTGTGTTTTGTTGGAGGGGAAGGAAGTGCAGTGAGTTGGTGATCTCCTACCCGTGAGCTGGTGATTGTATACTAGATACACAATATTTGCTAGCCCGTTTCTTGATTGTGCGGGATTGATATGATTACGATGTTTGGCCTATCGTTTCTACTCTACACTGTAGTTACTAGTATCTTTCTTTTCTTTTCTTTTCTTTTTTTTTGGGGGGGGGGATGGGGAGAGCTAATGACAAAGTATATCTAATCAATCGCTATACGATATTGGTGTACAATGGTGATTGCTGTCTTCCAGAGTCCGCGGTCACTTGTAAGTTGATGTTGTGCGTTATGTTTCCTCGGAGGTGTGTTACAGGGAAGTGTAGACAATAGCCCATGCCTCATTTCCCGCAACTTCATCTCAGTCCACAAGCCTCATCACTACACCTCACCGCCATCAACAATTCAATCCAATATCCCTATTCCACCTACTCCCCTCCACTCGATTGGTACCAATTTCGCTCGGAGACTAGACTCTGATTTACTACTTACCTATACGTTTTTGCCTCCCTCGAAGGCTAAGCTTCGTCAAAAATGGCCGAACCAGTTACCATTCCCGTGGCCGAGAATATGTGCGGAATCAGGTATCCCCGTATTACGATCGAGTACTGTACACAGTGCAAGTGGATGTTGAGTATGTATTCCTACTCCGGATCCTCCCGCCCCCTATCTTAACGAGCACCCTGTATAGAAAGATGGTTGGAACGTGGTGGGGATCTATAGACACAGTACATCTTCCCTATATCATCATTAAGATTTCATCTCTCTTACAATGCCATTAATTTGGGGTCGATCTCAAATTTACTGAATTACGCAACTAACTAGCATACTGGCACTCACAGGAGCCGCATACGTATGTTTCTCTTCTAATAAAATTACACAGATAGAATCCATCTGCTAACCTTCCTATCCCCCTGGCGTCTCCCAACCAGTTTGCCCAAGAACTCCTCTCCACATTCTCCTCCACCCCCAAATACCCTCCTCCCCCTCCTCCTCCTCCTCCTCCTCCTCCTCCTTCTCTCCCTCCCACATCCATCACCACCATCACCACCACCACCACCACCACCACCACCACCTCCTCCTCCTCCTCCACCACCACCTCCTCCCCATCTCTCCCGCACCCTCCCGTCTCCCCCCGTATCCCTCCTCCTGACGCTGTCTTTTCCCTCCCAGAAATCGCCCTCCACCCATCCACCGCCGGTACGTTCAAAGTCATCTTGTATACGCTCTCCCCCACTACAAACCAGCTTTCTACCACGATTCTCTGGGACAGGAAGATTCATGGCGGGTTCCCAGAGACAAAGGAGCTTAAGAGGAGGGTGAGGGATGTAGTGGACCCGGGGAGGGGGCTGGGGCATGTGGATAGGGTAGGGGGGCAGAAAGAAGCTGTGGTGGGAACCGGAGAAGGGAAGAAGGGCAGTGCGGAGGGTGGAGAGGGAGCGGAGTGCAAGGATTGTCAGTGAGGTGTGCCACTCTGAAAGTTTCAAAAGAACTGGGACGAATGTACTATGTTTCTCGATCAATATATAAACGTCGTCATGAGGCTAATTCTTACCATCGGTTTGTATATGTTCGTACTAGCTAATCCATCATTCTAATATTATAAGGGTATAGTCTTGCAGTACTCATTTGCAGTCCCGTTAACCTAATGGCAGCTTGCTTTTATTCTTTTGTTATCCTTTGTTTTTGCCCTTTCTCTGTATATTTCCTTTTTCCTCCCATCTCCCCGGAGTCCAAGCAGAGAAATTAGCGATACATGCATGAATGTTAAGTATCGTCGCATAATATCGCATGATACTTTTTTGTAGCAAGACAATCTAGATTGGAATATGAATTAATAGTCAAAGCACGCTCAAAGCACGATGAAGTCAATGGGGGCAAAAAGCGCCAGGCTGGGCAGGCGAGCAAGCAAATTTCAACGGGCGATGGATACATCAAACAACAGTCAGCTCCAAAACGTCGATCTCGAAGTCAAGGCTTGAATATGCACACCTACGAATCGTTGCCCATGATCCACATTATCTCTCAAATTGCAAATGTAAGCATATAATAAAAGATAGAAAATAGGTTAAGCTAAAAACCCAAACATCAACCAGAATGACAAATCAAACAACGTTGTCCTATTACTGTTTTACTCAGATGCTTCATGAATCACTTTTTTCCTGATAAGAAACATTGCTCATGAAATTTCCTCCCGTTCATCATCCAAATCATTTTGTATATTTTCCGGACCTTGTTGTCATAAAGGCGTAGAGAGAAGGCGAAAACGGGAAAAAATGAAAGTAAGTATATGGTTGAAGATGGGAATGAAAAAAGAATGAAAATCATGCAAAGAAGTGCGCAAAACATACTGGACTGGGGCTTGAAGCTGATTTACTTCGAATCCCCTCCAGCACTCCTACCCATTCCCATGTTACCACCACCACGCCTGAACATTCCAGGTCTGTACTTTGGAACGGCTTCTCCACCTTCGGGAATGGTAGGCTGTGGAGGTGGGGTAGGTGTAGGCGAAGGGGATTCCTCCTCTTGCCTACGTCTAAGGCTAGGTGGAACGTATTTGCTCGGCCTCCCGGCTTCGCCAGTCGCAGGGCTTGCAGTTCTCGCTGGCGTCTCTCTCTCCGGCACTTTCTCACGCTCAGCAGGCCTACTAAACCTTGGTCGAGATTCTAATGGTGGGGTACTGGGCGCAGATGGTGCACTTTCGCCATTTGCTTGAGCCTGAGCCTTCTTGATTGCTTCCCTTTCACGCCAGCTCATACCAGGAGGCTTCTCAGCGGGGCGCCAGCGTGAAACTGGTGCAGTTTCTGGTTCGCCTTCAGGCACAGTAGGAGCAGCAGGCGCAGCAGAAGCAACGGGGACGGCCGGTCTTGCGCGCGCTTCTCTTTCTGCTTTTTCCCGCGCGCGGCGCTCTTCTGCTTCTTGCTCGCGTTGTCGCTGTTTCGCAGCGCTTTCGTCCAATTTCCTAAATTAGCGATGAATGTTAGTAAGAAGCTAAAAAGTGGAGATCAGTTGAATACCTTCTTTGCTCTTCTCTCTCTGCTTTCTCTTGCGCCAATCTTTCTCGCTCTTCGGCCTCTTTCCTGGCTTTTTCCTCCTCCTCCTTGCGGAGCCTTTCCTCCTCTGCCTTCCTTCTCCGCTCCTCCTCTTCCGCAGCTTTTCGTCTCCTCTCCCGCTCTTCGAGGACCTGCTTGCGCCGTTTTGCCATTTCTTGTTTGAGCTGCCTCTCAGCATCTCTTCTTCTTGCCTCAAATTCTTCATGACGACGAGAATGAACACTATCACGGAACTGCTCATATGCACTCACAAGCCTTGACAGCCTCTTTTTGAGGGCCACATCTTCTGCATGCTTTCTCTCAGCAGCTTCATTCAAGGCTTTCACTCTTTCTTTATACGCCTCCAAATCGGCTGCTCTCTGTGCGTCGTAATCTTGATGTAAGATTTTGATCTCCTCCCTTCTATACGCTCTCTCAAGATGATCAATCCTCTTTCCAGTTATCCTGAGCTTCTCAGCCATCTCTCTCTTCTCCTTCTCTAATTGCTGCACCTTCATCTCTCTGAGACGATTACTATCCATCTCCTCGAGATCTGCAACATCTACATCCAGTTTACCAGTACTCTTAAGTTCTTCCAACTGCTTGAGGAGCTCTTCATGTCTAATTCTGTCTTGCTCGGCCTTAATTCTGGCAGCCTCGCGTTGCTTGGCCTGTTCTGCAAGGCGGCGATTCTCAGCTTCAGTAAGTTCTTGTTGTCGAAGGAGTCTAATGTGGGCTTCCTCCTTCTCTTTCTTAAGCAAGGCATTTTCAGCGGCTTCTTTCTTCTTTTCAATGATGGCTCTCCTAGCTAGTGTTTCCTGATGCTCTTTCTCGGCACCAGCGGCGGCCCTTTCCAGAGCTGCATCCTTAGCATTCTCACGTTCCTGGCTGAATGTAGGATCAACATGTGAGCATGTAAGGTACAACGCCTTTGCTAGCCGCGATAGTTGTGTGCGAACTATTTCCGAAGGAGTGCTTTGAAGCTTCTGAACGGAGACTTCCTTTTCAGCAGACCCGGCTCCAGACCCCGGATGTAGTGGCTTGGTGGAAGAGAAGACGTCAGACTCGAAAGTAAGTACACCGGCAGCGTGGTCAATGCGAATTTGAAGATCTCCTTTCTTACAGCCATTCATAATGAATTTTTCTATTACGGACGGGGATACCTCGAAAGGAGCAGGGAACGACGCCAGGTTAATAACGAAATCGAGCTGGACAGTCTCATAGACTTGAGAAAGCTGTTGGAAGAGGCGAGTAAGGATAACTTGATGAAGTGGCTGGATATATCTTTTCATCTCTGGGTCCTCGGCTATCTGTGTCAAGATGGGTGATATCTTCTTGCAAATGCTGAGTGGATGAAAATCAACTTCCAATATCGTATAGAGGTCCCTAATTTCTGGTCTGGCACGCTTTAGAAGGCCTTTGCTAAGAGCGTCCTTAAAAAGACCACTTCGGGTGGGTGCTTTTCCCATTCCAAGAAGATTGGTCAATCGGGTATTCTTGTTTTTCTTTGTTTCATCCACATCAAGCAGTGCTCCGCGAGACCGAGAAGTACTAATCACGGGAATGGAAAGAGCGCTCAGAAGCACAAAGGAAGCAGCTCTTGTAATATCAGCTTCTGTAGTCGATGGAGCATCCCTCTTGTGAGACGCTCCTGCAGCAACCGCAGCAGCACTTTGGCGGAGAAGGTTATAATATCTATTCCATGCAGCGGCATGGAACAAGTAATTCTCTGAAACCAGGAAAATTCTAGTCAACTTCTCATAGTAGTTAGCCATCATTATTGCCTTTGGAGGCCTCTTGCTTAGACTCAGTAGAGTATGAATGTCTTCTACTGATCTGAAGGCTTCTTGCCAGAGCTCAAGTTCAACTGCAACGTTCAATTGCTGGAACCGTGTGTCAAGATGCCGCTGTAACGTGTCGGGGTCATTGAGATTGATGGCATGCATCATAGTTGAATATTTGGTAGCATTCTGAACGTGCGTTCTGAGCAATTCGCATAACCGCCTGAACTCAGTCTTACGGGTATATTTCAAGCAAAATTGGAAGGCTTGCAGAGCAGTGCTCTGATACATGACCTCTAGTCGAGCATTATTGCGTAAAATATCAAGCACCGTACGGTATGTCTCCCAGAGAAATTTGAGCCAGGGGGTGACAACAACACGGTCCGTCCGGTCCTTCGATTGTTCTCCAGATACTGTCGATAGAAGAATAGATTCTGGTGTTTCTGAAGCCTCCAAATCTTCAACTGTCTCTAGATTGATCTGTTCAGCCTTCTCCTGAGCTTCGGTGACTTTTTGCTCTGCAAGCTCAATGAATTTCTTGAGCACGACCTATCTCCTCACAAAGCCCCTCGTTAGTCGCCTATATCCAACCAGACTTGGGTTGGTTATACTACCTCAATTGTCTGCACATTTGTGTTTTGAGCAATGTTTTTATACTGGTAGAGCCCATCCTTGGCAGGTTTGCCTTTTCGTAAGCTAACACAAAGTTCTACGAAAAGGATCATCACTGGCTCCAGAGATGTAATGGGGGCATTGCGGGATCGCTTTGAGGCAACATGTTCATGGAGGAGCTCGAGGGCGGCTTGGTCCTTGCCCACAGCGACAAGTTCTTGAGCTCTCTAGATAAGACGACCGTCAATGCAAGCGGCCCTGAACATCTGGACCGGAAGAGCACACCTACCTTGAGGATATTTTCGGGCTTTGCGTGTGGAGGAGGCGGCATGGTGGGGACAATATGAAGATGTATGTATGTGTTCGTGGGTTGTTCAGTGGGCCAGCAGAGTAGAGCTGAATAGACCCGGGCCAGACTCTTCCTACGGTGCTGTCTATCACTTGGTATGAAGTGATGTAGTGGGAAGTGGTGGGGAGTTGCAAGTGGTGATGTGATAGTTATCAAGGCTGCAGCGTCGTGAGGGGCGAACCTCGTCAAAAAAACCTGTGCTTGTAGTGGGAATTGTGTGGGGGGCCTTAGGCCGTATTGGGAACACCACACACACACTCACACACCAAAAAAAAAAAAAAAAAAAAAAAAAAAACTCTTTTTATTTCAACGAATAAGCGACCATCAGCAGTCACGGCATCAACGACAAAAAGCAATATTTCCAGCACGTCTGAACGCTATCATAACTTCAATAATGTGCTGACTATTTGGGACTATGCATTGTTCCCATTCATGATATCAATTACAAAAACTGGCGCCAATCTCACCCAAAGCACGAACAAGCTGTACTGCGAAAAATGCACCTTACAGTTAGGTCAGTAACCCAAATTCCATCTGTGTGCTAGCTCACTAATGAGCCACTGTGGCAAATGATGCCAAGTTTGAAACTTGAGTCACGTGACTAAAGTGCTAAGCGTTTCGGTCACTGGAGAGGGCACTTTGCACGACATGACAGCCTGGTACTGCATACTAGTACCTATATACTGTATACCAGAAAAATCTCGGCCTAGGTACGAGTACTAGATACTTCGACAATCTAACCTAGCAGCAGCTGAAACGCGCTCGGCTTGTTGGTGCGGTAAGGTGGCAGAGGCAGATAGAGAGTTGGAATCGGAGGAAGGCATAGACACACAGGTCCATATTATCCTCCCTGTCGCAGCCGACCTGTGATTCGGCAGGCAGGCAACTAGGTGTCCAAGAGTGCTGGCATAAAAATCCTGGTGTGTGTGTGTGTTATACTTAGACCATCGTGAATATGTTTTCACGCATAAATCCTCAAGAGTTTATTCCCATTGCTCAGATTGGAGCTTATAAACTCTCATTAAAACAGATGTTTGCTTTTGGATGGTTATGGCAAGCGTACCAGGTAATTGTATTCCTTCATTGTAACTGGTCCCTCGGCTATTAGCAGTTAAGCTGGGTCATGCATGCAAATACTGCAGTATGCTCAGGGTAACGTATATCACACGGAAGCAACTACTTGTTCCCAGGACTCTCACGTGCCTTCGCCTAATTATTTTCAAGATACTCTTTTTTTTTTTTTTTTTTTTTTTTTTTTTTTTTTTTTTTTTTTTGGGGGGGGGGGGGGGAGGGACGGGGAGGGTCAAGTAACCCCGCATACAGGCTACCAACCACTACTACCAACCTATGGCAGGATTAAGATATTCTTAGTTTTCCCGAATAAGCCAATTGCAAGTGTCCCATGGTGGCAAGTTTGTAACGTCAATGTCTCTTGATATTATATGTATGGAGTGTGAGTTAGGTCACGAATAGTCTCCACGAACAGCGGATTAGTATTTGAAAGTAAACCTAATCTCGTCTATTTAAATTAGACTTTGACCTGTCCTACTAGTTAAATTATCAGTTAGTGTACAGGCTCAAACCTGCATGAATTTTGTCTCAATAATTTTGGATGCAGAGGATAAAAGTAGTATATCAAAAATTCAACATTAGGAATATCTCAGCACTGTGAGCTCAAATACATGTGTTGCGAGCTAAGTGTGTTAACAAGCAAGTTCGAGTCTTATCTCCACAATCAAGGAATCTCAAAAGTATTCAATGTATCTCACTTCACTTACATTAGCATTTGGATCCTTGAGCGACGTTTTCATGAATTGAGGAGTCTCTGTAAGTGGTGCATTGTACTATGTTGTTCATGAGGTGATTGATGTTGAGAGAATCTTCTTTCAATGAAGAGCCACTTCAACAGGAGGTTGATACTTTAAAGGCTCGTACACAAAGGAGCAATTCAATTCGTTCTATTGTCTTGCATGTGGATGTCCACATCCAAAAAGATTTAATAGTAAAAACAATAGTTCTATTCCATGGGTCATTTTTTTTCTATTCATATCGACTCCATGGCCCACTTCAACACACGACACCAACCTCTCCCAACATCTCCGGATACTGGCCTCAACATCGTGCAGGAAAAGCTTCCAGAAGTACGCTTCGCAATTCACAAACGACCAAGGGTGAAAACGTCTCACTCATCGAGCATCATCCGACTTATTAGGCATCATATCAAACAAAGCCAGCCGCTTAATCTTGCATCTTGACACATCAACACCTCGATTATATGTGTTTAACAGACCCTTACTGTCTGGCTATCTGTGTCCATTCGTCGAGCTTTCAGTCTAGCTCACTTATGTGCAGCATGCGGGGCATATGCATGCCCTACATATTAGGCTGCAGCCATAGAGTAAAGCAGAGAAGCACAACATCAGCTTGAGTCGGTTTCATGCGTGCCTGATTTCCCCCACCTCGGAAGTGTCCTTTCAGACCAGTCTGTGGCAGTGAAATTAATCAAGGCTTCAACAAAATATATAATTGGCGAAATTCTGAGAAGGGAAATACTAGCAGCCTCAGAATATAGGAATAAAATGAAATTGGGAAGGGTATGATTCTGCATGTAATTCATTATTGTGCAGATACAGCTAAGTAAACGACTAGAGGTTTTTGAGCCAGCCCTCGTTATAGAAATGTTTTTGAAAATAGAGTGGCTCCCCGCATGCTCATCCCTATGGCGATCTCCAATACCATTCACTAGCTTACCCTCCCCTCCATCCCCTTCCTCATCTCCTGCTGTCATCTTGCCATATAATCCCTCGAATTTGTGCAAAATCAACTTACCAATAACCACCAGGGTAGTAGATTGTCGGTAGGATAATGATATACGATACCAGCTGATACGCGCTCTCGTGGCTGCATTTCGAAGTGTACCTGACAAACTTGCAGACCCTCTTACTAAACCTGATTATCTCTCGTAAGGAATCTCAACGTGAACAAAAGTCCAGTGAGGCAATAATAGAGGACGGGCAAGGGGGACGATATACCAATCCCTCCACCATCACCCTTCACATTTGGGTAACTTCAAATAGGCGGGGTAGGTTTACTAGAGCAGCCAGCGCCTCGTTCGATAATCAACTATCATGTTTCCATTCCCAATCGCTCACTATAAAATGCACATCATGTCTTGCACCTGCTCAGCTACTCGACTTGCCAATATTCCCGATCTCGATCATTTGAAACCTCTAAACCACAGCCAAAATATCAAACCATCAAACTTGTCTTGTAAACCAACAGCTCACGAGGTTAGCCCAAGACCAGTGGTAGGCCGGTGGAGATTCCCATGGATGAGGTACCCCTTCCTCCTTATTCGCTTTGAGCAAGGTTTGACACCACATGACATAGTTGCCTATTTCAGGAGGTAGGTCACCTCGCTAGCTCCATCACCCACCTTTTTCTTCTATTCTTTTCTATTTCATTTTGTTGTCATTATGCTATACTCAACTCCTTCACTACACTCTGTTTGTTTAAGGTATGTTTTTTATATTTTTTTCATATTGTGTTTGTTATTAGGTGTTGGTTGTGGAATTCATTGTTGTGTTGTTATCTTCATACCCGACTCGATAACGAGTCTCACTTCTCGTCGCCTACACTATACTAGTACGCCACTACGCCCCCAATATAAAATAGTAAAATACAGGAAATTAACCGTAAACCTCTTTAAACAAACAATATACGAACACGAACTTCGTCACTCCGCATGAGGAAGCTCCATTACTTCAAACTACTGAGACCCCCGCCACAGAAAACTCCCAACATCTGTCCCAGTTGGAATAACTCTCTCATTATGACTCGCAGCTGATTCGCCATGATTGTGACGCTGTATTACTTGAGAAATTTTATTTCAGATGACACCAGTTGTTTTATCCATCTAACGTCCACTAACCAAATTTAAGTACAATGGGAAATCCGTTCGCAATCGACCGTATTCATCCATTTTTACTATCGCACTTGAGGGTTAAGAATTACAGGGTATTAAAGTCGCAAATTCTCATCCCAAGATGCGTTATGCAAACACATCAGTTGGCTATACATTGTATTAGCACATGTTCTTTCGTTGGCATTCAGCGGGCTCTCTTACAGATTATGATTGAGTAATTGCAATTGAGCCTCTACATTTTCAATACGACCTTCCACGTCCCCAAGCCGATTCACAACACAACGCAACAACACAAATTTAATAAGTATAATTTTCAACGAAAAAGAAATAATCCCAATCCTATTCATCCTGAATGAACAAATATCTCTATATTTAAACCGCGTATTCCTGTTTCTAAAAAAAAGCGGACAAAAAATGACCCGCAATGTGATGAAACCTTCTCAGCAATCTTCACTCCAACTCCACCGTTATCATGCCCTTTGTTAATGAGAATCTTGTGTTCCCTCTCCATCTGAGGTAGTTTTTCCTTCAACATTGCATGATCAAATCGTCTTCTTAACAATTCCATTCTTCGTCTTCATATCGTAGTATATCGCCTTCAACATCATTTAGTGAGCATGTTAATAAATAATCAAGAGCATAAAGGATTCGTCCGAAAGCCTATTCCTTCGAGGCTCCTGACGCCAAAACCAACGATCCACTTAGGTATGCAACAGTGTGAACTAAACTCAGTATCAGGCGCCCTTAAATGTTCCTGTTGTCCCTGTCATAGGGTCGTAGTCTATATACGGAGCTACGTGACAGAAAAAAAGGTCCCTGCTGCACTTTCAACCTGTTCAATGTTACGCATGTATCTATCATGATGAGTTGAATCCGCTCATCTAATTGCCAATAGTGTAAGTGAAACAGGTATGGGTACGTCGGATCCTGTGTTACGGGGTGGTAAACCGTGAGAGATACCATCTGTTAGGTCAGAAAGGCACTTCATCAGCGCTGTACGCCGAGATTCAGAGCGCAAGACCATTTTTAGTGGAGTACTGGCCGCGTGAACCCGCTTAGGTCGACAATATGCCGCGAGACCCATAACACTTACGAATGCAGAATCAGAAGAGGTTTCCGAATCAGTTGTTATTCAGTCTGCTCATATTGCAAAGAAATGACTTCTGGGTCTTTCTCAAGGCTCCTGGGGCCTCAATTTTTGTAATCAATAATTGGTTTAGTGACTTCAGCATCTAGCTATAGCTACGCAGTCAAGCTCATGACTTCTCATGATCTGCTGTAGTAAAATGAATTAACCAAGGGTGGGAGGGCGGCAGCCTGATAGCGCGGGCCATACTTGTGAGTGAGAAAAGTGCTTGATGATGGGAGTTTTATAAGAATACGTAGTGTGAGAAGTGCTGGCATGCCAAGGCACAACGCGGGATCGCACAATTGAAGTCGCGTGACCTAGAAATTGCCAAGGGTTTGCATGAATGAATTGAATCGAAACTACGTTTGCCAATAAACAAAAGCGTCGTGAATATTTGAAACTTTTCTGAGAAACATTGAATGGCAAACGAACCCCGAAAGAAATTCCGGGACCCCGGCAAGTCAAACAGTTCGCGAAATTCGAGCAAACAATGTGAGATAAAACTCGGTGCGCAGCAGAGGCTGTACAACTGAAGGGGGGGACACCCTTTATTCTCTATTTAATGGCTGGGGACATCTGTACGCGGAGTAAATTGCATCCCAACTTCAACGCTCTAAAGCACAACTAAAATAAATAGATAAAATTAGTTTCATGTCGTAACATGATAGATTAGACAATGGAGAATAAAGCTACGAGGTGATATCTATTATTTAATTTTTGTTATAGTGCTTCATAAGCGGTATTCAGGTTAGACTGTCCTCATATAAAATGGAATCCGGCAGACAAACCAGTTTATCCGGTCTGTAGTCTGAGTACCCTCTTGTGAAAATCGGATTTTTTGTCAAATCGGGCGCTCGGAGAGTGCCCTAGGGGCTTGGTATGAGACTAGGTTTTGGGTCCAAAAATCCACCGGAATTTATGCACACCAGGTCATGAATAGTGCATCAAGGCATCATATATGCAGTTGTCGCAAAAATCCAACCAGATTTTTTCTGCAAAAATAAACCGGTTTAACTGGTTTATAACATGAAAATACCAGATAAAATTTTTTATGGAGATGACTGAATTTTCCGGACTTGATAAAATTCTGAAATCTGGAAAATCTGGCCAGATTTTTCTAATCTGAATACCGCTAATGAGCTGAGTAAAAATGCTAAGCATTACCGCGACCGTTCTTGTGAACACTCTTTCCCCGTACTAATAGCTCTGTATCCCGCGTATATCATTTGAGACCGGGTATACTTACGTACTCTACTTATACTAGCAGTTCATACTATTCCATATACCGCAACTACCAGCACCATTTTCTTGGCTGGCATGACATGCCGGATCAAGTCACTACATAAATACTTGTAACATGGTATCCACAGCCATGATTTACCACGTACAACGAAACTACAGGGGGAAAAACTACTTGCCCTACAGAAACCCTTAACCCAAACATTACGCAACGTTACAACACTGTGATTACTCAAAACATTAGCTGTATTCAGATTAAACTGTCCCCATATAAATGGATTCCGGCGGACAAACCAGTTTATCCAGTCTATAGTCTGAGTACCCTTTTGTGAAAATTGAATTTTTTTTTTGTCAAATTGGAAATCAATTTGGGTCTAAAAATCCACCAGAATTTATGCCTGAATACTGCATCAAGGCGCGCAAGATCCATCATATATTGCAGTTGTTGCAAAAATCTGACCAGATTTATTTCACAAAAAAACATGAAAGCAAACTGGTTTAACTGGTTTATACCTTGAAAAACCAGATAAAATTTTGTATGGAGATGACCGGGTTTCCGGCCTTGATGAAATTCTGAAATCCAGAAAATCCGACCAGATTTTTCTAACCTGAATACCGCTATTCATGGGCCGTCCCGATGTTCTTCCCTGGGGTTTCTTCCTTCTCCCCGACCCATCCCTAGGGTAGGAACTCCTCCTCATGTAGGGCAGGACGCTGCTTCGGGTATGTATGAACTGTTTAACAATGAAACACTTTGAAACATGACTACATATTTTGATCATACCACGCAACACGGTGCAATTCATCCATGCAAAAGAAAAGAAAGCAAGTTATCCAGATCCATTTATCTTGGACTGGCTCCTGTTGTCTCTGGAGGAGCTGTAGGAATGGAGTTCTAGTCTACTAACACTGGAAGGTACTAGTACTAGAAGCTGCAGCGGCGCCGGGCTGACCTAAAAGGTAATCTGCTGCTGATGTACGTACTATATAGCGTAATACAGAAACCTCGGTCTGGGGCATCTCATTGCATAAATACTGGAGATAATTTCTTGTGGTTTTTACCCTACTGGCGGTGGCAAGATGTAAGCAGCAGCACCGTGTTTCCCTTGCCTACAACTGCAGGGTTTCTTTAGCGGGGTTCTATTGCCAAGCTTGGCGGGGACCTGAAGTTGGGGAGGGGCAAGGGTCAAGTCAGTCCCTGGACCCCTGCTAAGAAATGCGGAGTGCAGCGTTTTTATCATAGACAATTGCCTGTCGTTCCCGCAAACCACTAAATTGCAACCTCCTCTTTCATCAGGCTAAGCAATTCGAAAGATAGGGAACGCTTCACCTCAGATCCCTCCGGTTCAATATTAAATTGCGCTGCAGAGCAGGACTTACTCTTCATCTTGCCGGCTTCTGGATAGCAAAAGCACTCCACATCTTGTTCAGTTCTATGCGAATGTGCGTTATTTCCGGAAACCCAGGTATGCATAAAAGGGGAACAGCACATGAGGAAACTTGGTCGCCATTGAGGTCGGACCAAGTTCGAGCTCAGCGGGGTAGCTTCTTATTCCTCATTTATTCCTATGCGAACTTAGTGGATTGAGGGTTCCTTTTGAGGGTGTTGCGGAAGGGAAACTCTGAAATGTGGAGTACATATGCAGCTAGCATTGGACATGCTTGTGAAGAAATGTACGTTAAGCTCTGACATTAGAATGAGCTTTGACTTGTCCAGTCACCAGATAGGTCTTGGCTAGAGATTACCAACTCCACTTCTTAAAAAGTAAAAACTGGAAGCACCTGCGGTGTAGACTTCACACTTGATATCCCAACTTCAGGCCTCAGGAATGACGACCGTGCGCTCTAGTCTGGAATTTGGAGACTGAACTCGGTCATGTTATGACAGAGTTTCATTTTTGACCCTCGCACTGACTTTCCAATTTTCACCATCTGAAGGGGGAATTGTTGAAAGGAAGAGAGAAAAGAGAGCAGCAAAATCCTTGATTTCATTGAAGGGTAAACAAAATATATTAAGAAGGGCTTAACAGCTATCATCGGTATTGATTCTTGAAATGTCGTCAGCGTCTTATTATCAAACTGTATGTAATTTGACCTGCAGACACTTGATCGTGATTAAGAACTTCCCAACAATATTCTCGTTTACCTCCTATTAATCTTTTCCTGCCAGGCGCAAATTCAGAGGTTACAACCTATGGTGCCGGTAGTATTTGCGGGAGTGTTCGTTTATTGAATATGCTTTTAATCTTTCCAAGCTGAAGTGTTTACAATATAATTTATGCCTCAGATATCAGACTAAATTAGACCCATCCCACATTTCTACCCCCTAACAACTGATGAATCTTGTTAGACATGCATCCCGACACGGCATATTGAAAGTCACCACTTCAATTAGCCGCCAAGTCACAGGCGCGGCATGCCGTCCGCTTCCAGCCTCTCGCTGACAGTGCTGATCCAGTGACCTGATAGTCCGGTAAGATAATATCATCTGCATACAAATCCCCGTATATTATGCATGCCAGATGCTCGGCAGGTTGACCAAGGAGAACAAAATCCATTGGTGTTCCGCTCCACTGGGGGGTATAAGCTGGCCAAAGAGACGTTAGCTATGATTTTGAAACCAAAGGGGTTCTGGAATAGTATGAGAGAACTGCGCGAGTGACGGACTGCACTGATCAAAGATGCAGTTAGAAGCCTAGTTCAAGAGTGACCAGTGCACATGTCAAGCTTGGGTACTGTCACAATCCAGAGATCAAGAGGCTCAGAGGATTTCAAAAAACATTCACTCGAAAGCTGCATGTGAGTCTCTTCAGCCAGCGCAAGGTAGTCTTCCCTCGCTACATGAAAGATATCGGAATCTGTGCGCCAGAAACAAAAAAATGGCGTTTGTAGTAATGGACATCCTCGAAGGGTAACCATAGATGGAGCATTGGAACTCAAAGAAAGTTACGAGCAAGGAGAGCGAGATATCATATGATTCGCGCATAATTAATGCACTTTTCGCTAGGGGAGGTTGTTGGTGTGCTGAATCCCAAAAAGATCATGGTTGCTACTGTCATAGCTATAGCTTGCTTGAAGTGTTCAGGAAGTTGGGCTTGGTGAAATTAGTTGCATAGTGATTGTGTGCATTGCGGGAGTACTCTACGGGTATGCCATCTAAGGCCCTGTAGTGGAACTGCAGAAGTTTATAGCCTCGTTGGTAGTCTCGTCCCCAGGCGTTCGTAGAAGTCTGAGATTAGCTAATCAAACAATCACGTGGATGCCAAGAGCTGTACTAGCTAGTAAAAATATGTATTCGGACATAGCGCATAATGTGTATTAGTACCCGTGACCAAATACATACTAGTGGTTGTCACTGAATAATTGAGAATGGTTACCACACTTTACTATACTTTACTATACTTGACTGAGGCGTTTTTAGTGCCTTGACCCCTTCGTTCATTGGCCCATTGGATGGTGGCGCAACTTACCAGCATAAGTTCTTTTACCAGTCAAAATCGACTGGTAAATGGCTGTTCTGGTAAGTAGAGCTCAGTTAGTAACCTACTTTGCTGCATACGTACACCCACAACATTTCGCACCATATGCAGCATCCGCGTATACACATCTCGATTCACATCAACCTTCAGCGTGCATCTACAACCACAAATAACACACACATATCCTATTTATATTTATGTCTTCTTTATATGTCAATTCACCCTGGAACATTGTATTGAAGTGTATCTTTGGCTGTTTATTCTAAATCTGAGTTGGAGTCTGCATCTGAATCAAGAGCCATGAGCATCATGATAGCTTTTACATGCGTGGATATGTAGGGCGTTTAGTCGTGGTAATTCATTTTACTAACTAATAAATGTCGCAGGGTTAAAAGGGGTACCTCACGGTTCCTGCCTAGTTTGGTTGGCGTGTTTTCTCTGATAACTTCTGGTAACTATTCTCAAATTGCCTCTCTAGCAAAGAAAAATCCTGGAGAAATGGTCTTGAATACTCATTCCCATGCCCAGCTTGTAGCCTTGCCGAGGTTCTTGTGGGATAGTCCTATGGGCACTGTGCCTCTGTCTTGTCTGTATTCTTACTACTTTCTGAAATGGTGAATGTATCTGCTAACAGAGTTAGCCTCGTAACAGAGTGGGGTCGTTCGGTTTCAAAGGAGATATGGTTGGGGACATGTGTACTCGGATCAAATTTCGCATCAACTTCAACACTCAAATCACAACTAAAATAAATAGATAAAATTAGTTTCATGCTATACGATGATAAATTAGTGAATGAAAAATAATTCTATAGAGCGATACCTATTTAATTAATTTTTTGTACTGGTGATTTGACAGTCAAAGATGAGCAGTTTTATATGGGAATCGGTCAAATTGTCCACCTCTAGTAACTACTAAATATAGTATAGTATAAACCAACCTAACCAAAAAAGGAAAAACGCTAACCTAAAATAGAATAGTATATACATATACTCTATACATATCCCTTCTACCACTTCGTTTTATCTGGTACTTGTCTATGACCTTTATATATATATGAATGAAACTCCTTCGTACCATAAGTTAATCCTTCACTATATGCATCAATAGACCGTAAACAATGATAATAAAAACGATTAATAGATGCAGAAGAAACAGAATGTAATGCCAGAGGAAGAGTATCTCGTAAACCATCAAATGAATAAGAACAGTTTTCTCGTAAATAATACTTAACAGAACACCAATAACGCTCAATAAAATTAAGTTCACAATGAAACTTAGGATAAAAAATTACCTGTTGACCAGCAGCTTCTAATTCTTCTTCTAGTCGGCCTTTTTGCTGTATAAAATCAGGTTGCTGAGAGAGTAAAGTTCGTGCGCAACAGCCTCCGGCAAGAGTTGGTGTACAGCCAGTACGGTCATGAGAGGTTGGACATTGCAGAAGAAAAGCAAACCCATCTGACCGATGGCTTTTCCAAAGCCCTCTTTCTTTCAGCACTTGACGAATACCTTTTGGCTTTCCCCGTAGTAATATATTAGGATAGTTCATAGGAAATACCATAGCTTGAGGTATTTGCTTTGCATGAATAAATCCTTCACGCATCAAAGGTTGTTCTCCACCAGGATTGAGATTCATTCGTGCTGCTACAAGTGCATCTGGAGCAAATGAACAGTGATTTGAAGCATTATCAAATGCAAACAAGGCTTGACAATTAGGAAATGCATACCGGAAGATAGGTAGTGCTGTTCGAATAGTATGTTCAACCATTTTGTCACCTGTCCAATAATTCTCCTTTCCATATTCCAATAATTCAAGTGCTTCACGAACTGGCTTGCCAGTTTCTGATATTGGCCACATAGGATTTCGTAAAAGCTCATCATCTGAAATATGATCAGGAATACGTAGAATTCCACCCGGAGTAAGAAAACCAGAGACCATTATGCCTTTACCCTTTCCCTTAGGTCGTAATGGTTGTTTTCCATCTTTCATCCAGATCCTACGCTTGCCATCATTAGCATTGAATGTAGACTCATCATGCGTAATTAAAACTAATGGTTTTTCTCCATTGAGAACATTAGCTGGTGGCATTTCAAATGATCCATCCTCTTTAAAAATCACAAAGCGGTGTTGAGCTTTCTTCCATTGGGGTAAAAAAACGGAATTTCGATATGCAATCACATCTTCCCGCTCATGTCCATCGATATAAACTGACTTTGTGACAGTATTATATTGAAATCCCATTCTTTTTAGCCATCGCCGTGCAGTTCTAGCTCTTATACGAAGTGTACGGGGAGCTATTGAAGTATTTTCCCCTGTATTGCTGTCGTGGTTTTGTAATGTAGCCGCTATAACAGAAACCGCACGCTGTGAATTTAAGTATTCACCAACTGCTTTCGCTAGCCCATAAGCTGTAATCTCTATTTTAACATTAATCATTTATTTTTCTAACTGCGCATTGATGTATTCTATACTACTTACTTTCACCAGTACCACTTAGCCATTCCCGTACTGCTAATTGAACCCCCTCATCATTAAACCATGACTTGACTTTACTAAAGCAGCCTCGGTGCTCTTCTGATATAGTTCGATCCTATATATATTAGTATAAGAAATTAAGATCCTCATATATGCTTTACCTTTTTCCATTGCAGTTCCCATGTTATAACCTTTCTTGCAAAATATTTCCCTCTATTATAGCACCGTGCAACAGCAAAAGCCATCTCTTCTCGTGTCTCACCAGGCTTTCGTAACCGACATGTATACAGAAGAGAAAGCACTGCCCTATGCCGCATTAAATTCTGCCCTTCAAGCTTTATCTTCTTTGATTGCAGCTTCTTCTCAAGATCCTTAATAGCTTGTGTATCTGAATCTAATTCAGTCTCTGCTTCCCTAGTAGTAGAAGCCTCAGATGTAATAGACTCGGACTGTGTCTTACTGAAGTAGTATGTAATACTACGAGATCCATTAGCTGCTGCTGCCAATTCTGCTGCTGTTTGTCGTTTTCTTCGTTGCTGCCTTTCGCTATATTTAGGACCTCGCTGGTACCGGATATTTCTGGATGATTCTCCTCTAGATGACATCAAGAGTTCAAATACATCTTGATTGAACTCATCATTCTCTGGCTCATCCTCAGTGAATTCACAATCTTCTTCTGAACTAGAGTCAAACTCTTCCCAATGAACTGCTGTTGGCACCTCCGGCTCTCCTGGTCTCCATGCATCCTCCTCACTTTCATTATCCAAATGTGCTATTAGTTCCGCTTCCAGCTGTGCTTCAGCTAGCCGCGCTCGTTTTGCCTGTTTTGCCTGTCGAACTCTCTCCAGATGCAGCGCCCGCTTGCTTTTCCGTCCCATTTTGTGAATCTGTATTAACATTAAGTGAGCCATAGACTAATTAATTAACTCAAGCATTGGAACGTATTTACCAATTCTAGTCCTTTAATTAATTCTTTGATTCAAGCGACAGGGTGGCTGAACAGGCCGATATGTGCGACCGATGCAACAGGTATCAAGTATGCAAGTATAGGGGACAACCAGCGGTGGACAGTGGATTGTTGCTGTAGGGCGGTAGGAAGAAAATCGCATGAAAGAGGGGGGCATCAGTGCATGTAACGACTACATAACTAGTGCTTATAGTGCTTAGTCATCATCGAAGCAAATGTCCGCCCTCCTCCGCATACAGATGTCCCCAACCATACATAGTGCTCGCGGGTGCTAAGAACTCCTCAGTGCGTTTAAGGAGCAGTCTTGGCGCGTTGAAACGGTCGTTGCCAGGACCCAGTTTTGCATGCGCTGAACGTCGACGTCATACTGTCTTTCATTGCTTATGGCGCAAGGCGTGTCAACATGAGGTTTTGCGTGTTGGTGCATTCTGGTTGGCGTACAGGGCCTATCATAATGTGGCCTCTGGCTAACTGGCCAATGATGTCTCGCATATTTACCACAACCTGTTGGGACTTTATTTGACCCGTTTACGGAAACTAGGCAGAAAATTTGCCAACTAATACCCTGCCACCTTCGTGCGTTCCCCACTTTCGTGAATGTTACTTATACAAAGTAATATTCCGGGAACCTTAAGGGTATCTTGAAACGAGGCTGAGAGGGTATGCAGCTGGAAGTATTGCAATGGAAAGTCTCTAGACACATTATCAGTCGCAGGTAGTTTTGAGTTATGGTCATGGGTGACTGATGAGTAGCACGGTTCGAGAGAGGCGAGCTATCTTAGAGTAAAAGCTATCCTTTAGTTCAAGGGGGCGTCTTGGCAGTGGTTGAATTTTTGCATAGTCCATTCATTTCTGTGCTTTTCAGGGAGCGTTTCTTTCCGACTTTGCTCTAGCCATTCCCGAGCTCCTCTGAACCATCCACACACCAAAGCACATCCTTGAAGTTTAGTCTCGTAACCGGACGCTGACTACCCTGGGGTTCACCTACTCTCCACCATGGGAGGCACCATCCTCTAATCCTTGTGTCTCTGTAGTGCTATAGACCATAGAAGTTTCTTCTACCTTAAATGGGGCTACATGCATGCAGCATGTTTTCAGTAGAATAGAGGTTATGCGCGGATAGATAATCGGAAGATACTTGGGTAACAAAGTACTATCCAAACTGCGGAATAGTAGGCAAACATCATTGAAACATCGAGCGCGCGGGTCAGCTTGTATCGACAGCGAAAAACTGTGAATCAAGGGAAATCATCTTGTCTGTGAGTTATTGAAAGAAATATGCTTTCAAGGCAAGGTTTTGATATATATTTCAGTCCAGTCTCGAATTTCAGCCCCAGGAGCGCCGATAAGCATTCGCGCGATGCCTTTCTACGGATGTAAAGGATGATGAGGGGCAATAACGTCATCATTTCTTGGGGCTAAAACCTTGCTGGTCTAATAAAGATCGTCCCTTAACATTCACTTCGCATTGGCTTTGGTGACTTAGCGGCAAACTCGACATGATTAAACGTAGGGAAGCAGTTCAGCGGTACCATCAGTGGTTCTAGACTTACCGTGACGAGTGACAATGTCAGTTGCTTTCTAGATGTTCTCGTTCCCAGACTAATTTGAGCGGGTTACTTTGGAATTTTCTGCTTTCATGTAGTCTCGTACCGCTTTCGAGTCCTATCTTACTAAGCATTCCGTGACTGCTGCCAATATAAAAACATACCGTATAAGTCAGCAGCAACCGCGCATGACTGGGTACGACTAAGAGCGATGGCCTGTGACTACTACGGTCAATCCTGCAAACCATGGAAAGACACAGCAATGAGACTAGACACAGCCAATGTCTTTCCAAGAAGGGTGCTCGAAGCACAGATTACCACTGTATGGATATTGATACTGGTGGAAACCCTTGTAGGAAAATGCGGCTGATGTGAATAGCCTTTCATGAGTTTACGACCTGGATATGAACAGTAAAAGCCCCTTTCTCAGGGATCGAAGAGTTTGGATAACAGATGCCATCTTCAGATGATATGAGTTAACAGAGGCTTCAGTGTGATGATCATTTTTCAGCTGACCCTTTGTCAGCTCCCTATCGTTGGCGTTTGCTTTTTCTTTGTTGCTGATGGTTATGAGACTCTAGTAAAGAAATTCAGCCAGGTCCCACCAGAGGACCCTTGGATGTTCGTGGTTCGAATTTCCAACTTGAGCATGTTTGGATTCATGGTTCACGGTGTAACCCCTGCTATTGGGCAGAAAAGTGTATGTGACATACCTAGTCTCATATGTGACATCTCAAAAGCAATGCTGCATTTACTTCAGCCCAGCACGCTGTTCTGAGAGAAGGATATTGTTAAACTTCGCCTAGTATACTTTACTGACGTAGTTAGTGTATAAGCTTAACTCCAACGTTTTAGCTGTTTTGATCTTAAGGTTGAGAGACCTTGGACTAAGTAATAAATCTCAAAAAATAGAAAAGTTGGTGTCATTGGTGCCGCTGGCTGGTCAATCTGTGACTTTTCTCGGAGCGGCATCGGCTGTAGTATGTCCCAGTACAATATGTGATGGCTAAGTAGTCCGAGGATGAACTAAACTATGTAAGTAAAGAGACGAGCAAGTCTCGAAGCGGCGAGTAGTCAATTGGGCAGCATATAGCGCTTGGCTGGTAATTTCGCATAATCAAAACTTGTTGATACCCATTCCGAATTTCAACAACCAACGATGGGAGCTTCCTAGCAGCAACGAACCAGACTACTGCTTAGGCAACAGCCGACACT
This sequence comes from Kalaharituber pfeilii, assembly GCA_015179045.1. Lineage (NCBI taxonomy): Eukaryota > Fungi > Ascomycota > Pezizomycetes > Pezizales > Pezizaceae > Kalaharituber > Kalaharituber pfeilii. The sequence continues at coordinate 692,620 of WHUZ01000007.1, read as the reverse complement.
GCCATTGATTATGGAGTAAATTAGTAGAGATAATCAATCGGCTTTGCGGATGCTTCCGCTGGAACCGTCCTATTTGTTTTGTAGGTGATGAAACCCTGCCTCCTGTATTATGGTAAGGATCGTGTGTCAAAGGATTGTGTATATTGTTATGTCCCAGAGGTTACTCTTATCTCTAACAAGGCGTATGTAGCGATCGATGTTCTGCGTGGAGATCTGAATCTCTTGGAAGGGTCCATTGCCGGGTACACAAATTCTGGTAACAGAAACGTTATATACATGAATGCTGATAGTGCACAGAGGTGGACAACCAAGGGCCAGCTCCAAGGAAAATTCTAGAGTAAAGTACTGCCACTTGTGAATATCTGCAAGGCTATCTCGTTTCAAACCAATCGCTCAAACGCATCATGCAGCCCGCGACTTACACGAAGTTGGCCGTAGCTTCCGCGCGTAGGCTCAGCTTAAGGTGATGAGTTTGATACGGGTTATGCAAGTTGCATGCCGATTTGGGGGGATTGAGCGTTGGTTTGTTCTCAGGTCGGGGCATGGGGAGGGTGAGCTATCACAGGGCAGTGGGAGCGTTGTCACCTTGCTGACTCCAGATGTCAGATGCTGGGCCCACGAGTCCGATTCACAGACCCCTCGCCATTGCAAGGTGCCATGAGCCTAGTGGCTATTATGGGACCAACTAGGAGTTTTTGCTTGCGATATCAACTCGGGTCAAGGATGAGATAGCTCAATTAAGGTCCTCATAATGTAATTTCGTTTGCCGTGGCTCCCAAGCAAAGACGAACCAAACGCATTGTTTGAGACTTTCAGACCTGATTACTTTGTCCTATCACTTGCTTCGACTACCTATCGATTAAGTTCCACCAGATTTACGTAACCTCTCTGAACGTGTCACCGAAGCGCCAGCATGCACGAAGAATTATCAGCCATGTCATACTTGTTCAGGTGAGCTGAAACTAGCGATAAAATACTGATAATACAAGCCAGTGATCCTGATGAAGTGAGGAAAGAGGTACTTTGTGGTATATATATAGTCTGCATTTATATCATGTTAATGAAAAAAATACGAATTCCAGGTATGCGCTTTGATCCTCAAATACAAAACTTGGCGCTGCTAGCTGCAGGAGATATGGTCCGAAACGGATGCCCAGGAGGACTAACTGAATTCTCATAGAAATGGTTGTAGTACAGTATAAGTATTTATTTAAATGTAACTATAACTGCAGTAAGATCTGATCATGTTAAAGATCCGGGAAAACTCTAATCGGGCACTATCGTCTTCGAACCGAGGAATCGAATTTTGGCAGTGCCACTTGTTCATATGAAGATCGGTAGTGCGAGTGGTGAGAGCGAGCACATGTAGGACGCAACACTGTCATCGATACAGCGAGTGCGTGCATATTTATACAGCCTGGCCGTATGGGGAATGGAGTTTCTGAGCTGTATGTAGCTACATGGCTAGTTCCTAGCTTAGCGGCCGTAGCAGGTAGTCCTGTACTCGATCGCAGGTTTTGACTGTGACTTGACCACGGTTCGAGACTGACTTGCCCATACTTCCTTGGCGGGTACTGCGTCTATCTAGAGGAAAGGTCACAGCTAGTGAGACCACATGAGGTGAGGATGCACATTATAGAGAGCGCAAACCCGCAGAAAACAGAGGTGGTCTTGGCGCAGGTCAGTTCATGTTACTTGCGTTACTGGATCAAGGACCAGGTCTCACGCAAGCTAAATTGGGCACGAGACTAAGCCAGACTACCACTGTTCCCGTGCCCAGACTCACAAACACTCCTAGAACGTTGAGTATGCGCGACTCAGCACAACGGGCCAGCACGTGCACGGGGGCATCTTGCGGGAGCAGTTGTTGCGATTAAGTATGCCCTTGCCACTTGCTGTATCACAGTAGTGGCAGGCAAGAGCCAGCGGTAGAGCAGTTCGATGGTAGGCTTACATTGACATAATGGAGGCATCCCATACGTCGGTATTGACCCAAGTGGCCATTTCCCTTAGACAAGGTCGGGCATGTGGCGGGGCGGATTTGCTAATCGGTACAGTGTCACACCGTATTACAGTGGAGCCCAGTGACCACGAGGATGGAGCGGTGTGACTCGCTGATATGACCGTGTGCCAGCGGACTGACGACAGACGATAACTTGCCGGCAAGGCTTGTTCGCACCTTGCCCACTCACTGCAATTTAACCAAGTACGTCTTCGGTTCCTACCTATCTCGATCTACTGCTCTGCTGCGCATGCGGGGGAGAGGGAGACAGATACAGCAGTGGTAGGCCAGGGAAAGGGAGGCAGCTGGCATCGCATAGCATAGCACATATTACATACTTGAGCATAGCATACAAGTAGCATAACGTCTATGTACTTGCTCCACCTCTCCATGTATGTGACTGCCGGAGCGCGCGCGAGCAGTGAAGTCAAGGGACATGGCGCTGTCAGTCAGGCAGAGCCATGCGACAAGCATGTTCGTGCAGTGGTTGCGAGACCTGGCCTGGTCATCCGCGCCACCCCTGGCTCACTGCCCCGGCCTCTCCTGGCACCCGCTCCAACTCCAACACGACGGCCTCCGAGGCTGGCCATCGAGGCTGGCAGCCAGTCAAGCGTGCCGGCCTCATGGCTGCGGGCATCCAAGCGCTGTGCAGCTGTGCAGCTGTGGAGCGTCCAGCGGGCAGCTGGTCGCCTGCTGCGAAGATGCTAGAGCTCTCTCTCTGCACTGGCGGGGTCCACTACACACGACTGCGACTCGCTGCTCCTGAGGCCCGGCTAGCCCCAGTCCGTCCTTCCTTCTGCTCGGCCTCGCACTCGCTTCCCACCCACACCCCACCCTCCCCCGTCATATCGCCAGTCGTCCCTCCCACCCCTCCCACCCTCCCACCCCGGCGCACCCCCGGTATCTCACCTGTATCGCCCACGCCCTCGCCCACGCCCACGCCCACGCCCACGCCCACGCCCACGCCCACGCCCACGCCCACCCCCCCGGCCCCAGTCCCTGAGCCACTGAGCCAGACTCCTCCCAAGATTAAAAAAGAACACTACCTGCCTACGCTACCATCATGCGGAGCACTTGACTATCCCCTACAGCACCCTTTTCGTGCCCCTCCCCACTTCCCGCCCTTGGAGGGCTTTTGCTCAAAAACTCCTTATCCCCTCCTTTGCCCGAGCCCCTTCCGCCACCCCCCCCTCCCTCCCTTCCTCCAATTTTTCTTTCACCTAGTCTTCTCGAACAAGACGTTGCTGAGGGACTCGTTAGAGGCACCAGTGGGAGAGCAACAACGGGGACTCCAGTTAGAATACCAATCCAATAAAAAGAAATTCCTGTCCTGCCAACAAGTTTTCGCCCAGACCCAATCACCTTCTGCAAGTCTCTGGCAACTCTTCCGGCTTGTCCCCGCCTGCACCCCCTCCACAACGCTTAGCAGCTCTCCCTCTGTAACGTTACTCAGAGGAAGAACTGAATTATCGTGCTGGCATATAATTCTCTTCCATTCTTTCTCCGCTGGCTTCATTCGGACCAGGTTTTCATACGCGTTCTTTGGGTTGATCAAGGTTGACAGTTGTTACGGACGTTGTTTCCAAAGTGGAAAGGATTCCCAAAATAGTTGACGTCGTGAGTTCTTCATTAACTTTTCTGGGCCGTTTACCGCGACAAATCGGAGATGAAAACACTAACGCAGTCCTGTACGAAGAAATAGAAGACCTTAAGAGATCCCCGCTACATTTTTACAAAGAGCACACCACCCCGGCTTCGTCTAGAGCTGGATATTTCTTAATACTTAATTTCCTTCATTCTCCCGGTGGAGAATTTGCATGAATCTGCAAAATGGAGTCTGAAGACGGAAAAGTATTCATTAAGCACTTGGCTCACTATGTCCGGACGCACGAAAAGGCGCTGGCAAACGCTCTACAACTTCAACGACGCTCAGTGCCTGCCCGGCCAAATGTAGTAGGGTCCGTTCCAAATCATTCACCCACTACTGCTACTCATTTCAGTACCTTACCATCAACTTCCAGTGCATTGGCTGCAGCATTCTCGCTACCGTCTCTTGCCTTTACCTCACAAAATGTTAAGCCAGTCAAGCTATCGTTGACACCGCATCACCTATTCTATCTTCTCACTAGGTTCGCGGGGTTGAATATCTCTGTTGGGCCGATGGACGTTCGGCTAGAGAGTTTGCGCCCAGAAGCTTCTCCTGCCAATAATACGTACGTTTCATTCTCAGGTTTGGAAAATAGGAGATCACGCCAGGACATAGATAGTATATCTATCCATTCGGTATCTAGTGTTCGGAGTGTTATGTCTGGGGTCACATCTTTGTGGTCCACTTTTGGATTGCGGGGTCCACCATCTGCCAGCAAGGTTGAAAAGTCCAAGGCAGCACTTGAGGCAGATCTCAAATATCTTTACTCAGCCTTCACAAAAATCCCCTGCCTCAGACTGGCACCAGATCGTAAAAAATTGGTTGAAGGCTTTGAAGAGTTCCCTTTTGATACAGCGGTTCCATTGTTGTGTTTCAAGAATGTCAGTGCATTGGAAATCGCCAACATTGATATACGACAATTTTTTGGATGGGACCAACTTGCTGAAAGACTACGCAGTCTGAGTGTGAGGCAGGGTGGGATTGTGGACGTAGCAGAATTGACTATTGCGATTGTATTGGACGACATGGATAAAAGGCGACGTCGTTCATCCAAGATGCAATCCTCACCTATTGTTTCCTACTCACCTAGCCCAGCTGGCTATCATGGTGAGCGGACAGAGTCTTCCTCAGCGCCCCCTTCTCCGAAGGCAGAACAACCACCACTTTCACTTAGCGGAAGTGCTCCAGCAAGTCATCCAATGTCAAGGGGCCCATCGGGCTCCTCTAGATCAAGCTCTCGTCCCAGAAGCAGCTCACCCGTTAGACCTTCAAGTGCAAGGAATGGCCCAGGGGCAGCCCCGCACCATAGATCCTCCCGGATGAGAAGATCAGGATCAGGTGGTAGCCATTCTTCCACATCATCCATGCTACCTCATCATGGGTCCACGCCAGAATCTACGTCTATGGGAACTTTACCAGCCTCAAAATGGCGGTTTTTACGGCATCTGTGTCTTGCAGAAAATAACCTCACAACAATCAGCTCAACAGCTTTAGCTCCTCTTGCGGGATCTCTCACATCACTTGATTTGTCCTCAAACCACTTTGCCGCAGTTCCCGATTCTATTAGCATCCTTTCTAACCTCAGGGCCTTGAATCTTTCCAACAATATGATTGATTCTCTCCACTCACTTACCCGAAGTCCCCTTCCTGCTATTACAGCGTTCAATTTGAGAGCCAATCGTCTTTCTTCGCTCGCAGGAATTGAAAGACTTTTGTCATTGGAACGGGTTGACCTTCGCGACAATGGTTTGACTGACCCCACCGAGTTAGCTCGTCTCACCAATGCTCCAAACATTGCGGAAGTCTGGATTGCTCATAATCCATTCACCAAAACACACCCCTCATACCGTATCACAATATTCAACTTATTTAGAAGCACGCCTGGATATACAGAGGACATGATTCTGGATGGTAGTGGGCCTGGCATGGTTGAAAGGCGAAGTTTGGTGGACAGGGTTGCAGAGCCTCCCAATCCTCCTGTTGTAAAACCCCCTCAGCCGCATAGTCTGGTGCCCACGAAGATTGCACCAATTGAGGCGAAGAAAAGGGAAGACTCACAGCTCCTGCGTAGAGACTGTGAGAAATCAATTCATTTAGTTTCGCAAGGACAGGTTGCTAGGGCGAGGAAAAAGGGTGGAAGACGAAGAGTTGTTGAGCTGACAAGAGATGGCCCCAGTCCACGTTATGAAGAGCACTTGTCAACTGTGGCAGCGTCGCCTAATTCACAAGCAGAGTCTTTGACACCCATAGGTTCTCTTCACGGGCAAACAGTTTCTGCTGAACACTTACCTTGTCACGAATGTGTTCCACCATCAAACACACGGGTGGTTCCTAATACGGAACAGATTGACTGGGAACTTAAAGGAGATGAATATAAGAAAAAGATAGAGGCACTCAAGAACGAGGTGGGCACTAAATGGCTCACAGTTTTGAGTGAAGAAGGTTGGGGCGGCACTCATCACCACCAGTATAGCTCTGAGTCCATCACCCCTCCTGCAAGCCAAATTCCCACTCCCGTTGCTTTATAAGCTAGGAATATGGGGTATAAAGGTTTTCGATTTTCGTATTATCCTTTTTTTTTCTTGTGGTGTCTGTTAGCGAGACGATGAACGGTGGCCAAACTTTGTATTCTTGCGTGGGCACGTATGACAGGCTGCGTGATTTGAAGTATTGGACTGTAACGAAATTCCAGTCTTTCAAGACCCTTTCGTGTTTCTGCTACCTTTCTTGTATCATATTTTTGAGGGCATTGTTTTATGTTTGAAGATTCTTTTCTATCATCTGGTTTGGGAGTTCTGGTTGCACTTATTGAACGGTGATCAAGTATGAGAATATTCATTCTTGATGTTTGTGTTTGTGCATTTTGGGTGCTATGTTTCGTGTTGATTCTCGTTTTGCTGTGCTAACTCTGATCGAGATGTGCATCTGCATTTATTCTCACTGTATTGTTTGTTCTTTTTGGAGATTGAGGTGCTGCGGCGGTTGGGTATCAAAAAGTAATCTCGGGCTGGTTTCTGTGTTTTGGCTTCTACTTATTGAATTTATAAAGAGGGGAATTGTCAGGAAGTGAGGCGAGCTCAGGAATATATTAATTTTACTACTATATTTGTGAAACGTCCAAATACCCATTTACTCTACACAACTATTTCGAATGAAGTTGTGCTTGACTGGCATAGTTAGCATCGGAGAAATGATTTTGCGGATCAAGCCTAGCCTTATCATGTTTTAGGGTTTGCCCTTTGAAGGTATGTGTTGGCACAAGCTCACTACACAATGGGCTATCTAAAGTTTGTACTATCGATAGAGCGACAACGGAAAAAGACGTGAGTAGAGAAGTACTTTATCACCACCCTCACGAACGATTCAACAAAACCTCCTCTAGACCGCCATGGCCAGTAAGTAGTCTTAGTCTTGGTCTTCTAAAAGCTATTCTTCCGTTGGAAACGCGCTAATTAGACTCCTCTCGGTTTACAGAATCAAAGAATTCATCTCAGCACAATCAGGCTAGGAAGGCCCACAGGAACGGTTTGTTCACAATCCTCGCAAAAGCAGACAATACCGATAACTTTTCAAAGGGATGAATTCTTGGGGAAGTTTAAATGCTGATTTGATGGGGTTGTTACATACAGGCATCAAGAAGCCAAAGACAAATAGATACCCATCCCTGAAGGGCGTCGACCCCAAGTTCAAGCGAAACCACCGACATGCGCTTCATGGAACTATGAAAGCTTTGGTTGGTGCAATCCACTCTTGCCATATACTGCTTTATTACGCCTCGCATATCCACGTGCAGGTAGCTGACAGCCTTATAGAAGGCAAGGAAGCAGGAGAAGAGCGAATAAATGGAATCCTTGGAATAAAATTAGTGAACTAGGGCGGGTGTTAGCGAATCTCTTTCGATATGTCTTTCTCGGTCCGGGCTTTTTCATGATTTCCTTATCACAATTCCCTTATCATCGGTATCTCGTTGAATCTATTACATTCTCGGGTTTTCTTTGTTTCAATGGCTATTGCTGCTACTATGTCTCAGTCATACGGTCATCATCCTTAATGCGGAATAAACAAAGGGCAAAAACGAAAAGATTTATCAACATGAGTGCGTGAATTACAGTGAGAGCTTAGCAGATGGCATTCCTTGGGGACAGGGTATGCAGGGATAATATTTTTCGGATCGGGGGAGTAAGAGACTATCTACCACGATGGGATGAATAGGTAATGTGAGGTCAGGCATTGCAGGTTGCGGATTTGGTTGAACATCTGTACATTACATCTCCTGGGACCCCTTCAGTGCGATTGAATGGCCCCCAAGTATATCTTCGTCAATGATGGCTCAAGAGTCTCTCTTGAATGGCATCTTTCGAACTTGCATCTCATACCGAACAAACCCAACAAATGCACGGAAAATCAAGGCATTAGTGTGTACAGCACCGAAGCATCCCATCTTCGTTCACGCTGAAGGAATATTCTAAATCATGCCGATATCGTTCATATTTCATGAATCTGAGTTATTACCAAACACCACCTGCCCGGAAGTATGGGATGGTCTACCTGCTCTGGTTGGTTCTTTTCTAATTTCCACCTCAAACGGCGGGGGGTGAATGGAAGCTTCAGATACATGCGCAATATATAGCATCGTGGGTGGTTTGATGAACATTGAGGTATATTCAGTTCTTGTACAAGTCTGGACCATGCAATACTCGAGCTTCAGCAACCTTACCGACGCAGTCAGCATGTCTGAAAGATCCACATCAAAGGCTGTGAATGTAGGGGACGAGGTGCAGCGCAGACCAGCCCGCCGTGCTTGTGTTCGATGTTGCATTGTGTGAATCCAGTGTTTGGGGATCTAATATTAACTTGTCTGTGACAATTGCGATAGATTGGTTACCACACCACATCCCTACACCAAAGCTTGAAATCGAAAAGCCCATGCTGCACAGCGTCATATCACATGCCAATAGCGAGTGCCAATACAGCATTGCCAACGCGCGCATTTGACTTTCTCCACTCATTTTATCCCAACTTCATCCCATAGTCAAATATATGATATGTCAAGCCTGTGCAAGCATATTCACTCGACCGATCGATCGATGGGGTAGATATCGCCCTCTGTTAGCTCTCTGCTTATACCCAGTCGCTTTCTGCCATCCTGAACAAAGCCAGCCAGCCAGGACGCCTGGAGGACTTTTGTTCTCCGATTTGACAACGGCAGCTGGAGTATGTGTTCGTTTTATATACGCAGACACGTGCATATACATGCGCATACATGAAAGATAATTGATGATACAGGCAGGAGAAATTCGTCCTGCTCTCGCTCTCCTTTTGTACTGCTGATGCCCTATAATATGCCCTTTCACTATAATGGCCCCTCCCCCCGATATCTGCTGTGTATGCCCCTAGCCATACCCCTAGCCATGCCATCCATCACTCGCCCTTCACCCTCACTGCACTGCGCACTGCGCTTCTGCACCCGCTGTTGCTTCAGCCGTGCACATACCATCAATATCGCCCACTAGACCGCAGCTCCCTCCCCATCAGAGCACCAGTCTGAACAACGTGCTCTTCCCTTCTTCCTTTCCAACCCCCACACTCACCGTACCTACACAGCCTAGCTGCTCATCTGCTTTCACATGTCAGACTACCAACTTCAAACAAGCACCTCACCGACTCGAAGATTGAATTTTAGCGCGACCTTACTACCAGCTATCGCCAATTGCAGCATCGAGATCGATAACCATATCCGAGATATTAGGATCCGGAATTATCCAACCACAGTCGTCATTTCAGCCCAGGTTGAAATATTTCCTTATTACAGCCTATCCTCCCTCCAGAACGTTTCAACAATTCACCATGGCTGCGGTTCTCGCCGCTCTATACATATCCCACGTTACCCGTCCCCACTCTCCTATACATCTAACTGACAGAGTGAGGTGACCACACTAGAGCAAGTGAGTGAAGCCACTTAAAGCACACTAAACTCACAGAGCCTCTTTCAGCGTGCATATAGACACACCCTCTCTGTCCCAGCGAAATGACGAACAATCGATCGATCCAAACCATCCAGTCTATCCCCATAGATAATTATTCTACTAGTGCTGCAGCCAAATCTTGACATTTGCAACCTAACTCAGAACAGGAACCTTTGTCCTAGAGATACACACATACGCACTTGATGATACATCGACTTTTTCATTTATCTAAACATAACATTAGCTGAGCAAGGCAGGTACGCATGCCATATCCTGTCTTACCCTAGCATATATTTCTTGCCACGAAATCAGTTGAATTGAAGCGAATCGAATAAGGTTCTTGCAAAGGCCTGGATTGATACATCTCAAGCATTGTTTTCATTCCTAGTACACCCTTATGGCTGTGGGGGTGGACCTGGAAGCCCTGAATACTTCTGGGAGATGCACTCGGTACTTTCGAGTTCTTGTTTACCTCGAGAGCTGTTATGCAGTTGCAAATGCACATGCAATGAACTGAGCTTTGTTCTGCTAACATGATAGTTAAGGTTTTTGCGCGAATAAGATGTATCTTCCCGACACGTGGAAGCTATTTCACGTAATATAGGAGCAATCTCCGAAACATGCCCAAAATTAGGCAACACGTTGAGCGGACCAGCTGCTGCCAAGGTCATCGAACAGCCCCATCGAGCGTTCCCATGGAACGAGTATGATACAGTGCAGTGTAGTACCTACTTGTCCGCGGGTTGTTCGTTGAACCACCTGTGGAGGAGTGCTAGGTGTTCTCGTGCCCAGACTATTATTTTTCGAGTATAGCGCATTTATCCTGAAATTCGTCAAAGCGAACAGGCAATAACAAGAGGAATTCAGGGTTGGCTTGAACTTTTTTGTTTCACTTTTTTGTTTCCAATAACGATATCTGGGCACCTAGAGCAGCTGTAACCATGTAAATGGTATAGATCGATAGAGGAACTCTGCAACTATCTAGTAGCATCAATTTCATTTGTGCGGAAGTTTTGAGGGAGCGGAAATTGGGTTTAACGAAACCGTTAAAGTCAACTTTGAGTACCTCGAATTTATGCACTTTACCTCCCCATTGTATTGGGGACCTGAGACCACTAATTTCGTCTATAACCCTTCGACTTTAGTGATAACGATTTTAGCGATGAAGTGTACTTGCAACCCCCTACGGAATATGATAGACCTTGATTTTGAAATTGAATTTGTTGTAGTAGTTCTACCCTAGCTCAATGGCTCTGGACTATCTGTATGGCATATGTAATCGAGTACGCTCAGCTACCCACCCACATACAACGCTGCATAACGCACATGAAATCCCGTAGAAGGGACGCCTAACACTCCCCAAGGTCAACCTAACATTGCAAATAAGCACACGTTTAGCTCTCGTTAGAACAAGAGCTCAATTCGACCGGCAATCTTCAGTTGAATTCTAGATACTGTATTGTCCACGCTCCAGCACCATTTATCTTAATAATGTTAAAAGGGACTGTGAAACCCGGTTTCTCTCACCCTCTTGTGGCAGTTGGGCGCCAGGCGTCCCCATAGCAACGCAAAGGGAGGTATTTTCTATCAGCTAATTCTCTTGTGTAGCAGCAGAGAGGCAACAAGACCAGTCTTCGCAACCTTCCTACTTTTTATTACCTAAATGCGTTTTACTTGGAGACTGGGTCTGCGTTGACAATTGTCGGACTCGCTCTCGTTCCCAGAGGTTGTATCTGTGTATCGCCCCGGAGAAGATTCCCCCGCATGTAGCACCTTTATTGAGCTCGTAAGTATTACTGGTAAGAGTTCGGGGTTAGGGTCAATGTCTAGCTGAGTTGTGTAAATGAATGTTAGATATGGCAGAGCAGACGGGTGCCTCGTTTTTTCAGTTTATGGTCGTAGATGCTAATTAAGTGTCTGTGTCTTTACTGACCAAATGAGAGTGGAATAGAAATTATACCTTACTCCAAAGTGCTTGATGGAATATTCTCAACTTCTGAACATTTATACAGATAACACATGTCGAACGTTGTGAATGTCGCTGAGGTTATCTGCAAGTTCCTTCTAAATAGCTTAGTGAGCCTCATTTTGGAATGTGTAAGAATGTGTTCAACTTGAGCCATTACCCCCGTGGGTCTCTCCTCTCCAATTTCCTCCGCTTTTGAATGTGCTATAATCTGTAGATGGAAGAAAATTATGTGTGCCTTGTCTATTCTCAATCCCAAGGATCTAAGAACCAGCAAATAAAAGTAACAGCAGTAAAATAAAAAAAAGGTGTTCTCACAATAAAAAACTAATTTCAACAACCAAAAATATAGAACTTAATAATCTCAATATAAAGAACAAAAACACACAGCTAAGAGCAAAAAGATAAAGAGCACATATAATATCCCACATTTCGTTAGCGTTATGCAGCTTGAATGTTCAAATGTAGTTCCACCCGTATTTATGCGTGCTACTCGCACAGTTACAGTTACCCTCATCCTCGGAACCTTTGCAACAAACTGATGAACCCCCATTTCCCCCCAAAGCATGAGCTGAGAACAAAAGCCGAAAAGAGATAAGAGACAACATACGACTCTAAATTCTATGTTGGTTTCGTAGTTGAGTAGGTATGTCTAGATACTAGTTGTAAATTAAGTAAGTAACGCCATCAGGAACGTAAGGGAGACTCCAGACCCCTCCTCTATCCTGATTACCTCTATTCATTGCCTTCCACTTCCATTTTTACCCGCTTCCTTAAGCAAGCACCACTTCTTCAAACTGTCAACATCGCCTTCATCTCTTTCTCCACCCCCACACACACCCTCTCAAAACCTTCCATGACCTCCCCGCACACCCCAGCCGCCTCCCTCCTCGAGCACTTGCCCACCCAATCCCCATCCTCAATCCACCTCCTCCCTCTCTCCGCCATCTCCAGTTCCCCCTTCCACTCCGCGCACGCCTCGCGCGCTACCCGCAGCTTCCTGTTCGCAGCAATACTCGACTGCCGCGCCATGTGGAGCGTGTCGGAGAGGAATGCGAGCTGAGCCACGAGCTGCGCGGTGACGCTGCGGAGAGAGGAGAGCTCGTTAAGGGGGTGAATAGGGGGACGGGGGATGAGATCGATAAGTGAGGTGAGAAGGTCGCTGGTGTCGGGAAGGGGTAGGGCAGAGGAGTGGAGCGAGAGCGAGAGGTCACGGAGGGTGCGTGACTCGTTGTACATGTGGTTGGAGAGAGCAGCGTGAGCGGTGATTAGTCTGGCGGAAGTAGAGTGTTAGCAGGGCTTATGAAAAGAAAACATTATGTTCAAATAAGAAAGGATAGTAAAGGGAAGTGGAGCACAAACCTTGAGGCACCAGTCTCCATAGTCGTTTGCGGCTGCAGCTGCTGCAGCCCATTCATCAACCGCGGTATCACATCCACGTCCGGGTCCATATCGATATGCACCCCCCCCCTCCCTTCACCGTCCTCCTCATCATGTAATATCGTTGGCACATGACCTCCATTCAGTTCATAGCTTCCTACACCCCTACTTCCAATCCTCCCACGCCCACCCCCACCGCTATCCTCAGCCCATAAGCTTTTTCCAAACTTCATCCTCCTCCCTTCTGCTGCTAACCTCTCAATCTGGTCCAGCTTCTCCTGCAATCCAAAACTTATCCCGCCCTCAAGTTGCTCCATTATGCTCTCGTCATCGTCAGAGTCCGCGTCTGGGTTATAACCGCCCCGGCTTTGAGCACCGGAGCGCCGCTTAGATTTGGGCGAGGAGAGGATCGTAGAAGCTTTTGATTTCGTGCGGGAGTGGCCGTTGGCGGAGGACTTCATTGAATTGCTAGTGATGGTGGAGCTTCGCCGCCTGCTGTGGTTGTTGGAAAGCATGTCCCCGCCATTTATACTGTTGGCAAGGTCGTCTCCGCTATGCTGTAACTCCGCTATATCCTCCTGCGCTTCTCCCACTTCATCTTCCCCTTCGCCCGCTTCCTCCTGATTACCACCAAATTGCCCCTCCTGATCCGGCACATACTCGTCCTCCTCCCCCTCCTCCTCTTCGTCGTCATCATAGTCACTCAGTGCAGCAAGCTCATCTGCTAAACTCCCCAGTCCGTTGTCGCCTGCTCCGCCACCACTTCCGCCGTCGCCTAGTCCGCTGCTGACACTGCCGTTTCTTGAGACCCCATTGCGCTGGCGAGAGGGGGTTGTAGGGCTGCTGGGCATGGAGAGACGGTCGACATCAATGCCGTCGATGGCGTTTGTGAAGGATATATCGAGGTCGTTGTAGAGGGAGGTCATGGTTGCAAGTTGGAGTGTTATACAGCTGGAATGTGGGTAGGGATGGAACGGGGGCGGTTATTGCGCTCTTGGTCATAAGGCAAGTATCCGAACTCGTTGAAGGTGAGCGATCCGGCGAGGGAATACACTTGTCGAGCAAAGGGTGTGTTGCAAGTATTAGCTAGATGATGATGAGCAACTCGAGTTGAGCTAAAAGCTATTAAGCCTTCCGTTTCCCTTCTCCCCTTGCGAACTGCCCGACTGTCGGAGAGGAAGGCTTGTACCGAGCTCGAGCAAGAACAACGCGGCTTTGAAATCGTCGGTGCCAGCGCCTCTCGTGTGGAATTTGCCCTATCTCTTTCTCTTTATCTATCTACCTATCGGTGATCGGTAGTTGCTGCTGGTGGTGCTAGTACTGTTTCAGGGAGATGATTGATGATTGCTGGTGTTAATTATTGCTCTCGATCTCTCCGTGGCACACTCCATGCGAGAGCGGCGCGGTGATTAAGGCAGGGGGAGGCCAGCAGTAGAAGCCCAGTGCACCGGGACTGACGTTGGGTACCGCTTGCGGGGTGGCGGGTACGTGAGTTGGATTGGGGGGGGGTCAAGATGTGTGGAGATGCTCTGGGGGGCGGGGAGGGTGCTTGAAGTTGAGTCGAGGGATTGGTTAGCGTGGCAGCGAGAGCTTCGAGTTAAAGGAGAAGCCGGAAGCCGCGCTGCGCATGTGCTGTGTGCGCGCGACTCGGACTCTTACGTTGCCTCATGCCTGGCCACTCTGTTGTGTCCCTCCTTCCTACTTTCTTTCTTTCTTTCTTTTTTTTTTTTTTTTTTGGTTGTTGTGTTTGTATTTGCTCTTTACACTTGGTTTGTTTTGTTCACTGGTCCCTAAGAGCTTGAGCTTTTCTCCTCATCGCTTTGCTAATTACTGTTTGCATTAATTTACCAGCATCGAGGGCGGCTGAACATCCTTCGCAGCATCATGTGGGCCTGGGAGGGAAATTAAGGAGAATGCGCGGCGGCCCTGGTGCGTGTGGCTCTGGATGGATGACCAGCGGCGTCACAGGCCTTGCCCAAGGGCCCACGAGTAAGAACTCCGAAATACATTCGAGCACCTGCTTAGATGAAATGATTGGAGAAAGGAGAGTCCAACACGCGCTGGGTAGAGCGGGTTAAGCAGGCCTCCATCGAGTGCTCTACATATGCGAGAAATATAGTACATGTAATTGGTGGCACGTTAAGTTTATCGTGCCTTGCATATCATACACAGACCCGTCCCTGAAAGGGCTGACGGTTCTATCCCGGATGCGTTTGGATGTGCCTGATCAAATGCAGGGTACAGCACTGCCCACCCGCATTTGTCTCGATGCTCTGTGTGGTTGTGTGGTTGTGTGGTTGTGTGGTTGCACTGTTCCTTGATTGGATGACTTCCCGTCGCCCCAGATTCCCATTCCCAGGTACCCAGTCCAAATTCTGGGCTTGACCCCAATATAATTCCCGTCTAAACTCTCAAAATTGTCAGCAATTTCTAACCAAGATGGCTACAGCATCACCGCTGTCTGCATTACTATATCGCCAGCATGTACTCGAGTACAGTACATTATCAGCGCATGTACAGCTATTTAGCTGTCACTAGCTATTCATACTCTCGCTGATTCTCCTTAGAGTCTTCTCCTAGTATCTACAATGCTTGAACTAAATAAAACTGCTTTCATTGTTGTTGCTTTTTTTGTGGACCAAATAGTATTAAAAAGGCGTGAATAATAAAGCAACTTAATGTATAATAGAGAAAATAATAGAGTTCAAAATATGTAAATCTATATGCAATAATTTTTGGTGTTGTTGTTTGACGCATTTTTTTCTCATTGTCTAACGTATTTTTTACTAGTTCGATATCTGGGAGCGTGTTCTGAGAATCTAGGAATGTGGCACAGGGGGGGGTGGCTGCGTCGAGATTCTACTGGAAGGGGGTTTGAAAAATTTTCTGGGAGATGGAGTGCTGATAAGCGTCTGGGAATGGGAATCTGGGCGACGGGAAGTCATCCAGTCATCCATTTGTTGATTCAGGTTCACTTCTCAAAGGTCCCATCTTCAGAAATTAGAGCAGTAATAGTCTTCGCGTAAACAACAAATAACAACAATAATAAAAATGAAAAAAAAAAAAAAAAAAAAATTGAAAAATGAAACATCTAGAAATAGACATCCTCTGGTTGTACGCGGAAATTCTCACCATTCTCCCTAATACTTGCCTTTAACTTATCCCTCTTCATCGGTTTCCTCATATCTGCACAAACACCTCAATAGCACGTTAGCTATTTACTCATGTCCCCCGCCGCAACGAAGAACTTCACACCCACCGTACGCATCCTCATCATCCCCATTTCCAGGTCCTCCATCACCACTATAGTACCCCACGACCCTCCTATACACACTGTACCCGAGCTGCCGGTACATCCCTATTGCAATCCTATTGCTAACTCGCACAAATAGGTCAACAAAGTACCCGTCGGCGACGTCTTGCGTGATTCGCTCTAGCTCGTTCATGAGCGTCCTTGCGAGCCCGAGACGGCGGTATGTTGGGGAGATGGAGAGGGCAGTGACATGGCCGTGCCAATCGGTACTGCGGCCCTCAGTCTTGCCCATGACTGTTTGGATCCGAGGGAACGGGCAATCAGGATTAGCAGTTGTCCATTGAACGCTGTTGAGGGTATAGGGTATCAATAGATGGTAGTAAAGGACAGCTGTGTAAAGAACAAGTTCCAGATGACCACCAGCAACTTCCGAAGCAACGGTACCTGCAATGTCTTGTTCAACTTACTATATCCCATCAAGTTCTTCTCCGGGCTCTCTACAGCAGTGAACAATGTTGGCCATCGCGCCAGATACGACAGATAGAATTTAATATCATAGTTTTCCGTGAGAATATCCAAGTTGGTGAGGTTAAATGAGAAAAGGTCAAGGGCACTGAACGGTCGGAGAGATGTCATCTTATTTGAATTGGACTCTCGAAAGTGCTTTCAACGTTGACCGAACTAAGGGTGCCAACTGAGAGGTGCTGCCTCGGGGGTGTGGGGGTGGCGGTGACTTTCGATTGTTTAGCAGCAGAGCACTCTACAGTTACCTTATGATACATCAGGAGAGGCTCTTGCTCGCTGCCAACAAAGTACTGTATGCTATTGCAGAGCAAATCGCCGTGTGGTATTTATGTCCATGATTGGCTGATTGGCTACGGGGGGCGCTTGGCGCTTGGCGCCAGCGGGCCGATCTGCCAAGGCCTCCGCCGAGACGCTGTGGGCGCTGCGAGTCGCGTCACATCGGTGAGTGAGCACACACGCGTGGACCCAGGTGGTGTTGTATCGCACTGGACAGCACCACCACCACCACCACCACCACCACCACCACCACCACCACCACCACCACCACCACCACCACCACCACCACCACCACCACCACCACCACCACCACCACCACCACAATCTCCAACCTCAACACTATCTCCAACCTCAACACTCAACACCCAACGCTCTACGCTTGTCCCACACACCAGCACTGTTCGCACCCTGCAGAAGTTCAACGCAAGCGACCCTAGAGGAGGGGCAAGATGGGAAAGTTGGGTAGGTTATTGCCCCACTTTCACTTTTGAAAGTTGCAATGTGCTGACAGGTTATACAGTGCGTCTCGAGTTGTTTAGTACGTCTCTCCTAGTTCGCGGCGCTATGCAAAACCGTTGGTTGCAAACCAAGCTGACCCCGGCGGATAGACTTCAAATCTTATAAGGGCCATCAGACAATTGACTTTGGAGACTCGTATTTCACCTCCATCATCGGGCCCAATGGTTCTGGCAAATCTAACTGGTAAAGCTCCCTCTAACGCTCGCTGATGAGTATGCCTTATGCATCATGGTTAGCGATGGGATGGAAATAGCACTGAGCTCCCCGGCACTTAGCACCACCGCCAGCGATGTAGAAACCAGTGATCACTGACATGTGCGGAACCATAGCATGGACGCCATTTCCTTCGTCCTTGGCATCAAATCGTCTCAATTACGGTCTGCCAGTCTCCGCGACTTGATCTATCGTGGCCGTGTGCTTCGCACAGATATTGCCGCTGCACAAGCCGCCGCTGGGGACAGCCTAACACAAACAGATGGCAATGATGATGAAGGAGACCTCGACACTCTACGATCCAGCAGGAATGATCCCAAGACTGCATGGGTCATGGCTGTCTATGAGAATGATGAAGGGGAGCAACAGTGGAAACGAGCAATTACAGCAGCCGGAGCAAGCGAATACAAAATCAATGGAAGGACGGTAACCGCTGCGCAGTACAATGCTGCATTACAAGCAGAGAATATCTTGATAAAAGCACGGAACTTCCTTGTTTTTCAAGGAGACGTCGAAGCTATTGCTTCACAACAGCCTAAAGATTTAACGAGGTTGATTGAGCAGATCAGTGGTTCACTTGAGTACAAAGTCGAATATGATCAGCTCAAGATTGAGGCAGAAAAGGCTGCGGAACTTGCAAACAATAATCTTAACCGGCGTCGAGCAATCAATGCGGAGATCAAGCAATACCAGGAACAGAAGAAAGAGGCCGAGAATTATGCGCTCAAGATTGAGGAGAGAGACAGGGCTATTGTGTCACATGTGCTATGGAAACTCTATCATTTCCAGAAAGCGATTGAGCACAACAAAAGTGAAATAGAGAGGGAACAGGCAGAGATAAAGGAGGTTAAGAGAACATATGAGAAGTATGAACAGAAACTGGAAGATGCTAGGCGGTCCCAGGCAAAGGTGATGAAGAGTATCTTTCAAACAGAAAAGGCCATAAAAAATACGGAGAAGGCAATGGAGGAGAAAGCGACATCCTTGGTCCCTGTCGACGAAAAGATAAGCATTGCAAGCAAGAAGCTAAAGAACTATGCAACAAGGATTAAGGAAATTGAGAGGGATAAGGAGTCAGAAACTGCGAGGGTCGAGCAACTAAGAAAGGATCTTAATATGGTCGAAAAGGCTCAGAAAAAGTTTGAAGCGGAGCAGCAGCGACTCGCAGAACAGACCGGCGCAGCCCTATCGGACGCTGATTTGGCGGAATACAACAAACTTCGCGAGCGAGTCAACACTAAGGTAGCCAGTAAACAGATCGAAATTGAGAATTACAGTCGTCAGCAAAAAACAGATGAAGAAGCTTGCAATGGCCTTAAAAGCAAAGTTGAGACGACCCAGTATAGTTTATCCAAACTGAGAGGAGAGCTGTCCAGTATGAAAGAACGGAGGGATCAGTTGAACGCTCAAATTGCACAAGTCACTCAGGATCTCGATGACAAGAAGAAAGAATATAATGCCGTAATGTCTGAACGAGTTTGGCAGAAGAACAAACATAAAGAACTTGAAGAAAAGCTGGCAGAGTGCGCGGCAAAACTGCTCGAAGTTGATGATGGGCGGCAGCAAAATCAGCGTCAAATTCAAATGCGGGAAACAATATCAACCCTAAAACGCATATTTCCGGGTGTTAAAGGGCGAATTTCGGATCTCTGCAAACCGAAGCTCAAAAAATATAACGATGCTGTGTCCACAGTTCTTGGAAGGCATTTCGATGCTATTGTGGTTGATACTGACCAAACTGCCAAGGACTGTATTGATTACCTCCGACAACAGAAATTGGGCCAGGCTACCTTCTATCCTCTTGAGACAATACAGATTAAGCCGATAAATTCAAATCTGAAGGGTATGCACAGAAATATGCGGATGGCAATTGACACCATTGATTATGACGCCAGCGTGGAGAGGGCAATGCAACATGCTTGTGGGAACAGCATTGTATGTGACGACTTGGCAGTTGCTAAATATATCTGTTTTGAAAAGGGAGTAGAGGTCAGGGCTGTGACTTTGGATGGGACGATTATCCACAAGGGAGGTTTGATGACTGGTGGTTATGTAAGCGGAAAAGGGCAGAGGAGGTTTGAGGATCAGGAAGTCGAAGGTATATTAAATGGGGCTCTAGTGGATTAGATGCGGACTAACTTCTTATCATTCAGCATTACGTCGTTTGAAGGATAATCTCCTTGCTCAGATTGAGGCATTGCCTAACAAGAGTAACCGGAAGGGGGTTCAAGAAGAAACTCTTTATGCCGAGTTCACTGGTCTTGAACAACAGCTTGAATACCTTCGCAATGAGCTGGTGCGTACACTATTTTATTAGGGGATTCAGGCAGAAACTGATATATTGCAGACAATGCTTCAACGCGAACTTAATGCCAAGGAGAAAGAAGTTGCTCACACGGAGAAACATCTTAATACCTTGTTGCCTAAGCAGCAACAGGCTGAAGCATCTCTGTCATCCCTGCAAGAAAAGTTGTCAAAATTGCAAGAGGTCGTATATGCTGTGGAAGATGAAGTCTTTGCGGACTTTTGTCAGAGGCTCAACTATGATAACATTCGAACCTATGAACAGCGCCAGGGCACTCTACAAGCTGAGAATGCACAAAAGAAACTTGAATTTGCGAGGCAGAGAAGCAAGCTCGAATCACAGCTTGCCTTTGAGACCCAACGTCTTGGCTCCACGAAGGACAGAATCGAACTTCTTGAGAATAATGCAAAGCGAGATCAGGCAACAATCAATGATCTTGAGGCAGAAAAAGAGCAGATTCAGGCGGAAATGGATGTTCTCTCGGCGGAGCTCGAGGTCGTCCGCGAAGAGCTTACTGCCAAACAGGCCGATGCGGAAAAACATGCAACAAAGGTCAATGAGATTCGGCGTGAGGTGTCTAAGAGAAATGAGGAGCTCAAGGCGGTGTTGAAGAGGATAACAGAGCTTGAGGCCGATATTGAGCGGAATTCTGCAGGACGGTACGGAATTTTAAGAAGATGTAAGCTCGAGGGAATCAAAATCCCGTTGGCTGAGGACTCACAGAGTTTGGAGCAATTGCCAATTGAGGACACATTGGCTCAGGAAGACGAAGATCCTGAGGCAATGGATATTGACGAAGATCCAACTTCCTCTGCTATCAGCCCGGTAACCGTTCAGGACTATGGCATTGAAGTTGATTTCGACGAGCTGGATGATGAGTTCAAGGAGTCAGCAGAGGAAAATGTCGAGGAACATTTATTGGAGAAGATAAAACTCCTATCATCAGACCTAGAGCGAATGGCGCCCAATATGAAGGCAATAGATCGCCTCGAGGGGGTTGAGGCTCGGTTACAGGAGGTAGACGCTGAGTTTGAGAAGTCGAGGCGTGAGGCAAAGGCTGCAAAGGACAAGTTCCAGGCCGTCAAGGACAAAAGATCAAGGCTTTTTACAAAGGCATTTGAACATATCTCGGAACAGATCAAAGCTGTATATAAGGAGCTTACCAAGTCCTCTGCAGAATCAGTTGGTGGGCAGGCCTCCCTGGATACTGAGGAGAATAATGAACCTTACCTGGAGGGTATTAAATACCATGTCATCCCGCCATCAAAGCGTTTTAGAGACATGGAACATCTCAGTGGTGGTGAAAAGACGATGGCTGCCCTGGCGCTTTTATTTGCTGTACATTCTTTCCAACCAAGTCCATTCTTCGTTTTAGACGAGGTGGACGCAGCTCTTGATAATGCGAACGTGACAAGGATAAAGGAATACATTAGGAGGCATGCTGGGCCTGGATTCCAATTCGTGGTTATTAGCTTGAAGGTGGGACTATTCCAAGGAAGTCACTCATTAGTAGGTATCTACAGAGATCAAACGGAGTGCAGCAGTCGATGTTTGACGCTAGATGTGAGTGACTTACATTCGCCCGTTACCATCAAGTTCAACATACTAATACCACCACTAGTTGCGAAAATATGTTGAAGCATAGGCTTGACGCTTAATTGGGCAGGTTGGGGCCAGTAATTGTACAAGTAGTAACCTACATTTATGCTTCTTCCCTATTTCTATTTCTTACCTTATGTGCCTTTTCCTGCCGGGTTTTTCTCTTTCGTGATAACTGGATTTTCTTTTTGCTTTTTGCTTTTGTCTTTTTTTTTTTTTTCTTTTGCTATACCATCAATGTATCTGAATCTTTCACGATGGTTTTGGCGCAAGTTATTGTAAATTAGCATCAAATGGGTCAACTTCCTATGAATTTGAAACAGATGATGGATATCAATGCTCTGGCAAATAAGACCATATTAAAATGATGTAATTACATTCGCCTTAGCTCATGGAAACTAGATATATCTAGATGTATTTGTGACATGAAATACAAAAACACTCCATGACCCAATTTAAAGGAAGTAACACCTTATCCTTAGAAGGCAGATTGGCCCAACTCCAGCTCAAGCTCTTAGATCAACAACCTCTCAATCTTATCCTTGATGGCCCGGATTTGGCCTTGCAATTCACTGGCCTCATTGCTGGTGACGCTGGCGCTGATGACGGAGCGGCTTACACCGCAAGCTCTGCCCAAGGCAATCTTGCTTGGGACAAATACGTAGGGGACGTTCTTGTCTTCGCAGAGCAATGGAAGGTGAAGGAGGATCTCCAGAGGCTCGGTATCAGCGGCGAGCACGATAAACTCGGCAATACCGCGATTGAGGGTCTTCGTAGCCTCGTTTGCACCCTTCTTCAACTGGCGGTAGTGCGAAGCTTGCTGCACGAGGTCCAGGATGGACTGGGTGAGCGCTGCATCGGCGAGAGGGAAGGCTTTGTTGTTGACTGTGGCCATTGCTGTCTTATTCCTGCGAAGAAGGCGTTAGAAAATAGTGGATCAAAAGTGCTATGCATCTGCCAATGGATACTTACTGTTGCTGGGGGGATTGAAAAGGGTTCCTTGCAAGAAAAGCTCGCCCTTTTATTCCGGTTTTGACGACGATTGAGATGAGGGAGAAGTGCCGACCCTTCATGGCACTCAAAAGAAAAAAAAGGGCGCCCCACACGCTCTTGGCGCGCCAAGGCTGGGGCTTCATTCACCAAGCAAGGTGGCCGGAGCAGATGCTAGGGCGCAGGCCGCAGCAGTGGTGGGCGCACAGCAAGCAACACATCCCACCAGCAACCCCTCTGCCGCGCAACCAGCACCCTCTGCCCCAGACTCCCTCGCAATTGACACCCCTCTGCTGTGCTCACCCGGCACAGACTGCTCTCTACACAGCGCATCTCGAACCCCCAAGGACTCCAGTTAGGAACAGGCGAGGAACTAGAAGTTAACAGGTATTACACTTCTCGCGGCAGCTATGGAGCAGCTCGAGCAGTTGAAGGACCAGTGGTCCTTGATTGAAGACACCGATGGAGTTCGAATGAGGTTGGTTTATGCATCCGCACCCGCACGCTCTGCTTTCCAGCTGAGCGTACTTGCTCATGGCTCTCGGTCCTCCTCTGTTGCTGTCGTTTAGACCCATGCTAACATCCGCTGGTACATGTCGACAGCTGGAACGTCATACCTTCCTCCCGCCTGGAGGCGTCTCGTCTTGTCGTACCCATCGGAGTTCTATATACCCCGCTCAAAGAGAAGGCAGAGCAGAGCGTTGTCCAGTACGAACCAGTAGCATGTAAAGCCCCCTGCCGGGCAGTCCTCAATCCTTACTGGTTCGTCCGATCTTAGCTCCACTCCCCAATAGGGATGGTGAGAGTCGCATCTAATAAATGTTCGCAGTACTGTTGACGTCCGCGCGAAATTATGGATTTGTCCCTTCTGTCTCCAGCGAAATCAACTTCCTCCGCACTACAAGGACATTGGTCCGAGCTCATGGCCACTCGAACTCTCCCCGGCCTACTCTACCATCGAATATAAGCTGGCAAGGCCAGCATCTGCTCCTCCGATCTTCTTGTTTGTGGTAGATACATGTCAGGAGGAGGATAGCTTAAAGGCTCTTAAGGACTCCTTGATTATGAGCCTAAGCTTGCTCCCGAGCACTGCGCTCGTCGGGCTGATTACGTATGGAACTATGGTATTTTATATATCTGGTATGTGAAGCTATTGAATGAGTAACTGCTAATTCACTATAGGCCCATGTACATGAACTTGGGTACACAGAGTGTGCAAAGTCGTATGTCTTTAGAGGAAACAAGGACTATACGGCTAAACAAGTTCAGGAGATGCTTGGTTTACTCGCTCCTGGTCTTCGTCCTCAGGGTGCACAATTTCACCCCGGTCAACCCCCTCAAAGGATGAATCCTTCATCCAGATTTCTCTTGCCCGTACAGCAATGTGAGATTGAGTTGACAAATGCCCTCGAGCAACTCCAAAAGGATCCCTGGCCAGTTGCCAATGATAAGCGTCCATTGAGATGTACTGGTGTAGCCCTCAGTGTTGCCGTTGGGCTGCTAGAGACTTCCTTCGCGAACACAGGTGCTAGGATTATGCTCTTTGCCGGTGGCCCAAGTACCGAGGGCCCTGGTATGGTCGTTGGACCTGAGCTCAGGGAGCCAATCCGTTCACATCACGATATTGAGCGAGACAATATCAAGTACTACAAGAAAGCTGTCAAGGTAACTCAGGGAAGGGTGCTGACCAAACCCAGAAATGTTGCTAATAGCGACTTAGTTTTATGATACATTGGCTAAGAGAACGGCCCACAATGGACATATCATCGACATTTTTGCCGGCTGTCTTGACCAAGTTGGTCTTTTGGAAATGAAGTCTCTAGCCAACTCAACTGGAGGTCATATGATTCTCACTGACTCCTTCACATCGTCCATGTTCCGGCAATCCTTTGTCAAGATATTTGACAAGGATGCTCAGGATAATTTGCTCATGGGTTTCAATGCTTCTCTCGAGGTCCTTACTACCAAGGAACTTAAGGTGACTGGTCTCATTGGACATGCAATATCCATGAACAAGAAATCTACATCCGTTGGTGAAACAGAATGTGGTATTGGTAACACATGCAGCTGGAAGATGTGCGGTATTACCCCAACCACATCAGTAGCTACATATTTCGAGGTCACTGCACAAGCCGGCCCTGTTCAGCATCAGCAGCAAGGTCCACAAAAGGCACTGATCCAGTTCTTAACATACTACCAACATTCCTCTGGACAGTTCCACCTTAGGGTTACTACTATCGGCAGAGACCTTAGTGGACCAGCCGGAGACCCATCAATCGCTCACAGCTTTGACCAGGAAACCGCCGCGGTCTTGATGGCTAGGATTGCTGTCTTTAAAGCCGAGGTCGATGACGGCCCTGACGTCCTCAGATGGGTCGACCGCATGCTCATCCGTCTCTGCTCCCGGTTTGCTGACTACCGCAAAGACGACCCGTCATCCTTCCGCCTCGAAAAGAACTTCACACTCTACCCACAATTCATGTTCCACCTCCGACGGTCGCAGTTCCTGCAAGTGTTCAACAACTCTCCTGACGAGACGGCCTTCTACCGCCATGTGCTGTTCCGAGAGGACGTGGGGAATTCGCTAATTATGATCCAGCCGACACTGGATTCGTACACGTTTGATCAGCCATCAAGACCGGTGCTACTGGATTCGACGAGTATCCAGCCGAATCACATTTTGTTGCTGGACACATTCTTCCATATCTTAATTTATCATGGTGAGACAATTGCGGAGTGGAGGAAGTTTGGGTATCAGGATCAGGAGGGGTATGAGAACTTCAAGGAGCTGCTTGAGGCTCCTAAGGAGGATGCTAGGGTAAGAAACTCCTAGCTGGTCTCATACTTGTTACCCCCAAAAGCAAGAGCAATAGCTAAACGAGAAATAGGAACTGATTGCAGACCGCTTCCCTTTACCTCGTTTTATCGTCTGCGACGCCGGTGGCTCTCAAGCGCGTTTTTTGCTCAGCAAGTTGAACCCCAGCACAACGCACCAGAACGCTGCCTGGGGCGGCGTACCGCAGAATGCGCAAACCATCTTCACGGACGATGTCAGCTTGCAGACCTTCATGGAGCATTTGATGAAGTATGTTCAGCAGTAAAGCCTGCTTTCCGTTGCCAACAGTGTGCTGATGACTTTGTCTTTAAACAGGTTGGCTGTGACTGGAGCAAGTTAATCACGACTATAACTATTGTTTAGAACGTATCAAGTAGGTAGATGCATAAACAATGTAGTGTACTCAGGCTTAGGCTGGAACATGATAATCTTTGTGTTTTTATGGAATACTACAATCACGGGTGAGGATGGTGTAAGCGGGTGTGAGGGGTCATATTCTCTGTTGTCGTATGATGGACGGGCGGGTGAGGTTTATTTGTGGCAAAATTGGAGAGTTTTATTTTATTGCTTTTAGTTTCTCTTATATTCTTGTGTATGTTGTTGGCTTCTGAAGTGACAAGCCAAAAGTCTTAGTCGTATTGCGTTTATGTATAGAAGAAGCAAGAAGCGTAAAAGGTTTGGAAAGTCGTGTCTATGTGTGTCTGTGCTCTATCCATGTATCTTATTCTATCGAAGGAGAATCAGTTCCTGACCTTCTCCCCACAAGCTAAGCAGTGTCAAAAAGAATCCAAATTAAAAACGCTACCCTTCCCCCCATAGGTGCTTCAGCCAACCCCTATTCCTTCACCAAATCCACAGGACAGAGAACTCGTCTTCTCATCCCACCAAATCCCCCAACATATCCAAATATGCATCCGGTCTCACGGACGCCCCCTCCGCGAAAAAGTCCTCCTCCTTACTCACACCCGTCAACACCGCCAACGTCCCTCCCAGACGTCCCTCAATCCCAAAGCGAATATCCGTATCGAGCCGATCGCCAACCATACACGTCCTGCCCTTATCGAACCTAAACTTCCCTTCGATAGCTTCCATCATCGCCTGGCTCGGCTTGCCGAGACTTATGGGCCTCCGTCCTGTCATGTACGCTAGCGGCGCTGACAGGCTACCTGCGCCAGGGAACAGCTTCCCGTGTGTCGGGAAAGTGGAGTCGACGTTCGTGGCTAAGAACATGCATTCAGGGTTTTGTAGGTACTGATACGCGCGCGCCAGCTTGCGGTAACTTATGTGGTGGTCGAGACCGCATAGGACAACGGTGACACTTGGATCAGGGCCAAAGGTGACGTAGTCGGCGGGGGTCATGGGGCCGAGTTCGTCGAGGTCTGTGCCTCCGAGGAAGGGAATCGACTCGGAGCGAAGCTCCTCCTCGATTCCGGATTCGCCGATCACGTACACTTTGTGGCCAGCAGGAAGGCGGAGAACACGGGAGATGTAGATGGCGGAGGAGTAAGCCGACCCGAAGATTTCGTCCTACAGGGGGTGGTGCAATTAGCGAGGACGCCGAGTTGAGTAAGTGAGGGAGTGCGTACGACTTCGACGGGGATGCCCAATTTGGCGAATTTCTTCTTATATTCTGTCCTAGGCTCCCGATCAGCACACTAGATGATCAAACGCATTCTGAGCCTTACCTTGACTTCGTCGAATTGTTCGTCACAAAAACAATTTGCTTGCCTATCCCATCGCCGCATGTGAGCCTAGAGCAATTCCCGGCCGGACACAAGGCTTGATATTCTGGGGTTTCCGGCGTGTGTATACCTTTACTTCGCAGCATGTCTAAGGTTTCGACGACCTTGGGGAGAAGCTTGTCGCCTTGCCATAGTACCCCTATTTCCAGTGAGCCGACAGCCAGTTTCAATTAGTTTTCATTTCAGGGCAACTTGTAGAAATGTAGGTTGAGGCGATTAGTGTGCATGGTAAGTAGATGGGAACCACTTGCGTACCATCACAATCGAACAAAAACACCTAAATCGTCTCACACGTAGGATTCCAGTTTTAGTCAGCAAGTATCAATAAGTCGGCACATCAGTCGACAACTTGTAGGTCGGGAAGAGCGGAAATAGGGGGGAGCAAGAAAAAGGTGGGGAGGAGCTGAGACAAATCCGTGAGCGGGCACACACATCAAATCTGTCCAGAAACGCCTCAATCTCTGCTGGCTTCCCCGTTAACTTCACTGGCGCCAGTTTCGATGCCGTTATCGCGGCTGCAGTGCCGCCCATCGTGGGTTCTCCTGCGATTGCAGTCACTGGGGCTGCGGGTGGGGGGATTACGGTACCCATTTAGTATTAAAATGAATTGCCTTTTCTAAAGGGGGGACGAGGGAGATAAAAAGACAACGAAAGAGGGAAAGCAAATAAATAGAATAGAAAAAAATTAAAAAAGTAAAAGAAAGAGGGAGAAGAGACAGCAGCTCTGATTGGCCGCAAATTCGCACTTGTAAGCTGCACGAGATTGGGTGAACGCAAGTAAATTAGCTATGATGTGCATACCCGTGTCAGCCGAAATTATGGGCTTAAAGTTCCAACCAGACCTTATTGAAATGTAAATATCATAGATATGTACTATTCATCTGCTCTGCAACTTGATTTAAAAAATATGAAGGCGTCATTGAGTACCTAATAGGGTTTTGAAAAACTTATACTTCGTATGAGAAGTCCCTTGAATTGTAATATGCCAAGATAGCCAAGATTTTAGAATTAGTACTAGCGTAGATGGTGAGCTAACTAAATGTGGAAATGATCTACTTAATTCCTCTGTACATCAGACAACCATCTCGATATGTTTCCATAGTACGCAAACATCTATAAAAAAAAAAAAGCAATTAATAGACCTATAGACCATGTTGATATCTGACAGAAAAGTCCACATCTATTATATTTTTCATCAACTCCTTATAAACATCTGTTGCCATACTCAAATCTTGAATCTTCTGCTCATAACCTTATTCCTCCTCTTCTTGAATCTTCTGCTCATTACCTTATTCCTCCTCTTTGTAACGTCGGTGGCTGGGCTTGGGCGGAGGTCTTGCCAAGGGGTACGGTCAGCTTGGGTATCGGCGGCGGTTCGGCGGCTATGGGTCGAGGACTACGGCGGCGGCGGGTCGAGGACTACGGCAGCGGCGGGTCGAGGACTACGGCAGCGGCGGGTCGAGGACTACGGCAGCGGCGGGTCGGCGGCTAGGGGTCACGGACTATAGCAAGGGCAGCGGCGGAGGAGTAGGAGAAACCAGACGGGTCTATTGATTAACAAGACAACGGACAAGGAGAAGAAGAGCTATCTACAGAGGCGGGCTTGGGGCCCTTATATGCTTGGGAATTGACATAGAAAGGGAATACAGGACTATAACGATATGAGAAAGAGAATCCGAAATGCAAGAGCGGCAATAGTGATGCTAATATTGGAAGGCATATCAATGAGCTGTCAGAGGGCTAATCAACCGGACCGGGACGGCTTGTGAAGCCTTTCCGAGTCGGCTATTAGTAAGGTCTCACCTTCCGGCTTGGCACGTCGGCTCGGCTTGACTTGTCGGCTGCGGAAAAGGATGATATCGATGCGTGCGTAGGTGGGCTGTGACACTCTTCTTGATCTGACTCAAATTCATCTTCCAAAGATTCTTCACTTTCATTATATACAATAGGGGTATCCACTTCCACTGTAACTGCTATTTTTTACTTCCTGCTAGCAGCAGTGCGCAGGCAAGCTCTTCTTTCCTTAGTAGAACGAAGCATTTGGAATAGATGAGGCCAACATGTTCTACAGAACTAGCCTCTTCATAGAAAACAAGGAAGTAGAATATGCTCACTCTCAGGAAATTCACTCAAGTTGTCCAATGTCAAAAAAACAGGTTCATTATAGGGATATGTGGTACTCAATTTACGAAGTTGTGGGCTCAGGGGCGAGCTAGCGACAACAGTACAAGGGGAACAAGACAATTTTTGTTATATTAGTCAGCAAGCGGGTGAATGTAACAACTGGTCCCTTATT
Source organism: Kalaharituber pfeilii (assembly GCA_015179045.1). Lineage (NCBI taxonomy): Eukaryota > Fungi > Ascomycota > Pezizomycetes > Pezizales > Pezizaceae > Kalaharituber > Kalaharituber pfeilii. The sequence goes on along the minus strand of WHUZ01000007.1, from coordinate 663,104 downwards.
GATGCACATTACCATATTATTTCAAAGGAAGCCACGTTCTCAGTAGAGGGAAGGTCCAAAGAAGCTTTTTTGTCCCCTGTTGCTGTGCGTTTTAGTGGTGGCGGGGGAGGGTTGCAGAAAGGAACGTGGGAGGTGGGAGCGGCAGCGATAAGATCAGGGGGCGCAATGGGTGTGCCCACCACCCATAGTCTGCCAGCTAGAGTGCGGCACAACAGTAGTACTATGGTAGTAATCTGCAACGGGCCAGGGGCAGCAGTCATGGCTGCCATCCAGGGGGCCAATCGCACGTCCAGAGTCCTGCCAAGCGTCCTGAGGCAGGATGGGGTGCAGGAAAGGATCTGATTAGATTGTCAGGCTACAAGCTGCTACTGTATCATGCAAAGAACATAATAATTGAACCTTTAACTTGGTCACGGCTATCGTGAGATATATACTGATAAATATGTATGTATCGAATGATAATATACCCCTCTCCTGCAAGACGTAAACTGCTTGGGCGAACGATCTGACTGGCATGCGCATTTGCACACACCGTTGTCCTCGCAAATTAAAGTTGGTATATACTATTTACATGCAACCAATATATCGAAGTACTGCTCGAGAAAAAGCAGAGGAAACAAAAGATGATAAGTGGCGTATATATCCGATTGAGCGGATTCGGTGTGGATTGCGCTTCAGAACACAACAGGATGCCGAAACATTGACGTCATAACGAGATAGGTTGCGAACCTTCAAATGACACAACATATTTGCAGAGGATGTAGCTGTTCGATAAAGAGCTGAAGAGATATCAATTAACAGTTATGGGTGGTAGCGGATAATGCAACATCGCAATGAGATACTTGTACAAATAAGGACAAATATAGCAAGGTAAATGGAGCGAGAAATCGAGCTCCTCTATATACAGAGGAGTTGCTACGGGTGAGGGTGATAATTGCAGTGACATGGGAATGGAGAAGACGCAGGTTTAACGATAGGTATGGACATGACGATAAGACAATGTAGGAATATACATAACATACACAAGGGCAAATATACCACAACTGGGGGCGAAAACCTTTATACCATATACACACGTGGGAATTTGAGCCAGATGAACAGAAGCAAAGTGACAATAACCATGAGGGGCGATGACAATGACGATAATGATGACGATGACGAGGAATAAACAACCAATGTTTATGGATGTCATAGCCTTTGAATGCAAGTCCAGAAAACAACAAAAACGCTGAGAGAGAAAACAAGACAGCAGTTAAACCCCTCCCCGTTCTTGCATTTAGAGAACAGGAGCCCTTCGGGCCTGCGCACACTCCCGGCCCCCTCAAAATGACGATACACCCATATAGTATCCATCCAACCAGCGATCGACTGTTAAACAGATACAATAATACAACAGCAGTGGCCTGACTGAAAAAAAAACCCTCGAAACAAGACAAGCGAGAATACAATAACAGAAGCAAGAATACAAGATATTAACCAAATATGTCAACAGAGAGCGAAGAGACCGAATAAGAATAATACAGTGCAGAAGGGCTCAAGGTTCTACTGCTTTCGAGAGCTGCTGCTGTTTCCGAAGTCCGGAGGTGGGGGCTTTACAAGCTTCGGCTTTTGTGGCTTAACCTGAAATTCAGCTAGAAGTGCAATGTGACTAGAGGGTAAGTCAGCAAAGGAGGCTGTTAAAACGGGAACATTGTGGGGTGCTTACTCGCTGGGAAAATGGACATTAGGGAAGCCCGCTACTCTTTCCATGTATTCCTCGTCCACTTCGCCTAGAAGCCCTGATACCTGGAGCGTATTCGTCGAGTACCACACATAGTCAATGACACCACTGAACCCTGGCGTGTAATTGGTGAAGGACAATTCCCCAATATTTGCGTAAGAGGACTTCAGCGAGAAGGGATGTGACATTCCATCTTTCGTGAAGTTGCCATATGTGCGTCCAGCTAAATCGTCATGTTCACTATGAACGGAGCCCTTGGCCAATAATTCGTAAACACCACTATCGGCAGAAGAATTGAAATCGCCACAGATTATCAGAGGTATCTGTGTTCCTTCAGAGTAGGTCACTGTGGGAGGTGATGTTTCGCCCGCGGAATATTTTGCGGGCGGATTGTTCTTTGCAAAGCGATCTGAAATCTTAACCAGTTCTTCCATCAACATAGCAGTTTGCACGAGCTTGACGTCCTTGAAAGCGGGATCCCACGTAATATGGACATTGGCAATGATCACTCTATATCCCGTTTGCTTATTCTCCAGGAAAGTGACAACAGCAATATTATCCTTTGGCATGACCCGATTGTATATATCAGCGGTCTTCTTCATATCCTCCCTGGCGATAGCAGATGAGGAAAAATCGATGACCTGCTTTTCAATCAGATTGTACCTAAGAATTGATAGAACGGTTAGTATTTGATTTTTGACTGCTTGTGGAACGCTTAACGCACTTTGTTGTCTTATAAAAAGTTGCACAACCGTCCACATTCTTCTTCTCACTTTCTGACATGATTTTCGCCCTGCTTTTTGGCCAGAACACACCCTTATACTCGTGATAAGCTAAGGCCGGTGAAAAAACTTCTTCAAAGTTGTCGGTTGCCACTTCTTGCAAGCAAACAATATCTGCATTGTGACCCTGAAGCTCCTGTAATATGAGTTCCTTCCGATAATCCCAATTGAGTGCCCAAGATGCTGTATAGCCATACATTGTCTGTGTGGCATATTTATCACAGAGGATATTGTAGCACAGAACTGTAAAATGGTCGTCCTCTTTACCACTAGATTTGTCTCCATCGTTGAGCACAACCCAATCTCTCGCGGTAGGTGGTAAGCCCACTGCAGCATGTGATGTTAGCACTCACTTGGTCCAAAAACGGGACAGCGCGAGAATTCATACCAGGGCAATTCTCTCGTAGGTATGTTACTAAAGCTTTCGTTCCTTCTTTCATCATGATTTGCTTTAAAGGATCTTGAATTGGATTTCCCTCAATTCCCAAAGTCTCCAGCTGATACAGGGTACCAAGCTCGGGTGGTATGACAGTAATCTGATTGTCGAATAGCAATAATTGCTTCAGGCTTGTCAGCATGCCTAGTTCGACCGGTAATTCCACCAGGTTATTGCTTGAAGCGTCAAGTAATGTAAGAAGTTTCAGGCGACCAATCGCAGAAGGCAGCTTAGTTAATTTATTATGATTGATAAAAAGTTTATCCAGGAAGGTATACTTGAATAAGGCATTCGACAGAGCTCGCAACCCTTGTCCACTAAAATCAAGTGCTACCCAATCTTGCCGATGAGAAATTCCTTTGGCCCTCCGTTTCTCTTCCTCTTCCTCTTTCCGACTCTTCGGACCCGAGAGTGACGCAGCGCCAGACCTATGTGCTGGTGAACGGGCATGATGATGGGGAGATCCGGCCTGTCGAGATGCCTGGCACAATTGTAGTTGCTCTTGCCAATGGATAGACGTTGGTTGAGCAGTTGCACCATTAGTTGCATGCTGCTGGGTATTATAAGCGTTTCCTGGAGTACCAGCGGCTGAAAATGCGTGCTGGTGAGCATTTGACAACGCCCCTGAGGAGTTGTTATTCTGGACATGTGCCAGATTGTGTTCGATATGGGGTTGTTGCGGCTGCTGATATTTAAATGCTCCAGAGCCAAGATTACTATGCATTGATAACCTGCCTTGACCACTCATCATCGCATGATGTTGACCTTGCTGGGAGTGAAAAAAATTATTAAGGGCATTAGCGGGTGATTGAGGGGCAGGCGATTGTGAGGGAGAAGGAGTCTCATTTGGCCGGGGAGGAGAGTTTCGCCCTAGACGTTGTAGGCTCTGTAGGTAGTACCGCGGCGGAGGCTGCTGCTGGTATTGGCCGTATGCATCAGCCATGCGTTTGGTCGCGGGTTGTTATCAGCGGAGAAATATGTTGTGGGTCGGTGACTGGTATTGAACTCAGTTCTCGTGGGCTGTTCGTGACGGTAACTGCGACTCCGGCCTTAACATCTAGAAAGGGCCCTTGCTGCTCACTGAAGAGGGGGGCCTACGAGCCAGCAAAATTTGTAGCCAACTAAAGCAGAGGCTCGGTCAGCCAGACCACGATAACCACGCGCTGGAGGCCACCAAAGCTCTCGATAAGAAAACTTGAGCTTTGATTATAGGTGCTGATACTGAGCCAAATGCGGGGGGGGGGGGGGAAGGGGTCTGGAAGGGGTAATTTCGCAAAGCAGAACAGATAACAAGTACTTGTAGCGATTGGCCTATCGCTGGCAACGGGTTGGGAGGGCTCAATGTGCACCGATTAGGAAAAGGGAGCAGGGAATGTTGTCATATACACAAGCTGTGTCGAGCACCAAGGTCACCGGAGCTGCGGCAGGGCCCGTATTGAGGTGAAAACCCTTTGAACGCGGGCGGATGAAATGACGTTATTCGAAAAGGAAAAGACTGCTTGGGGGGCACACGAAAGAGGCAGTGGAGTTCAGTTGTGGGGCTGGAGGCTGGAGAGGTGCAAGCCGCTGAAACTTTGTTCTGGCACAGTGAGCTGTTGCGGGAGGGGGTTTGGGCTGTCTTGTGCCTGCCCTCCCTCAATCAGGATGCTGCAGTGCAGAGCGAGTGATTTGAAATACCCGCGGCGGCGGCACTTGTGGGCCCTGGGTGCCCTGGGCCAGGGCGCAAATTCATCCCCCGCCCAAGCCCGGCTGCTATTAGCGGCTGCATCCAGTCTAAGCTAAGAGCCCAGCGGCCGCGGTTGCAGTCCGGAACCAGCAGCAGTTGCCACTGGTCGGCGCGAACGCTGTGTGGCGACTCGCACGCCCCAATCCACTGCACCTGGTGGCACCCCAGGCCCTGAGCCATCGACTAGCGCTTGCTGTTTCTTTTGACCAACTGGCATGAAGCATTCTTAAACAAGCTATGATACGCCTATGAATGGCCTGTGGACTTGCATTGTATTGCAAATTTGTTATTGTTTAACGTCCCTGACGTTGCCTGGCTATTGCACTTTTCCGGGACTGCGCGCGGATTAGACTACAAAAGCAATGGGGTTCCCCTCTCTAGGATATATAAACGAAAGCAATGCCCGTGCCAGAATAAAAATGAAATAAAGCAGAAATAAAAAGCTCCGTAAGCAACCCTCCCATCCTCCCTATCCTCCTCTTCCTCCTCCTCTTCTGACCTCTTGCCCCTTACCCTACTTTCCGATAGTTGATAGGTCTAATTCGCCCCGCTGCTCTCAAGCAAGCAGTTTTGTGTCCTCGACCACTCTTCTTTCCCCGAACCAAATGTCAGGGCCTTTAGGTACCGCTCGCCCGTCTCTGCGTATCCTGTAAAGGCCTTCCTCCAGCCTCTCCCTTTTGAGCTTCCGGCATTTCCGCATAATATGGTCTCATTGCTGGCTTGTCCTTCCCACAGAGAGGACACTCCATCCTCTTGCAAGTAATCTCTATAAATGCCCTCGCTCCTTTGTTGGTCCAATGTCTTAGCCCTAGACCCCATTCCTCTGCCCCCAGGTCCTTTGTAAACTAGTCGACTGGATTTTGGGGCCGGGTCCAGTATCCGGATACAAGACCCCCCCAAGTTGTCCCAACATCGAATCTTTTTTGTATGGTCAGCCGGTGGACATGAAATTACGAGGTCGGATATATCTACTTTTCATATCTGCTATATCTGATCAAATACGTGTTCGCCAGACACCGTTTGGTATTTTGTGCCCACCGAATACCAGCGGATATGGGTCCGGATATGGTTTACAATATGCACCTATTCTTGAACGGCATATTCGGTCTTGGTTGTCAGTCTGGCTTTTTGTGTAGGTGCTGTAGATTAAAGCATTACTATTACTACTGTAGAGATCGGTTTAAAAGGGGCGTCCATTAAGCTAAAATTGGAGCGGTCACCCATCCCCCCGAGATCTCTTGTAAGTGACAGTCTCATACAACTTGAATACAAGTTACAGCCTAGTATAATCTATTATAGGACCTTCTCACCTAACGCAATTCTGGGTATTCAAGTTGTTCTAGGTAACGCTTCTGCCAGAATTCGAGCCTGATACTCTCTAAGTTCAGGCCCGTGCGGATAGAGTGTTAGGTGAGAATTGTTACAAACAGCATGAAGTCCCAATGGAAGGTAAGAGGCTTTCTGACGTGTAAGTAGTATAGTTTTCCAATCCGCAATGTTATCTAGACCACTCAATGCCAATGCTTCCTGGCCAAGTACACTTGCTGCTGCTCTATCGCAATTCTACTGAGAATTATGTTGCTGGATTTTTGTTCAATAGAAGGTAACAATATAGATCCAGTATATGTGTAGCCGGCCATGGGAGACCTAGCAAGTTATCCCCTTGAGACGTTCTAGTAACTTTTGCTGGCGGCGTAACCAGAATGAGATTGCGTACTTTGTACCAAGCGCAGACCCTGCTGAGGTGATGACGAATCCACGAGATTAAGTATACAATAATCACTGGTGCCTTACAATTCATATCAGTCGTGGCATTGCTTCGTAAGAGTCTGCGCACGAGAACAAGTTCATTTACTTTTGAGGGTGCCGAGCTTAAATTGAGTACTTAAGCGACTGCCCTTCTTGGCAAAATCCATTGGTAACTTTTCACGCAAAACATGCCCAACGATGCCCAACCAAATCCTCAACCTGCCAGATCTAGACTAACATGTATCAACTCGTATCGAACTTGCCGAGTTTAAGTATTTAATTGATGTACAAAGCTATCAATTTACTTAATGCATATCCTGTCTCGAACCTACTGAGACCCTAAAGTACGCTAAGCGTACAGCATGGAATGTGGTATCCGGAATGGCGAAGCTTGCATCTCAGACCTGCACTCTGATTGAATCTGAGGCATGCAGTAAGAATATCGAAAGGATCATGAACCGAAATATCGTATGAGCAACGTTTTCTAATAACATTTAGGCATTGGATTTCCCGTCAGCACTAGGCGCTTAGAAACTGCTCACGGTTCGAGAATGACTTCACCCACCATTGTGTCCTGTCTAAGAAGGCCTTTTCTGAAAATGACCTAAATCAATGCTGAAGACATAGATGAAGTACAGAACGATTTTGTCGGCCAATATACTTTTCTTGTTTGATCCTGCTTTGCAACAGGAAAATCTTTACTAGGAGACGCACCTGAAGATATGTAATAAACCAAGCAGACCCTGTCGCAACCATTGATGCTTATACAAGACAATGCCCAAGTAGACACATCATAGTTGGGATAAACTCCAGCACTGAATCGTCGTTAGACTGTTGTATTTATTACCTAAACTTTCTGCAACCTCATCACACTCAAGGCATGAAATTCCCAGCCGCAGGACTCAGGTTCAATTGTGGAGAATAAAGCTCTGGTTACGAGACCAACTAAAGCTGAAAATTTGTTGACCTGACTCAAATGTGTCAGTTCCATGTACCAAACAGTCACGCCACTGACATACTCAAAAGTTGCGCAAGTGTGTCTCGGACTTGACAAATCCCTATGTGGTATATCCAGTCAAAACAAATAATCGTGCTAACAAGACCAATTCCAACTATGCGGTAAGTCTGTTCCAAGACTGGACTAATTCTACGTAAGCGATTTTTTTAGGGGACTGCCATGAGTGAGATGATTGTTGAGAGATAAGTTGCAAGACCATGTTTTGCACGATAATAAGTTAACAAATATTATCAGCTGGCTGGTCTACCAACATGGGTGATTCAGTTAAATAAGATTCACTGATATTCTTGCGATTGACTGGGCAATTATGGTGGGGAAGCTTTTCAGCGGCGAAATAAACTCCTGTCCAATGCCTGTGGAAAACGAGCCGAGCTCCCACCGATGTGCTCTCATACCCAGCCTAAGAGACGGGTGTGCTGCCAAAGAATAATAGCAAAGACACCGTCTGCTAAGCCATGGCGGAGGCCGAAAATAAGTCTGGACACAAGAACACCACCGATGGGCTCCAAAGGCCTGGAGAATGACATAAGATTGAGCACTCAGAATATGATATCAGTGTGTACAAAACTGACTGTCGTTGCAATTTTTGCGGTTTTGTGTATGGCTTGCCCTGGATTAAGTTTAACTCGCGCACCGATGTAATTCAGCATGTGCACGACTTCGCTAGCTAATCGAGTCCCTGCAAACCTTGTGGATCTGAGCGCAGGGGTCTGGTTACGAGACTACGCAGGGGTGGCACCTAGCTTACCACTGACTCCGGGATTTATGTCACCCTGGCTATAATGAAGGCTAGTCTCGTGCCCAGCCGCTACGGAGACTAAATGAAGGCCAAGAATCCGACCAGTTTTCTTTATCATACTAGCAAGTTTTCACATACATAGTGAGGGGTCACGTGCTAGCCGCAAGGTAGGCAGGGGATGGAAAAAAGTTGTCAAATGCGAGAATTTCAGTGTATGATACAGTCAGACCTTGCCATAATATGAATACATAAAAGAAAGTGCCCTCGCTATAGTGAAAACTGGTTATAGAAGAAAATCGGTCGGTTTCTTGGCCTTCATTATAGCCAGGGTCACCCGTACCGCTTCTTTTCACTATAGCCAGGGCGTTTTAGCTGCGTGCGCAACCAATCTCGCCCATTCCTTCACTATAGCCAGGATTTCACTATCAAGAGTTTCATTATAGCCAGGGCCACCTGTATGAAAACGCTTTCTGAATTGTTCAGTACTGATTTGCTGTGTTCCAATCTCCTCAATTTTTCCTCAATTGTTTGCTTCTTGTCTGCACTATTTACCCATCAGACTAACTTCATACAGTGACCCCGTAAAAGTCTTGGGGATTAGGCTTGCATGATACACTTACCCCAATATTGCCTAATCCCCAAGACTTTTAAGGGGTCTCTGTACTACATGAATACATTTCATCTCGATCAAGGAATGCCGTATAGATTGAGACTGCAGGTAGACACCAGGTTACGAGACAAGGTGGGCACATATGCATGTTTATAAAAAACACTAATGGTTTTCGTCCTAAAGTATTGCAATTGACCATATTCTACCCCCGTGTCCTCGTCAGATAATACTCGATATATCCCCCTGAATTATTGCATGCTGCAAGCAAGCTGCATGGGGTGCAGTAGCCAGGTCGATCACCAGATCTCAAGTTATCTGGAGAATGACCAAGACAAAACCGAACAAACGTCAAGATACAGTACTACAGCAGAGGAGGTATGTTAACAGAGTCAGAAGGAATGGCAGAAGATAAACCCGGAGTAGATTTTGAAGCTTGTAGTCAGTATGCCTGAGAGAGTTAGAGCTGTAATTGCTGCCAACGGCGGCCACACAAAATTCTGATCTACAGTCGGCCTGGCTACTGCACCGTATGCAGCTTGCTTGCAGAGTGCAACAATTCAAGGAGTTATTGAGTACTACTAATAGGTTTTCATTGATGCAGTCTGGTAATGGCAAATAGGCCTCCATGGGTTACACTACTCATTAGCCTGAAAAAACGAGACATTGAAATGAGTGGCATGCTGTTCATTTTTGGTCTACTACAGTCCGACCTTGCTATAATGAACCCTGCTATAGTGAATACCTTGCTATGAATACACTGTGTTCTTGTATTTCCATTCCCATACAATTTGACCTTGGTAATGAAATCGCACCAAATAGTGTAATGAAAAAAAAAATCTAGGAAGTTATTTTATCTACATACAAATTGTTCTTGCTATAATGAAAACTGGCTGATGAAATCCGAAGAAACCCCGCTGCTATTTTCTTACCTCCTGTGCACCAGTAATTCCTAAGGGTTTTGTTTTTAGCCCTCTTCCGTTAACTGGGTCATGTATAGAACTGACTGACTATAATTATGTACGGGAACCCGTTGGCTAGTCTGGTTCTCAGGCAGCGGTACCGCTGTCTACCACCGTGGCTAGCAATGTACAAGTAGTGTTTCTAAGCTTGCAGTCAGAAATGCTCTTAAGGTAAATAGAGCACGCATCAGATTGTAAACCAAACGGCTTGATGATCTGGCTAAAAGTATTTGAATTCCTGAGTCGACTCTGCAGGACCTTTGGTGCTTAACAATAGCACGAGACTAAATCAATACACATCTCTATACTTCACGTTCTGCACTTGCTACTGATTTCTCATTGGTTTAAGCTGAAGCGGAATTCCTTGTCTCTACATGCGCCAATGCGGGGCACGCCAAGTTGTCGTTGCCAGTACAAACTTATAATTAGACTCGTACTGTATTGAAAATTTTGGGTGCCACAGAACGAGCGAGGGACCTCACTTATGATCACAATTGTGCCGCGCTTTTACTTAGCCTCGGTATTAGCCTCGAACCAGGCGTTGCTACTAGTAGGTACTTAGGGTCTTGGCAGATGTATTACTTAATCAATGGTTGAAGTTGTGTTTCTATATGATACATACAGTAACACATATGCCAAGACGCTTCAGTAGCAACGTACTTATGATATGTACTTATTTAGTCTGGTTGGCACGGTACTTATTAAACGCCTGGTCCGAGGCTATCATACCTCGGTATCTCTTTTACTGCCCTAAAGTGACACCCCACTGCTCCAGTATCATGAGGAGTCCTTTTCCTTCAAGCATGGTACCAGCGAAAGTTTGATAAACCTTGTGTAGAATATATGGACCACGCTTTACCGACAGTAATTGCTCTCTTTTCAAGTTCTGCCGCTCACGCACCGTTGACAAACCCGTTCCCCTTATTTGGGGGCCGCATCCAATCTCGAGTATGCGCATTGCGTCGCAGCTTCGGTATATATCCATCCAACGTATAATAGGCTCTTGCCAATTGAGCCCACCGTTGAGCCCATCCATGGCTTGGGGGACGCTGTTTCAATGTAAATTGGTTTTTCTTTCTCATGTACAGTAGCATTGCTGAAAGCGATATTTTTTTTTTCCCCTACCAATTTAGCTGCGCTGGCTTGTAGCAGCTTCAAGGCCGTGGACAAGTAGATTGGGCATAAGAAGTACTTTTAAAACCTTTCTTTCTTCCACCAACGTTCTCATCCTGTTCCCCGGCCTTCTAGCTCACCCATTTCTTGCTTCGAGCACCTTCACAAGCGTTTATCAATCAGCACTTATCAACTCGCCCGAGCGATCGTGTCGCGGAATCCCTCTCCCTGCAGGCTTGGTATCATATACTCTTTTGGGCCGCTGGATCATCTCGATGGGCATTGTAGGGTTCACGCTTTGATTATTTTTCAACATACAGCCTTTTTTCCTGCTCCTCGTTATACTAAGGTTGTTATCCATCCTGCTAGTATCGTGCAGGTGCCCTGTGATTTACTTGTCTAACTTTCTCTCCTATCTTTCTGTTGTCGGCACATGGGTATGACCTAGCCGCATCCATAACCAAACGGCAGTACCACGAGTAGCTCAGTCAGTCAAGCCGACGATCTCGGAAGTCAATCAATTCCCACCACTCACAAATTGCACAAACTGAACCCCACCCCCACCCCCACCCCAATCGCCCCACTACCTTGCTTCACTGGCCTCAGCTGTCAATTATATCGATGTCACACAGTGAAGATCAATAAGGACCAGGGCCAAGCTGGACAAAGGACAGAAAAGGGAGGAAGAAAGAGGCATTAACTTGGTATTATAAATACACTACGACTTCGAGCTTTAAAGACAAGGGGGAATCTTATAGAAAAGAGACAAGATCACACCCAATTCTGGACCCACAAGAAAGAGAGGGACAAAAAAAAAGAAAAGAAAGAAAGAAAGAAAGAGCCGAAGGAAGTGTCAGTGAACAGGGAACCAAGCTCAACAAAAGGAATATCCACTATAGCTAAGTAGATAGGCAACAACACCGCGTCATTCAATAGTCCTCATCCATACATATATAATCTTACTAGGTACTTATACGTACACAGGCCAGACCCAAAGAGAACTACATTCTGGACGTTCCATTCCCGTTACGAGTGCAGCGAGAAGCAACAGAACGGAATACATCCTATTTTTATTTCATGTTTTACTGACAATTTAGCTTTGTATTTGGACATCTGTGCCCACTGTATACGCTACTTCTGTGACGATCTGGTCCCACAAAACAAAAAACTGCGGGGTAGGGGGCCATTAAGCACGGCTACATCCCCCATCCCCGGTACCTCATCGGTACACAGACAGCACCGACCACCACCACACCCACACCAGGCAAGACAAGTCAAGACTTAAACAAAGGTAAACCCCACCACTTTCTAGCCAACAGACAAGCGAACGAGTCGTGAGAAAAGGAGGGGAAGGTAAACGCAAGTTTTCTGTGTAAAAAAGAAAAAAGCAGGGAAAAGAAAACGAAGAAGAAAGTAAAAAAGCAAAACTTGAAGCCTCAAGAAGAGATAGGATTGGCAAAGGGCGTGCGGCCCAAGCGTTCCCAAGTCTTACAATTTTGGAAAAACAATGCTGATTTCATTGGTTAAAAGATTTCATGAAGAATTACTGCGATAGTAACAAGCATAAATCAAGGGTTTTTAGGTTTTCCCACCAGTCGATACAGCCCGCCCTCAGGAGATAGGAGGTCGATCCCTGAATAGCCTCACAATAAATAGAAACCCGTTGCAAGGCTTCGTCCTGCCTTGCCCTGCATTGACTATTTTACCTGTGACTGCCAGGTGATTACACACATTAGATATACCCAGCAATTGGAGGGGAAGTCCTTTGGATGCTCCGTGGATCATAACTGTACTACTTGTACGCCATACACTCGCAGCAGTGCTAGCCGCATCAATTAAAAAGGAGGTGTGATTCGTGGTGTGGCGGTCAATTCCATATCACTAAGTAAGGACGAAATCTGCCAATCTGGACCCTCCCGCAGTTTATGATCCAAATGACCAGCTGAGTTGGCTTTGGCCTGAATCAAGTACCTCAACAATGGCTGGGCTTTATGCACATCCCTCATTCGTGTCCTCTGGTGCCATCTTAACTGCACCTCAAAATGCTTCATCAAAGGAAGGAGAGAATGGAAGTAGCAGTGGAGGATCAAAATTAACAACAACGATTTCGAATTCATCACATATAAGCATGCAAAACAACGGGAGCAGTAGTCTCACTTTCGGTAATGGAACGCCAAACTTTATCCCAGAGCCCCACCCCGGCACTCTTGTTTCTATTCTCGAGTCCCCTTTGGGTTCACCGACGGGCAACCGCAAAACCAGTGTATTCTCAACATCAACTAGTAAAAGTACTCCATTTCGGTATGTTAATGGCCGGCGTTTCCACAGTGACGAGTCCATAATCTATATTCTGCCATGCGACATCCCAGAATTGAACCGACAGAATCTCAAGCATCTGCTGTATAAAGAGGTTTTTGGGGGCTATCATATGGCAGACTTCTCAGACAAAAATAAGATACCAAGAAAGGTCCTAGATATTGGCTGTGGTACAGGTATCTGGATAGCAAGCATGCATGATGAATTTGCTGCCCGGGGCTTTGATGATGTGAAATTCATTGGAATGGATATTGTCCCTGTACATGCGCCAATGGCGGGAGTGGACTTCACCTTTGTTCGACATGATGCTCTTAGGATGCCATACCCCTTCAAAGATGGCGAATTCGACTATGTTTTTATACGGGACTTGACCCTCGGCATTCCAGATACTGTGGTACACCATGAAGTCATTGCGGAGTGTATGCGGGTGTTAAGGGAAGGCGGGGTTTTTGAGATTCAATGCAGTAAGTCATCAATTGACTACCCATTTATAAACTAAGAACTGACCATGTTAGCCGACCACTCAATACGAGGTCTCTCTCCAACAAAAGCCCCCCGCAACCCCTCTAGTGCGTACACCATAACTCCTACGTTACAGTTTGAAGCACAGCCGAGGAACGACCACATCAAGGCGTATAATGCTCGACTGCAGAAAGTTCTGGGAAAGCGAAATTTATCTCCTATGCCCTGTACATTGATGCCCTCAGCTATCGTCATGGAAGGTAGCTTGACGAACCATCACACCCTTAGGATGGCACTTCCTTTAGACGAGGCATGGTGGGAGTTTGCTTCATATAAAGACGGAGATATCCCGCCTACTGAAAAAGGAGAATTACTGTCAGAAATAAAACGGAAGAATAGCGTGAGCGCCAAAATAGCTCTGCATCAATCCGTCTTAACTGAGGAGCAGAAAGCTGTGAGGTATATGGCTAGATTGCAGTTGAAACAATTCATTGATTCTATGGAGGTTTATGCACCGGAAACGCGTGAGACTCCGGGAGAGGATTGCAACAAACCATATGAGAAGATGACAGCAAATTTCTTCCAAGAAGGAGGACTGAGAGGTGGAGAATGCCTTGAATTTGGTGCTTGGTGGGGCACAAAAAAAAACGAGTTGACACCTTTCGCCTCGAGAACATAGTTTCCTTCCGCGCTTATCATACGGAAAAGACATCCCACAAGATTGGAACTACAGGCTGGTAAGGAAGATGAAAGTTTTCAGTTATCAGTTAGTTACAATTCGTTGGTGAGAGTTTCCGTGTTGTTGGGCATTTTAAAAGCATTTCTCTGAGAAAAGAAATAATCATGGAGTTGTTTCCATTTCTGGGTAGTGGTGTTCTAATGTTTTCACAAAAGGCGGACGGACGGGGCTCTGCTGGCGTTTTCCTTATTTGATTTTTCCTCTCCAATATTATGTATCTGCTGGTCACTGCTGTGATTTTATTCCATTTCACTAATATCCTTCCGGTGTTGGTCAGTATGTTTTGTCTCTTGATATGATTTTCCCTTCTCTTTCCGAAATCCTCCATTATAATGACGCTGCTCATTTATTCGAGGTCCTGATGTAGTGAAGTATGCTCTTGGAGTAGGTTGGTTCTTATTGTGTTCATTCCTGAAAATACATAAACGGTTCTATGATTCTTCCATATTGTGCCACTTAGTTAAAGCTGGATATTTCGGTAATAAAGGCATGCTGATTGATCAGTTGGAGTTATATAGATGGTACAGTTCCAATTCCAAGTACGGAAGTTGAGTATATCAGGCCTCTCCGGGAGTAGTGTTGCGTGTTGTGTACAGCAGCTCTAAATTTGCCGATATCGCTGTTGAAGAGTCCGATACCTCTTCAGGTAGTACCTATCGGAAAAAGTTACTTTTCTATGTTACCATTATTAACCTAACGACAACTGATCAAGCTATACCCTTGATTGATGATTGGAATGAATTCTCTAACTGTTGAAGAAAATTGAGGGTACTTAATGAAGTAAGAAATCAATGAAGACAGTAACTGAAATTCAAAAGAAAATGGGAGGGAGAAAATAAAAATAAATATAAATATAACAATAAAAAAAAAAAAAAAAAAAAAAAAAAAAAAAAATAGAGCTTCCACCTACAATGCTTCGATTTCCTTTTTCACGAATTCTGCCCTTTCTATTCTTTTTTTGATCTCCTCAGGGTCTGTGATAGCCGCGTTTGACATGAACGCAGCATGACAGCGAGGTCGAAAATACTCATACCCAAGTGGGTACTCGCGGCCGAGGAATAGCAACTCTTTATATATTTTTATAACCTGAAGTAGGGACGACAGCATAGGGAAGGGTTGAGCAGGGGTGGTTGTGGTTAGCCTAGCGCGGTGTATGTAATTGAAAAGATGGAAGTGACTCGAGATGAAGGATATGATAACATGATAACCTGACTGGTATGTACCTTCAAGATCGATCCATTGGGAAAGGGCAAAAAGGGAGGGGGATCAATTGTAGCTGCAGTTACCAGGTATGCTGAATGGAACGAGGGATGGGTAGCCATGTATGGCCGCTAATTAAGTGACGAATGCCAACAAAGAGCGAGCTTGCGGGCCAGAAAGAGAATGGGCGCTAAATGCAGAAATAACAGAAAACAGAACTCTGACAGGAAGGAACATCGGTAAAAGTACAGTTCGTTTCGACAGCACTACATAATTTGACCTACCTGTGGGCGGAGGCTAGAGGTCGCAGGAGGGACCGATGACATTTCAGGATGATAGCAGTCCTACTTAATGTGCTTAAATGTCTTGTAGGGACCCCTAACGAAAGCCTGTGCCACTTTTGCACTGGATAGCCGTACCTCTTCTGGCGGTGGACTAGCAGGACCTTGTCAGCAGCTTGCTCGTGGTGAGGATAAAAGGTAGCACCCGGGGAGGTCAACGTGGGGAGGAGGAGGGGGGAGGGCTACCAGGATTGGGGACAGCCTGGACGGCAGGATGTAGGATTAATTGCTTAGTTTCTTTGCGGACAGTAAGGCACTATCCGGAATGTGCAAGCCCGGTGGTCGGGAATGTCGAGGGAAGACAGCAGATGCGGGGAGGCTGCAGAGGAAGTTGCGATGTACTGTATAGCGGAGCAGTGGTTTGATAGGTGTGGTGACTTCGAGGTCAATCGACGAGGTGCTCGAGTGCAGTGCGTTCTACTTAGAGTTTCACCAACGCAGTGCAGCCGCTAGGTAGAGTAGATAACGTTCCTCTTTCAGTTTACATACTGCATGTGATTTAGCTGGTTTGGCAGGCACAAGGCTGCGCGAATCCACTGCCCCTGCACCCAGCACAAGTACTCGAGTACAGCACCCTCCACCACCTACTACTGGCATTTTCACATCACATATCATTTGCTCACAAAGCATCTAAATATGCATAGCCAGATTTCTGCTTTATAGGTACTGCTTACACCCAAGCCCTCATCCAGCCTAGCCCTTCCCAATTCCCATAAGAAAGGCGAGTGGGAACGGTGGGTATCAGAGTGAAGGTGTGGTCGAGTGGGAACTGGAACTGGAGACGAGGGCATGGATGATTTCAATTCGCTTCTGTTGGCAGGGGTGCCCGACGTCTGAGCTGCAAAGGGAAAGAAGCTGCTCGGGATTACTGGCATCATTGGAAGCACACCAATACGCAAGAACGTCTCGCGGTATGTTGATGGATGGTGAAGCGTCCTTAACCCGTGAGGGGAAGATATAACCAACCAAGTTCTCATTCAGCTTTGTTTGCAGTACTGTGAGTACAAGCATTCTTGCGCTAATCCTCACATTTCCTTTACTCTACATATTTACGAGTACTCCCCTGCATGGTCTAGGGACACGGCCCTAGTCAGCGGCAAGGCATGCCCCACCAGTCCCGTGACACAGTTGTGCTACAGTGGTACTATCGACCAGTAAGATGTTCTTTACAGTTCTAGAGAGGCTAAATAACGGTGCGGCCTGTGGCACCTAGCCCGCGGCTATATCCATCTCAAATTCCGGAAATCTTAGTTATGGCGGCATTGTTGCTATCACTGGCCCCTCGGATGTTACAACCGAGATAATTGACCTGCCACTTAGCAATCGACTCTCAATGGCCTCGAGGCTGATTGTTCTCCGCTTTACTCAGTCGATACGCGCTCTGTCGAGACCTTTCAGTGGTTTGAGACCCAGCCATTGCAATTATTTCTCATTTCCTTGTCCAAGGCCATTTTCTAGCGCTCCCAGATATTCCAATACCAACGACCAATCTCTTAAATTTTCCCCTTCAAATACCCCTTCACAAACTCTCAATAGCGAATGGCTTTCGACAATAAAGGCAAGAATTGGAAAGTGTATTTTTCATGGATTAAAACATGATGAGACACTGGAGGTAGCAGCGTTACTGAAGAATCTGGCCACAAACTGGAGGGAGTATGTTGCAGGTTCGGATGGATTTTTAACAACAGAACAGAGAAGGGGGTTGTTCCGCCATTCCGTAGTGTGGGAAGATATGGTGGGTCCCGACACATAAATTTCTCTGCGTGGATATAATGGGATCTACATGAACTGACATCTCATGGGTGAGTGTAGGATTCCATGGTGAGTGGAGCCTGCAATATCTGTTTTATATAGACTCACTCTAACACCTCCGAAAGGGTAACTGATCCACGTTATACGTGTTATCAATTTGCAAGCTAACGCGCCGCCCTTAAAGCACATGATAATAACGTCACGTAATAAGTCCCTGTTTCTCATTAAATTTCTCAATTCGAAATTTTTCGAAGATGCGCGAATGCTAACATCACCCCACTTCAACCCAGAAACGCATTTTGGACTGAATTAGTGCACATACCCTGGGCGTTAAACTATGCATTGCACATTGATCCAGAGCATGCAGAGGATTGGAAAATGTTGTGGACACCCAAAGATGTTGGGTTAATTATAAGTAGCATCAAAGTTGACTACAAAATCGTCAGTTTCATCTTGGAGCCTTGTGGGAAATGGCAAGGGCAATCTGCTAACCCCACGAACTACCAGCCATTGCAACGGCCCGACAAAGTGTCTGTGTATCACAAACTGAATTCAGTCGGCAAGGATTCATTCGCTCTTCATGTTATCAGTTCGTTGACCCAATGAATAGCATCTTCTCAATTGTTCAATTGCGGTCCTAATTGAACTGATCATCAATTTTAGTTCTCTCTGAAAAAACACAACGTCCTGCAGCTCGTTGCCTGGAAGACATTGTAATCTATGACTACAATGCTGCTAGCAAAGTGCCCTTGCCTGATTGGATGCGGAAGCAGTTCGACTTAACACTGCAGCTGCAGAAGGAGGCGATGCAGGATGCACTGGAGGCCGTACAAGAAGTAGAGAGGCAAGTAGATGATCTCGAGCATAGGGTGTTAGGAAGAGAGGAGATGAAATGATCAAATGATCCATATGTACAGTACTGAAAGTGCAGCGGTGCCTAATTTTGCAGGAGGAGAGAACAAAGGTGCCTAATTTTGCAGGAGGAGAGAACAAAAAGTGCCACTGCCAGTATGACGAAAAACATATGGCCAATCTCTGAAACGGTTTAGTCACTTAAAAGGGAAGGCGTTATGATATACCATTATTTGACCGTTGGCCTTTTCCAATTCAGTGAAATAACTAAAAGGGATAATTGCCACGTGACAAATAAACGATCAGCAACCTATCTTTTTTTTGGTTTGTTTGTTTGGTTTGGGGGCGATTACTGCAACCTAATAATGCAATACGGACGTGACAGAATCGGAGCGAAGTTGCCATCCCCGTTACATCGGATATAATTACATGCACGAAACTACAACGTCGAATAAAACTAACCTTCCAATTCGCTCCTCACTACTTTTCAGTGAGGCCCTCCTCACTGCATTGAAACCAATTTATTCAACCCGTAAACAGCGGCTGTCCTATTTGATGTATGGAATATCAATAGCAATCAAACAAACCTGAATGAGTCTGATTAACCGTGCTCTACGAACCCTCAATCAATCCGTTGGGAGGCGTTGAACAAGGCATCGAGCTGATGCAGTCGTCAAATAAATCCACACCAACCTTATCCTATAACTATTTAAGTTAGCTACCTGCTTCTATAGTCACTTAAGAGTGCGAGAAGCTACTGTAGTTAAGAATAGCTATAAGTACAGTCACTGAGCAGAAGTCTTGGTGACGCCACTTTTCTTGGCACCTCCGAGTGCATGCTTGCGCTGCTTCAAACGCTCATATCTCCTGGTCCAACAGTGCAATTACGAAACTTGCACCTGCGGTTTGTAGAGCTTTGCCCATAGCATCACATAGCACAAGGAGGAGCCATGACAATAACTGCAGTCAAATATATACATCATTAATGAAAGAATAAGTAATAGTAATTTTTTTGCTCTCCATGAGGAAAACCTTTTTGTTCCTGATATGCTCTGGTATGAAAATATGTCCTGATTCAATCCTATTTCATATTTTAATATTTTTTCCATGATGTTATGGGTTCTGTGGAGAGCTATTAATTTTTACGTACCAATTTTATGTCTCAAAACGTCAATTTTGTATGGGAATTTGATAGTCTTGGCATTTTCAAGATTTGTAATTTTTGCTCGCCAAACCCAGAGCTCGAAATGCAGTTCTACCACCGGAATTATAAAATTCTAGGTATCATCTGTTCTATAAAGAATCACCTTTATATATCTGATTATAATAGTAGCAGTGTATAGAGCTTAAAAAGTAGTGGTTTTTGTATGCAGTCTCCAGTAACCAAGCAGTTTCTTTCAATGCTACAGCATTGACTATTGTGCTATAGACCCTTCCTCCACTGTAGCTTTTTCCATACCCTATATACTGCCGCCTGTTCAAGTTATACGTTAATCGGGTCACTGATGGTTGAGATATTTCAATTTTTGTTCATATGGACCCTGTCACCGCATGCGCTCAGATCGCTTTCACCAAGACTTTGCTCAGTGACTGTATACTAATAAGTGTGTGCTATCCGATGTTATGCAGGAGGGGGTAGAATACCATACTTTCTCTGCGTATCACTGAATTAAAAAAAGGTGTATATATTGTGTGGCTGTCAAATACCCTTCAAATATTCAGGCACGCCTGCTGTATTCTGTAATTTACCTGATGCTGCTAGCACCAGAGATATTGCATGTAGAACTGTAGGAAGGAGGAGCGCCAAGAGATCCGTCACGCTGGTTCGGAAGTATTGGAATTCTGCATAAAAACATATGCGCTATTCGGCTTTTAGAATAGTGCGAAGTGGCTTGAATTTTGCCGTATTCCAAAAGAGCGAATAGCGCATACGATTTATGCAGCGTACTAAAACCAGCTCGGTCACTAATAGGTAAGCGACAGTAGTGGCCAATACCTGTGGACCTTTGCATTGAGAGAACTGATAGCGAGGTAGGTATGAAGGGCATAGCCTAAGTAGGAAATATTATGAAAGTAAACTATCAGCTTCACCTGTGGTATCAAAATGGCAACTCGAATGGTAGGAAAGCGCCGAGCGTTAGAGAAGCAGCAAATCTGCAAACATGCGACTGGAGCCACAACATAGAAGACAGATTTTCGAAACCAATTCATCGGAAAAGATGTACACATTAAGTAGAAGATACACTAATTTATGCTGTGGGGACAGCTTATTGGACTCTTATTATATGTGAGATTCTGAAGAATTCGGAACATTGGCTATATGTACAGGTAGTAGTTGGAAAAAAAGAGTTTTACAAGTCAGTTTCCAGTAGTATGTAGTGTTTTCAGCTTCTTACATATTGGTCTTTTTTTTTTTTTTTTGTTATAGCAAGAACAATTTATAAGAGATGGCATAAATTTATTCCAGTTCTCCTTTCAGTTCGTTAGTTGGTTGGTGGGGATTGTTATAGCAAGGACTCAACGCGGGGAAGCAGCTGACTGCAGCTACAAATACGAGAAACCCTTTTCAATGCCAGCAAGAATGTACAGACTCCTGTTCAATCCCATCAGTGGTTTTGATTAGCAACACAGTGTCTTAAGCACGATGCAATAGTCCCGTAAACTATTCTAGTTAGAAGGGCGTGCTCACATCCCTAAAGTGACATGTTTTCATGGATTGCAACTAATAGATTCTATCACTTCTACACCAACATTTCATTGTTATCTTCTAATATAGGGACTTCTTTCTCCATTCACATGTAACTAACTCTTCAACCTAGAGAATTTATGTGTTAATGTCCAATTTAGAATAAGATTCAGTAGTGACACATTTAAGTTAATTCTAATGCAGTTTCTTTAAAAACATTGATGGCATTAAACAGGAGCCTGTGCATTTTTGCTAGGGTTTTCTCCTACAGATACTAAGCACAGTATTGTCTTGCCTTTTTTGGGGTTTTCAGGAAAGCTTGAATGCACGTCCGGGAACGAGAACAAAATTGCATGTGTGTAACATGCCTTAGCCGCAATTTTTTTATCAAGCTCGAACCAGTCACCGCCCATCAAACCTGAGTGGCTGCAATTTTCCCCCATTCTTATTTCCCATTACCTTTCTTACTTGCATTGGAGCTTCTCACAGGAAAAAAAAGTGCGTGAATTATTGCTCCGCTTGAGTTGCCATATCTGCCAATCGAGTCTCCACAATCTCGTCTGGGGAGCAGTTGGCTTTTGTGATTAGTTAGCCTCCCATCTAGCTAGGGCTGAAGTCCAAATCCTTGAACTATGAAACGGGAAAGGGGTAGCTCGTACCAAGTTGAGTTTGATTGTAAATGGGCCCCCGGGTTTCTTTTGTTAATTGTTCGCCTTCATCCAACGTCCATACGTACGCATTGATTCAGGTGAAAGAAGAACATAGATAAAAGAAACGGTGCTTCCCTATTGTCCGGATGGCATATCGGGTAGAAAGAAAACATAGAGTGCTAACATAGTTGAACGAATCACATGAGAGTACTAGCAGCTTAGCCCTTCTGGGACCCAAATGCTACCGATCATCTGCAGTATAAAAAGCCTCAAATTTCGTGTCCAACTTGGTTTTTACCTCCCGAGTGTTTTGTGGAGACTGCTGGAGTATTTGCGCTTCAACTTCGGGAGGCAATGGGGGAGAACAGGCAGGGGAAACGTGGAAGTGGAGGGAGCGCGGGGGAGGGAGATGCCGGACAGGTATACGCGGGGGCGGCGCAACCAAATTCAACCATAACTCAGATAGAGATCATCCCTTGTTCAATTTCAAAACCATAATACTTCTGGTGAATGGCAAAGTTTGTATGAGGACGTGAATTTGCGGAGCCGCCTCGCATTCTCCCCACCCGCATCGGAGAGCAGCAAACTCCACCAGCCCACCTTCCTATACCCAAATTCCCGCTATCATATCATACATAAGTTCCCACCGCCAAGCTTTATATTATTCCCTACCTCGCTCTAGCGCCCATCGTTGGCAGCTTTGGTGACAACGATAGGGAGATCTCGCCTCGTCACGTGCTCTCCGCCACATCAATGCCAATGCCCCACATGCAGTTGTTGGAAACTCGGGGGCCGATAACGAAACGGACTAATATGTAAAACATCGCACATGCTTGACCCTGGACAGGTGTGGAATCTCTATCCCTCTACGGAGTATACATTGAGGCACTGAGAGTGTTCTTGATATTAAGGTAACTTGATAGTTCCTATTGAGATCTTAGTAATTAGCAAGTGAGAGAACCAAATTTAGTTTTTTTTTTTTTTTTTTTTTTTTTTATTTCTTTTTCCTACAAAGGCTTATTTATTTACTTAGAGATTTTTCGTCAACATTAGCTATAATACATGAGGGTTGGTGTTGAAGGCAATACACAAAGTCTTCTCAGTGGAATGGGGAAGTTTGAACAGTACAAAATTTTGGACCGTTATCTACAAGCATTATACCGTGATAATTTTATCCAGGGCGACCTTTAAAAGTTGAACAGGATATATTACAGTTGCAGATCCTGTGAAAGTGACAGATAGGCTGGAGGACGGACTAGGATTATACAATCTATCTTCACCATCTATTACAATCAATGTTACTAGGAATTGTGCGCTACCTATACATGACCATTGCTCCCAGGGTAAGGATAATGTGGGGGATAAGGCTAGGGGTAATGGCGAAGAAGGTTATTGAGGTGATAGCTTAACTGGTGATGGGTTGAAGGAGTAAAAACAAGAAGTGCCGCTGTCTATTCCACTGTCCGGTTTCTGTCGTGAGTTGCTCTTCAAAAATATGTTTCATAAGGCTTTTCCCAGAAACGAGACTAACCCCAAACTTCCGACAGAGAACGAAAATCCACTCAAGGAAAAGTATTTAACTTCTCAGCCCCAGAACTACAGCAACATCATCGTAAATAATAAGAAAAGGGAAAGAAATAAAAGAGGAAAAAGACCTAGCACCTATGGTAGAGTCGCCTAGAGAGAAGAGGAGAGACAACATCCCGCGGATTTTCATCACTCACTCACATCGTTATAATTTCACCAGGAAGCTACCATCAAATTCCCCAATCTTCAGAAACGCACTGGTACAACAAGCACAAACAACTAACAAAACCGAATGGTTCCCCAACGGGAGCATAATGCCCCTGACCGATTAAACGCATCCTTCCACTGATTGATCACAGAAAACCTCCAACCGATAGTTGCAATATCAGGCCATCGACCAATCTCTAGCAAACCTTGTACATTACTCTTCATAATCATTTCTTCTTCTGTTTTCGTGGAGGGGTCACCGGACGACCGGCCCCCATTCCGCCATAGACGTATTTTTGTTTCTTCTCTGCAGGCTTGAGGATCTGGTAGCAGAATTTTTAGTATCTTCATTGTATGATATCGTTTGTACGCCATTGACAGTAAAGGGATCTACCTGGAAAGAGCATAATAAACTCTCATCAACACTCATCATCGCTCCTGCGTTATCAAACTCCCCGCAATAATTTGGAGCAGAGAAAAGAGTAACCAATTGCCGCTTTGAAAAAAACTCATACCCATCCTCCACTACTTGGTGAGCACGGCATATAAGATCCATGTCATGCTTTTGTAGGAACCGTGATACGACATCCGGACCAAATGTAAACGATACCCCACGATCGTTTTCACTCCAACCCGTTATATCCTTATCAGGATCTGACCACAGCAGGTCGCAAAGTAGCCCGCAGTCAGGAATCTAAAATGCTAGGTCAGTCCATTCGTTAAATGCTCATAAGAAAGATATTTGACCGTACATCAGTTGGACGCATAACTCTTCTGATTTGTTCCATGCTGTTCAAATCTGGAGACAAACCACCATGCATCGTAAAGATTTTCTCATCAATTATTGCGGCAATCGGCAGGCAGTTGAAACAGTCGGTGAATGTCTTCCATAGCTTGATGTTATATCTCCTCTTACATTCATCGTAAAAACCGTATATACGATTGATAGAGGCGCATTCATGGTTCCCTCGAAGAATAAAAAAGTTTTCCGGGTACTTAATCTTGTATGCAAGGAGCAGACAAATGGTTTCTAACGACTGTTTACCTCTGTCCACGTAATCTCCCAGAAAAAGGTAGTTTGCTTCTGGAGGAAATCCACCATATTCGAACAGCCGAAGAAGGTCATAATATTGGCCATGTATATCACCACATATCTGGTCACGCACGTCAGCATTTTTGTGATCTGCATGCATGTTATTGAGGGGAAGCCGACTTTGATTGGTGCTTCCAGCTCCAGCAAGATAGGCTGCGATATGAATATCTCCCTTGCCTTGGTACACAAATAACGAATTTCAGTTTCGTTAAGCTGTACTTGTTTCCCAGGACGGCTTCCTCTAACTTCTAACAGTTTTTCAATGATAGCTTCAAGATCAACCTCCGTTTGATCCGCCATGCTAGTTTAGCACCGAGATTCAAGCAAGACGAGGATGTATTATTGAACGGAGTCAACAGTTACCGAAGAGGTAATGATGAAAATGAAACGAATGACCTTGTTCTACTGCTGTAGAAATTCCGCGCATTAGAACCCTCTTACAGTTTACCAGAACAATCTCCCCAGCAGAAAATTTTCAGAAACAGCCAGCTAATCATGAAGTACATACCGAATCTGTGGAAGTCAAGTACAGTCGAATAGGTTTGCTGCAGGTTGATAAGATCCTATGTTGAGGTTTAGGTTTGCACTCGCTGAGATGCAAAAGTGCTAGTTCGAGCCACTGAAAGTCGCAGCAAGTAGATGCGTGATGTAACAAACTCTGATTGGGAAGCAAAATAGGAAAAGAAAGTGTCGCAAAGGGACCGGCAGAAGCGGAAGCAAGTGGAGATGTCAGTTGGATCTTTGCAGTACAACAGGAGAGTCGTCTATCCGGGAACTCGATTATAGTGTCGGGCCGATAGGGATAATGAAGGACTGTTGCCAGTTGAATCAACAGCTCGCGAGGCTGAGAAGTCACCACGGGGGGGGTGGAGGGTAATGTGATTGATTAAGATAGTGCTATTGCGGAACGTCACGTAGCAGGACGAGAGTATAGAGTACGCGATGATTACTGTGTAGGACTAGAGGGGTGAAGATGGAACAAACAGATCTAGGATACGACGGGAAGAGGAAGTGCGTTGTGAGTGGTTAGTGTGTGCGGTAATGTCTCCCTGTTTTTTTTTTTTTTTTGTGTGTGTTTTTGTCTTTTTTGGTTTTTCCCTTTTTTTTTTTTTTTTTTCCCTCGATTCTGTGTGTGGCTCTCGTTCTCGGAGATGGGGACGATAATCTTTTTGTGGTGGAATCGTTGAAGGCAACTGTTGTTGGATAGGATGCAAGTTGGAGGAAGGAAGAGTAGTAGGTGGGAGGTCTGTCCTGCGGTGGTGTGTGGGTTTGGGTTTGGGAAATTTTGAGTGCAGGGGGCGGTGGGCTGGGCTGGGCTGGGTCAGACTTTTTTGGGGGTGGGGGAAGAGGGATGATGGATTCGAGTTAGAAATCAAGCGGTAGTGCAGTTAGCGAAGTTGTCGCAGTTGCGGGCGGCGCTGAGAGCAAGAGGGACTGAGTGACAGCAATCACGGCGATGGAGAGAGGTAGAGCGGCGGGGCCAGGTCAGAGGGGGGCGCGCAGGAGCGAGCAGCGAAGCAGAGAAGACGCAGTACAGGCGGAGCGGCGAAGCTGCAAGGCAGCAGGCAGCGAGTGCGAGGGCGAGTGCGAGGGCGAGGGCGAGGGCAGTTAGAACATTAAGAGCAGGTATAGCAGGGTGTAGCAGGAGGGAGGGCACGACGCAGAAAAACACCACGCTGGGGACGCACCCGCACGAATCCCGTAACCACACCACGAATTCTGCTGCCCGCTGCGCCCGCTATGCCCGCAAGCTGCTCGAATTCCTCTCTGCTCCTCTGCCTGCCGGCCCATTGCCAGACTACGCACGCGCTAGCCCTGCGCTGCCCCTCGTCCACGTCCACGGCCTCGCCCAGCAACGCCGCGGAAGCATCTCGCGGCCAGCAGCGAAGGATACAGGCCGGCGGCGAGGGTGTACATACATGCTGAGAGACGTGCTGAGGGCAGAGGGGCCGCCAATGGGGTCGCAGCGTGGATGCCTGCCGGCTCCCAGGACCTGCTCCCCACGAGCATGTAGAGTACTCTGCTCCTGCGCGGCCGACAGACAGCAAAACTGCATGCAAACCTAATGCCTCCCAGCCGACTCATATATTGAGCACGTTCAGAGCCTGCTTTGGCACTGCACACTTGCTCTATGCCTTCCCCCCCCCCCCCCACCCCCTCGAATTTCCCTCCCGCAATACCGCTGTCCCCTGGAGCATGATAGCATGACTAGCCCGCTTACATGATGACCCCTTGCCAGACTAGATATTCTCCAGCGCTTTCTTACACGTAGTCGATAGCGGTACAAAAGCAAAATGCACTTGAGGCGGACAGGTAATCTGCCAAAGTTTTCGTCATGCTATGTGCAAGAAAGCCTCAGGAGGTAACATTACGAAAGCTCTCGCTTCTTTTTTTGGCATATTGGATTACCTATATATGCTTGAAAGAAGCAGCTCCAACCTCACGCTAACTGTCCAAGTTCGCAATCTACCAACTGCTTCGTGTCTTGGGACTACCAGGAACGAGATACACCGCCTGACGAGATCATTGGCTCAAAGCCGCTCCAGATTGCTGGGAAGGCCACCCATAGCAACTGAATTGAAGATTGAACCCAAGTGATTCAGAATTATCCAAGGTAGGTAGATCTTCCCAGTATGCATCGAAGCGGACTAACAGACCAGGAGGATATAGGACGAATAATCTTGTACATGGCCAAGAAACGGCAAGATAGCCGTCGTCTGCGATAAGACAGGCCAAATATAATGAGGCTCATAATTGACAAATTTTAACTGTGGTCTGTGAAAACGTTCATATCAACAGTCTATTGCCATATCCAGACCAGCGTACTTATGATAATTGCTAAGTTCTGCTTCCTTCTCAGATCACTTCAGCTCACTAACTTCTCTTGCTGGTATTGCGTATATATGCTGCTTGTACTTGATCCCACCTCCCTGGAGATGAGGGAAGGTGCTCATCCGACATTTTCAGCGCTGATTCATAGAATAGTATTGTTAAGTGTGGAATGTTAGTTATGATTAAGTCCTTTCAACTCAAATAAATATCTTCAGCTTCTTTAACGTCAGCAAGAAAAAACCTGCGTTCTAGGACCATAGCCAAGGCGTGATGACCGAGTTGCTTCCACTGAAAAGAGTTATTGACGTCCTGGACATTACCGGCATCATGGGTGCCTTGATGCACCTGTTCTGCTCATGATGCCAACACAGGACACTGAGCGTCTGGACACAGCCTCCCTCAACCACCATGCGGAAACAGCTCTCGTAACCATATTACCTACGAATGCCTTGCTTATTTATATTGCCATCTATGCTGTCCTATATACTCACACCCCTCCTACTACCATCACGACCATGCCATTATGTCTCTCGCGCTGTACATTGTGTGGTATGCTGCCGTCAAAAAAGCCCCTCCTGCCATATGTTTTGCCGTCCAAAGTGGCCTGTCAAACCTGTCAATTGTCCAATTCTGCCACATGCTCCGTCGGCTAGGCCCCCTTATCATATCTGTCAATTGAGTCAGTTCTGCCGCATGATGCGCCGTCGAGAGGTATATGTTGTGGCTCTCAAAAGGCTGATGTTTATAGCTGTCGACAAGGTCTTGTGATATCTATCAATCCAGCCAGCCCTGCCCATGCTGCTATGGACTCCTCTTTGTACCCGAATCTGGAAATCCGTTTAGGGTAATTCATGTCCTGAACAGGCTGGCTGAAGACCCCAGCTTTGGCCTAATATGGTAAAGTGCTATAAAGAAATAGGGAATGTTATCATAAAGACGCTGAAAACTGTTTTCATACTATTCTCGGTTTACATCCCGATACTGTGGATGCTCAAATCAAACTTGCCGAAATACTGTATATGAGGATTTAAACTAGCGTGAAGAGGTGTTGGAGCTTGTCAATCGGATAATAGCATTGATAAAGCAGCACAATGCGATGGAGAAGGCAGAACCCTGAGAGGCCAGGTAAAAGATTCTAACTCTGTACCTGACTTTCTTTGCCCCCGCCGCCAGTTTGGTACTCATTCTCGCACACTCGAACCACTGATGGAACTCTTCTGGCCTACTGTGAGCTGTTATAAGCCATGATATGAAGCATTTCTTCTGATCTCCTTTTCCTTGTGAATTTCTCCTAGCACTTTCCATACAGGATAGATTCCACCGTCTATCCGAATAGTCTGCTTTACAGAACTTTTAGCGCTTTTGCGCTGCTTGGAGATTAGCTTTATATATTTTTGAATTGCTTCACTCATCGGCACGCGAATTTCGTGAGCGTACGAGCTTCCTCAGCTCTTCGTCCCCGCTTCTTACTCTTTTTGAATCCATGGATAGCTGCAAGTACTGCTAGAAAATCCTCTTGAATGCCTCATTAGCGTCTAAATCTTCAAAAGATTCATCCCTATTACAGCAGAGTGGTAGTAACAGGCAGCATATAGGCACACTTTTACAGAAAGCAATCCCTTCTTCGAGGTATTCGGAAATAATTCATATGAGTCGGAATAATCAGGATCTTCACCACTATCGTCCACGAAGCTATAGTAATCGTATGTTTCGTCATCAAGACATTGATGTGTACTTAATCCTGACAATTGCTAAACCCATATTGACCGTCGGAATGTAGCCTTGATGTACACTAGGTAGTGCAGCAAGTAGTATATAAGTATACGCGGTCGTAACACTTACTACGACAATTTTAATTTGACCTTCGGGGGTTATAAATTGTAAGACATGAGTCAAGTTTGATGTTATAAGAGTAAGCACTTAGCTGTTGATAGTCTCATGAAGAGTTGAGTCCGGTAGTTCAAGTTTACCAGGTTATGTACTAAACGCCAAGACCACTTCATGGGACTATTCATCGCAACCAGAAAGTCTCGGCACCCGACCCTTCGATCTAGTAACCAAGGCTACCACTTTGTATCTCGCTTCCAGCTATACTACAGTACCTCTGGTTAAAGACTTAGACTAAGTACTTGTACTCTATCTCTCTTGTAACAAGGCTTGTCTCCTAGGTCAATAGCTCGGTGCATTTGTCATATCTGGTTCGAGTAATACACTCGTTGCCAGCTTTTTTTTTGGGGAGGGGAGGGGGCATTTGAGCTTCTCTGCTCTGCCCGTTTTGATTACTAGATCTACCACCAACATACTTATTCATACATGCAAAGCCCGTTTTCTTCTCCAATCTCTTCTAACTGGGTTATACTCTTGCGCTAAAATCATGTCATATTGCAAAAAATATGGTGACCGTGTCAGAGGGACAGAGACCTGTAAAAAGCATGCTGAGTCATCAGATATCTGCGCTAGGAGGGCTGGCTTACACCTGGCGATTCAGGTTGGCAGTATTCAAGTACATGCTTAGTCATCAAACTAGACATTAAAGAACAAGCTACAACCGCCTAGTTCTCATCCGAAGACCCGAAAGCTGTACATGAGACTAACAACCGCCACCATACATGTAACGGTATGGTGCTGGATCGGCAGGAACCAATATATCAAGACCGGGGAACTATACTTAGTCTGTGAGACCAACAATATTGTCCCATGAGTCTCGTAACCAACGCTGAATATTGTCCCACTATAATCCACCATGACAATTTACTTTTTATACTTGTCTCTCAACATGCCCAAAACTTTGGATGCTGCTGCTCACAAACCAAACACTATTTCGAATTTAGCCATATACTAACCACTTTCGAACTCTGCATTTCTGCCATGTGCATTCTTTCCTTCAGCTGCGGATCCTTGTTTCATGTATCAGTTCAATAGAAATAAGGATCCATACGAAGGCCGTTATGCCAACCAGGTATGCTTAAGGATAAGGATCTAGCTCTTCTCGCACTCCTTATCCAGTAATACTAGTAGTTCGTCAACGGGACACAGCTAGATGATAGGCTAGATTATCTATATTGCTCTTCACATAGAGATACTAAGCAGTATATTACCAATCACCTGAATCTATGCAGCTTGGTTTACGAAGGGGTTATAACCGTACTCATAAATGAGTGATCGGAAAAGAGGCAACCCAAACCATTGTTGAGAAAATTTCTTCAAGCACAATGTTGAATGTCACTAGCGTAGGCAATTTCATATTCTTGGGCCTGTAAGCCCTGTCAGCTACTTTATGGCCATGCTTTATGTGCGGTGTATGCGGGTAGGCATGATCTGGAGTGACGGGTCATCGGCTGTCACTAGCGTTCGCCGAAGCGCCCCGGTTTGTGCGCTTTGAACGGCTGTGCACCAATGCATATGAATTCCCAAGTTAGCAACACACCACCCTACCAAACTGTCGTCTGCCTATCATTGCCCCAGCGTAACATGCCCCCGGTTCTTAAAATAGGCTCACGACATCAGCTCCCATCTTCCCATCATTTAGATCTGCGTGACGGCCAAGCTGGCGAGGGGCATTAGAAGAAATTGGAGTAGACATTGGCACCATAGCTCTGGCCCCAACTTGTACTCGTACAACTAGGCTGGGAAACTGCACTTTGCTGCACAATGGTTACAAGAGTTTGAGCAGAGAGTCCACTCATTGGCTGACTCAGTAAATTCGGGCCTGTGTCTCTTTCTGTCTGGTAGTGACTGCAAGATCATGAAGTCTAGTGCGAGAAGTCAGCTATTGAAAGTTGAAATGCACTGCAACTGCTCTCCCGCTTTGGCGTTCGTCACATCTAGTTCGTATGCGTGCTCAGTATCGAGTCATGCTTCCGTAAAATTCGTTTGTCATAGTTCTGATTAAAGGTTGGTGAGGTGGATAAGACGTCGACGCTGGAAATGAGTTGCGGAGCCACCAGGGCCACAAGGAGGTGAAGCTCATAACGTTGCCATAACGGCAGATACAGTTTACGGATTTGAGTTACATGTACTCGTGAGGAATCGGCTGTGGGGGGGTGTTCCTGAAGCAGGTATGACATGATATACTCACACTTACTGGCAGTAGAGTGGAGCGGCCTCGCTTTGGGGGTTCAGGTAGATGTCAGGCCCACATAGTCCACCTTGTATTCACCTTGGCAGCTCAGGCACGGCGCTGTATAGTTTTGATAGGCGTCCACATTGCGAATATAGTCGCTGTAGCCGTTTGACCGCCCACAGCATACATAGTACATGTCGCACCGACGCAAGAGCAGGACGCGGCCGCGGAGCGCTTCCACAGTTCCACAGCCCCTCTGCGCCCTCTGTGCTCCGTCCGCACACTGCCACGGTGCCAGAGCGGCTAGCAGCAGGCAGCAGCCGCGCCCGACTAGGCATGCCATCACGGCTCGCCGGGCACACACACGCCCCCATCATCGTCCCTGCCGCTGCCGCTGCCACGCCCCAGCCCTCCCCCCGCCGCCCCCCCATAGCACCACACACAGCATCATAGGCAGACATCACTGCTTCTGCTCTCCGCTGGCGCGATAACATTGTATACTTATAGAGCCGCGCTCCAGCCGTTCCACCCCCACCACCCCCACCACCCCCACCACCCCCCCCCAAAGCCGCTGCCAACTACTCACCTTCCCTCTCTCCTCGAGTGCCGGGCTTCGTCGCTCGGTTTCTCATCGCGTGCAGAGTAGCATCCGCCCAGTCACATCGGCTGGCGCCCTATGATACATCATCCATCATCGCCATCCTCCTTGTGGTACAAGACTGGGCAATTCATGGCTGCATGTATGTCATGTCAGCGACTCACACCTCACATCGCAGCCAATACCGCATCCCACCAGAAGCCGCTCCAAACCAACAGCAGCCTGCTGCCTGCCTGCAAGAGTAACAGAACCCCTCCACGGCGCAACCACCCACCCCTGCTCGCGCCTCTTTTAAGCCGGCCATCTGTTCTTTTTCTCAAACCCCTTCTCCCCAAAACCACCTACTAGCCTGGTCTCAGAACCTATATTTTCCCCCGACACATCTCACTTCCTTTCCTTCTCTCCCTTTACCCTCCTCACGTCAGTCCAAGGCATCACTACCCGACAACCTCAAAACCATTTGTGGTTATTTCATCCCTGCCTCCAATTCTGCTACCCGGGCTGGTTCTCTACCGGCTGGACGCGACTCTGGATCATCGCATTATCGTTGCCGCTGTTTCTAATTTTCCTTATCTAGATTAACGATAGTTTAAAAAAGAAGGAAAAGACGAGAAGATCACCCCTTCTTTCACCACCTGGGCTGCATGGTCATTTGGACCCTTGATATCATTTACGTTTATTTACCTCACATAACGTTACGCTCTATTGCGATACACAGGCTCTCCGCTGGTTAGGCTGGTTTTTGGGTCGTCCTTTCATCCGAGTCAATAAATCCCAGATTTGTATGGACCTTGAGTACCAGCCCTATAGATACATCTAAAGAAAGAACAGCAAGACTCCTTTGAGGTCAGCAGGCACTGCAGGAGAAGCTCCGACAGTCGTCTATTTCGCCCGCCATATTACGGTTGATCCTCAAAATTTCTCACAATATTCGATATTATCCCGGCAGTTATATTATACAATTACGCCAGCAATACTTTCCGTCCATTTTGCAAGCATAGTGCCTTAGTCTGACCGTGCACGTTATTTCATCTTCTCACTCCATTTTACACTGCATCTTCCACTTCTTGTACCAGCCCTAAGTTACATCAGTAAAAACAACTTCAGTCTTTAAGCTATGTCGAATCGAAACAGCACTCCTGACCAAACAGCCTCCTCCCTTCGGCCACCAACCTCACGTCCGCTGGGTTCTGGGCATCATCTTCGTGCATCTGCCGATATGTCTGTATTTCCATCTCCTCTAGGATCTGGGCGCAATCGCCCATCTTCTGAAATCTTCTTGAACCCTCCAGCCATCAACCAAAATCCGGAGACTGAAGCGCTCGACAAAGCAGCGCAAAAGTGGCTTGCAGATCTTGAGGTTTACGAGAGAACGCTTGAAGAGATGGCTGCTGCAACATTGGACCAGGACTTCAAGGATGAACTGAGCGCTATTGAGCAGTGGTTTCGAGTTCTGAGTGAGGCTGAAAGGACAGCAGCGTTATATGCTTTACTCCAGCAAACCACCCAAGTTCAAATCCGGTTCTTCATTACGGTGCTACAGCAGATGGCTCGATCCCATCCTATGTCAGCTATTCTCTCACCTGCTAATTTTGACAAAGGTCAGTCACTTTCGGTCCTTTGCTATAGAAAGTTGGTATTAATGCAATTCTAGATGCCATGTCAAACCGTATGAACGAAGCTATGGCTCAGATGAGCATCAATAATAATCGTAATTCATTTAATCAAGTACCGCCCTCCCCAACCACAAATCGTAATCCATCTGGCCTAGATGCTTCAAGCATCCATGCTATGTTTCCAGATGCCGCAGCAGCATTGGCTGCACAGAGAGCAAAAATCACTGGGGCTGGAGGTAGTGGCACAAAGTCCAATAGGAACAGTGGTATTTTTGAGTCTAGACCTTCGTCAAATCTTGCCCCCAGTATCTCAACACCTGCTGCTACGAAGGATAATCCTCCACCTTCACCATGGACTCAAGGGCCCCGTAACGGGGAAGCTGGCTCAGACCAAAATTCCCGTCCAAAGTCTGCAGCAGACATGGGACAGTGGCAAGCACCTCCACTTTCTGCAGGACTGCGATCTCCAAGGCCTCAGATCACTGGTAACACCAATCTTCAGAGCACAACGATAACTGCCCCAACAAACAACGGAGGTATCGAAATGCCGCAGCTTTCGCCCTTCGACGGTCCCAGTGGAAATTGGGCCTCGATGGTTAACACTCCTGTTGTTCCGATGTTCAACCAAGCTGCTCCCAATGCTGAAATGATTGCCAATGCAACTGCAATGAAATTGGCTGCTTTATCTACTGTTAACAACCGCATTATTCTTGACTCGGACGTTGGTAAATTCCGACGTCGCCCAAAGAACGAACAACAGAATCCAGCCAGCAGTCAACATGTTCCTAGGCAGGCCACGTCAATGGCATCGCCTTCGAACATAGTGATGTACAATGAACATGGTCAACCGGTTCAGATTCCTGCAGCAGCTGCTGCTGCTGCAGTTGTAGCTCATCAAAACCAGAATATATCACCATTTGGCCGCCGTTCACCACGTCCTAACAGTCCTGGGATTGCATTCCATAATTCTCCACAACTGGGTTTGGGTAGTTTTGGGTCCCCACAAAACAACGGGTTTCTGGCTGCATACGATACCTCCTCCCCACTTTTGACTGGAGGGGCATTTGGACTTGGTCAATTCGGTGGAATAGCTGCCACAGAAGGTTATTTGTCCGACGAACCCAGTACAGCACGGGGCCGTAGCCCAAGAAGCAGAAGGGGAACTTCCAAGCCGCCAGAAGACCCCACTGACCCAGCTCTTTTGGCAGATATTAGCCAATGGCTGAGGAGTTTGAGATTGCACAAATACACAGAGAATCTGAAAGACCTGAAATGGCAGGAGTTGATTAAGTTAACTGATGAAGAGTTGGAGAAAAGGGGTGTGAATGCCCTTGGCGCAAGGAGAAAGATGCTTAAGGTACATTTACCTCGTTTCTAACCATAAATGGATAGGACTAACCCAGTCGTCTTCTCAGGTTTTCGAGCAAGTGAATGAAGCGATCAAAGAGGGCAAATTAACTCCTTGAGCCATCAAGCACGCGGCCGCAACGTTGGTGCGAGATATATCACAAAGTGCAGTTTCTATATTTTTGGGGATCTCAATGAAGGCTTTGATTATATTGTGGACTCTGGGTTAGCGAAATACAATGTTCAGAGATGAACGAAATGAACTGAAGTCTTTGAATAACTGTGAAATTTAATGGCTACCTGGCTTTGATTATTAGTGTTTATCTGAAGGTTAGATCATGTGATGGTGGCTGGTGTCCACCTCCATTTTGCTTTGCGATATATTCGAAGTGACTATCT
Organism: Kalaharituber pfeilii; assembly: GCA_015179045.1. Lineage (NCBI taxonomy): Eukaryota > Fungi > Ascomycota > Pezizomycetes > Pezizales > Pezizaceae > Kalaharituber > Kalaharituber pfeilii. The sequence continues at coordinate 627,572 of WHUZ01000007.1, read as the reverse complement.
GCTTGCTTGCATCAAGGCATGAAATAACGGCATTAATTGATGGCTCAAAGGAACACTCGTTGAATTCAACACAAGAGGAAGTAGCATGTAATCACTCACTTTGTGACATGGATACGTGCGTATTACAGGCTTCGAGAAAACCTTTCCAATGCCAGCAATAACTCACAGACTCCTGTTCAATGCCACCAATGTTTTTAGTTTAGCAACAAAGTGTCTGGTACAGTGATCCCGTAGACTATTTTATGGTGGAGTGCATCTAAGGGACCCCCTGCAGCCAATATTAAGGACTCAAACTTGAAATTCAATTTCATCACCCAACATTTGAAAAGTTTAAAGAACGAAAATATGTACTATTTCGTCTGCTCTACAATCGTTCGCTTTCAAATTTGAGAAACATGAAGGCATTGTTGAGAAATTTGAAACTGAAGATTTTATACTTTGTAAGAGAGGTCCTTAGATTGTTACACGTCAATATTGCGAATTTTACTTAATTATCATAGCTTATATACAGAAATGATCTACCTATTTAACTCTGCTAACTTTTAAGGCCCTGTCTGGTTGCAGTATGATAGGTCGTATCAGATAGTTTAGACCTAGCATCAGTTTAAGGCGTAAGAGGTGCAATTGGAACTGGGGAAGTGCTTGTTTGCTACAATTTGACTACGTACCTACAGATATGCGGTGCCAAAAAAATCGGCAACTTGAAGGTTCGTTTCCTACATTCTCATTGTGCCTCCTCCCAAAAAAGAGAAAGAAAAAAAAAAATTGGATCCCGCGGCCACCAATGTCAAACTTTTCAACTGCAGCTATTGCATTCCGAGTCTGAAGCTACTACAGCTATCACTATCACTGTCTATGCCTTCTGCTATAGCATTGAATTAGCCTACCCAAAATGTCAGAACTTCAAGCAAAGTAGACCTTCCAAAGGACACCGCGGGTTTGCTGAAAAATAAACCTCCTGTAAGTACACATTTCCTTGCAATGCTGATGTCTGCACAGGAGTTTTGTTGTACAATAACAGCATCTACTCTGTTATTTCTAATAGGTCCAGAGTGAGGATAATGTGAGGGTTGAGTTCATGTCAATGTCATGATGCGATGCAATAGTGTGATGTAGTTTGCTATAGCAAGCGAAATGATACATGGCTATACTCACCTCTGTTGGACAGTTCCAATTTTTGCGGGCGAAAACTCACAGTTTAGTTTCGTGCGAAACGGCCCTAGCGAAACGTAGAAATCGTTTGGTTGCCGTAGTTTCCACTTGAAATCTCGGCTATACGTGGTCAACCAAACAGGGCCTAAATATACACGTCCAGTACTAGTACTAAACTCTGTTGTATCATATACAAAACCTAGTCTCGTGAAACCAGTGCACAGCATCTCTATGTTCCTCCATAGTCCATAAACATTTATGAAAGAACGAATAATAGTTATATCAGAAAGAGAATCTAGAGCCTGTGGAAATGATCACAGTTGAAAGAAGTTGTAGGTAGAATTATAGTCACTGTCCGGTACTTAACTCGAGCAATCCGAAGTTGAATAAGCTGTTTCGATGTGGAAAATAATAGCCAGGCTCGCAGCTGAACGAGCAGTGTAAAGTTAGATACGAGAGTGGCGCAAAGAGTCAGGTTTGTAGCTGAGCAAGTGGTGCAAAAGTAGGTGAACCTATGCAACTAGTAGTGATTTTTTGTGTATTAGTCAGCAGGCCACCAAATGTACTCGGGGGTGCCGGAAAGTCTGGTGGACTTTTTGTATGAGAACCCATACAATTTTTTCGACACATACAAATATGCAACCACCGCAACCACATGATCATCAAAAAACTCCCACATCTGAAAATCTGTAGAATCATATACCTGGAAAGAAAATGAAACTGACTACCAGAATCTACTCAAAAGACTCTTGCAATTGTAAGATATAAGTATAATATATATAATACCAGACATAGGAAACTTATGAGGCATTGCCTCAAGCTGGGACAGTGGAAGTGGTCTACCCAGTGGCAAGCTATCAAGCTCATGGAGGTACTATTAACTATAAAATAGTAGGAAGCTGTAGCTGTCAAGCTGGAAATATAATTGAAGGGCTATTGAGTAGATGAAGAGTGGTTATCTCATTGTATGAGCCATTGTTTATTTATTTATTTATTGTAGCACCCCTGCTTATCTGGCAACTATGATACTCGATCTGTACTAATTTTGAGCCTACCACAAGTGCAGTTCTCCGTACAAATCAAGGTACCTTGGTAGCTGTACGTGAGTAGTTTGGCGCTGCATAATCCGCCAGAGTTTCCGGCACCCCTGAGTACAACTGGGTCCATTATGGATGCGCTGCACCATCAGAAGAGTACTCGAGTACAACTTGCCTTAACCTCCCCGCAGATACTGCGGGAGTGATCTGGTTCATGACTGCATGCGTGTTATGGCAACTTGGGTCGCGTTTTGCCGGATGTACAAGATGGAACAAGTGAATCTGTGGGGACCAGGGTGTGACCTGGGGATCCTTGACTCCGAGTATCTGGGGCCCTGGACGCAATACTATCATATAAGCTCCAGTCAACCTAAAGTATGCACTTACCGATGCTGCGATTCTGATACGTTGACCCAGTCTTGAACCCGTTGACCAAATTAGTGTACCCTCTCCGCGATTGCAAATCAAGTACTGTAATAGGTATCACACCTCTTCAGATACTACTTGTAGTCTGGATTTATCATAATACTGCAGTGTGTAGGCAAAAGTCTTTGGGACTATGCAGTATAAGGGAAAGCAAGATGTGCATCCGAACATACCCTCCTTGCACCACTTTTTTCAATACTGTTCGAAAAATCACTAAAAAATCAATAAAGTAGTTGAAGAGTTGCCAAAAAAAAATAATAGACCACATAAACGGGCATCAGAATCTAAATCCTTTCTCAGAATTCAGAAAGGAGTGTTTTTGGTTGAGTTGTTCTGTTTTCTCAAGGGGGGGCCCTCCTGCATACATTCTCGTGACTCCAAGGGTTGGTAAATCACTTTTCCTTATACTGCATAGTCCTAAAGACTTTTGCTTACACACTGTATGTATCATACTGGCAGGCATGAACTAACTCAGGTCATTCCTTACACTGAATATGCGTGTCATTTTGCCTACGGGCGGGATTGATATATGCTTATTACTCTTGCTCTATATGTTATCGATGGCCACCCTTACCGGCTGCGATTCCAAGATTTCCCGTTTATTGATCATTCGTGCGGTGAGAATGCAGGAACATGCACTTTGTGCAGGGGTTACATGCAAATAAGGAGACACCGTCACTGGACGTGCAATTGCCGCTCGGGTAGCTGAGTGCATGGCAATAATAATGGATCAGTAGGGCGCCGACTGGACTCGGAGTAGTGGGCGCTCGGCATCTCGACCCCGCTGACTGGTCCCTGCTGCAATGTCGGTGACACCAGGAATGTGGTGGTGTGGGCCGAGCTAATGGGGGTACAGTAGAGGCAGGTAGTATCATAATTCAAATAAATGGCAGACTAATAGCTGGGAGTGTTTGCGTGAAGTCATATTAGAACTGTGTGAATGTCTGGGAACGCTTCGAATGTGCGTAGGGCTTGGGAAGCATCCCCTACGGAGTTACACTAGTGGCTATCAGCTTTGCGTCACGTAACCGTTACGTGACATAAGCCAGAGCACTTATTGGCTGATTTCGTTACGTGAGACAGCCGATTTGCGTTAGCCAAATCATCGCGTTACCACCATAACTTCGCATAAGTTTAAGGATATGCAGCAGGGGTATTTGACCGGGTTTTTACCTAAATCGGCAATTTTTAGACAATGGTGCATATGCCTAAGAGGTCTTAATTCTACCACTTCATGAGCATACCCAATTTACACATGAAAGCTCTCCAGTTTCTACTATCATGAGCCATTCAAGAGCTCATAGTCATCTGAATCTGAGTCTGAATCAAGTAGCATAGACATAGCATGAGTCTCGATGGTGTTCATGAAACCACTTATTCGATTTTGGCCTTCTCCGAGATGCAGGGCATGGTGATGTTACGGATGTGACGATATGCAATGGTAACATGGGTTACGCGGGGAAATCAGCTACCATCCTCTCATTTGGGCTTACTCTCATTTGGGCTTAGTTGATTGGCATGGGTTACCTAACGCAACGTAACGTAACGCACAGCTGATAACCCCTATGAGATATCATATCGATACGGGACCGAGAACATTTTTGTTGCCGAGTTAATCTGCCCGGGCGGCACAGGGTAGCAAAAGCGCGCAAGTATGATAGTGCTAGTTGAGCCATCACGAGGTATCACAAAAAATCGATGGGCGGCAATCTGTTCATAGACAAGAATGGAGGTACTATTCGAGAAAAGTGTCAGAGCGGTTTTGGGGCTCCCTAGTAGGCACGCCTAAAGCTTTTCCCCAGCAGCCTGGATAGAATAGCAAGCCTGCTTTTGGTACTGGAAGGATACTGGATTGGAAATGAACTACAGAATGACCAACTTATAGTTTGGTTGCTAACACTTACTTGCCGAATCTCGCGAACTGGATAATTGTGGGACATTGTGCCGCATGCTCAGACAGTCTCGAACTCACACAGCAACGCGTAGCTTAGTCAACGCTCCTCGTAGGTAAAATCGTGTAGTTACTTCACCGCACTCTGTGGAACAACATAGTTACTTGTTAGCCACCTGATTACAAGTCACGTACTTACTTGTCTTGTCAGGCATATGCTTGTGGTATCTTTCAAAAGTGGACCGTAGCACCCTCAGAATACGGTACTGTATGAGCTTTCCCCCATGTTTGGGACCTGCTTGTCCGGGTGAGTTAATTTCAAGTCTTATAGTAGTCTCGGCATCTCCCACACAGTGATCTCGCCGGGCCCGCCATTAATACGCCGTCTTCGCTCTTTCCAGATGCAGGTCCTTAACCTTCGAACAGGGAATAGGTTTGCAAGGTCCAGATATGGGTGCCGAGACTACCAAATATGCCGTACGTATGTACACAACCAGATCAAGTGCTTAGCATACATTTTTTTTTGAATTCAGGGTGCAGTACTTCATTCCATATTAGTCACAGTTTGCTCCTGATGGTCGCGCCGAGGTTACAGATTGCATACTGCACATTTTTCCATAGGCTGCGTCAAGGTTCTTTCTTGGAATCCTTTAACTGGTCTAATCTGTTCCATTGGAGGAGAATTATGGGATGAAGGCAAAAATCTAATAGGCAAAATTGAGTGCAAGCCAATGAGCTTGAGATTTAATCAAGTCTTCGGTGTTTCGTCACATACTAATTCTCCACTGGGGCACGAGAACAATTCTCCATCATGTAGCTACTAGTTTTTGGCTTAGTCCAGTGTCTATTGGCTTGAATTGTCTATTTGGCTACAGCTTAAACTGACAAGCTAACGCCCACATCATTGAACTAAATACTTTAAACTTTAGGTACACCATTCTGCTATGGGCTGAAGGGTTATCCAAGAACTGGCCTAGGCCGCTGTGGTGACTGTTGTATAACTTAGTGCATTTGTATATTGGTACCAAGCAGTGATAAGCACGCACCGGGAGATCAAAAACTGCAGATCAAAAATTAGACATTCCAGAAGGTTTATAGGAATTCCGCGGGATTACTGGGAGCGCGACATGGAATGTGTGGAGCAACATAAACGGAAGAAGGATGCTTGCTACCTAACTTGCGAGTAATATTATCTACCAGATGCTACATCCTAGTCGGGTCATTTTCTCCCTCTTGCTTTTGTCTTTGTATCGTTTCTTGCCCCTTCCTTGTGCCCATCTGTTGAAGAGTGCACACGAGGGGCACAGTACCAACATCCACTTCCTTGCCTTTGCGCCATTGAGCATGCCATTGTCGCAGCCAGCTTGGAGAAAGAACTGTGCGTTGTGACACTGCACTCGTTGTTAACATTTCCAGGTCCACCTTTCTTTACTTTACTTTTTTTCTTTTCTTTTTGGTTTCTTTTATTTTAAATAGAGAGCTCGTAGCAGTTTTGGTGTTGTGATCGCTGTCAAGTGGGAGAAGTACATGGTGCTTCCATACATATTCCATGCTCTATTCTTGCAGTAACGCGGCCGAGTGAGCTGCACCTTGAATGAAAGGCGTTCCTTCATTCTTCCATCGGCCTGCTTTAGTTCTCTGCAGTCGCTCTCGTAATTTTATGTTTGTATGGGAAAAGAAGGCCGTACTTGGGTACATCCTCTTCAACCTCGCGGCCACTGGCCCCCAGCATCCACCCCTCTACTCTCCCATAACCGGGCAGATACCATAGCCCCCTACCCCAGTCCCTCTTTACTCTTACAGTGGGCCATTTTGTGGAATTAGCACTCCTTCTCTCTAACTGTTGTCTCCTGAAGTATTCTTTCACTGGAACTCGGGCACTCCCCCCCAATCAGAAAGGGTTGTTCGCCCTTGCCATTCCTCTTGCGATTGAAAGAGAACGGAAAAAAGAAGGAGCCAGCATATCAAAAACACGAATAAAATATAAAATATAAGAAAGGGCAAAAAGGGCATAAAGGGAAAGAGGAAAGGAAAGAGGGAAAAAAAAAAAAAAAAAAAAAAAAGAAAAGAAAAAGAAAAAGAATAAGGAAAAAGAAAAAAAAAAGAAAAAAAGAGACAACTCGACACATTCCGCGAACCTACGTCTCCCGAAGACCGTCCCCTCCTTCTCTCGATCGGAACCATATTACTATTTACTTTTACTGCTGGCGCACATCTGATAGCACACTTCCTGCACCTCCTGCCCACGGTATCTAACCAGCGATTTCGTTGTCTCCGCGGTTTTGACAGCCTACAACCATTCATTCCTTGAGTACCAGAACCCCTCCCCCACCCGAGGCCTGAATTCGCCTGGCTGGATAGTGTGTAGAGCAAATATTCGAACACTCTTAGGCACTTTGCTTCGCTTTCCCGTGGTTCTCATTCCGCTGTATTTTCTGGTTACCTCCAAAACAACTCACTCATTATCACGATTAAGCCTTCACTTCGCCGTACAAAGTCTTTGCTCATTCAGAATTGTCCTGGAATATTAGCTTCTCGATTCCTTGTTATACTCAGAGGTCTTTCATAATTGTAGAAATATTGTCTCCATTCTCGGTTCCAGTGTTCAACAAGTTGCCCGGGACCGAAAGTGGCCGCTCACGCGATTACATTCTCAGCTAGACAAGCGAGCGGCTGCTCTTCGAAGTCCACACTTGATTCTGGAAGATGGATACCGTAACATATAAAGTTGTTTATGTCGACCGTAGGGTCAGTCAAGAAAGAGATCTCCACCGCGATGATCCGTTACCTATACTAGCTTCGGCGTCAACGGCAGGAGATGCTCAATTCTTTGTCGATGACGAGGAGGTCATTACAAATTTACAAGCAATTCTTTCCGTGTTTACATTTGGTCAGTGGTACCGTCAACATCCCCTCAATTCTATACAATGGTAACTAACCACCATGGATAGTCTCCATATGTACATCTGGACCTTCTTGTGTATCAAAGCTGAGCGACCTAGGGAAGCACCAACCAACCCCAACTCTACTGATTCTTGACATCCCAAAAACCGAGCATGAGGGTGAAATTGGTAATTCAGGCCGACACCACGACTCAGGAATTGCGGCTGGCCCATCAGACCCTATGTATGGTTTATCACTATTACGCTTCGTCTGCTTAGAAATTGAAAAAGGTCGGATATCGGAACTGGTAATACCAATCGCACTGATATCTGGTGCTCAGGATGAGTTGCGGGAGGTATTTCCAGGAACATTTGGGGATAGAGGCGATTCTTCATGGGCGGACGAGGACGACGAGGCCTCCAGGTTGACTAGATGTGTGGATTGTGGTGCCTTGGATGTCTTAATAAGCCCGTTTAGTCAAGAGCGTGTCAAGGCACTTTCTCTACACTGCTACCGAGCGGCGAAGAAACACTGTCAATATGCATCAAGAGCAAGGAAATTATCTTGGGTTGGCGTGCCTGAGGTCCAAAAGTGCAAGGCTAATGACTATGCATACCTTCGAGAAAAGATGTTAGTATGAAGGATTGATCGCAAAGTTATTTTCTTCGACTGACTTGCTGTAGGGTTTCAGAGCTTATGACAGATATCATCAAGCCCAAGAAAGCGCCATCGACTCCATCAGGAATGTATGTATTGTGTGCCCAATTCTGATTTAGAATTCAGTGCTTAGCAGTGAACTGTGGATAGACAAATCCCGATATCCCCTACAAGGAAGGATCTTATTAGAAGAGTCATTGGGAGATGGCATTTCTCAGCTCATGAGTTCACAGATGCTGAATTGCTCCAAGCTGCACATACTATGTTTGAGCATGCGTTTACTATGCCGGAAGTTAATGAATATCGGATACCTTCAGGTTGTCTCGCCATTCTTCACTCTGTACTGAGCTTACCGGAGACTAATTTCAGAGCAGATCGGCTTACCGATTTTCTTATGACTACTAGGGCTGCATATAATGAACAGATTCCCTATCATAACTTTCGTCATGTGGTGGATGTGTTACAAGCGGTTTTTGTTATGCTTGTGCAACTAGGAGCTCTGCCACCATATCCAGGCTCCATAATACCACCCGAAAGTCTTAATAAGGTTGGATTGGCTTCATTAATTCGGCCCGTAGACGCTCTCATTCTTATGATAGCGGCGATAGGCCACGATGTTGGTCATCCTGGGGTAAACAATGCATTCCTAGTTAAATTGCGGGCGCCACTTGCCCAAGTTTATAACGACAAATCGGTGTTAGAGTCTTTTCATTGTGCGGCATTTTCACAAGTTTTGAGAAAAAATTGGCCAGAAACACAGGATCTGGAATTGCGGAAACTTATGATCGAAACCATTTTAGCTACAGATATGGGCCTTCATTTTGACTATATGGCGAAGTTAGAAACACTAAAGAGTCAGCTCCAAGATGCTGGAGGGGTGGAAAATTGGGATGAAAAAACCACTTCAACCAATAGGACCATATTATGCTCGATGCTGATTAAATGCGCAGATATCAGCAATGTTGTGAGTACAGCCTTTTCGCCTTGGTTGCAAACGAGTCTATGCTGATGCAATTTTTACAGGCGCGGGGACATGATTGTGCCGCTCAATGGGCCACTATCCTTATAGAAGAGTTTTCGAGGCAAGCTTCGATGGAGAAGGATTTAGGAATTCCTTCATCGCTTGTGGCTGCTCCCATGATGGGAAATATCCTAGCCCTGGCTAAATCACAAACCGGATTCATGAACCTTTTCGCTATCCCGTTATTCAAATCGTGTTCGGAAGTAATGCCAGCATTGAAATTTACTGTCGATGAACTGTCGTCCAATATTCAGAAGTGGACTCTTACCATAAAAGACTGTGAGGAAAGGAATATGTCGGTGGGGAATTCACCAAAGCCTCCCGGAGTACAAAGCTCTGATGAGCCTGAGATAACACTCCATAACCCAAGTGAGAGTAGTCCTTCAGGCCTATCAGCATCCGCCCTTGCGGACTCAAAAGCCTCACGGGGGTCAGAATCAAATTCACATCGGTCCTCCTATGAATGGTCCGATAGATCTGGTCAGTGCTCTGTCATTCATGGTGCCAATGCACGTTCAGTTATTTCTTCTTCATTCAATGACTCACGCCCATCATCAGGACCTCAAGACACTTCAAGGCGATCGTCAGCCACTGTCCCATCTGATATTCCTTTAGATAGACGGCTAAGTGCATCTTCAACAGAGCAACCCACCTATAAGCCGAACACATTGTCACCAAAAGAGTCAAAATCTTTGACTCCTCAGTACAATGGCAACGGAAGCACCGCTCGCTCAAAGAAAGAAAAGGTATCATATGGCGCATTTCCTCCCCCTGAAAAGACACCTTCGCCATCCTCACTTGCATTGAATGTACCAGCGAATCCAGCAGATAGACCGAGATCATCACCACCAAATTTTGGGGAGCCCAATGAAAAGAATGCGGCGCTGACAGTTGCCACACAGACTGTGGAACGAAGACCTTCCCGCTTTTTCAAGAAATTTTGGAACAAAAGGAAGCATCGAGAGGAAAGTTAGCGGTAGACCATTTTGGTCGCTCATTTCCTTGCTGCTACAAGTCAGTGTAATTCCATTATCAGGTTGCTGGCGTATTATGGACATTTCTTAACTTCCAATTCGGGTGAAGGGGATTCATTTGATGATGGTTTGGGGTATGATTGACAAAAGTTTCCTTGCATTCCTCAACTGGGTAGATTATTGTCAGCAAGGAAGGTGTTCTTGCCTTTTCCTTGCTTCATAAGTGTGTTGGGGTTTTACTTCATTCCCTCACTAGTCACTAAGGGTTTAAGTGCTTTGTCTGTTTTTGTGAATGCGTTTGATATTGTCGTGTATGCCTATATTCTTTATGGTCCTTTTGGGAAAGTGACATGGCGTTGAGTACTTTTGCAAGTTTTGTATGTCTGGAAATCCTATGCCATTGGGTTGGGTTTTATGTAACCCTTTTCGATGTCTCCTTTCTGTTTTGCTCCCTGTTACTGTTATCCTGCTAGTTCTGTTCGTGTTTGTATCTATTATTTATTCTGGCCTTGGTTCTCTTTTATTCATACCCGAGAGAGTCCTTTCTGTTCAGCTTCGTCATGCTATGCACTGTTACTTGAGAACGCATGCGAGATTGGCAGTATATACTTGCTGGCATGATGGTCATTCTTTATGCAGATTTTGCTTTTCCATATGATTTTTCAAGGTGTTTTTTTTTTTTTTTTTTTTTTTTTTTTTTTTTTGTATCATTTCATAAATTTCTTGCCTGCTGGTTTCCGGGTAACCAGAATCCCTTCAAGAGCAATTCATTCATTTTCTTCATCGATTATTTAATTTATCAAGGACGTTACTTTTATCTACGGTCCTGGGCACAAGATGGAATACTGGAATACCTGGAGATGAAGAATCAATGGAGTGTAGGAGTGGATGTGGGTGATGGTTTTATGAAGACTTGATAAGGAGAGTGGGCCAAGGGTTTAGGTGAAGAGGACCATTCATGGTTACATATCTCCTCATTCCTTTTGTTCTTTACACACACTAAAGGGTTTTTCCCCTTTTTCAGTATGTCACAAGTTTAATCATTGTGTCGTTCTGTATGTGTTATGGCCCCAGTGTGCGTTTACTACAATTTCCATTCTCTTCTCTTCTATTTCTTTATCCTATCATTCGTCTCCAGGGCTTTATAGTTTTGTATGGCCTTTCTGCCTATTTTTCTCGTGGTCCTATCCTTTTTTCATTTCTCTTGTGCCCCCGCTCTCTTTCCTCTATTGAGCGAATGGATGAACAGGATGTTTAGGAGTAACGGTTCATTAAGGAAAGTTCCATACAGCAGTTGCCTCAAAGACAGGATAGGCTCCTGAGTTAGAATGCTTTGTGGGAAGGTGGGGGAGGGGTTGTGGATGGACGGGGTTAGAAGGCCCTGCGGCAACAGAAAATATAGGGGCGGGGAGGGTTGAGCCTGAATGGCGTTCGTGGTGTAAATATGGTCGCTGTCAGCTGTGTGGACTAGATCTACTTGTAAATGTGTACAAAGGCTTATTTTCCTGCAGCGATGGAGAGAACAATGTCTCTGTACCAGTGGTGGTTTACACCTGAAGTTGCAAGTTCTTGAGTTGGGTAGCGTCAGGTATTTGATACTTGGTAAGATAGGTGACTACTTACACAGTAATCTTTCTCAAAGTCTGGACATGAGACTCTGCAGGAGACAGATGCCGAGATGCCCCTCAACTGTTCCCCTGGTTTTTTTGGGACCGCTGTAATTGGTTTCACACATTCCTCTGCTCTGCTTCACTCAAGCAAGTCCTGCTTCATCATACTTATTTCTCTCCCTGGGGCTCAGGCCTCCCCAGAAAACCATCCCTTTTCCAAGTCTCCAGCCCCCCGGTCCACAGCTATCATGTCGGGATTTAAAATACATACTGAACTTTCTGGTCCCTTGGGAATGAGGATAATTTCATTTTTATTTTGTTTTTCTTCGCGCAAAAGGAATTATGTCTTACCGCCGGAACGCAACTGTAAGCCCGTGCCCTCAAGGGCGGAGTGGGACCAAATATCCGCTTTGCCCTTGAAAATAAGTTACCTAAAAGAGATGTCATTTAGCAAATGAGGTGACATTTCAGTACAACCAAGGCTGAGACTATTTCAGCTTTCTTTCAAATTTTCAAACTCAATCGAACAGCTTCTGGTGATTTCGAAAAGTGACATTCATGAGTTCGCGGCTTGAAATTTTGAGAGTTGAATTAGATAATACATTACTCGATGGAAATTCGCTATATCCAGAAATGTTGCAATGAGCCCCAGGTACAAACAGATAGGGAGGCAGTGTTTTGGGGAGAAACGGAAAGAGGGTAAGAGGCCTAGCTAGGGCATGTGCTCTAAAGGCTGAGTTCATCACGTCCCACGCAACCAATTTGATCCCCCATAACATACACTTGACCTACTCAACACCCACCCAAACGCACACATGCAGACCAGAACCCGGTTGCTGGCACTGGGGAAAGGTTGTGTAAGATCTTCCGGCCACTTCCCCGTAACTTTATTTCCCTCATCATTTCTCTCATCGCCTACATTTATGTCGCACCTGCGCAGCAAGCGGAAACCACGAATACTCACTTCCAGCAGTCCGGTTTTTCAGAATTCACCCTAATTTTTTTGATTATTTACCCAGGGCGCAGAACTATCAATTGCGTCTTCAATTCATTAAAATGGTACATAGAGCAAGACACCTCTTGAAGATGTGCTGGAAACTCATGAGGAACTCTAATACCCTTCCTCATGCGTAGCTCCCACGCCCTTACCCCACAGGTATGGACACCGGTCCTGCAGATCTGTATGGCAAAATAGCAGCAATGGAGATACAGATGGCGTTGTGAGTCTCAAGAACAGGAAGGAGGTACATCAAGAAGAGAAGAAGGGAAAAAACAATAGCCAGAGACATCCCTTGCGTCTGCTAATTAACAACACAAAAATTAATTGTATCATCCAAATTCATAACAAAAACCATAAGCTGTGGTTCTAGAACCAATAGTAATTACGATCAAAGACGACACAAGGAGGAAGGGGCGAATGTCATGAAGGGGGTTATAGTGTCCGGGGAGAAAAAGCTTGGCGTGAATACATTTTAGGGAAGTGGCATCAGGGCTGAGAAGAGATATGAAATTGGTTTCCATTTTACACATATTGAGAGATCCACCTAATACCCTCACCATACCCTGTTAAAATGCGCAAATCAGTGTCAGCTCCGACTTAAAACCGGAAACAAACGAGCGGCAATGAATCGCTCTATTTGGTTAGGGGTATCCTGACCTTGTCTCATAACAACACTGCACATAAAGACCTCAATGGGTCTTATGCCTTCGCATGGCACCTTGCCCTTACCAGTGGTATGATACAGACCAAGTACGGTTCTCAGCTCATCTTCAGAGACAGCCTCTGGGTGGTCAATCTTATTTCCTAGAATTAAGAATGGAACCTTGGCAAGCTCTTCCATAGATAACAAAGCGTCCAGCTCTGCTTTGGATTCAAGTAGACGCTCATGGTCTTTGGCATCAACGAGGAAAACGATTCCGCTAACCTCGGGGAAATAATCCTTCCAAAGACGGCGAGCTAAAATCCCGAGATGGAGATTGTCAGCAAATGAGCCCGTTAAAGTACCCGTGGCCTACGTGAGGAATTGCGCGGTCCGAATTTGAGGTCCGTAGAAAATGGAGTAGTAAAAATTACCTTGCTGGTGTCCACCGAGATCGAATGTGGTAAATTTGCAGTTGCCAATAGCTAGCTCTTCTGACGCTGTATCCCGACACCTATTAGCACATGTGATGTCCCAGATTCTTTGCAAATGCAGCACTTACTTGGATGCAATGTCGGTTGTAAAATGGCCACTCTGTCATTCTATAAGTTTCAAAGCCATCAAGGCCGACCATCAGCAAGATCTCCGGATAAGGCACTTTGGCCCTGTTGTATATTTCCAACAAGCCCAACCAGCGCAATACCTTCAACATATGAAGGAGAGTCGTCTTTCCAGCATTGTCCAAACCGAGAAAGAGGAGCTTAGCATGCTTGTTGACAAGGCCAAGCGATGAAAGAATATCGAACACTGCGGAGAGGGCCATCAGGTTAGCGAGCCATGCCATGGTTCTGAGCAGGAGCAGTAGAGCGCACCCCAGTTAATGATCCACATTGTTGTTGCAAGAGGAAGATACTAGAGGTAGAGTGCGAGTGAATGAAGGGGGACTGGGAGTGATTACGGGTATCGTTAAAAAAGGGACGGCGACGGGGAGAGCTTGGTGGTGCGGTTGGGGGATATAGACTTCGTGGGAGGTCGAGTTCGGGAATATGGGAGATAAAAGGGCAGCGGTAGGCAGGGAGCTAAAGGCCAGAATGTTCTCGGCGGGTGGCCAAACGGGCAGCCTAGGCACCGGAAATCTGACTAAGCCACGCCGCTTCGTGCGGTGCGGCGCTGCCTGGAGACGGTGACGACAACGAGCGGTGCTTGTCTGCAGCTCGGTCTCGCTTGCCGCCCTCACCCGCCCTCACAAACGACCCCCCTCCCCGAGCAATTGGCCGGTCCCATTCCTCCAACCCAGAGCACTGCCATCGCCAAGCACCCAGAGATGTCACCAAAGTACGTGCTGGTTGCGCTGCCGGCCACCATCGTGCGGTCGGCGCATGAGGATGAGGCATTCGAGGCACTCCAGAAGACAGTGCCCCCGGACGCAGGAGACATCGTACGATTCGAGATACCGCAGTTCAAGATCGGGACTTTGGACGCCCTGGTGCTACAGGCCGACGAGCTGGCGAAGATCGACCAGCAGGTGGAGGCAGCTGTTGCAAAGGTTGCGGATGTGTTACGGAACATCTGCGAGGAGGATCGGGTCAACGAACACAAGACGGTCAACGATAGTAAGGCAACAGTACCTCCTCCTGGCTCTGATTGGACTTTAAAACAATAGCTCTGTCCTCCAGAACTAACCTCGAGAAGAACCTTTGGAGCAGTACCTGCAAGCCTTTTCCTGGAATAAGGTCAAGTACCGTGTCGAAAAATCGATAGGGGAGCTCATTGACTCTCTCCATAAAGTGAGCTCCATATGTCTGGAAAAGCTGGAATAATCAGTATATGCTGACCTACTCTTCCTCCCCCACCCAGGAAGTAATCTCATTAGACAATGACCTTAAACAGAAATTCTCCCAGTACCAAGCTGTCAGAGTAAATCTCACCGCCCTAGAGCGAAAGCAGACCGGAAACCTCTCCACAAAATCTCTCTATTCATGCGTCAATAAAGATGACTTCGTACAGGACTCCGAATACCTTCAAACCATCCTCGTCGCCGTACCCAACAATTTACAAAAAGAGTGGAGGAACTCATATGAGACCTTGGCACCTATGGTCGTACCCCGCTCTTCACAACCGCTTGTCCATGACGAAGAATTCACACTAAACAATGTGACACTGTTTAAAAAGCACGTTCCTGAATTCATCCACAAAGCCCGAGCGAGAAAGTTCGTCCCAAGAGATTTTACATGGACGGAGAATGCGAGCGAGAATGCCCGGAAGGAGACCGATAACGCACGAACACTCGAGCGGAAGCTGTGGAATGAGACACTAAGGCTTGCGAGGACAGCGTGGAGTGATGAGTTTATGGTATGGATACACCTCAAGGCTCTGAGAGTCTATGTCGAGAGTGTGTTGCGGTACGGTTTACCGTTAGAGTTTGTCAGTGCTATAATTAGGGTAAGTTTTTTTTAATTATTATTTTATTTTATTATCCTTTTGGGGGGGAGGTGACAGGGGCCCAGCTTTCTCCGAGGAAATTTTCCGTCCTGCACAATGTACTGATTCAATATAACAAAACGCCAGTCACCAAACGCCAAACTTCAGCAAAAAGTGAAAAAGCAGCTCGACAAGGCCTACAACTATCTAGGTGGGAATGCATTTGGCCGAGATAAGAAGGGAAATATCAAAAATGATATTCCGAGTGACCTAGTGACAGGAGACGCAGCCGATTACACTGCATACGTTTATTACGAATTTGAGATTGCATGAAGGGTTAGGTGTGCGGAGTTGTATTCTTTTTTTTTTTTTTTTTTTTTTTCCCTTATGTATGTGTGTTAATATTACCACCTTCATGACTTGGAGACCCCTTTGATACGGGTTGCCCTTCTTCACCGCAGCAGTACCAACCTCTCCACCTTTCGTACAATACAATACATATTTTACAATGTGGGTAAGCACGAGCAATCAATTTTGAATGAATCTTCTTTCTTCAGTTATTGCCCATGAAAATAGGGAATAGGATTAGAAAAATTGAACTATGTTCTCGATACCATGACAATCGAGATTCAACATAGCCCACAACGAAAATGTCTCAGTGTCCCCTCCATCCATCAATATCTGACAAAAAAAAAAATGTAAGCAAGGACAATCTTGAGTGTAAAGTCATAGACAGGGAGAAAAAAAAAAAAAAAAAAAAAAAAAAAAAATCCCCTATAAAAATTTCAAAGGAAATTCAAACACCTTGCTAAAACAAATCGGAATATAACCGCCTTAGTTAACGCAACTTTCAGATAAGTAGCAACTTCCAAAGCAGAAACGACCATCTTAAGAAATAGAAAAGACAATGAGCAAAACAAGTCATCCGCCCTTTACGAAAAGCAAACGCAAACCAGATAACCATAAACAATACAAGAAATCAAACACCCCATAGCAGATGCACATATAACAACTGTTATACGAGAATCCCTTTCGAACTCCTTCTCTGAAGATAAGGAAATATATATACACAAAGATCTTTTAGAACAAATCAGAGAAGTATACTGAAAGAAACCTTGGTTTAGAAGGACAATAAAAATAAAAAAGTAAATAAATAAAAGCAAGTAGCCACACTCCATAAACGGATATTTCTCGTGAGAGCAGAGAACATAAATAAAGATCCGGTACCAGAAAAGAAAGCCCAACAATTGATTATTTTAATCAACCAACATATCAAAATTGAAAATAAAATAACATCCTGACCGAGACTCTTACCTTCCTCAAATAGAAATCATCCATTGCCCCTGCTTACCCTTACCTCCTAACATTAAGCCCAACTCCCTCATCTTCTCAACACCTTCACCTCTCCTGGTATAACTTCCTCTTTGCCTCGCCAACTTATTCTTCCTCCTCTCATGTCTCTTCTCTAGACCTTTGACTATGTCAATGGCTCCCCTTGGCCTACGCACCACTGTAGTCGCATCGGGAGCAACCTCTTCCATATGAACTGCGAAAGGCTTGGGTGGGAGCTTCACAGATTTAGGAAGAGACTTCGTCCTTTCGATGTGTCCCCGAGCGAAATTCAGAAGAGTGATATTTCGCGCAGGGGGAGGAGGTGACAGGACGCGAGAACCGCGACGAGTCATGACAGGTCTAGGAGAGTGATCGTTGGAATTGCGGCGAGAAACTGGAGGAGTGATCCTGGCACCCTTATGGTTTGGAGGGGGAGGTGAGAGCATGCGGCGTTTGGGTGCTGGCGAGTGAGCACGACGATGCACTGCTGGAGAATTGAATCGGAGTTTCACATCCTGGCACGGCTTTTCCTTTGTAAGGATGGAGTGTGGCTTCCTGGTTCGGGCATGTTCCTCTTCAGAGAAGCTCATCCTGCCACGAATCCATGCATGCTCAGGGCTGTCGGGAGACTTGATGTAACAATCATCCTCTGTGTCAGATTCTGATGTCGGGAAGCTTGGGTCAATCTCCTGAGGAGTAATTCCGAATTTGGCACGCTTTTGCTGCTCTAGAGCAGATGCATATGCATATTCAAGGGCCTTATCCTCATCCAAGGTACCACAGACAAAATCTGTGCTGTCAGGTAGCTCGATATTGGGGGGATGTTGCTCCTGACGAGATTGTGAACCGCGGAGAGAATCGTTGGAAGAATTGGAGAAGGTATGACAGCATGCCGGCTTCAGAAACAAAGGCAAGGAATAAACAGGATGATGTGGATAATTGAAGAATGAACCAGAATCATCAGAGTCAGAGGCAAATCCTTCCTCATTATCTGATTCGTTTCCTGACAGATATACCTCGTCACCCTCAACATCATCCTCATCTTCATCGTCTTCATCGTCCTCTTGTGCCTCGTCCCAGTCGTCAAATTCCTCATCGACCTCTTCAAGATCTTCCTCATCATCAGTCTCCTCTAAACCCCGAGCCTCTTCTTCCTCAAGCTTGGCCTCCGCTTCAACCTCCTCACTCAATTTTCGAATTTGATCCTCTTTGGCAAGAACACCATCCACACGGAGCGGCCGAGCTTTATCTGGAACTTGGACCATCCATGATTCAGTTTCATCGCAGGAGCTTGCAAATTCGTAGAATCGAGTAGCGGGATCCGAAATAGAAGCTGTGAGTTGGGATTTAACTGGATACTCGATAGCAGACGCCGATAATTGTTTTTCCTGTTTACGCAAAGGCTTGAAATCAGAAGCAAATCGAATAGTAGATATTGCAGGCCGATGCTGGGTCTTTTCAGGGTCGCTGCAGGAGGGTTTGATAGAAGTGCCCACTGCTTTCTTGTTGGAGTCGGTATCCAATCTTTGGACCATTGATACAGTAGTATTTGTGGATATATCGTCGGTGGAATTCCTCCTAGAAGGTGGTTCTGCGTTACAAGCAAACCTAATACACCTCCTTCGCGCCAAACCGTCCATAGCCTCGTCCTCTCCAACGATATGAACCGGCTCGGTTGGCTTTGAGGGTGATATTTCCTGGTTGCGTAGCAAACGACCGAATGTATGTAGCATTGCCGGTGATGATGGGCTCGGTGAATGTGACCTTGAAGATAATCCTCCATCACTGGTGAGCTCAGCGGTGGAAGCTCCACTCAGGTTCCAGTATGATATTCCATGTGCTTCCCTTCCATAACGGCAACCACCATCTACAGGAGCCAATTCCGGACTGGAGAAAGCTTGCGTGAGGAGGGATGATTTGGTGTTTGGTTTTTGGACCGCCATCTTGGAGTACTTGAAGGCGATGGGCTGTGTATGGTCTGGGGGTTCGTCAACTTCGCCTGATAAGTCGTCGTCGGATGTCGACGCTAGATTTTCTGCATTCGAAGTTGGGAACTCAATCATCCTGAGGATTTGCTGAGTGAGTGTGTTGTACCTTCGCTCAGGCATGGTGAAAGTATATATGATTAATGCGCGAGATGTGCTAACTCGAGAATGCGTCTATATGGCGTAAAAAAAGAAAGAAAAAAAAAAAAAAGAAAAAAATAGCGGTATATCAGAGTATGCACCGGGCTGCTGTACCTATGTAACACGAAATTGAAGCCTCAGGTCCTTATGCCTATAGTCAAGATAGAGAGCCGAACGCCTACTGCTTGTTCCCAGATGCAATTAAGAAGTGAGAAAAGAGCTGATTGATTTGTCCGCGGGAGGCGAATTGTTGGGAAAATGTGTAATCGAAGTGCTGCCCGCCTATGGGTCGATGGTGACGAGCTGTGAATGAGGTTGATGAGGCGTGATGTTGCAAGCGAGGTAAGGATCATTCAATCACACAGGATTAGATATAGTGGACTGGAGGAGGCTTAGAGACGCAGTATGTCTCTAAAAAAAGCGTGAGGGTTGTCGTTAAGCTTGTATATTCTCCATCATGAAAGCAACAGTAATAGGCGTGATTAAGTAGGACTGCCTGGATGGGACTAGACACTCGCAAGACGTTTCAAGCAAAGAGATATGCCTTCTCGAAGAGAGGAGTATCAATCTTGTTCGATAAGGATTGTGGGCGAGGGCAGTCTTGGGTACAAATACGCTACCACCTAACTACGTTTTGCCGGGAAGACTTCAGATGAAGGGGACCCTTTAGGTAGGTGTGCTGGGAGGAGGAGGAGGGGGGAGGGGGGAGGGGGGAGGGCGGAGGGCGGAGGGGGGAGGGGGAGAGGGGGGAGAGGGGGGGGGGGTGCAGGATGGGGGGCAACGAGAGGCGTATGTAACTGTATGCAGGCGAGGGAACGAGATGTGAAAGGTTTACACTATGAGGGGAGGGGGGGGTGAAAGGAGTGAAGAAGGCTCGAGACGGGGGAAGCAGGAGGGTATTTGAAAGACAGCAGAGAACGGGTAGGAATATGCGTGCTTGCTGGTGGTGGGGTGGGCGGCGGTTCTGGGGAGCTAGCGCAGAGAGCCACTGGAGGGGAGGGGAGAGGCAGTGGGAGAGGCAGTAGGCTGCGATGCGAGCTGGGAAACGGCTATTGGGATGGCTGCCCACCAGCGCGAGCGTAGGGACCGCTGCTGGTTGCGTGTGTATGTCTTTGTTTTGCGGCGGGCAGCCAGCAGCAGCAGCAGCAGCAGCAGCAGCAGCACGTCTGGCCGGGCTGATCGAGCAGCCTGCGCCTGCGCCTGCGTCTGGCTGAAGGCTCGCGCTGGCCCCGGCGGCGCAACGTAAGGGCTGCCGGCGCAGGCCATGCCCCGTCTGCCCGCTGCTGGCACCGGCACCTGTGGGACATGTGTGGATGTGTGGTGGGTGGTGTGGTGGAATGTGTGCCTGCCTCTACTTGCGCCCAGCGCAGGGCGTGGCATGGCCCTCCCCCAAGGCCAGGGACTCCTCACCCCTCTCGCGTCTGCCCGCTCTCCCCCTCTCAATTGGCACGACGGCACAGCCCCACGTACCAGTCCAGACAGAAAGCAGTCCCCGCGCACTAGCTACAAAACCCACACCCCGCCACTGAAGCCCTCACGTCCACTGAGATCACACGTCCGGGCACCTCGGCCTAGTCCTGACGGCTCGCTCTCTACTCCGTACATCCCTCAATATGGAAGCGAGTCTCGAGGTGTGTGCTAGCTGCTACAATGCAGGCAGAGTCATGCTCTCTGCTGGCCAGTCCGCGGGGGTGTAACAGGTGAGGTGAGATGATCGAAGCTTGCTGCTGCTAACTAACTTGAAAGCTGCTGGTGCTTCGCCCGATCCCATCAACCCCCCCCCCCCCCCCCCCCCCCAAACTCCCAGAACTACCCCAAACTGCACTCCCACCCTTTATCCCCGCTTGCATAAACACCTGAATACCTGCATGCACGCACAGCAGGTATGGCGTAGACGACCCTACAGGGGAAACAGAAACAGAAAAGACAAAAAATCCGTAGGAAAAGAGAAAAGTGCGAGAAGAAAAGAAAAGAAAAGGGGAATATGAATATTAGGAAGGGAAGGTGGAAAGCGTAAACGTCTAGTACAAATCGCACTGGAAGGTGCATTCGCTAGTTCTGATGATCAGCTCTTAGGTATTGATCAATGTGGCGGGACAGTCGGTATGCCAGATGCCAGCAAGCCAGCTACAACTCAATTAGTTTTGTGAGGGGAAATTTCTTTCTTGCCTTCCTATAGGCACGCGTGCAACTTAAAGTCACCACAAAAGCCTTGCCAACCACACTCTCTCAGGTAACTAGCCTTGCGCTGCAAATTTCGTGCCCTACAAAGCCGATCTATCACACTGGAAGTCGACGCATCACGCGTCAGTCGTCCGAATTTTATCCTCCGAATATCAACAGCAAGCATTTCCGGCGAGTATCGAAAGTGTCGGCACATCTCAATTTTCTTAGGCCGGACTTCAAGGCAGTGTAGGGAAAATGTCTTTGGATACCCCCATGAAAAGTGGTTATCTTTCCCTTGCGTTGGGCTCGAACCCTCATCTCTGATATCCTACGATCACGGACGTTATTCCTTGTCACTTCAGAATGTTCCTTCACTGGGATTGCCAACGACATGCTTCTTCTCGTCGACTTTCTAAATTAGAGAGAATAACGTCAAACACCCGAATCTACACGGATTGACACTGGTTTTCATTTAGTGCATGAAATCCCACCCTAGGATATTGCTGGAGCCTTGCTCGTAATAGTATTCTCGGACAGGCGTCATTTCAAGCAGCCTGCTATCTTCTCTGATAAAAACTACTGACAGCTTGGGCATCGCGAGAATCTTCAACGTGAAAATATGATATTCAAAACTGGTCGGAAACGATAGCCACCTCTCTTTCGTTTGGCATTGGCTGATAGTTTGACTCAAACTGGGCACTAGATAATCAGCAATGGGAACATTCCGAGCCACTTAACAGCTACCCTTCTAATCCTTTATCTAATACAACAGAGATTGGAGAGCACTTCGGCATCTGCGGAACTTTGAAGCTTGAAGCTTATTGTGATTTAATTCAGAAAGTGAGGTCTAAGGTTACCTTGGATCTTCAAATATCACTGGCATCGGTGGTTCTGATTGATGTGTGCAACCAAACCCTTGCTGGCTTGGAGCCTTATCTCACCTTGACCAAATCAAGGTCATCAAACCCCCCATATTCTAAGTACGTTGTTGCAAAATATTGTGTATGCAAACCAATTCACCTTTAGGCATCTTCCTTCGTAAGTTATTCTGATCAGTTGCAGGTAATCAATATTTGTCACATTCAGATATCAAACTGCCGGTCCCAGTTAATCACTATATCTCCAAATACATTGAAATCGGCTGCCAAGAAAATTTCTCACCGAAATTGGTTGATACTTGTGGAGATGTTTCTATTTTGAGGTGGTCAGTTGGCCATGAGGAGCAAAACTGGCTGGCAGTTTCTGATTGCGACAAGTTGAATATGCAGATTCGTTGCATACACTTCAAATGCCTTAGCTCTTCTGCCGCCTAACATGCCTAGGCTGGATCAAATACCAGGGAAGAAAGAGGAACCCTCAAGCAGTTAGGCTTTGACACTTGGCCTCAAGGGCTGTTGCCGCCCGGCGTTCCTGCAAAATTGGGTAGTCCAACGGATTTGCCCGCCGCAATGCCGTGAACCCAAGTTGGCAACCTTCTTTCTCCTGGACAGCCCTTTGGCACTGCATTTGGGCGAGTACATCCGCAGGTCTCGTGATTTCGCAAACCAGAATGCACATAATCGGAAAGACAGGGATTTGACTTGGCGTTGCTGTATGATATTATTGTTCGATTTACGCTCGGCGAGGCGGAGCGGCTACTTACAAACAGCCGAAAACGTCATAAGCCCCTTATGGACTAAACAGGTATGTGCTTCCAACCAAACAAAAGTTGCTGAAGTCCACGTGCAGGTCAGGGTGCCTTTAAAAGCCCTCTTTAGTTTTACCAAATCCGTTGCAGCACAGATATATGACACAGCAAATGGGCATATTTCTCGGTGAAGCAAGCCTGATAAGATCCCATGGTTTGATGTCCGTTAGATTTGTTTTCCTGGTCGATGGCCACCACTGCCACTTTAGGATTGGGTAAACTACTAGTTTAGGAATCCGAAACGGGCAAATTGAACACTACAGTTCAATTACCTACATAGAAGCGAGACGACATGCGCCCCACCAATAGCCACAGTATAGGATTTTATCTTGAATTATTCCTCACGACGGTAGTCGGAAATTATTTCACCTTTCTAAAGTGCAGAATAGAATAGATAAGATCGGCGGGCATGACTAAGGTGAAAGGTCTAGCTTCAGTGGCTAGTACGTTAATGCAAGTTCCAGTGCCAGAATGCAGAGCTTAGTTGTGATTTCAGGGTTCAGAGTCAGCTGAGTATATAACTTCCTGTTGGAATTTTTCTGGGGCGGGAAAGCCCAGTAAAGTAAATGCAAAAAAATTTGTCCCTACAAAGGTTATGTATGAGTTGGACCCTGCAGATGGCGCATTGCACTCTACTAACCAACTTAATTTTCTATTCGTCAATACTTCCGCCGCTTCCAACGCAACAGTCTACTAAAATTTCAATTTTGCTGATAATCTGACAACATATGCTGCAAGAAAGTGAGGTGGCAGACTGGATCCTCGTTATGGTTTGTGTTTTCGTACCGGGGGCTCAAATTAATTCTATGAATATTTTTCATTTAAGGTTAACACCTTTGGAACTTATTGCGCTCCATACTCAGCGCTTTCTGCCCAAATGGGGAGGATGAAGAATTGCCCAATTCAAACATTAATCTTCTCGCCCCAGTTTCTACCTTCGAGGAAAGGATTCTAGAACTAGCTTGTACGCTGCCCTCAAGTTCGTACACTTTAATTTTCCTCATACGGCTCATTTTCAATTTCTTTGCGAATTACTGGCATTGTGGAAACAGCGTAGTTTCATGTTGTAGTTCCTGTTTATGACCTTCTCTTGCAATTGTACATGCAGTCATGCCACCATAATCAAAATTATCAATTTAGTAACTATACATCAGGAGTTAAGGGAAAAGAAGCAGAAATGACCAGGCTTACACCATTGCGAAAATTTGACAGCGTAGTGACCTTGTTTATTTACTTCTCGTTCTTGAGGAAGCCCAGTTTTGCAAAATGTGATTCGACCCCCAAAAATGTTTAAGGGACCGGCGGCCTGGACGGACCCTTGCATATTATTTTTGCGGGGAACTAAGAGCCCATGTTACATGCAGGTTTGCCCCGATCCATCGAGCCTCTTTCACCATCTGTTTATTCTTCTCCATTCATCTCATTTCCATTCTACTATTTACCGTTCTCATTCGCTTTCTTTCATGGAAAGCGAATGCAGATAGCCGTCTTTTGCATGTACTGTACTGCACATTTACCGTGCTGAAGTCATAAAGCTGACCAAACAGCAATATTCTGACTGTTATTGTGTCTCTAGTAGTGCAGAGAGCAGCAAGCATTGAGGCGAATTTGGGCGTATGACGGTCAGGATTTCCGAATGTGGTTGAGGCTGCAGCGAATTGTGAAAGGAGAATAGGTAACAATTCTGGCAAGAGCACCGTTCATGTTGACAGTTGTGGAGTGCCTCTTTAGGTTTCTACGATTACAGTACAGAAAAAGAAACACATTTGTTTCTCGTTACCCATGACTTTTAGTTTTTCCGCTTCTCATGATAGTGGGGTTCCCTTTCGTTTCTCGTTACGTTTTTTGTGACATGGCTATTATTTCTGCAATTTGGATTCTGCCTAGGTGATATCACGTACTCTACTTATGTATAGCTAGCCAGACTATCAGTCACGCACAGGCAGCTTTGTTAACTCATTTTGGTTTCGGTTGAGATTAAAACAGTGGGGGTAAACAGCTATCTCGCAAGAGAATGGGTTGCCGCGCACGCACTCCAAGAATTGACAACACTAACTAGGATTGACATTGTCAGACCATACAAATGCTCAAAATGCTCAAGCTTAGGGCGGCCCTACTTTGTAATGAACATTAAGCACGGTGATTACTTTACTGTTCCGTACTAAAAGATTTTGGTAAGCCTGCCTGTCCTGAAGGTTAACGTAAATACCGTCTGCCGTTTACCGCTTTCTTCAAGGCCTAGGGTTCAGGGTCTACCCAACGGGAAGGGAGTTGCAAGAAACCGGAATGACGACGCTATTCACTGGACCCTGGGAGTCTGAGGTGGAGGCATAGTGAAGATTCATGGTTACCGATGAGAGACTAAATCAGTGATGCTACATGAAAATCACTTGACTGCATCAAGACCCCGTTACGAGCATGGACCCTGAATGGATGGATGGAAGGTGCCTTTGGATGGGATGACTTGCTTAGCTGGCGCCATGGAGCTGGGCTAGGCAAGACAGCCAATCTCTGGGTTACCCACGGAGAGGGGTCAGGGAGGCCGACTACTGGATGATGGTACTGTAAATGTCACGAATTTGAGCACGCGTTGTAAATCCATTGCTAAAGGGGAAAGCTCGAACGGGTTGGCAAGATGACAAGGATTGACTCTCCTGCGAATGACGAGCGAGCGTTGATGAGGGGAAGGCGAAGAAAAACAGGCCAATTGCGAATGGACAGTGAAGTACGAAGAGAAAAAGCAAAACATGGTCCAATTTTGTATATGGGGTTACATTTGGTCTGTGGCTGATGTCCAACAAATGCTGCCATAGCCGGATGACACTATTCACGGGAGTTGGGATGCTTTACAGAACGCGGGAGCGCAAGATAGGAATTCGCGGCATTGTACATATCTACGAGACAGTGTTCCGATAGGATCGATGCAATACATATTCTATTCAGAGTCAGTGATAGATAGTAATATCGTAACACCTAACACTTCGGCTTGCGATTACAAAATTTTGGGGATGCCTGGTGCGGTAGCCGTGTTGGTGTGGTTTGTGCCTTGGGGCGGCCATCACAGGACTCGAATCGCTGGAGATTATTTGTATACGCACTTGGGGATTTACGCAAGTGACTATTTACAATTTTACGGTGCCGCTGGGAAAGCTAAAACTGATGACCTGTGTGGACACTTGCTCTGTGTAGAAGGGTATTCAGCTTCGCCCCTTGTCCCGATTTAGAGTGTCACGCCAACTATCACTACCGAAGCTGATGCAATCAAGTAATGTAAGAGCAGCAGTACGATTGTATGATCCTACTGCCAGACGAAGGATGTCTCGTTGCCACGCAGCGGGGTGTGAAATGAAGTCTCGTGAGCTCATTCATTCACTCACATCCGAACACCCCACCACTAACACAGAAAATACAAATAATGCGGAGAAGAAAAGTGGGGGTATTGAGAGGCTAACATGCCTTAGCCTGGAAGTCTGAGATATTAATTAACCAACTTATGCGCTGTTATATGCAAGTGACGTCGTTGATGGCGTTGTTATCAGTCCTAATGCGCTAACTATGTAACATTTTGAGGCTGGATCAAAAAGAAATGTTAGAAGTTCACCACTATGGTGGCCGCCACGGCAGGAAAGTGATGCAGAATACTATCATGATCAGTATCAGGTTAAAGCGGGATTGAATGACCTCGGAATCAATGGCTACGAGTGTTGGAGGTTTGCGAGAGGGATACCATGTTCTCATGATGATCCAAGACTTAAGCTTGCTAGGCAGGGGCTTCTTGGTTGCCTTGACTGGGAAGAAGATAGAGAGATTATCCACCGGGAGAAGTGGGAGTGCATAATCAATGTCACAAGCCAATGTTGCTACTTCCGCGATATGTGGGACACGCATTGCTGACATTGTACACCCCGTCATCGTGATACAGGGCCACTGGGTATTGTTCTGCCTTCTACTCAGCTCAAACGCACATACGTGTGAATACGTATCAGGATCAGCCAAATCGATGTTTCCAAGGTCACGCTCATGCTCAGGTGTCCAGGTCATGCGCAGACCATGTTTACAGGTTTCTTCAGCCTCCTACTCACTTACGCTGCCATGGCACGTATATACACGGCTCTATGCTTCCCGGCGCCGGTTCGGCTCGGCTCTCCACTGTGTCGCCAACATGCTAACAGGCAATGCTGGATCCATTTAACCCGTGGCTACCTGAGCATCTCTCCATGCAATTGACCTGTTGATTTATCGATAACAACCACATCAAATTAACATCATGCATGGATCATGCATCGATATTGAACATTCGACAATCTTGCACATGCATACATCAAGGCAATGTACGCCGACATGGATGCATGTACAGATACAGGATCTCTAGAGCAAAGTCAATGCAATATGTAGGTTTAGGCACATATCCTTTTCCTACCAGATATGCATACTTAGTCTGATGCGGAAAACGAGATGCGAGAAAACGACCGGTAGCTTAGAGTTTGCTTTTACGGCGTACCTACCGGTCGTGCCAGGTTGTAGGATCGTGCATAGTGTATTATGCTGGTGCAGCTTTGAAGGGCTTTCTCCAGTATACGCGCGTATAGCGGTCTTATTGAGCTCATCTAGTGGCTTGGATACTTGTTCCAATTCCTACCCATGGGTGAAAACTGGACGCTTCGTCCTTCCCCGATATCCCACTGACGCATTCACACATCCATTCACACAATTCACGTGGGCGCTAATGCTTAGCTCACTTATGTTCACCCACTCCTCCACCCTAATTCACTCCCTGCATTACTGTATGTATTACCCATGTGTAGTCTTCGATGACGTCGACGACATATGAGTATATTTGTGTTGCCCCATGTTTAGCATTGGAGATTAACTGAAGCAATTTAGAGCTTATATAAACTCCTCGACATTTGATGACGTTGAGTGACGACCGATGATGGTTGTATATTACGGCAGAGCAAGGGCATGTTGGTGAATGAGCTCCAGATAGATGGATAGCTAGATTTGAACTCATGTTTATGAGACTCGAGGTTCTATCGTTGAGTATTCAGTTATGTTTTTTCCCTGACTCTAGACGTTTTTCAAATACTCCTCTTCCAAGGCGCAATGCCTTAGTAGCAGTATTTGGAAAAATAATTGGAGTTCATTCTACGAGCCATAATATTTGCATATTAATTCTTGATATTACATTCCTTTCAACACGAAATTCCAACAATACTTCTAGTCATAATTCAGCTCCAGATGAAGGAGGTTCAAATTCCGAACAATCGAATCCAAAACGCAAATGGCAACAGTGGGGGAAAAGTCAAAAAAAGAAAAAAAATAAGATTAGCGAGAGTGATGAACAAGTTATTTCAGAAGGCTCAAGTTCGTCTCATTCTATTTCTCCATCTGCTATTAATAGTTCTTCAAATGACATTCTTTCTACTCCGAATACATTATCTACAATTACTGAGGAATTAGCCGAGGACGATATATTTGAATTTAAAGATTAGTCTTTTTTTTTTTTAATATTTTTGACTTTTCCCCCACTGTTGCCATTTGCGTTTTGGATTCGATTGTTCGGAATTTGAACCTCCTTCATCTGGAGCTGAATTATGACTAGAAGTATTGTTGGAATTTTGTGTTGAAAGGAATGTAATATCAAGAATTAATATGCAAATATTATGGCTCGTAGAATGAACTCCAATTATTTTTCCAAATACTGCTACTAAGGCATTGCGCCTTGGAAGAGGAGTATTTGAAAAACGTCTAGAGTCAGGGAAAAAACACATAACTGAATACTCAACGATAGAACCTCGAGTCTCATAAACACGAAAGCATCAGGGTGATTCAAGTGGGAGTGAGGGAATGGCACTAGCCTGGAGGAGGTAGGACAGGGTAGGCCTAGGGAACTATAAGTAAGGTTGATAGAGTTTTGTTTACAAAGTTGGATTGAAATTTCCAATACCTCGGAACCTGAACTGAACAATCTAGAGATACCTCAGCGTTGTGGCGTTAAAGTAGCGAATATGGAACAAAAGTTGAGCTGAGGTTAGGGACAGAGCCTAGCCTGGTGTGATAATATAAGGTTTGAACTAATATGGTAGTACTTGCGAGAGTGTTCTGTCGCAAGTTCATACATTCCATATCTGTTTCCTTCCGCTGATGGCTGCTAATTTGCATCCCCGGGTTTTGGAAGCTCTCTGATGTTCTTACTATCATGAGCATGTAAAGCAATCTCCTGAAAGAGCAAGATTGACCATTTGGATTACCAGAACTTCATTCTGAACAGCCATACAAATCCTCTTTGTCCTGTTCGCATCCCAGAATATGAAGTGATTCCCCGGTAGTTTCCGGACATCAAAACGAGCTGATCTGGTCTGACTTCATATTTACAAGTTCATGTAGATGAGCAGAATATTTGCTAGCACTTCTTGTACCACTTCTACTTTCCTTCCGTTGCTGGATCGGAGCTAATGGAATGTACAAACCTGTCATGAGCCTCCGTTGCGCAAAAACCTGTCAATACGACTGCTGATCACCGGCGCCTGTGGATCCCAGAACATGGATCCGTAGCATGGCTTTGGCTACCAATTGTTTCGACCCGTTCTGCTTCGGAGGTGGGAGCCGCGGGGAATCTTGTTTCACCTTACCAATACACTGATAAACAATCTTTCTAGAAAATTATTATTGTTTCTGAACTTGTTTTGCATACTTCCTGCTTTTTTGTTGATATTCGCAACGAAGCACAGTGATACCATTTGCAATAACCTCATTGTTACTGAGGAAAGAAAAAAAAAAAAAATAACAAAAAAAACAGAAGAAACAAGTTCTCAAACAGCTGATCACAATTCGAAAGGGGGAAAAAATTCTACACTTCTCGACATCCAAAACGCAAACACAAAGTATCTACAGAGTAACCGCCCACGTACCATATCAACCTCCTCTATTACATTTGCTAAATTGCATCATCCCAGAGATTTCAATTCCATTTTGGGACTTTTCCCAGAAAGCTTCTACTTTAGTAGGCCTGCCAAAATGGATATTGCACATGTCCAGAGCTATACTTGGATCTGGACACATCACCAGTGCATGAGATGCTCGACTTGATGACGTTGTGAGCGTAAGTCAGAGTATGTAGCGTCGTATGTAGTGCTCCTCCAATCTTGCCCATCATCACTCACTCCTACTCGTAAAGTACGCCGCACAGTAGACCACTCTCCCAGTTTACACCACAACTCTCGATGGCTTGACAGTAAAACATACTGGTACATGTTTCTAGCTACCCTACCTACATGGTAAGCACCTACATACTTGTAGTTACTGGTAAGTACGTCCTTGTATTCAGTCTGTCTCGGGGAATTTCCACTGATACTGCAAAACCTCGCCATATAGAATGCTGCACTTGCAATTACGCATACCGGCCTTGCAAAAAGTCCCAAGTCCAGTTCCAAATCCCGCACACATTTAGCTCATGATATGCCGCAGATCCTGCGTTGCCAGGGGAGGGAATGGGTAAGGTTTGTAAAGTAATGTAAGGACGGGCATAAAAGCTATGGTGCCGGAAGTTAGGAACCGACATGTCCGCTCACCAAATTTCCCAACTCAGTCAGCTCCACCAGATCAACTCTGATGATTATATCATAGATTTGTTGCTCTTCGAGTGCTGAACAAATCTGTGATTTCCATTTTTTTGTTTGAGAAAAGATTGGAGCTGATAAACGCCAAGCTCCGGGCATATGTTACATACAGTATAAGGATAAGGGGCTAGACTTGCCAAATAGCAAAAGCCAAGGCAAAAAGCGCCTATTTAAGTTAGAGGGCAGCTCACTCTGGTCTAAATTATGTCCAGCACTTGCCAAAGGAGGCCAATGATCGGTGGTCAGAAATGTTACTAGTACAACATGACTTCCGGTACCATACGAGGATTCATTTTTCCCGAATTTGGTCCCGTGTACAGCGAGGACTTGAAAAGTAAGTATGAGACATTGGAGAGGGGTGCGGGGAAAAAAAAGGAGAAAGGAAATTGCGATATTTAGTATAGGGTATCCAAGGTATTGACTGTATCAAAGCTATGGTACGGGTGAAAAGGAATCGCTATGAGAGGAATGGTAAGTGTGGCCGTTGAAGGGAAAGTTGAATTAGAGTTAGGGATGTTGATTAATTATAAGGTTTGTTTTGACCCTACTAACGCCTGACCGGACTAAGTTCTCCAACCGATTAAGGGCACTTTTTTTTTCCAGAATTGTGGGACTACATTACTCTCGAGACAAAGGAAAATTTTGAAACAAAATATGTTGAACAATATAAAAAAAAAAAGAAAAAAAAAAAAGAAAATCATACTCTAACCATGTGCATCGATATTCCCTACAGTATAACTTATTCCTTATCCCTTATCCTTATCCTCCCAATCCCTTAGATTGGCCGTCGCTTCAGAATTCCCAGATATCTCTAGTCCTACCTCCATTCATTCTTGCACATTGATGCAACAGACAGGGAGCTCGGAAACAAGGGAAGGGAACCAGAAAAAGGAAAACTGCATTTCTAATATTGCAAAAGAAATTACAGGTGGCAAAAATTAAATAAAAATAAATAAATAAACATTCTCTCAAATGAATTGGCCTCCATCTGTCTTAGGTGTGCTCTGGAATATCATACTCTACTAGTAAAAGGAAACTTTTCTTTCTTTCCCTTTCGTTGAAACGCCCATGACCGTGGACAATTCCTTTCCCTGCCTGCTCTTGCTCTGTTTCCATAGTGGGGGAGTCTGTAATTACAGTCTACCCTTGCTATACCGGATCTCTAAAATCTGGCACTTTTCGTCCGGTGTAGCAAGGTTCCGGTATAGAATAAAATGCTTGGCAAACAGGGGGGGTGATAAATTTTGTGAATTCAAATTATTACCGAGATAGGAGATGAACGAAGTAAACATCAACTTGTTTCACACCCAGCCAAAGACATCAATATGCATCAGTCACAAAATCTTAAAATGTCGGGCCTTGAGTGTGCTTGAGAAGCATCAAATGTGTAAACATTGACTAGAACTAAAATATGCTAAAGAAAAGTTAAATGAATTTGATAAACATCTTTGAGATGAATTGGTAAGATTACTGTACTTTAACTTAACTTTGACATCCTAGGTATCTAATTTATTATTTTAAGCTGGCCAGTAGCTGTTTCTACTTAGTCAGGTATTTTGAAATAAAGTGGTAAGTGGTTAGCAATTAATCTCGGAACATGGAACAAGAAGCAACGAAGTGCCCAGTTTCCATTACTCGAACGTAGCAAGTGATGGTAGCAGTAGTAGCAACGGCATTAGCAGAAACAGTGACAGCAGTGGTGGCAGCCAAGTGTGAAATGGAGTAGTCTAAGATGTATTAGTATTAGTGCGTCCGGTATAGCAAATATTATTTGTATGGAGACAGGGGGGTACTTATCTGGAGGTTTCTGTCCGGTCCGGAATTGTTAGGGCGTCCGGTATAGCAAGGGCGATTTGTATGGGGAACGGATGTTGCAGCCAGAGGCCATCCGGTATAGCAAGGGTAGACTGTACCTCCTGCTAGTAGTACTACGATCATGCACAACCGCATTTTGTCCAAAACCCTTACTTTAGCCTATGATACATATGCATTTTCCATTTTTCCGGAAGAAGGGAATCCTTCCAGTGCAATTCAAAATGCAACTGCTCCCCGATAACTCCGCAACTATACATGTGTAAGCAGGATTTGTACATGTAGAGTGTTCCATAACTGGAGGAAAACATGATTTATGCTCATATTATACCGTAATCCGTTCCTTTGGGACAAGCTAAGACAAGTATTTTTTTTTGTCGTAGTGTTTCTCCAGTCTACCCAGTTGAGTACTGTGACAACAACTGTCAACAATTCACGCACCCCGAGATCGACTTTACATACAGCAAGGTGTACATATGCACCTTACACGATTGGAAATACATTTACAACCCCGACTCTCCCCTTACTTTCCAAAGAAAAAGGGTCCTCGTCAGATCTAATTCACGTGAATCTTATCTTCCAGCTCGGAGTACCGCTGGAAATAAGCGCGGAACAGCTTAACTGCGTGCTCGACGTCATGGGATCCTCTGTTTTATAGGCCAATTCGGCATTGCTCATCGCGGCACAACAGACACGACACCTAACACATGAACACACACGTGGCAAGCATGCGTGTTTCAATGTGTTATGTTGAGTGCATGTGTATGCGCGGTGCATAGCAAACCGGGCCGTGGGGATTAGCATTCGATATCCCGTGGCATGCCGTTTCGGGCCGAAGATTGAGTAGAGACAGTGGAATGACGGTGATTCAGTAGAACATAGAGGAACAGAGAAGAAGAAACTCACCCAGTTTCCCGAATCGAATGCATGCTGAGCTGTGCATTCCCCATGTCAATGGTGCGTGCTCCTAAGGCGGCACTGAGCATGGGGCCAATAGTGCTACCGCAAGACGAGTCGTTCCTGACAACAAATAATTGGAGTGGTACGTTGGCCCCGCGGGCGACCTCTTGTGTGAGCACGATTCCAGGCGAGTTGGTCGCGTAGCGGGCATTGGCGTTGATCTTATGCAGGGGAAAGTGATGAGGAGGTTAATATGGCACAAAGTCAGTCACATTGGTTGATATTCGGTACCTTGATGACGGGTCCGGCATTCATCTCTGGCCGATGGTCGGATTCCTAGGTATTTCATGTCGATTAACCGCCAATTCCCGAGAATTCTGAGGCTCGCAACACAAAAAGCGGCATACATATTTGGCACCGTAGTTAGGATGTACCGAGTGTGCCTGGTCACATGACCAGAGCATGCTCTTGATCAGGGTCTCCTCGTAAGCGGTGACGCTAGTGTTGGCAACGCCAAATAGGGTAGACAGTCGGCGAACGCTACATTTGGTAATAAGTAATAATGTGTCAGCTAATATTATTCCGTTTCCTTGGCTTTTCTTCTCTCTATACAAGAAGCCTTCTCCTGCACAGGTAATCAACGGGTAAATTCACTTACACAGCTGGCAGCAGATTGGAGTCGGCTCCCTAAAATGAAGCGGGGAAAAGTTCCCGAGCGTCAGTAAATGCAGTGCTGAGGTCAGTTAGGAGGTTCCTTTCGCCGGAAGGAGTCCAACTGCATTGTTTCTTCCTTTTGTGCACAATTACATGGCAACAACACTGATCGTGTTACAGCCCAAAAAGCGGGACAGATAAGCTAACAAACCTGTGCAGTTTGAGATCCAATTTCTTCATGGTCGAACAAGGCGATCAGTCTAATTCCGGTCTCATTGTCGAGTGCATCTGGGGCCGACAGGGCCTCGATAAGACCTTCCGTAGCACAATAGGA
Source organism: Kalaharituber pfeilii (assembly GCA_015179045.1). Taxonomy (NCBI): domain Eukaryota; kingdom Fungi; phylum Ascomycota; class Pezizomycetes; order Pezizales; family Pezizaceae; genus Kalaharituber; species Kalaharituber pfeilii. Next base: position 593,230 of record WHUZ01000007.1, on the reverse strand, counting down.
CATCATCTACAAAAAGGTCAATAATGAAAAGTTAAGCCACGGCATAAATCAGCCAATCACCGGCTTGAGGGCTGTCACTCTGCCGAAAGCGACGGTCGTAGTGTGGGGTAACGTACCAAATTGTCTAACCTCGCGGAGAATATGAACTCGTCATTGATTCCTCCCAAACAAGCTTTTTGAGTATCGAATAGGAGAATCTCAAAGTCCATAATATCATCTGCAGATACCCCAGCAGTATCAGCTAGTTTACGGACAATTGCAGGGTGATGCCTTTCACTAATAGAAGCGAGTGGACTGAAGCCCTCTCCCTTTTTCTCCTCGTCATTTGGAGTATCCTTGTTGAGTTCGGCTGCAGCTAGACCTGCAATTGGGAACAGCTGAGTCTCCTTATTGAAAGAAAAGGTCTCCTGTCTATCAAGATGAATAGCAAGTGTGGGGATACGCAGGACAGGCTTGTCAACGTGGACGAGTTTTGACACATAAGAACCATCAGCCTGCTTCACGATCAAGCGCCCCGCAAGACCAAGATCTCTATCAAACCCTATATCTCAATCGTAACGTCAGCCATCCGAATGGCTCAAGTATTCACAGCCATGAACAGGCAAGCCGCACAGGTATGCCAGAGGCCACCGCCATAGGTCTCAACGCCGACCTGCAAAAAGTTCTTGCCCTCGCCGTACTTCCTCGATTTTGGCTTGACCCTTAGTGCTGGTGAATCGGTATGAGCCCCCAGCAACGCCATCCCATTCCCGGCCTAGATTTCGCCCCCATATTATAAGCTACCATTCATGATATTTCACACTCACTGTACCCGAACATCCTGCCCTTCTTTCACCCCATCCACTCTGGAAAGATTGGGTAATACGCGCCTTCCATTTGTTCCCAATTGCGAAGGCAACAATTGTAGAGCCATTCCTTGTCAAGTAGTATTTCCCACCAAGTTTTAACTTATTGTTCCAGTTGTCTCGTTCCTGTATGTGTCGCAATGAATTACACCCATGTCAGTGACGGTACCACACTCACCTCACTTCATCTGAGGTGGGGTGAGGGCTCAATGTTGCTGAATTAATCGGTTTGTTCAGCGGCTCACCCTGATGCCTACGAATCCAGCTTTCTCCAATCTCTCCTTGGACGACTTGACGGCATGGAATGCTGTTTTGCAGAGGCCCAGGTCAACAATGCCCATGCCTGTCATAGCATGATTCTCCAAAAACACCACCCCACCGTACCCCACCCCTCCATCCCTCTTTAATACTCAAGTTTGTAGCAGTAGTAGCAGTAAAGCAAACTCACGAGTTGGGCTCGCATTCACATAATCCAAAAAGTCCTTTGCGTATTTCATTGCCGTCTCTGAGACCATCGTGGTAAGCTGTCTTGCAATCAAGCACTGTGCTTGCTGTGTCTGTTTTATCGGCGCTTGTATATGTTGGGGTGCAGAGCGTAGCGATGCTGCGTTGCCGAGGTGGAGGTTGATGAGGTGTGATGGGGCTCTTGCGGGGTGAATGTGAGGCATACAGGATCAGGTTGCACTTGAGGCTCGGGATCGGTTGGAGGGCGTTGGCAACGTGCGCATGTTTTTTTACCGCATTGATCGGAGGTTGGCCTGACCTTTGCCAGGGCACATTTTACTTTTTTTTTTTTTTTTTTTAATTTGGACGCAGAAAATTGCACTTGATTTGAGGAGTTTATCAAGTATATATGCTCATTACTTTCAATTTGGCGTAAGTCCATACTTACTGATCTTCAGGATCATTAGGGCCTCGCCAGCTCGTGATCAGGTTTCGACCAGCGCTTCCAATTGAAATATCTACTGTGGAGGGAAAAGGAGCATAAAATATAAAATCGACGTTTCCATTGGGCACAACCATCGGCCGGTTGTCGAATAATGCTTGCCCATTCACTTCCTATTCAGGAATATTTCGCAGATGATCGTTTGAGCATTGACTACCAGTTTCAGTACAGCCAATCGTCCGGGGATCCTCACGATCTATGCTCTTTTCCCTCCACAATATCTAATCTTGTAACAAGAGTATCTGTACCCGCTAGTAATATATCTCCTTGCCTCGATAAACGAGATAGATCTATTGACGACGCCATGCCCCATTTAAACTGTACTGGCCTGCTACCGTATATCAAAAAGAAAAAGAAAAAGAAAAAGAAAAAATTCATCTCGCTGCGTGCTGCGGTCCACTATGCTAGTGTCATTATGCCCATGCCTGTCATTCCAACTTGTACTGACTGTCCTTGACCCGACTGGCAGTTGTGTTGAAGCATGCATGTCTCGTCTCGTCTCTTTGTTTTTTCCTCATTCATGTTTTGTTTCTGCTTCGGAATTCGGAGACGATAAGTAGAGATAAGAGGGCGAAGTGCAAGCGCAGGCGACTGCAGACAAGATAAGGGTGATAAGGAAGGTTAGACAAGGTTTGATCATGATGTTCTTTTGCAGTACAGGCACCCAATGTACTTGATGTAAATATGAATCGAATTGCTCACTTGTCTTCCCAATGCTGTGCTAATGCGAAGACTATTGCTAATTTATAAATCAATAACCCCTCATAAAGCATCCAAACTCTACAGAAACGAAACTATAAACGAAACGAAACGACATCGAAAACGAAATAAGCCAGCTGTAAAGCCGAATAAAATCAAAACCAGTGTATATATATTAAATATATATACGCCCATAACCAAGAACCAGCGTAACTTATCAATTTTGACATAAAAGCCGAGAAGAACTAAACACGAAGCTCAAAGCAAAACCAGTATGGGTAAGCAGCACAAACCCAGGAAGCCGAAAATCTCAGTTTATGTAAGCTTGCAGCTGTTACCCTGACATGGTTGCTCCTCGGGACTCTCCGCCCTGGGGGAAGTAGAGGTGTACCTAGTCTGATTGAAAGTATCCCAAGGGTATGCGTAGCCATAGGCTGAACAGCTGTAAGCTCACCAGCAAGCCAACAGGTATGTAGTCAACGGCAGCGGCGATAATGGTACAGGAATCCCCTTTGCAAAAGTTAAAGATTGAAAAGGGGGATGAAGGATCATCGGGGGAAGAATCAAAATCTGTTAAGGAAACACATTTCCGGGAGGTGAGGGATACAAAGGGGAGAAAAGAATTGATATGATGGAAAGCGTTAGAATGATGAAGACATTTTGAGCAGTAAGAACTTCAATATGGAGCAATCAAAGACAAATGAGTAATAATCAATGGCATAGTTCACACACAGAGCATGAATAGCATACCAAACCAAGTGTAAAAGTATGAACGGGGATTGGCTGTGATGGGCCATTGAGCCGGATTGATATCACCGCCGAAGCAAGCAACGGGATATGGGAGATAAGGCTTGAACCGAAAGATGGAGATGGGGGGGAAGCTCGGACAGAATAAGAAGGGGCGGAGAACGGAGAAAGACAGCTAAGGCAAGGGCAAAAATAGACGTGGAGTAGTAGTTGAAGAATCAAGTAACGGAAGAACTGCCCACGCTAATCTCAATTCTCAAATTCCAAACCAAACGATAATACCAGTTCCCACAAGCCGTAAAATCCCAAAGAAAAATTGCATGATTCAACATTATATATATAAACCGAGAGACACGAGGAAAAAAAAAAAAAAAAAAAAAAAAAAAAGACGTGAAGAAGAAAGAAAAAAAAAGGAAAAATGTGAATATAACAAAACAAAACAAAATACAATAAAATTAAGCCCAACCACAACTCCTCGCATTCGCCTTTGACAAGACACACATTTTTGTTTTGGTTTTCTTTTTGGTGGAAGGAAGGAACAACCGTACCCTCAAAGAGTTGAATTTTTTTTTTCCCCTGATTGTGATCCCATGAATTTGCCCCGCAACATACAACGACAATGACAACAACAATTCAAGAATCCCACAATTCGCCGGTTGAAAAAGCTGTCCCCAAACCTAAAAGTCCCTGAGTTGTATGAAAAGTGAGAATAAAGAGAACAAAGACCCCATGTGAAAGTGAACGAAATGAAAGATTCAAAAAAGTTATGACAAAAAAACAAACTTGCCCTCCCAAAAGCCATAACCCAGTACCAAATTTTATGTCCAGACACATTCTTCTCTGCCCTGATCTATCCTCTCAAAACTGCCTCTTCCTCTCCTCCCGAGCCATATTTGACCTTCCTCATTTCTCTACCGTATCTGTTGAAACGGGTCTAATGCTACTGATAACCGTCGCTCATCTCTCCCCCGGCTAAAGCAATTCCAAAACCGTAAAGTCTCGTCTCCAGCACCAGTTACTATCACTTCTCCGTTTGGGCTCATGGCAAGGTACAGTACCCTGCATGTATGACCTGTGAGACTTGCTACCTGGGTCATACTCGGGTACTTCCACACCACAATCTGATTCTCAGAGTAGCCATGCGTGCTAACAATCTCGTTGCTGTTCTTACTCCATGCTAAGTTGCATACTTGGCTACCCGTGTCGATTTCATTGATCGGTTGCCCTGTTAACGTATTCCAGAACTTTATTCGCCTGTCCGCAGTCCCTCCTCCTGAAGCAAGTGTTCCATGCTGATGGGGTGACCAAGCAATAGCTTTTACCGCAGCCGTGTGTTCTGAGAATTTGAAAAGTGGAGTGGTATTGAGCTTGTCCCAGACAAACAGTTTGTTATCGTTTCCTCCAGAGGCAAGCTGGCCATCTTCAGCATTCCACTTTAACCCACACACTTCTTGCTTGTGACCAGTAAGCTTCGCTATGAATTGGTCCGCTGTCCGCACGTCGCGATGGTATATCGCTCGGTCGCGGGACCCAGAAGTGAGGATATGGTCGTTCCAAGCCAGGGCGCCTGGTGGGGAAGTTAGTATTGAAAAACATACACATACTCAACACAGACCTCCTTGGGGTACATACCAACTCGGGCAGTATGGCCAGTCATCGTCCGTAACCTTCGACATCTTTCTGCGTCCCATATCTGAACAAATCCCTTGTTTGTACCTATCGCAACATGTGACCCCTAGAAAACCAAGTTAGAAAAACTCATGAATGATCTAGGAAGGACATATATATAGCTCACCCGTTGTATCCAGCTTACACTCGTCACACTATCGTCCGTCCCCAGATCGCACAACTTAGTAACTTTTAGACTATTCGCATTCCACATGTATACTGAGCTCCCCAGACCCACCCCTAATATGTTCATACTTCCCCAGTCTACCAAATTCAGGTAAAAATCATCCGCCAGCTCGGGTGCATCCAATACTTTGTACGGTGTTTTGCTCACATGTCTTGGCTGCTTTCTCGGACTGAGTAACATTCTTTGACTGTCAAACCTTACAGGGCTCAGCGAATATATCTCCGCTCTTGTGTCGATATTAGGGCCATGCCTTGACCGCGGGGTATGTGTCTTTGGTGACATGTAAGTGAAGAGGTTTTTGGAAGGAGTAGAGGGAGTAACTGAGCTATGTCCACCTGAAGGGGGCGGGGTTCGGGCTCTTGATGGGTATTCGGCGTTTGAGTGTGATATTCGAGTAGAAAAATTCGAAGGAGAGGCTTGTGGTACAGAATCGTGGAACAGCTCGGCGCGGAGCAAGGTTGAAAACGTCCGATTGGCTTCTTCGGCTGCATATCATACAATGGGTCAGCACTATGTAGAGGCAATATCATGAAGCTTTTCAATTAGATACGCAGTTCAAACCTTTCTGATACTGAAGTTCACCACTTGCCACCTTTTTCTTTGGCTTCGTCGGTGAAGAAGGGGACCCTTCAGCATGTAATAGGCTGTAGCTGGCCTGTAGATCTACTCCATCTCGGTTGGGTATGAATCTGTCGCCACAAGTATCCCTCATCAGCCTTTACCCACCGCCCACCCCCACATCTCCAGACAACATACCTGTCGCCATATATCCTCTGCCGTTTCCTGCTTGGAGACGGCGCTGGCGTCGCTGCACTCCCCATACCACTTACTGTATCATCGAGCGCCTGTCTTAATAGATCGGGGTCTGGACCGCCAACATACTTCGACTTGGGACTGCTACCCCGCGGCGGAGTCTTCGGTCGATTATTTGCAATATTCTGGCTACTGTTGCTATTGCTGATATTGTGGGATATGTTGTGATTGCTTGATGCGGCGGCAGCGGCTGCTGCAGCTGCCGCCTGTGATCTTGTCGTCCTAGTCCTCCCGGTCGCTGTGTTTCCTCCGATACCCCCTCCACTGCCTGCGACTTCCCCGGTATGCGCATTGCTGCGCAGCTTTGACTCATAGTCGGAGCCTTTCATATCGGCGGGATACTGAGGGCTATGCTGGGCGTGTGTGTCCGCTCTTGTCTCCCAACCGCCCGGACCGGTATCGCAATGTCGGATTTTCCTTGCGTCGATGACAAATAGCGCGCGAGCGAAGCGGTTGGTTGGGGAGAGGGGGCGGCAGCTGTTGTGGGCGTGTTGATGGGGGCAAGGTTTCGGCGCTCTCGCTTCCTGATGTCGGTGGCTAGGATGCCTGCGTAGCGGATGTGGCGGGGGGTGAAGGGGGGGAGCTGCAATGGACTGTGGGGGGAGGGGTGGTGGTGGTTTGTTTGGTTGATGGGGGAACTCTATTGTTTACAACCATCTCAGACGAGAAGGGGAGGTTGCGGATGGGGCGGTAGCCTCTTAGGGGATAGCGTGACAGGGAATGCGCAGCATGGCTGCAGCTGCCAGACAGTAGCAGAGACCACGCGGTCCCGAGCCGCTCGACGTATGCAGTACGGTACGTTACGTGGTAGATACAAGCAAGTACTAATGTTCACTGCTACTTAATATCGAGGGCGTTTCCTGCTCGCTGCGGCCGCAGATGCGTGAGCTTCCAGTCCAGACGCGCTGCCCTGGCGCCGTGTACATGGGACATCCTGCACAGTGGCACTGCGTGAGCATGGTGCCGGCATGGTATGGTCATGATAGTGCGTGTACTGTACTGTAATCTGATTGATATACTTAGCTGCCTTGTAGACCTCCAGGCCGGGTGGTGTGCGAACAAACGCTCGGTGCATGTAGTCACCTAACCGGGACCCAAGATTAGCATAAAATACATGTAGCATTCGCATCACCTACCATGAGGGTGCAGCGTTATCGTTATCAAATCTCTCGTTCGGCGGCGCCGCACAGTGAAGCAGGGGAAATCAATGTTACATAACTAGGTCAATGAGGTATACTAGTCGACAGAGAGGAGAGCATCCTCATGGCACAGATACTATCTCTGAAGATTCATGGTGCCATACACATACAAACGGACATGAAAATAAAATAAAAATGAAAAGGGTAAAAATAACCGCTTCAGGGTAGTTTCGTGCCTCGGAGGAAAAGTCATTTGTTGCCTCCTCAGTCAGCATAGATAAGTAATATACCTCTATGGATGCTGTTCATCAAGTTTCCGTTGTCGCAATACATCAGAAAAAGGATAGAAGAAAGTATCATCATCTCCGTTACCAAACACTGTTCTCTCGCTGTTCACTTGAGCTTTTCCAACATAAAGATCTTTTGCTTCAGAAGAAAAATGAAACAAGCTAGTGCTGTTCTCCAAAGCCTACCAGTTTGCCCGCAACCCCATTTCCCTTATTAAGCTCTCCACCAACATCACCAGATTTTTCATAGCCAGGAACTGCGTTTGTCCTTCCTAGGCCTCCATAGAAATTTCTGGTATTTTGGCTGTTTGTTCGCTTAAGGCCTCCGCTTTCAAAAGCACCGTTTCCATAACTTCCAAACGAATTCAGGGATGGCAACAGCGGTCTATCACCAGGGAGAATGTCAGAAAAGCTGGGTGCTCCACTATCACTGGTAAACATAGAAGAGGAACGTTCTCGTCGAGGACTGACATAGTTCGCCGCAAGTGGATTTGGGATGACAGGACCAAAGCCCGGAGGAGTTGAAACAGATGCAGGGTTTGATGCAGCCATGATAGGAGTGCTTGGGCCAATGGGGCCTATGGAGCTCCTCGCCCCATGAATACCACTTTCTGATGTTGAGGGAGCGAAACCAGAGACCGCTTGCTGGACAGCGGCGTTCTCCAGCGTGGCAACCACACCCCAATTCTCACTACTTTGCATACGAAATTCTTGCATCTTTTTCTCCATCTTGCTGATGGCTTCAGAAAACTCCAAATCCATAGCAGCTCGATGTTTGACCAATGCCTCCCGCTCACTTTGCTTCCTGGCTTTTTCATCCTGAGCAGCTGAGTTTTCAGCCTTCAGTTTCTCCATTTCTGGCCTAAGCTTAGCTAGTCGAGTAGAAAGCTTTTCTTGTTTCGCAGCTAGCGATGCAGCTTCCGTTTCAGCCGCAGAGGCTTGACGATCAGCAGCCGCTTTTGCTTGTTCTACCTTATTTTCTACAGCAAGAAGCCGCTTTCGTTCGTCCATCCAAAGCCTTTTCTTCTGTTTCCACTCTTTTTCAACGGCGTCAGGTACGCTTTCAAGCCTTGTCAGTTCAACCGTCATTTTCTCAATCTCTTCCTCAGCGCGGCGGACAAACTCCCGCAAGGAGAGAACACGTCGACGCGCTCGCTCTTCACCTTTATCGCCACCTCCCAAGCGTGACTTCAAGGTGTCGATTTCGGAGCGAATTGAGGCTAATCGTCGATTATTCTCCTTTTTCATACGCTTGAGCCGAAGTTTCTGTTCGGCTAGAGTTGTAGTGGCTTGGGACAGGGTATTTAGTAGAGTCGTTACAGGAGACAACGGACGCGAGGACGGCGGAGGGGCTGGGACAGCAACTGAGGATGGTACTGAATTTATATATTTAGATTTCTGTTTGAGAATTCCACGTAGTGGGGAAAATACTTACCTTGAGCAGGCAGAGTGCAAGCACTTGTTTGGTAAAAGGGTACTCCTCCTTTGGTTTTCACGAATTCAAAGTCATACTCAGTTGCAGGTGTTAGACCAGTAATATCAATAAGCCAGACCTCATCCCTCCGCTCCACATCTGCATTCTCGACATCTTCGTCCTTTTCCGATCTATAAATATCGGCCTGAGGCCAAGCAATACCGTTTACCCGAACAAAAAAAGGAACAAAAACACTTTTTCCACTTGCCACTACTGCGGTCGCATTATGACTAACATCTCCATACGGACAGGTCCCACTATCCTCAACACCTGTACATGGAAAATTCCCAGCACCAAAACTGACTTCCGTGGATCCTATATTGGTAATCCAGATATGACCACCCAGCCCATGAGCTTTATGCTCAGGAGACCCAGATGCAGCATCATCCTCAAGATTCACTGCTTCTGATACGGCTTGTGATTGTTCCACTTCTTTCGCAATATGCACAACTGTACTTGCAATGGCGGCCCAGAGAGGCTGGCGGCTCCGAACAAGAGAGTTTTGCTTCTTTTTTCGGCGGCTGTCAATTCCCTGTCCAGCTGGCAGCAAAGTCGATGGTGCCAGAGCCACTGTCCCTGATTCAGGGTCCTTATCCTTTTGTTTACCTGTGATAGAAGAACTTTCTTTTGCAGCTGATGCGGGCGCAATATTTGATGGAGAAGTATCACTGCTACTAGCACTTGCGGGTCTTTGTATCAACCATCCTCTCAGAGCCCGCATTGCGCCTTGTGCAACAATGTGTACCGCCAAAGCATTCCTCACCCAACTTGCTGAAGAACTGGAGAGACCCGGGAATCCAACAATTGGAGAACCAGAATGCAACTCCCGAGCCGGATGAGGCCCTGTAGACCAAGAATCACCAAACTCGTACCTATTCCGAATAACCTTGGCACCTGATATGACACCGGCACAAACTGCTGCATTTTTCAGCGTTCCCCCAGTTTGACCTGTGTTACCAGCGCCCAAAGAAATTGCCATGACAGCTTGTGCAAAGTCAATCAGAAGTCCCCTAGCCGATGGCCACAAGAAGATTGAGATAATAGCCACCATTATATCTGCGACCATGACGGTTAGAATTGATGGGCTCCCGCCGGATCCTTGCAAAAGTAGTGTAGTAAACGAGGGAAGGCTGGTTGCTGTAGACGCACTCAGGAGAGTAGTCGATTGCGGAACAAACGTCATAGTCGCAAACAGAAAATGGATGATCGTAAGAACTGTAGATGGCAGCTGCAGGAATATGATGAGCAAGGTAATCGAGTCGAGCAGTGGAAATGACGGAAGTACGGTGCTTCCTCCAGGGGTCCTTGACTTTTCACTGGAAGGGTTAATGTCAATTTTCCTGTGTTCCGCTCCTCCAGCTAAACCATTCAACCCATTCGGATAACCAATAGCTTCCTCGCCCAGCACTTCCGAATACAATGTCTCATTTGCCTTCACATTCCAATCAGTCCCACAATCAGCCGACGAAATTGACGAGGCATCTGAAGAGCTGCGGTGTAGTTGCCTGAGTTGATGCTGCAGGTTCTGGCTGTGATGGTGAGCGTGTTGGCCCAGTGGCGAGGGCTCATGGGACTGTGCATGTTGACTTGACGCTGAGGATGCAACGGTATTGCTGGACGAGCGTGAGCGTGACGGGCGTTTTACAGCTGAGACGAGGCCTCCATTCGTGTTGCTATGGACGCTTTGGTGATGGGGGTTCTGACGCTTCGAAGACGAGGACACTGCCGAACCTCGCGGCATGAGAAGCCGAGCTGACAAATTACTCAAGGGCAGTTTCCCGGGCCAGCTCGATCACTGGGAACGAGCAAGGCACGAGATGAGCCACTACAGAGTATCACAATCAGTTAAGAGGGGGAGGAGCTTCCAGGAGAACTGGAGTGCCTCAGAGCAGACACCTATGTTTTTGGCGTGGGGCAATTTTCACTGTAATCGTTCCGAGTTGGGCGGAGTGAATCGGGAAGTTAATTTTTTGAGAGAAAGTAGGGGGGAGGAGGTATAGTGAAGTAGCAAGTGGGGGCAGTTGCTGCCGAGAGCACGTTATGACGGGGATTTGAGTGATTGTGGTGGTTGGTGGATGGGTGGGGGGGTGGAAGGGAAGCGGCTACTTAGTAAGAGAGGGGGGCTTTGTGACCCTCTTGTCGATTTGTCCGTTCGCGGAGCAGTGGTGGGGGGATCGGGGGGAAGGATCGGGGGAGGGGGGGTTATGTGTGGGAGTTTGGGTGTGGGTGGGGCGCCTGTCCGCCTGTAGTTTTTTTTACCTTTTCTTTTCTTTTTTTTTTTTTTTCCCTTCTTTTTTCCCACTTGCACGTTGGATCAGAGACGGGGGCGGGGAAGTTCGCGCAGGCGAGGGGCAATGAATGGTGGTGCAGGCCGCTGCCTCGCGCGGGAGCGGACAAGCAGAACGCAGAGCAAGCTGCAAACGCGACCCGCCCGCTGTGTGCACCACAGCGCCGGCCGACTGCTCGACGCTCTACGCTGTCTTACCAGTGCAGTACAGCGCGGATTGCGGGCTGAGGAATTTGGTCCGGAGAGGCGGCAGCATGCTAGCCGGAGGGCGTGGCATACGATGGCGGGCGGACTCGGCCGCCGGCCAGGACGCTTTTTCACGACCTATGATAGTCTTTCACCTCTGGCGTGGCGAGCACAAACTCGGCTCTCAAACCTCTTTCAGATGCAAAAGTGTGATGCGTCCACACTGCAGTCTCGAATTCCGCCGTGAACCCGATCCCAGTTTGCCAATATATGCATAGGATACACCAAGTGCGTACATCATTTCATGCATAGCGACTTCGCAGCAATGTTCTTGCAGTGTTCTCGTTCCCCCCTCTATAACAATAGGTACCTAGGCTACATACTTGTCAGAACAACCCCCCCCCCCCCCCCCCACAGTTCAAGGGAAAAACGTCGGCTTGGCGCCTGCCCCAAATGGACTTTGACTGTCACCGATGTCTTATTTCTCGGAATACTAACGGGCCAACTGTGATTGTGGCCTGATCGAGCCTCGAAACGCGCAGAACAATAATCTGCATTGAAGCATGGACACAAGGTAGTCGACATAGTGCCTGGAACGCGAATGCGTGGTTGCCTTAAAAGTCGAATCTTTCCGGTCCAGGAAAAAGAGGTTCAAAAGTAAGGTCTTTGCCTTTTCGTACCTTTTCCCTTTTGAGGCACTAGATCGATCAATTACAACCTATGCTGCATTTAGTCTGGTTATGCTGCATTGAGGGCGATGAGGGACGATGTAGTACGGGACTAGGGACGATGCTAATGCTGCAGTATGTACCGTTCCGATATGTACTGCTGCAATTCACTATCGCTCTAGCATCGGAGATTCACGGAATATAACCTAAAGCATGTTAGCACAGTTCCTCAGCGTCAATTATATCATATGCCCGTTGGCAAAGGGGAGTTCCGAGTTAAGCATTCTGCACTCACAAGGCATGGGTAGGCTTGGGCACGTGGGCATGAGCGCGGGTAGGGCGAAAGTTGGAGAAAGTGCCTACATACACTCTGTATGATGAAGTAGGCGCGAAGCCATTGATTGTGTTCTTTATGAACTTTATGTCCTCCGGCTTGTAGAGTACGCTGCCCCAACTTCATCTAAAAGTGCCAGAATCTGGACCAGTTACCCTATAGTACATGTAAATTCTGCCTTGTAACCCCACTATCAAATGTGAAACTCCAAATTTCTTTTTCCAGGTGGATTTGACGTACACCCTTGCTCGAAGTATTGTTACTCTTCATATCTGTGCTTGGCACCTCATCGCCTACACAATCCGTACTCCACTCCACCAAAGCTCATTTCTTTTCTTGGTAACCGTAGTGACCAGTGCATCGCAGGCACCCCCTCAGCGAAGCCTCATCAAGTTGAGAACCAGACTAAAATTTAAGAGGAAACTGACGGTTCATGAAATCGGAATAAGAGAGGATGCGATTTAAAGCTGGCCTTACTCCAAATCCTTTGACCAAGCTCAAGATGGCAAAAGCGGGCAAAATAGAGCTGGCTCTGTGATTTCAGGATGCGATTTTGCTGGGGTCCCTTGACACCGTTGACAAGGGGGCTCTATACTATACGTGAAAAAGGTATTTCTTATAAGCATATGCATCATTTTACATGTCAACTTGCATTTATGCACTCCTTCATACCCGCAATGCTGTCTGAGCATTTACTAATTGTTACGGGTTTACCGCGACCGTAGTGTGGGCGGCCGGTGGAGCGCGCGAAAAGCGAAAAATGCAAGCGCATACGAAATGCGCATATGCGACGTAGGCGACATGGGACAGCCGAGAGGCGCCGCAATCGCATAAATGAGTGCTATATGAGCTACGCAGGGGACTAGCGAGTATCGCTAGTCAAGTGTCTTTTTGGCCTGGCGGACGGTAACTCTCTGCGTTTACCACCTCCGTATGATAACACTAATAATGTACTCCGTATCAGCAGCCCTAAGCACCTTGATATCATAGCATAAAAACGCAGGCGCATTCCCCAGTCCTGTAGCTGAATAGGCTGTAGAGCCTTCGTATGGCATGGAATCCGTACGCTTGTACAATTTGATTTTTTTCTGCGAATTTGTATGTATGTACTCTACAGTGGGATTTTTTCTGCGGGTTTGTCACAGCGACGGAAAAAACGCAATTTTTTAAGTCTGTCTGTCTGGCTTCTGACCCCTGCTGGCTCATCACCAGGGTGTTGAACAAGGGGGCCTTATCGTCGTGCCAGGGCCCCTGCAAATAGAGCCAGTTTACACCGACAATATAGGGCGGGGGTATGCCATACTTCTCCGAATCTAGACTTAAATCGTACTGGAGACAACACTTATCCAGCTTGGAATATCCTATTCTAGTCTCGCTCCGCAAGGATGCCTCGACACCATCAGAAACCTTCCATGGAAGTTCCAATGGGTGAGCAATGGATCTACAAGACGTCATATAGAACATCATGTAGGGTTATTCTTATTCAATAGCAGTTGCTTAGTATAACGGAGAGTGGGGTCAAGAAGAAGGCTGCTGTACAGTAGATTAACATGAGCTGATATGCTATGTATTCCGCAATCCCATGTGCTGTTGTTCACTTGATGAATGTATGACACTACTTACTATGAGCCTAATTACTTAGTGGATCGTAACCAGACGCTGGCTAAGTTGTGGGTAATATTTGAGCGGACGTTTCATTAGGTGCACGCCTCTTGGCGATCTTTTTTTCTTGCGGAGGAAGGGTATTGAGCTGTATTTTCCTTTTCCATCCAGCCATTCCTTTCTTATGATCGCCACAAGTAAGTGATAAAATTACGTTTCTTCTTACATACTTACTTCTGATATAGCAGTACCAAGATTACCTCTTATAGTGGTATTCCCGTAATGGATATCAAAGTCTAGTGCAGTTCAAATGCCAATGCATGGGTATAGTCAACTTGGGAACGAGAATAAGGAACCAGTAAACATTCCGCATCCCTCAATTGCGTGTAGAATGAAATCTATACCCGAGAAGTGTATAAACTTTCTACATAAACCTGAAACCATCTCCACGCGCGAAATCATGCATGCAGCACTGAGAAATAAAAAAGGAAAGAAAGAAAAGGAAAGAAAGAAAAGGAAAGAAAGAAAAGAAAGCAAGCTCAAAATCCAGACGTTAAACCTGTAGCAAATAGCCGTACAGTAGTATCATTATAAAATAAAAAAATAATAAAGGTTAGTATACAGTATTCACATTTACGTTCCTATACTCACTTTTTATTCACTTCTCCCCCTCTATAACTACCCACCTCTCTACCTCTTTACTACGATAGTTGGTAATATCTGCACTGTCTTCTTGGCTACCTTCTCCGCCTGCATCTTCTTGATCACCCTCCAGAGCAAAATAAACAACAGCTCCATCCGCTCCTTCGTCATCATCAAAAATCCTTGCACGAGCAACCCTTTCATGATTTGTGGTCCAATGCCCTTGAAGAGGCTGAGTGCACCTTCATGCTTGACAATGTACCCCATGACCTGGCCGAAGGTCTTAAATGGGGGAGCTCCTACGGGTGGCTTTGACTGAAGTCCGACCTTAGCTACAATGAGGGGCTGCGTGGCGAGCGTTGCAAGCGTCTTGGACATGGCACCGAGGAGAAAGGCTTCGTATGGCGTGAGGCGAGGTTTGTTCGCGAAAAAGACAGTCCTAAGGCGCTGGTAGGCGCCGTAGGTGATGGATGGGTTGACGACGAGCACCAAGCTCGCTTTTAGCCCACGCCATAGCCCGGAGATGCCGTCTTCGGCAATGACGTCCTTCGCAGTCTCGAATAGTCCCTTGCGGTCTTCCTTGCTGGAGGTCTGTTGGCGGGTAGTAATGACTGCGACGGGGATGGTGAAGAGCTGTGCTAGGGCGCCGGCGACGGCGCCGAGAGACAGTTCGGCGGCGGTAGAAAGAGTGGAGGTTTTTGCGCGGTTGAGATAGAAGGAGCGCACAAGGGTGTACCAGTAGAAGTAGGCAAAGTTTGTCGATGCCACGCCGATAAGGGAGCCGACCATGCCAGCGTAGAGGCCCGAGAGGCCCTCGTGGGAGAGAATTTTGGAGATGGCGTCGAGGGTCGAGGTATAGTGCTCGTGATCACCGGCTCTGTGGAGGAAAACCCGAGGATTAGAGATGAGCTGGGTATGGAGGAGGGGTAGGAAATGGGTGACATACTTGAAGACAGATTCTTGCCCCAGCTTGGGCTTCACTTGGACTTGCAGGCGGGTTTTGACGCTGTGGAATTGTTAGTATTGGAATTCAAGGTTCGAGGCATGTTCATCGTGTGATGCGGGAGTGGTGGTTGCGGGTTGATACGCACATGTCCAATGGATAAACAAGAGTATTGGCTATGACGGCACCCGTGGCTCCTGCGATGGCATATCCCCATGGGGGTAGTGGCGCCTCTTTCGACATAGCCCCTATTGTATTTTTTGCAGAATTTGTATCGTTAGAGATTTAATATTATGATTGTTGGGCCGGGGTTGGAGGGATTATTGGTGCTTCTCCTTGGATAATTCGTTGGCCGTCGACAGACAGAGTAGACAAGACAGAAGAGAACTTGAGAGAGGCCAGGGATAGCGAGTAATGCGATAACTTGGGAGAGGAAAGGTGAAAGCGGAAAAAGGAAAAAGGGAATGACTGCTGCCTATGCGATGACGAGCCTTTTCAGCTGATCTGGGACGGATGAAGTCAGTACAGAAACTCTACCGAACAATTCGGGGCCGGGTGTGTGTGTGTGGGGGGGGGGGGGGGGGAATAATGGGTGTTTCTTTTTCGGCCTTCACCTTGAGTCGCAGTACAGCAGCAGCTCTGAAGGTGCGTGTCCCGAGCAGCGTGAAGTTAACGGGAACCCGGGGTAGCCGCCGCAGCACCGCGGCAGGCGTCGGAGCGCCGGAGCTGCGCGCTGCAGCCGAGGTAAGTGCGGCAGCCGCCAAGGCGCGCACGTGACTGGGCGCCCTTATCGATAAGAAGGGCCGCCAGGGAAAATTTGCCATTTGCCCGCGGCGGGCGGGCGCGGCGGGCTGCGGACGCCCCGCGCTCTCGTCCCCGCCAGCAGCACCTCCCGCTGCAGACACGCCCGCCGGCCAGTCGGACTGCCCCCCAAACAGCAACCACGTCCCCCGCCGCGTCCGCCACCGCACCCCCCCCCCCCAAATGTCGGCCATCCGGGCCCTGCTGCGCCCGGCCGGCCCGGCCCCCCGCCGCGCGCCGCGCCCCTCGCCCTGCTCCAGCTCCGCGCCCACGCCAATTCCCCGTCCAGGCTGCCCCCGCCAGTAACTACCGCGCTCCCCAGCGTCCGCTGCAAAATCAGCATCCCCAAGCTCAAGAGCAACATTTTTGCGCCCTCGCGCGTGAACAAGATGATCATCGACAGGAATCATGACCTGCTACAGAACGCGATACGGGCGTTCAGGTCCAACAACATTTCGGATCACTTGAGGGCCGTGATGAGGCACATGATACATCCTGGTACGTCTCGGCGCTGCCCCCCCCCCCAACACTCACATATATCCGACTCTCCTATTCCCCTGCAAACGTCTAATATAGCCGCCTGCTTTTGCAGTCGTAATCATCACCACCAGCGTCTCCCCCTCCCCCGCCGACTGGCGCGGCATCACGCTCTCCTCCTTCAACTCCCTTTCTTTGACCCCAAACCCCCTCATCAGCTTCAACATCAGGCAGCCCTCTTCCGCTGCTCACGCCATGAAGCACCGCGGCGAATTCATCGTCCACGCCATGCTGCCTACTCCCCGTAGTTCCGACTTCGCAGCTCGCTTCGCCCAACCCTACGTCCCCGGTGAGACTTGGAAGTACAAGGTCCGCGAGGGCTCCGTGGTACATCCTCCCTACGACGTGCTCACCCCCGAGGACGCCAAGATACTGTTAGCAGACAAGTCGGCCCCGCTGTCGATGGAGGAGCGATACTACTTTACACGGCTGACCACTCCGGACCCGCAGGTGTTGAACGAGGGGCAGTTTGGCAAGATTCCGGTTAAGGTAAATGAGGACACGCGGCAGATGCCGGCGCTAACGGAGGAGGTCATGTTCAGGATGTATTGTCAAACGCATCGGGTGTATCCGGTTCAGGATCACGAGATTTGGGTTGCAAAGGTCAACTGGATCGATTACCCGGGCACATGGGAAAACCCACATGGGCCGTACGGATTAGGCGAGGCGGTGCCGTTGAGTCTGCTCTATGGGGATAGACAGTTTAGGGAGAGTGGCTTACTGATGCTGGAGGCACATAATAAGTTACGGCGGTGGATGAGGCGGAAATTGGAGTTTGAGACGGCTCAGAGGGAGGCGAAGGCCAAAAAGTTGCAGCAGAGGGTAGCAAAGGTGAAGAAGGAGAAGTTGATGCGCGAAATAGAGAGATACGAGGAAATGACTGAGGAGGAGAAGGAAGATGAGATACAGATCGGAAAGGAGAGGGAGGAAGAGTGGGAGGAAGAGTGGGAAGATTTGGAGGAGGAAGTAGCGAGGAGGGAGAAAATGTTTGAGGAGATGTATAAGACAAGGTACGCGTCTGCACAGGAGCAGAGGGGCACAGCCGAAGTGAACAAGAGCCAGGTAGAGCCGAAATTGGAGCCGGGACCGGCGTCAATGGCGTCCGGACCCGCCTCGACACCGACTCCTTCTCCATCACCCCCTGCCCCAACTTTCGCCATCCGCCGCAACGGCATCGGCGCCGCTCCCTATACCCGCAACTCCACTTCCACTTCCACTTCCACTTCCACTTCCACTTCCACTTCCACTTCCACTTCCGCTTCCACTTCCACTTCCGCTTCCACTTCCCCTTCCACTTCCACTTCCACTTCCACTTCCACTTCCACCCCTACCTCTGCCCCCACCTCCACCCTCCCTTCTAAATCCCAATCCCAATGTCAACCCTTCTCCCCACCATCGCAATCCTCCCCACCCCCACCTCCACCATCACCACCCCCACCAAAACCAACCTTGCACACCCCCTCCGCCAAAGAACTCGCAAACTGGCAACTCAAAATGATCAAGAAGAAGGAACGCAAAGAGGCCGAGTTTGTGAGGTTGGCGGGGGCGAGTGTAGCACCAAGCGCTGCAGGGAGGGGTTGGATGGGTAAGGACATGGCGCGGTGGATGCAGAGGGGGAGGGTGAAGAGGAAGTGAACAGTGAAGTAGCGAGAGGAGTGGGAGATTGGGAGTGGGGGGTGGAGAGTGTGTGCTTTTAGGGAGAGATTTAGTTATGCAAATTGGGTATTTGGTTGTTCTTTGTTCTTTTCTACGATTCTAGATAGAGACAGGTAAAGGAGGGCATATACCGAATAAGCACTCTGGTACAATATTGCAGACTGGACGCGTCATATAATGACAGTGAGTGAGTCAAGCTTTTGCTAGAAACATTTACTAGAGGGAGCATCGTAGTATATTATCATAAATTAAGTAGGCAAGTGCTCATGTACAGGTATTATGGAAAACCAATAGAACTTTTAAGTCATCGCTTCTCAACAGTTAGAGTAGACAGAGCACTTGGGGCGGAAACAGTGGAGCGAGTTGGTCATAGGGGGCCGAGAGATGAAGGCTCTTTGAGGATACGTGCTGTGGAGAGCTGAGGAGGAGGAGAACGGCGAAGGTAGGGAGTTGGGTGGGGGGAGGGATATATGAGGATATAAGGTTTATTAAGCTGCTTTGTTGTCGTTGATTCAAGCAAAGGGGTATAAGCAGGTATGGGAGGTCGTAGAGTTTGCGATTCGATGGTGCTAGGTGGCTGCAGGTGGACGGCTCAATCGAGGGAATGCAAGTTGTAGCATTCAGGGTAACATGTCCGCTAATTAACAACCCACAATATCTCATGTCGCTATATCGATTTGTTGAAATTTCTTCCTGCTCATGCCTGCACCATCTCCACGTCCTCCTCCTGCTGTTCCTTCTCCTCCCGATCTTCTGTCCCTTCTGCGATCTCCTCCTTCTCCCCCTCGACCACACTCTCCCGCACCACCTTAACCGTCCCCTCAACCTCCTCAACCACCTTCCTCAGTTTCCCTTCCAGCATCAACACCTCCTCTCTCTGCTCTTCCAGTTTCTTGACTAGCACCTCGTTTTCCTTCTGCACGACGTCGAGTTTTTCCAAGAGCGCCGTCTGCGCTTTGAGTAGGTGTGGGGCGAGGTGTAGGGAGAGGATAGAGAGCGGGGGAAGGGTGGAGGGGCTATATATAAAATGATTATGGATTGCCCATGTCAGCGTATTTGTGCAAATGAACTAGCGTGAATGTATCTGAGCGGACTTTATTGTTGCTGTTCGTAGGGGGGCGGGGTACGCGGGGAATGGGGAAATCTTACATCACCTCCTTCTCGTTGGATGGGCCTCCCTTCTTCTCCTTCTCGGCCTCCGCTTCTGCCTTCGCTTTCCTCGCTTTTGCCTCCTCAATCAGCCTGTCAAGCTCGTTGAGCTTCGTTACCGTCTCGAACCGCTCAAGTACGTTCTCGAAGCTCGCCGTCGCGAGCGCGTCGTACTGCGTGATGAGCTGCCTGTGGACGTCCAGCAGCGTCGCGCGGTGCGCCGGATGGGCGGCGGGCGTGGGGAAGCAGGAGAGGAAGTGGGGATCGGTGAGGCCCTTCAAGGTGTGGTGGAGGGCACGGGAGAGGACTTCGCGAAAGGCAGTGGCGCGGAGGCCGGGGGTGGCGGGCGCGGGTTCGGGGCCGGGCGGAGGGGCCGCGGCGGCGGAGAGGGCGGGAGGAGCGCCAGTGGGAGGGCCGGAGGAGGGCGGTTCAGCGGACATATCGGTGCGGGTGTGGTGGCGATGGCGGGGCGCATGTGCGGAGGATGACTGCAGGCTGCAGGCGGTGGATCGGGCGAGTTGAGCGCCTTGCCTGGGATGCGGGGGGGGGAGGGGAGGGGTGGGGGCGCGGAGGGGCCGGCTGAGCGGGCCAGGAGAGGCGCGAGGAACTGCACGCTGCGGCTGCGGGGCGCGAACGAAGCCGCGCCCTCTCTGTGCGTGCGTCTCCCGCTGCTGTGCGACTTGGCCTGTCGCACAGGCTGCGCGCAAGGGTCCACCGCACACCGCATGCACTCACAGCGCGCCCGAACCAGCCGCCCAAACGCGTGGACACCCCAAGTGCAAGCACGGCAGCCTTCCCGGGTCTGATGGTGGCGTGTTGCGGGGTTGCGGGGTTGCGTTTACGTCCTAACACACGCGCGCGCACATACACAGCACTGTTCTGCGTCGAGAGAGGGGAGATTACAATTTGACCCTACTCTACTTGAACTACATTTGCGCCACTTCGCTGCACCTCTAGAATCCCAGATACCGCCTCACCATATTCCTAAACCACCCCTCCGTACTCGCTTCCGCAGTCTCCTCCGCAACCTTACCCTTCCCGCGCTTCTCCCGTTTCCTGTCCAGGTCAAGCTTACGGAATGTCGCAAAGAACCCCCCGCCGACAATCATCTTTCCCACTTTGGGCCTACATACTAACAGTCTCGAATTGTCGTCAATCTCAGGATCCCCCGTGACATCCTCGCCCCGAGGCTTGATTAGCCTTACGTCCCATTCTCGGACGCCACCATTGTTTGGTAGCTCAATAACTCTGTCAGTTATGAGGAGTACATCTTGATCCTTGATTTCCTTGATCGCCTCCGTAATCTGCGTTATGCTGGGGCAGAAGAGACCTAATATCCCATCCGGCACCAGCGCGTCCGTACAAATCTGCAGAAATTGGATTGGGTTCGGCATGTCGAGGATCACCGCGGTTAAGAATGGATCTTTGGACCCGCGGAGTGTGGACTGGGATTCGAGGAAGGTGGCGGGCGTGCCGACGTGGAAATCGATGTTGTGAAGGTACATACCGCGGCGGAATTCGGCGATGACTTTGCGGGCGTGCTCGGAGTGCGGGGCGGAGACGTCCACGGTGTGGATAATGGCGTTGCGGGGATCGTTGCGGATGGAATGGTGCGAGGGAGGGTTGGTAGGATGGGCGGCGTCGGCAACGGCGACAGCATCAGGTGATGCGGGCGGTGGAGGGGGGAATGGTGATGGAGGTGAGGTAGAGGGTGGTAGTGGCGGGTTCGCGGCATGGATTGCCTTGGATAACGCGATGGTCAAGCTCCCGTGCCCGGTCCCTGCTTCGAGGATCTCGAGACGAGGTGGCCGGGGCGCATCAGTGCCGGGTGGGGGCGGGGGCGAGACATGGAGGTCCAGCAGGGAGACTATGGTCGTTGCGTCCTGGGGGTAGATCTGCAGAAGGGGCCATTGGCATGGGCATCTTTCTGGCGGGGGACGGGGGGGGGGGGGGGGGGGGGAGGGCCGAATGAACTCACCGGCGTCACGAGCCTGCGCACCTTGGTGATATACTCGTCCGTGGTCGGCCAGTGTATCCGGAATTGCTTTTCTAGACTCTACTGTTCAGCAGGCCGCCATTGGGGAAGCGGGGGAGGGGGCAGTGATGCGCGTTCGTGAGACTAACCGTACGACGGCTGAGCGCGCTCTTGCACAGACCTTTACTGCTAAGTACCACCTCCCTGACGCTCTTGGAGATGATGTCGTCGTGCTTGATGGCGCCGAGGTGGGTCTGGACGGACTGGCCTTTCTTCAAGGGCACCGTGAGGAAGAAGCGCTCGCTGTCGCGGACGGGGCGGAGCACGACGATGTCGCTCTCTGGCGGGGGGAAAGGGTGCAGCAAGCGGCCGGTGTCAGCACTGCACGCTTCAAGGAGGGGGGAGGGGGGGTTGGCCGGGCTTGTGGGTCGTCACCTGCCTCTGACTCTTGTTTCGGCCGTCGACAAGCGTCTGCGCGCGAGGGCTGCGGCGGCCGTCCTGGCGCTGCGCTGCATCGGTCTCGTCGGGGGGGGCCTGGCTGCTTGCGCTGCTTGGGCTGCGCGGTGGCCGTGGCCCTCTCCTCTTGCTTCCGTCCGCTGCGCCGGCGATCGCGTCCAGCGCCAAGACTTGCAGCCGAGAAATTCACGTCGGCCGCTGCACGCAGGCTGGGAATGTCGCGCAGCACGCCCCGCCCTCCCCGCCCTCCCCGCCCACCCTCGCACCGCCACTTCCCATCCTCCCCGACGCGCGTTCCCGCCAACTGCGGCGCTGCGGCGCTGTGGCTTGACACTCCTTCCTCTCCCCTTCCCGCTTCCCTCCTCCCCCCAACTCACCTCCCAACCCACCCCCACCCCCACCCCACCCCCACCCCCAGCTCCCCCCTCCACCATCGCACAACCAGTATGGCCCCCCGCCGGATCATACGAACCCTCGTCCAGACCTGCCTCTTCGCCGCTGCACTCTTCCTCGCCGTCGTCTTCCTCGACTCCCGCTACAAGGTATTGCCCACCAGCATTCACAACCGGTTTCCTGCCCCGCACTGGCACCACACCGGCTATGTCATCACCGACATCAACTACCAGTCGTGCAACAAGATCTTCGGACCGCAATGCACGCTCGGCGAGGACTGGCATCAGATTGAGAAGGATGTCTTCCTCGGCACCTCGATACTATACAGAGGATACTTGTTTGTCAAAAGGATGAAGGAGGAAGACTTTGACAAGGATGAAAACGGAAAGACGCTCATGATCACGGATGTGGCAATTTCAAAGGCCGCTCCCGGAGAAGGATGGGAATCACGGCCCGGAGATATGTGGATCAAGAGGTCGAATAAGCTGGTGGAAGATGGTGTTACTGCTGTGGATATCCTGTTTGGGATGGACGTAGCCGAAGTTCGGCCACAGTGGACGATCGTTGGGACAATGGGGATTGGGGAGAAGGTCAGGTTGACGATCAGGAAGGGACAGCCGGAAATAATAGAGAAGCCGGAGCTGCGCATCAATGATAATATGAAGTTCAAGATTATTCAAATTTCCGGTACGCACGCCGTCAGTTTTTTTTCCCCCCCTTTAACCTAGGCGTCTTGGGTCCTAACTTTTCTAGACATGCATCTCTCCACAGGACCTGGGACATGTCGAGACCTTCAGCCCGGAGAATCGGTAGCAGGCTGCGATGCAGATCCCAGAACACTGGACTACATTGAAAAGATCCTCGACATTGAGAAACCCGATTTAGCTGTGCTCGGTGGAGACCAAGTCAACGGAGACACTGCTCCAGACGCCCAGACTGTGAGTAGACACCAACTTAATATTCCCAACAGCTGCCTTAGTACATACTGACACCTTTTCAGGCCATCTTCAAATTCGCGGACATCTTCATCCGACGCAAGCTCCCCTATGCCTGCATCCTCGGCAATCATGACGACCGTGGCAACCTCAACCGTGCCCAACTCATGCAGATCATCGAGCGCCTTCCCTATTCCTTGTCCTCCGCCGGCCCCCCCCTTGGTCCTCTTATCACTGATAAATTTGGTCATCAAACCCCTGAGGGCGGGGTGGGGAACTATCTTATTGAAGTCTTGGCCCATAGATCCCATTCCCACCAGTCGGCAATGACGCTGTACTTTTTTGATACACATGCATATTCGCCAAAGATGATGGAACATAATGGAAAGAGATTTAGGGTGTATGATTGGGTTAAGGAAAGCCAGATTAAATGGTTTATGGAAGAACATGACAAGTTGGAAAAACAGCATGAGAAGTATCCATATATGCACCTTGATATGGCGTTTATTCATGTTAGATCCCTTCCTCCCAAGTGCCCAGTCTTCCCAGCACTGTTTACTGATATGCTGATCTGATCTTGTGGCGACATAGATCCCCCTTCCCGAAGTCCGGTCCCAAACAAACCACTACTTCGGCATCTACAACGAGCCTGCCACCGCTCCCTTTGAGAACTCTGGCCTTGCTACTGCGCTGGTGCAACATGGCGTCAGCATCGTCTCTGCAGGCCACGACCACACGAATGAGTTTTGCATGCTCGAGTCCCCCGATGCAACATCGAAAGGCGGCCTGTGGATGTGTCAGAGCGGGGTTGCCGGTTTTGGAGGGTACGCAAAATCTCATGACCTGGTGACCAAGAGAAAAGTGAGATTGTTTGAGGTGGATCCGCAGGCGAGGAGGGTCACAACATGGAAGAGAGTGGAAGGGAGCGTGGATCAGAGGTTTGAGGAGGCGGTGTTGATGGAGGAGGGGAGGACGGTGAATGTCGAATTAAGCTAGGGCTTGAGAACGGGGAGCTCTTTCTTTTTTTTTTTTTTTCAATGCTCATCTATAATTATGATTCTTATTGTGAGCCTATTATATGGACTTGTTATTGATTGTTCTGTCACATGTTTTCTATGGGATTTCTATGTTTTCCTTGGTTTGCCTGTACAATTACTTTTTTTTTTTTTTTTTTTTTTTTTTTTTCCTCTATTCATCTTCATCCAAGTCGTCTGGCGTTTTGCAGTAGTATAACTTCACTGTACATAATAAATGACTTCGAGACATACTGTCCTCTGAATTATCTATTCATTATTTTTTCTATATACCCTAGTGCAATACTCATAAAATCACCAGCCTTGACCGCCACTCACCACCACCTCTCACTCAGAACCCTCACGCCTTTACCGCCACTCTCCCTCTCCACGGCATCAACAAATTCATCAGTCATCCTTCTCGGCCCACATACATACACTACCGTCTGCATGTCCCCATCCCGCTTCGAATTCCCCGCTTCACCCGCACAGTCGCCTTCAGTAATGCCAGGCATAGCAAGAACATCAAGCACCTCCTGTGCCGTGGGCCTTGTAAAAGAGAACGTGAGACGGACACCCGGCGCAACATTCTGCGATTTTTGATAAAGCGTGATGCGCAGGGCGGGTGAGGTGGCTGTGAAGGAGGAAGGGGAAGGGGAAGAGGGGGAGGGGGAGGGGAGGGTAAAGTGAATTCTAGCATCTAGATATGGCGATGTGTACCTAGCCCCACTGCTTCCTCCGCCCTGCGCCAATCTAGGCCACGAGTCAGATTCTACGATCC
This sequence comes from Kalaharituber pfeilii, assembly GCA_015179045.1. Classification (NCBI taxonomy): domain Eukaryota; kingdom Fungi; phylum Ascomycota; class Pezizomycetes; order Pezizales; family Pezizaceae; genus Kalaharituber; species Kalaharituber pfeilii. Next base: position 568,067 of record WHUZ01000007.1, on the reverse strand, counting down.
TGAGTACCTCATCCAGAAAAGGTATTTGCGCAATAATGTCGGCAAGCTCGGTTGCGTGGTAAGTGAGGCGACAGGCGTAGATGAACGTAAGTTTCATTTTATTCGTCCCGATACGGTGTGTCTCATGGAGGTGGCTGAATATCGAGATCAATGGGCTACAAAAATGTCAGCCAACAAATCGACAAAGTGACATGAGGGTAAGGGGGCAGATGGGAGGGTATGTACGTACTTCACTCCCAATCCCCCCGCTACCAACACCACGTGCTTGATCCTCTTCACCTCCACCACTCCACCAATTCCGTCCTGTGGTGGTGGAGGCCATCGAAACTCTCCTCCCACTCTTACCTTGACTTCCGCATTCGTCTCCTCTACCATTCCATCATCATCGTATAACAAGTCCCAAAGCCATTTTGCTGCTGGATTCCACTCCGCCTTCTGGACGGCCAGCTGTAGTTCTGGTAGCTTCGACGGTACCGACACGATCGTGAAGCCGCCGGGCTTGGGGAGATTGGGAAGGTGCAGATCTAGGAATTGGCCTGGATAGAACTAGTGCGGAACGACTGTAAGTATCTGACAACAACAACAGCAACAACAACAACACGTCCGATATGTGTGAAGAATTTGGGAGGAGGTCGGGAATGGGTGGAGAAGGGGGTGGGGAAGGGATTACACTCAACAGCGGAATGGGCTTTGGATTTTGAACTGATTGTTCTGAGGCAGCACTGGTAGAGGTGTCTGTAACATCTTTTGAGAGATGCGACAGCAGCTGGCTATGCAGCGGAGCCGTTACCACGAGAGTAAACAGCCGGACGGTGGGAGAGAGGGGTTTGACGCAGGTGATGTGCGCTGTGTACAGGTGCTGGAAAGAGGAGGGGAGTCGTGCCCCAAGGTTAGTTATGGCTCGCAAATCTGTCATCCTCCTGCGGGCTGCCTAAACAGGAAAATAGATAAAGAGTGGCAAATAAAAAGGAAAGGAAAAGATTTGAAACAGTAAACAAACAAACAGATTCTAGAACAGATGATGCACACTCGAAACCGAAACATCCTCGAAATGCCGCCTACCTCGGCTCTCACCAGGCCTGCTGTCCTCTCCAAGTGTGTCCATTCCGCTCCAACTCTACCACTACCTCCACCACCCTCAGAATCCCCAACTCCCCCAACGCCTGTAACACCATTTGCAATTCCTCTCCCGCCAACACACACACCCTCGATTTCTGCGCATCCCATTCCCAGGACCCCCAGCCTCAGTCGCACTCTCTGTCTCACACTTGGTCGTACGAACATTCTAAAACTCTCGAAATTCTGCGAGAACAGAATTAACCCTGTACCAAATCAAAATAGACCTTACTTGTTCGGAGCCAATTGCAATGAAGGATTCTTCTAAATTTTATTCCCTGGGACTTAAGGTTCAATCGCTGAGCAAGACATACCCCAGAGCTATAGCTTGCGATACAAGCAACGGGCACTTCAGCCGCCGTCGTCAAACCCGACCTCAAACCCGCTAGGAGCTGCCGACCGTGGGGTAGTGGGGTACGTCGAACCGAGTACAAAATAACTGCAGCTGTCCCCGTCCTGCCTTGATAAACCTGGATATTATTGATGTTACGGCTGCGCCGTTGCAGATTGACGATGGCTGCATGGAGGGGGGATATCCAGCGGGGGGATACGAGCATTAAAAATTCGCTCTTACAGTAGTGACGCAGATAATTTAGAACATATACCGGTATGTTTGATCGACAAACGTGCGCACCGCTGTCTAAGCCGATCAATCATCGGTTGTGTTAGTTGCGGCTGCTACCCTTCTCCGGTTCGAGCCGTCACTGTCTCACGACGAACCTGCGATACCAATTGATCGAACGGCACTCGCTCTATGCAGAAAATATAGGTACAAGTATGTAGGGTCCGAAAAGGAATATATGCCGAACTTTGCAACACTAGCCGAGGCCGCAAAAACAGAAGCTATTGCTCTCAAGTTCACTGTCACCAATGGAAGATGGCCCCAAAAGCACGGAGTCCGAGAATTCGGCTTCGTGATCTCTCGAAGTGCGCGATGTTAAAACTGGTATATAGATCTTTACTTCAATCTGCAGGGCGGGGGAGCCTCCGTGGGACTGCGTCCGCCATCTGAACCCCCCTACTAGCAGAATGTCGTCAAGCATAAGAAATCTGGGTGCAATCCGTTACCCACCAGGGCGATGAAATTCCAAGTATACCAAGCATGGAATAAAATACCACTAAAACGCGGCATGAGAATGCAAAGAGAGAAACAACAAAGCTGACTGTAAGAGAAAATAAATTCTCAACCGGGTATAGTGAACTTAGAACCAAAAAATGACGCCTTTGGTGAAATCGCAAAGCCATTTTAGAAGAAGTAGAGTTGTAAAGAAATCACGTCACCAGCGTCACACTGAACTCCTCTATAACCCCTTGTCAGACGCCCCAAAACAGACAAAATCAAAATATTGACAATAACCCCTCATTATTAACTTCTTACAATACAGCAAGAATTTAAACATAGATTGTCTGTGACAAGCCCACACGCTGTCCGTTTAGTTGAAGAATCCGGGGCTTGCGTTCAGACGAAAAGCGCCACTGAAAGAAACAATGTGACAATGAACACTTTTGCTGTATGTGGAAAGTTTTTGTGGGTGGCCGCCCCAGTGACGACGTACTGCACGGAGGTGTTCACGTATTCAGGGCCACATGCTGTTGTTTCAAGGTTAGAAGTAGTCACGAGGGAGGTCAACTCCTGTGCAAGCACGTACCAATATTCATTTGATTTGCTGCAGGAACGTATGTCTCAGATAATGGTAGGCTTTTATTTCCTGCGTATTCACGAAATATATCCATTGTTTCTTGCAGACAGCTTGAGCATCTAAGGAGAAAGTCAGCAAATTGCATTGGATGCACAGTCGGCAACACTCACGTAGGCCGTGACCCTCCAGGTAGCTTCACACCTAAAGGAATGTAGTATATGTGGGAATCATCCGGACTTGATACATTGGTAACCGCATCAACGTAACCTTCAAAGCATCAATAACGCTATTATATCGAACGTTTGGGGCTGTGCTTACAATAAGAGCCGGAGTCTGATTTAAGACAACTAGCCTTGTATAAAGATGGATAACTTATGAATGCCGCGTAGGCTTGAATAACCAATTGATTTTTCGAGGCAAACTCCGTACCACATCGCTCTGGGGTTTTGATCTCACGACCATAATATTCCATTTTTGCAGCGCATAGAGGATAATCCACCGAACAGGCTGCATCAAGAACCCGAGTTGTAGCAAATCCGCTCTTTTTCATGATCTCGAAGAATGATTTTGAGTTCTGCTTGAACTTGTTAATCACCTACACGACAAGAGAAGAAGTGTTAGACTGACCTGGAGCATAGCAGAGAGTGGAAGGCAATTCTTAAAGACAGGATCATTTAGGAACAAGTTAAAGAAGGCTGGGCAGGTAGTAGTTGTAAATACTTTCCCCATGTTGGTATCGAAGGGTGTTGGAAGGTCATCCGTTCCCTGTACTGGTATGCCGTCCTCGTCATCCTCATCTTCATCCTGCTCGTCCCTCTCCTCCTCCTCATCATCACCACTTGTAGTTGATGGCTTGATTGATGCAGTTGTGCTCATTCTCGTTTCTTGTGATGTGGTACTTGTGGCTTTAGTCGTAATGGATAGCGAAGTGGCATTAGAATCCTCATCCTTTTCACTATTTTGGGCAATGCTTCCAGTAGCAAAGAAAATTAAAGTAAAAATAATAATAAGTGTGATTGGGTTGAACGAATGTCGTAGAATAAAGCGATTGTGACGCTTAGAGCTTAATATTGCCCTTCGCTGGTGGTCATTTTTGTGGACATTCTGCGTTGCTGCCTTTTCCAACGGCGATGCTGAACCTGAAGTTGACATCAATAGAGAGACGCCCGCCGTAGTCATATTAAAAAACTCCGAAGCACCAATGTCGCATATCCAAGTGGTGACCTGCTGCTTTCGCGAGCCTTTTATTCTTGCCAGACTTTTCACGCGCGACGAGCCCTTCCGACTCAAGAACGTATCACAGGAAAATCAGATTCGCTGTCGATCCCAGTGTCCACTTTCAGTGCCCGACGTATTGAAGGGACAGAGGGCGAAAAGAGCGAAGGTCGGACAATGACAGGCAATTAAACGTCTGGCTAAGCTGAAAGGAAAGGAAGGGGTACCAAAGGATGGTGCGGTGGGTGGGAATATCAATAGCCTATGCAGCCACTCCTACTCAAATTTGAGCCCCCAAGTTAACGTCGGCCATTTGCTGGGAAGGAATAATAAAACCAGACCAGAATAATAAAAGAAACGACGGCTAATCCCTGCCTGGAAACGAGAGCAAATCCCTGCCCCATTTCCACGCCCCACGCAAGCTCATCCACAGGCAGAGTGCCATCTGACCTGTCATCTCGGGCTAGACACGTAAGAAATTGTGGATATTGGTGTCCTGCATAGGGTAATAGGCGCGCTCTAAATTTGTGGAAGCTCATTTCAGTGCGCTAGTCCAATCAAGGCTTTTGTATAGTATGCGACGCATGGGAATCTTCAATAGAGGTTACATGTCGATGCGAAAACCTGCAGACTATTACTTCTCCCGCACTGGGTGTGCTTCCCTATGCATCTATGCTTTCTCAGCTGCATGGCTAAAGAGGTACATATTCGCTCGTCTATTTTAGACCCTTGCTCCCGCCGCTAAAGTGCTGCTCATCAGACATCGATCAGAGATCCATTCCAAGTGCTAGGGCCTTGTCCCAGATCTGTACATCATTTCGCATCGACCTTTTCCCTCAAATATTCCGTGCACTCGTGTGCAATGATTGGGTGCTCTTGTTTCGAATGGCTAATGATGCTAAAGTCGAGCGAGCTGACATCTATCGGAGGGGTTTAGATCAGTTAGTTTTCACCTCTTTTCAGAGCTTTATTGGTTCACATCATAATCACAAGACGCAGTGCTTCTTCTGAAGTCTATCCCGAATCAGGTTGTGCACACATGTAATTCATTTCTATGATATCCCAGTCGTCCATCCTTATGAGAAGTATAGGAATATATGTGGCAGCATCCTCAAGGCGTTTCATTTCATGTTATTCATTGCTACATATGTTTAGCAAAGCTTTCCGCTCACCCTCCGGGCGGTCAGCCCCTGCTTGATGTCACTTTGTTCTATTCGACCGGTAAAGGCACATCTCCCATCTCCACTCCTTTGGGTTGGGCTAGCGGGATGGGAAGGTGAACAGTACCTACTGTTCTTTTCAATGCTTCTGATTTCCATCCTTCTCTTGTACATGCACACTGGACTGTGACTTAAATGTTTACAGCAATCTGTGGAGTCTGAGCATGAAGACGAATGAGCGGAGACGAGGGAATATGTGAGCGTCGGTGCTCTATTAGAAGGTATGTGGTTGAATGGAAGATAGATAAGAGGAGAGAGCTTACGATCTCGCTGGAAAGCGTCAGGCTCGTTTAGCAGGTTCTCGCCCCAGGACGCGAGGCAAGTCTAGATGTGTCTATAGTATTCACATACAAGTAGGTCTCATTGTAGTCTCTTGTGCCTGCTGGCCTGTAACTGACATGTCAGAGAATCGAGCAGACCATGTGCCAGAAGCCGAGTCTACCAGAGACAAAACCAAGTTATCAACTCTTCGAGTGTGTGAACACGATAGTCTGGCTGCAGGCCACAGGATCGGTATACGGTACAAGCAGTCAAATGCTAGGAACGGCAGATTGAGACTGATAGAGGGCAAGTCGCAGTCTCGGGTGGCCTACCCCAAGAGACCCTATGCGAGACTGTTGAAGAGAAAGCGTGCCCTCTGCCCCGTGGCCCACCGTGCCTGTGCCTGTAATGTGGACGTATTCCCCCAAGCATGCTCAACGTTCAGGACCGCCCGCTATTTCCTCACAATCCACCCACCCTCTGATACGCTCTGATTTTCCCCTCGCACACCATTTTCCACTTCTCCATTCTAAATCACCCCTCATCTATCGGCATTCCCTACAACCAATAATTCACATCTCTGAGCGTCACAGGCACATCTGTTCTTTCTTTTCAACACCAACAACACGATCTCTTGTGATGCCTGGAAAGGCCCCAAGCAAGGCTCTGGCTAAGACATCCTTGGACAACAAAAAGCCCATTATGCCCAAAGCAGCTCCTTCTGTTGCTGAAGGTAAGGAGTACAAGGACAAGATCAAAAAATCTGTTGGCAGGCCGAAGAAAGAGCCCAGCGCTCCAGGTGACAAGAAGAGAAAGAAACAGAAGAAGGAAACCTGGTCCGGCTACATAAACAAGGGTGAGTGCCTCGATTAGTCTGTCTGTTGTTGTCTTTAACTAACGGCTTTCCAAAAAGTGCTCAAGCAGGTTCACCCAGATACTGGTATGTATATCCAGTGATTCTGCGCTGGAATCAATCTAAGCATGACTTTCATTGCAGGCATTAGCAAAAACGCCATGTCAATTCTCAATAGTTTCTGCAATGGTAGGAAATTGGTGCGGTCGCTTCTCTAATTCAAGAATGAGAGTAATCTGTGCATCTTAGACATCTTCGAACGTATCTGCGCCGAGTCTGCCAAACTCGCTTCCTACAGTAAAAAATCGACGATCAGCTCCCGTGAAATTCAGGTAAGGATTGATATACAGAAACCATGGATAAATTGCTAACGACTATTTAGACTGCTTGTCGATTGATACTTCCGTGAGTTTTTCTGGGGATTAGACTTCACTAGCTAATATCAAAATCAGTGGCGAGCTTGCTAAGCATGCCGTATCGGAAGGTACCAAGGCAATCACGAGTAAGTGCAGTCTACACTTTGCTCCCAGATTACACGAATTTTGACATTTACTGACTCCTCAACTAGAATACTCCGCAAACGTTGCGAATACCAAGAAGCGTATCGGGGCGTCCCTTAAAAAGCAGCCAGAGTACGATGACTAGGACATACAAACTCCAATGTATTTCACGGTTCACATGTTTGGAATTCTTGGTATTTTCCAGGCATGTACTTGGCCTTTCGAAATGTTGAAGGGTTTTAACAGCGCCGTGAAGAAGATAGGGTATGTGCATGTCAAAATCTGCTTGGATATGGATTAATCAACTGTATCAGGTTTGGCTTTTTCTTTCTTCTCTTAAGGATATTTCGCTCTTTCTTCTTTTACTTTTTCCCTCCTTAGTTCTTCACAGCATAGTTATCCCTGAGAACTGGGTTTGTGATTAGCTGCTCTTCAGGGCACAGAAATAATTTCCGAGAAAACCTTTTCAACGCCAGCAAAAACGCACAGACTCCTGTTCAATGCCATCAATGTTTTTAATTTAGCAACAAAGTGTCTGGTACAATGGTCCTGTGGACTATTCTAGTTAGAAAAGCGGGTCCACCTAAATTGACGCGTTTTCAGTACTATCAATTGCCAACTAATAGATTCTATCCCTTCTAAACCAACATTTCAAATGTATAAAATATATATTTCACTGTTATCTTCTAATATAGACGCTTCTTTTTCCATTTACATGTATTTGATTCAACTGAGAGAATTTATTATTGTCTAATCTGGAATAAGATTCAGTCGCAACATTTCAATCTGGTATCGCCAAGTAGGTTTATTATGGTTGCCATCACACTTAAGTCAGTTAGTTGCTAGATTGAAAACATTGATGGCATTGAACAGGAGTCTGTGCGTTTTTGCTGGCATTGAAAAGGTTTTCTCAGTAATTTCCTTGAAATTGTCTCATTTCTATCTAGGGGTCTGTCTCAACGGTGTAGACTGTGAATTGAAATTCGGGATAAGAAACCTGAACCTTGCTGGCTGATGTTATCATTTATAACACATGTAGCAGCCAGCTGCTCTATATAAATCTATAACGCAGCATTGTAGATTATATATTGAGGGCGTTGGGGAGCCGGGATTTTAGACTTATACATGACTAGGTGAGATAGGTGCATGTTTAATATACCAACTTTTATAATACTATATATATATACATGTTGATATAAAGTGGATATATGAAAAGTATGGTTGATGCTAGTGATTACTACCAATTAAACTCCTGATGCCTTGACCCATTGCTCCAGGGGATACATATTCATAGATAGCGCAGCACAGCACAAAAAACAAGCAAAAATGCAAGTAGTGTGAAGGTAAAAAATGGTGGACACTATGCAAAAGGAAATAAAGCGACAAACGATAACATAGACTACCATGTCGTGAATCATGATATGATAACAAACAGTAGATCAACATAATAACAGAACCCAGAAATTTATATTGATCCATGTAAACCTTGTTCTCTACCCTGTTACCCTCTACCCAACAAATCTTAGTAAACGGTATGATACTCATGTAAGCAATTACCACACTGTATATACCAAATCTATATCAACCAAGATAAACCGGAACCCCGTATACCACCGGCGCAGCCCCATTCAAGTACTTCAAATGACACTCCTTTCGTCCCTGCGCAACCGCCTCCACAAGGGACACTTTGCCCTTCCCCCCTGCGCTGACGACGCCAGGAACTCCAAACAACCCGCCGTCGTCGTCAACTTGCGTCCCCTTGGGCCTCTCCCGGCTTTTACTCCTACTCCTACTTTTCCCCTTCGCTGCGGCTGCAGTCCCCGCACCGAGCCGTAACAGTCCCCAATCCTCCAACACCCTCTTGCTAAACCGATCGATGTCCCTGTCCGTCACGTCCCATAGATTTGCTACAACCCCTGCGGATCCGCCAAGGAGATACGCAAGTGGCATGCCATACGGCTGGAACTCGCCGGCGTCCTTGAGCGCGCCGGAGGAGCAGCCCATCAGCATTGCCACGCCGCATTTATCGAGCTTCTTAACAGTGCGGGCGCGGATGAATTGGGCACCAGAGCCGTGGCCAAAGTAGAGGAAGATATCAGTAGAGCCAAGTGCATGCGCAAATTCAGTCTCTGTGGGCGTACGGGAGGAGATTCCGGTCCAGGACTCTGGGAGCGTCTGGAGTTCGCGTTCGAAGGTGGACTGCGTGCTGATCAAGTCCCCGCTGGGATTGAGGACCCAGGTGCCCTTTTCCCCGTCGACGTATACGCCAGGTCGCGCCTGGTCATAGTCCATTTGATTACTGACGAGGATGTGGCGGAGGGCAGCCATGCTGGGGAGCCGTGAGACGGCATGGCCATCGAGACAGGGTAGGGATTCCCAGGGTATCATGTGCACGTTCTTGTCGAGAATTAGGATAGTGTGCTTAGTTTCTTCGCATTCGGATTTGGCGGAGTAGCGAATTCCCTGGTGGTAGCTGCGGAGGGCTTCGGTGACATCGACAACCATCTATTCGGGGACTATCAGTCAGCATTTTGAATTGTAACAGGGATTGAAATAAAGGGAATCGTTTGTACCGCATCGATATCAATCTCGTCGTAAGCGTTTCTCTCGCCATGGAACTGTAATATGTCAAACACAAACCACAGTAAATCCTGTAACGGAGATTCCAGGTCATTTTCTGAGTCATCTTCATTATCGCCGGCCCTTTTTGCCTCAGCAGGATCTCCAATCGCGACAAATAAATCCAATACTCTCGGATCAATCTTCACGGGCTCTCCGCTCGCCCCTCCTTTCTTCCCGGCCCTTCGCGACTGTCTACTTGGCAAATGCTTTGCCAGGATCTTCTCAAACGTCGATCTAAATCGTCTTAGAAGCTCAGGATGTTTCGGGTACTGCCCGAAGATACCCTTAAACCCGCCCAGCCAGCAATGCTCGATGTTGGCCAACAGCTCGCCCAACTGCGCATCCAGCTTCTCCCGCTCAGCCCACCACTCCGTCTTACTTGCTTTACCCCCTGCAGTTGCTTCCTTTGCTGCATGGGTACTAATATTGGCTTGCTCTAAGATCTCCTTCAATGCCTCCATGCCGGTCTCAAATTCGAAGATCTCCTCAGCGTCATCTCTAGAGTTATGCCGTGTCAACGGGAGACGGAGCATTAATTGGCTTTGCCCAGTCTGAAACCGGGAAAGGTAAAGTTCATCCTGAACCTCGCTTAGGGAGATCGAAACGGCCGCCCAACCCTGTGGAATAATATCAATGTAGTCCTTCTGAAAGCTGGAAAGAGTAAATGGCGTGCTGACAGGGCTAAAAGACCCCCCCACTGGGGGTGTTAACTCCGGCCAGTTCAGATTATCAGTGCCATTGGTTGCCTTCTCTACTTCGATAGCATCTTTTTCACGGAGAAGGGCGAGGCCCTTATTGAGCTCCAGAGAGTAGCTTGCAAGTATGGGGTTTGATACTCCAGTCCCTTTTTCAGACAACACAGCAGATAGTAGCACGATAATTCCGCTGAGAAGCATTGATACACTGTGGGCCATGGCTGTCGAACCCACTTTGGCTGCGTGCAAATGTATATCAGCAATGATATCCCTGGCCTGACTAAGTTTCTCCACGAATTTAGTTGCAACTGACTGTTCTGCCAGCGCCTCTTTGGATTTGGTTGATCCTAATGCCCGTTTTGTTATCCTCTTGCGAGGAGATCCTGTAGGCTCCTGATTCGTTACAGTTTTTGATTGAGCAACACTTGGAAGCGATATCGTAGAGTCCTGTAGCACGCAATACACGGGGTCGGAAGAAAGTAGCTCCAGTCCTTCGAGGAGAAGATGTCTTGCTTGTGCGAGCCTCTGGTATATTATCTCATGCTTTCCAGAGGGAAGCTTTCCGGCCTCTTGGAGAAGAAGATCGGCTTGCTCGCACTGACTCTGCATAGCCAAATTGTAGGCCTTCAGCCGCAAGATATTGCCTCGCATCCTGAGCAACGAAGAGCACTCAGTGATAATCTCCTTCTCTGTATTAGCCATAGCCGTTACTACAGTTTTGGCGGTCCCTCCAGATTTGGTCCGTGCGTGTCCTAACGAGTCCTTCTTCAGTGACCTTGAAGTCTTCTTCTCCGGCTGTTGGGGCTCCGTCATTCCCCCTCCACATCCCCAGCCAACTGCAGGATGTCTATGTTTTTGATAAAACAGGGGCTCATCAGAGCCTCCAACTTTGCTTCTGCGTGCTCGTATGCTCCCAACTCCTCTTCCCATAGCTTCTGTTTCCCATGGAAATAGCCGACGGAGCAATCTAGTGTTACAATCTCCTTGCTCTTTTCAATTTCCGCCCTCAACTCTGTCGCCTTCTCAAGCATGTCCGCACCTTCGTTTAATGACCCTGCCCGAATTTTTAAGTCACCAAATATGGACAACGCTTGTGCGATTAAAGGTGTAGCACCGACTGCCTCTACAATTTTGAGGGCTTGTTCCATGCTGAACATTGCCTCCCGGACCATTCCCTGGTGGCGGTATATAAGTGAAGCTTGGACAAGACACATGTACATCGATGTAACGAGAGTCCATAGGAGTGGGGCATTTAACGCGGCAAGGGTCATTGATTGAACTGGTAATTGGACTAGATTGGGGTGTGATACAGAAAGCTGATCAACTCCCTCGATGAGCTTTTGGAGTTCCGAATTTGCTGCATTGGGTACTAGCTTTGGGTATGAATCTTTGCTGGTAACCATCATAGCATCTTTGCATAGCTGCTCAAGGACTGCCCAGGAGCGTTGGTTGAGGCGAATACAGCGGCGAACATGGGAAAGCGAGTCGTTGGGGTTACCCTTAGTCACCAAAAATATATTAGCGCCCAGATCGCAGAAAAAGGAAAAACACCAACCAATTCAAAGCAGAGTAAGGACATCACATAGGATGCATCAGCAATCGTCCTATTTAACATCACCCTTCTCTCTAGCTTTGACGCAGTCTTTCCAGACGTAAATATACTCGTATCACCATTCACAACCTTCGTTGCTTCATCGTAGTGTACCTGACTATGCAGCTCATACGCGTCAGTTCCGCAAGCTAATTGGCTGTTGGCTCACTTACGCTCTCTCCATATTCCCAATTGCTATCAAGTACTCTGTGTATGCAAGATGCCATTGTACTTTCGTCTCATCTAAAACTCCTTCCTTGATTAACCATGACTGAGCTTTCACAAGCACCATTCCAGCCTTGCCAGAGTAGCCCATTCGGAGATATTGTATGCCTAGTAAGCTGTGGAGCTTCACTAGTGAATTGAAGTCAATCTGAATTTCTAAACCCTTTATGAGAATTAGTGATCTTAAAGCTGTGATCCTGTGAAAGCTCAATCCCTTCATCTCAAAGAAGTCAATTAACATGTACAGCTGGGACATCAATTCTTCGGGATCTTCAATTCGCTCCAGAAGTCGATCCCATTCATTACAACGCTCGATGGTAGCCCTCCATGAGAGGAGCGCAGTCTGGAGAATGTCTGGCCGCGGCTCTGAGTTCTGGTAATTGAGAAATGCATAGGAGACAAGACAAGAGGAAACTATGTCTTCTCTGCGTGGTTTGAGATATGCGTCGCGATGAAGGGGCCCAAGTGTTTCAACTTCCTCACCAAGCTCAAGGGCATTCTTATTATCCATGAAGGTCGGGTTGTCTACTTGCAGCTTCAGGATTCTGGAGATTACTCTGTACTGATTGTCAGTTAACAAAGCAAGCAAAGTGACGGAGCGGTGGGTTACCTAGCCCTTCTTAAAGGCTCTTCTTCAGTATAGAGTTCTAATAACCTTCCCGCAACAGCTTTTATATTCTCAGATTCCTTCAGTCCAAGCCCGCATAACCCCCTCAACTGCCATTCCAATATCAAGCCTCGGGTTTCTCGGTTAAGGGTCACGTCATCAAAAGGTATACGATCCCATAATATATCCTTAATCTGCCGTTTCTTAGCATTTTTGAGGACACATTTGACCACTCCATCCAGGGTTCTGCCGAGCATCACTCCAGCCCGACCCTCGCCAAATATCTCGCTAAGGCATTTGTTGTCGGCGAGGTGTAGGATTTCGTCTGCGATGCCCTCATTTACTAATGCCTTCACACCCTCCGTAAACGCTTCTTCCGCCAATGCTGCTTCTCCTAGCTGGTATAGCCCGTTCCCTAGCCTTTCAATTTTGGACACTAATCCACCTCGAATTGTCTCTTCCTTTGGCCTCCCTATCAGTACATTCGCACTCCTCTTCATTGCTTTTAATGATTCCTTTTGGGCCTCTATTTTCCGGAATGAACAAGCAATTTTCCAGTACGCTGCTGATATTCGCTCAAACTCCGATTCCTTGTTCCGATCCTCATCATCTTTAGCCGGCTCGTTGTCAGTCTCCATCTTTGTTTCTTTTTCTTGTTGCTCCAGAGTTTTCGCTAAATCCAGGCAGGCCAGGAGAATACTATCCCACCTATCCCAATTCTCTTTCAGCGTTTCCCCACCAGTGACTGCTTCTTGTCTAATTTGCAGAGTAATGAAATCCACCGCAGGGCTAGTAAACCGCTTGACCCGAGTCACATGACTTGGTTGAATCGAGATATATTTCCTGAAGAACTTGATAGCCATATCTGAGACTTTTGTACATATTTCCTTTAGTTCCTGCCTTGCAGCCACCAAATCTGAGGACTCCTGGGCTTCAGCGGGTATTAATGTAATCGCAACCACAGTAGCGGCTCGCCTAAATAGAGCAACCTCTTGCAGGAGCTTCTCCAAGTCCTCCATCCTTACTCTAGAAACAGAATCCACGCCCTGTAGCGCGCTATTGAGTTTGATGGTTATATCCTTCACACTCTCTGCTGTAATAGCCATCGATGCCAATCCTGTTGTGAGCGTGGCTGCGTATGTCTTGAGACTCAGCGCTGCGATCTTGACCAACCTGCAGACTTTTGCTGCATCATTCAACTCAGTTCCAGTAGCATTTGCTTTTTGCTCTAAAAGTGTGTTAGCTTGCTCAATCCATTTCAGAGCTTCGGTGCCGAATCCGGATTCTTGTGCTGTAGTTGCAAGCATTTGGAGTATATCCTCAGGGAGTTCTCCAGACAAAGCCTTCTGAAATCGCAAAACCATTTCCCGAACGAGTTTATACCTCTCTTTACCACCCTCCTTAGGAGCATACCGCCTACAAAACGCAGCTATGCACTTTGAAAGTTGCTCCCATAGCTCATCAGCTCTCTTTGTCTTGGTTAATGCTTTGGCTTCGAGCGCATATTCCTGTAGTTGAAGGACAGCTTTTGGAGATGGAGATGAGATGTTTTTTGCGGTAGCATCTGCGGAGGACGATGTAGAGGGGCAGCAGCTGAAAATTAGCGAATCAAGGGCAGATAGCTTTGAAAATGAGTTTGGGAGGTTTTTCAGTAGGGCTAGTGTGCTGTACGGAGCATAGAGTGTGGGTATGAGAGACTGATAAGATGTTCTTATTGATTAGCCTTGACACCTACAGCAGTAGAAAAGATATTGAAAAGGCACAAATGGTTGTGTGAACACTACCTCTATTGCCACTTGCTTGCCCATCCCTACTATGCACCGTATTATACTCATCTGGAGTCCCACGACCAATTCGACCGCAGCAGGCGATTGCGGTATTGTCTTGAAGATCAGCATTGAAGCTAAACCTTCCTCCTTTAAGTTCAAAGACTTCCCTTGTCCGCCTTTCGTCGCTGTTACCGGCTTCTGGTTTTCCTTTTCACCTGTTTCAATCGTTACCAAACTCTCAATTCCTGTCCTCGGCTCCGCCGCGATGAATCCCTCCACCCTTTTTTTCAAAACGGTCAGCTCCCTCAATGCGATATCATACATCTTCAGCACGATCAGTCGGATGATGAGGTTATGTTGTGCAGCCTCAATCTGTAGTGGCGTTAGTGGAGTGGGTAGGTCCCCACATTGTTGGGCTGTGTATATGTAGTTTATCGCCAGACATGAGCATTCTGCTGTCCATATTGCTGGATGTTGAGAATTCGATGATGTAGTTGTCCGATTCAAGCTCTTGATTTTAAGAGGCTGTGTCCCAGACTTCGCACTCTTGGTTACTCTTACCTCCACTTGTACTGTATCTACTCTTTTCGGCTGTCCGTGCCCCTGTGCCTCTTTTGACGCTGAGTTTAGGGTCTTGAGTGTACTGTTAACCACCTCCGTAGCAAGTCTGTATCTCTCTAATGTTGTCAATTGCTTCTCCGCCTCCGGGACTGTGCTGGTCGGTGCTGGCTTCTTTTTCGCGGTTTTCGCAGCTGTCCGTGCTGCCGGGGCACGGCCATTGTGCTTGCTTGGTGCAGGGAATAGGATGGCATTGAGCAAAGACAATGTAGAGGATGTACACGTCTCGATGCTGGAGAGAGCTTGAATTATTGTTTCCACTGGCGACAGAGAAACTGGGGCAGAAGCAGATAGTAGTTTAAAGGTCGCCATGGCGAGATTTGTGGTGACAAAACCAGCTGGAACGTGAGGTGCAAGGCTTGCAGATCTGAGCGAATATCTGACTGTCTGATGGCTAGTGAGGGTGGGGGTGGACACAGTCTGAGTGGAGGAGTGGGCGAGGGGTGTCGAGGTTCAGGAACAGTGGGATCTAGCAGAAGTTAGCAAAAAAGTAGGCATGATAATATTTACTGGTTGATAGTCACAGTAACAAGGGACGCTTTGTTTTGGTGCCTTAAACTTGGCGTAAACACTTGGTTGCCAGCAAGCAACCATTGTCGGGATGCCGACTTGGCAGAGTCTCGGCCACTGCATGCATGGATGGCACGAAGATTCAAGTTACTTCAATTGGAGTCAGGGTGCTGTCACAAATTTGCAGTTATGCCAAATACCTGAAACCAATCAGACGAGAGTATTGGTACAGGAACCGCGGCCACTCGGCCTTAGCAATACATGCTTTGCCTCCCACCGGATTGGACCCAGTCGCGGGCAGTCACCTTCTCTGCCTTCCAACCGTGAGGCGCTTGCTTTTACTCCGCTGCCTATGTAGGCGACACTTCCTCTACGTTCTGAATTTGGAGTCTTGGCACAAGAGCACTAAATTCTTCAGATATGTATACCATGCTCTCCAGGATTTGTTATTACAGCTTATAAGCCACAGGGAAGAATTGCGATAGTGCACTAGTTGATTAGAATCAAACATTTATGGCGGAATACGTAGTACTATCTCAGTACCATATCCTCGAGTTTTCAGAGAGGTGCCAAAGAAGCAACTTCTCTCGCACGTCCATCTAAGCTGGAAAGGAAATATAGTGGACGAAGTATAAGGGATTAGCTGTGGTGTAGCCGTGAGCTGAGTTACCCTGTTCTTGAATTCACTCCCGGCCACCTTGTCACTCGCTTTCTCATTCCCGAGTTCCTCCTTTCTTTTTTTTTTTTTTTTTTCTCCTTTTTTTTTCTGAAGGAAAATTTTAGATAAAAATTGTCTTTTAAATTACATTAGATGCTCCTTTTCCATAATGAGCTTTATTTTCATTGGAGCTTCATCTCATTAGAGTCTTAAAGTATGTGCAACAATGTATCAAACCTAAGTGGTTGAAATACCAAAGCGTAAGCCATAAATACGTCGAATGCCAAGGAAGTACCTCAATTTGTCTTATACATATACTGTATATATAGAGAGAACGATTGAGACGTTGACCTTCTACCCAACGCTCTTCAGCAAGCTGAGTCGCTCTTGGGCATCGGATCGAAACTGCCTGGGCATACATATTTTTTTTTTTTTTTTTTTTTTTTTTTGCAGTTGGTTCCTACAAGCGGTGCAGGAAGTGGTACTGGTAATCGGTTCTCGTGCAGGTACGGCCTAGCATGCAAGGCTAGGCCCTAAAGCACATCGATCCTGCAACACGTCTGCGATACGTCCCACCCGATATGGCCCTCCAACTATCAAGTAAAGCATATACAAGTAGTAGTGCTTGCTGCACTATTGAAGGAAGGTAAGCCATGTGTGTGTGGGGAGGAGGAGACAGAATGGGTGAGGAGGAGGTCGAAAAGTTTTGCCAAGATGCAGGGTTTGAAGGCCAGAGGTGGATTTGGGAAAGAGAGAGATTTAGTTACAGGGAATGGGTAGGCATGGCGTGTGGAAAGGAAATGAGGATTCAACATATCTGTGTGCAGCCAAAGCGTTTTCCAAACTTGTGTCATATTCCTTTGCTTTCGTCTTGTTTTTCAAATGGTTGGTTGGAGGTGTTCTCGTACCCAGGTTGGATGATAAAGAGGCTACAATATCCTTCGGTGTAGCGATGATTTAAAAAGCTGTGTAAAATACCCCAATTATAGAGTTACAATGAAGTTTGCCGCTAATTTCATAGAATTCGTCTTATGATCCCTTGTATAAAATCTATAATGTCTTTCATTCACCTGTCAATTCCTTTTAGTAATTTTCTTTACTCCATCTCGCTCTGGTCTTATCACTCTACCAGGTCGTCGTTCAGTCCGATACACGATATAAAGTAGCAGCAGTTCTCTGAACTCTATTACTATAGGTGCGGACGTTTGTGAGTCTATGATAGAATACTAGTACAATAGAAGATATTATTTAATAGTGTACAATAAATGGTGCAAAAGAGGGACGTAAGACTTATTCAGAGGCCTAAAGCTGGCATCCATTACCTCCTCTTGTAAACTGGGCACCTAACAAGACCGAAAACATGGAATGAGTACAAGTATGTAAAGTTAGTGTCAGTCCAAACCAGACTATCCTTTCCATATCCTCAAGAAATTAGATTAAAAGTCATTGCCTCCATCTAAGTAAGGTAAATAAAACACGAAAGACAAATACATAAAATTATAGGTTTGAAAGATTACCAAACGTATGTAATAAATCCCACAGATAAAAAAAAAAAAAAAAAAAAGGAAAAAAGAAAAAAAAAAAACTGAACATCCGAAAAATTATTTTGGAGACCCCGCACCGCACCGTCTAGATTCATACCCAAATAGTACACCAGAAAAATGGAGACAAAAGGGAAAGAAAACTATGAAAAGATCTGTTGGAATCAAAACCAAAGAGACTTCAGCATGTACAGCAAGGAATTTGTACACGGTTTGATTATGGCATAGAAAGGTTGACAAGAACTGTATGTCTCAAATCTAGTTGAATCTAAAGAAGTTATCCCGGAGGGATAATGGATGAAACGATGTGTCTTGTCATAGGACTTCTTGTTTGCTGAAGAAGAACGCAACGAGACCGAACCGGAGGCGTTGACAGGCTAACCAGAAAATTTTCCAGATGCAAAGTCCTGGTGGCAGTAATGTTAGCTCGGTATTCTCAGCGATATATCTAGGTACTGGTTTACCTTAAAAAACTTTTTGAAATCTTTCTCGTTCATCGACTGCAATGCGTTCAAATATTTTTCTACTAGTGGCGTTGGTGCGCCAACAGACGGAAAGTAGATATTGCGTAAGAAACTGTTCGTTTTTAGTCCTCCGCCTAAGAATCGTTTGACAAATATGGAACTTACGACACGAAATCATCTCCTGCCTTCATATATATGACTTTTTGGACACCACCAATTTCACCGAGGACAAGTTTTGCTTGCGCATCTTTGGCATTGAAGCTAGGGCTGGTCGGAACTGCCCAACATGTTTCTGAGAATCGTTGAATTAGATCTGCAATTCCTGGAAATGTGATTTGCTCGGACTTCACATAACTTCAGTTAGTAGGGCAGTGGGCCTAGAACGAGTGGATCGAATACGCACACTTGACATCTTATTCATGAGCCCAAACGCCATTTTCTGTGTTTGAGGATCTTTGTTCTCTTTGGCGAAGTGCTCGATTGCCTGAACGATTTGCTCGAACATTGGTAGATTTTCTATTCACGTTTAGTCTCAAGTTTTGCAGGTTGATCTCAGGTGAAGTATACTTACGTTCACTCACCAATACCTTTCCTAAATCGTTGTTGATAATGACAAGGAAAAAATTTAGGAATTCTCTCCTTAACTCATTGAGCTGGATTTCATCATCCGTCCCTTCGGCAGGCTGCGCCATGGCTGTGAAAACTCCCTCTAAGAGTGGAGTCAGGAGGGAGTTTAGAATTTCGAAAATTTCAGACTGTAACGTTAGCTGGATCATTTCATGCATGGCTTAAAAGTGTATGTATACCTTGAATCCATGCACAACCTGCTCAAGGAGTCTAAGGAACAGTTGTATTTCTTCTTTCGATGAACTTTTGACAAGAAGGCCATGGATCCACCTTGGAAGCAATGGTAATATCCTGGGTCCCAGGACGCCAACCATTCTTGAAAATGCAAACCTTGCTGCTTCACGAATAACAACAGCATTGCTCAACGTCTCTAAGGAGACTAGAACTGCTTCTGCAACTTTATTGAATTCCTCTGATACAAGGCCACTTGGGGGAGGCGCAGTCGTTTTCGTTCCGGGTGCCCATTCAGAAAAACCACGTGCTAAAGTACCCAACGCCATAATAGCATGGTGAATTTGTAAAGTTGCTTTAGCATCACCATTTTGTGCCGGGGCTAGACACTCCTCTATGTTTGTGAAGAGGGGATTCATAACGTCTCTTGCAAGAGCCACTTGTCTCTCCTGAGGAATGGAGTTTGAGGATGATAAACTGCCAACGGTCTCGAACAAATAGAGCTGACTATCAAAAGTGGCATCATGCTTTTTCCCATCATCTGAGGACATGTCATCTTCATTGTCTTCTGGAAGTTCTGCTTTGATCTCTAGTAAATCACTGATAGCGACAATAACGGTTTCTGCTACGTCTCCGATTTGGGTTCGCACAGTTTTCACAAATCTCTGAAAGAGGTACCAGGCTCTCGTCCTGACGCGAACATGAGTAGAGTGACAGCCGACAACAAAGTTTTCCAAAGCTCGGGGGATGAGCTCTTTATGAACATCAAAAACGTTGACATAGCGAACAACAAGTTCCATGAATTGCAATTGGATAGAAGGATGAGGATATGAGGCCACTTCTGCACAGTATGGTTAGCATTGTTAGAATATTAAGAATTTTAGGGAAGCCCTATATTACCTGAATTCATCAATTTTATCACCATAGCCACTAGTCTTGCGGCTGCGTCACCGTTAGGACTTGCTCCATTCTCAGTTTTTATGAATAGATTGCCATTTTGGAAGGCGAGATCCCCAAAGACATGCATCTCATACAGAGCAAGATCTAATTCTCGCCAGCCAATGCTACCAGCGCCACCTTGGCCTAGCTTGTTAAGGGCATTGTTTACAAGATTGAAAAGAGTCTCTACTAGTAACTGCAGGTCAATAGCACCAACCATATCTTGAAGGTTCTTGAGTTTTTTGCGAACATCGACAAATTCAGCTTCATCAGTCAATTCATTCTCATCTCCCCAGTTTGTAGTTTCATCGTACTGCATTTTAGCAATTATAGCGTTCAGCAGCTGTGTGAGGAGCACTGAGAACTCTGGTGGAAGTGAATTTGCTTCTTTCCGATATTGTCTATAGAATGATAGGAATTCTGCCGTAAATGGAAAAACGGACGTAGATACTTCGTCGTATTCGTTAGAGAAGCAAAAAAAGAATGATGGCATAAGTTGCTGTATAAGATTAGTGACTCGAAAAAAGATTTGCTCATTTGGATTTCGCTATTAAGAAGGCAACAACTTATTAGTACCCACTTTTCCTTATGATGCCTTGTGTTTCAACATACCATATCAATGCCTCGGACCAGTTCTGAACCAACATTATTCACCAACCGCGCAACCCTCTCCGCAAGGTCCACATTAAAAGCCAGAGTTTTGGATTGAAGTGCAGGATCCTGAGCCAATAAAGCTCCGATCATTCCGACAAGATTCATGAACTCTATCAACTCTATTTTATCCGTAGGGCTCATCTTCTTGACAACAATTTCCGCCATTGCATCCAGCGATGCATCTTTCACCTTACCCGAATATGTCAAAAGACTCCAAAGAAAGTTGACAAAATCACGAGTAAGAACTAGTGAGATACTGATCCAGCTCGCCCATCTTCCAATCACTTTCAGACACATCTCGACGATATCGTCATTCTTATCCTTCCATTCGGTCAGAATTTCATGCCACGATGTTACTAACTTCCCGACGTCCCTCTCTCGGATTTGGTCTTTTAAAATTCCATTTCTCTGAGCTTCCTCTTGGGATCTGGATACAAGAACATCGGCAACTTCATCATGAATGCTTGCCACTATTCTGAGATAGAAGACTACTCCAGGAAGATTATCACGGTGCTGCTTTCCTGTGGCTCCATCTACTGATCCTGATGTTAATTGTAACATCTCATCAAAAAAGGTGACCCATGAAGTTCCGTACATTGCGAGAAAGAGGTAGGTCATGGTCTGCGTCAGTTTATTCTGGATTGCCGCATTGTCAAAGGTAGTTGATCCGGGGCCATATGAGTTTCGAATGTAGTTCAACAGCGTATCTTTAACCATCTCGAGCGATGTAAAGTCCTTCCCCTCCCTATAGCGCCGGAGAACGGCCGCACTGACGACATCAAGGGCAAAAACTCGAGCAATCTCAGTAGCTGTCGGAGTTTCGACGAACAGTCCCAGGCAGATTTGCCAGCTATCATGCGAACCCTTGACCTGCTGTAGGAATTCCAGAGCCTAGAAAATCGTTAATATTGTCTACATGGTGATTCTCTAGGACCGCAGTACGCACCTGCCTTCTCAGATCCTGAGAAGCGCCGGAATTCAACGAGATGTCAACTGCCTGTAAGATCTTCATGACGTTAATTCTGTCATCGGGGCCATCGATATTGACTTGCAGTGCATGAATGAAGTAAATGAAGGCTTACTTGCTCCATCTTGTCGGACTGCGATAGAATCTTAGCAGCGTGGATGCAGTGTTGCTCCAAGAAATGAACCCAAATATTTACTGTGTGATGATGTTTGTTGGATTTGGGGAGCTCTGGGGGGGGGGGGGGGAATGGATGCACCCGTTGCAATGTCAACGGTAGAGCTATTTTGTGCGGGGCCGAATTCTCATGCGGGACTTATCGTGGCCAGGGGCTAGATTAATTTATCATAGGGTACAGGCACAAAGAACTGTGATAATGATGATGATTTTCCTTGTGTGGCTATCTGATGGGGTGTGCCTGCTCTGGATGTTGGTGTTGAAAAGAAGAGGGCCAGACTGTTGGAGGTAGACGAGAGCCCCACCACAGATTTTGGCAAGGAAAGTTTTCAGGACACATCAAACTGCAGTACCAGCGGCAGCAGCCTCACGTGACACCCATGCCACCAACTTGGCGATCTCGGCGCTCGCAAATTAACTCCTGGGACGTGGTTAGATTAACTGCGCCTTGTGCCTGTGTGTGCCTGTGCCTGTGGTGTGCCTGTGCCTGTGCCTGTCCTTCCGGCGCGATCTGGAAGCCTTCCCTCTTTGTCACCCGGCCTTGGCGAGCTGGACAGTGCTGTACGAGGATCATACAGCAATTGCGCGGCCCGAAGAATGCCGGTGGTTCATAGGGCAGACGCCGGCATCTGGCCACGGCCCGCCCACGGCCTGCCCACGGGTGGCGCTAACGCTCTCCTCGGCCCCTCTCCACCGCAGTGCGTTCGTCCCAGCTGGCAGTGGCCCATCCCCACCACACATGCAGATGCGGATGCGCATATATCCCAGCGCGAATTGCAATCGAGTGTGAGGCTGCTGTGCCTGACATGTCCAAACTCAGCGCAGCAGCACAGCTCCCAGCCAGATGCATACTCACATGGCGCACGCATATGATAGCGGCTGCGGCCCAGGGCGTGGGTGGGCGAGTTAGAGCCGTGGCCGCTCGCGTGCTCACGGGGTACATCGTAGTATTGACCAGACGTACGCGACAAGGTGACAAGGTGACAAGGAGCCCTTCGTGTGAAGTACATCACCCTCCCCCCGGTTACGAGACTAACCCCCCACCCCATCTCGTCCGTTTCGAAACCGAAGTGCTTATCGATACCGGGTAAATTAGCCCCAGGTAAATTCCTTGCTGCCCCGCTCCACTCGCGCACCCCCCCAGTTGCGGAACAGAAGCAACCCACATCGCAGAAAATAACCATCCTCAGATCCAGCCGGCTTCGCACAACTGAAAATGGCCAGCTATTCCCAGCCTTCACCGGGCTTCTCGCCGCTTCATGCCACTTTATAAACTCGCCCTCCCACGGCTGCCATTCACCAAACCAAATCAGCACGTCAATTTCAGTCACCTACTTAGGTATCAAGTAACCATGGCGCAGAGCAGTCCACTTTATCTTGGTTTCGACCTTTCCACTCAGCAATTGAAGGGTACGTGCTTAAATGATGTCATATTCCAATTCACATTGACAGCTTAATTGTCACAGTTGTTGCTGTTTCTTCCAATCTTCAACCTCATCATGAGGAGGCTATCAACTTTGACGATGACTTGCCCCATTATAACGTTCAGAAGGGTGTCCACAAAAACAGTGCAGAAAAGGAAGTTTATTCGCCTGTTGCCATGTGGATCGAAGCTTTAGATCTGATACTGGCCAGAATGAAAGAGAAGGGATTTGACTTTTCCAGAGTGAAAGGTGTCTCAGGTGCTGGTCAACAGCATGCGTCGGTGTATGTCAATTTCTCCATTCAAAACGATCTGCAGCTGACAGGTGAAACAAGCTTCTGGTCCAAAGATTACCAAAGGGCATTTGACAACCTTGACAGTACAAAGAGATTAGTTGACCAGCTTTCTCCAATTGCTTTCACTCATCCATGGTCCCCAAACTGGCAGGACCACAGCACTCGAGCAGAATGTGAATTATTTGAAAAGGAAATTGGGGGCCCAGAGGAGCTGGCCAAAAGAACAGGTTCAAATGCTCATCGTGTAAGCCTCTTTCGACATCTTCATACCTCAATTGCATTGACTGCTAACCTTCTATAGAGGTTTACTGGCCCGCAAATTCTGCGACTAAAGCGAAGGCTTCCCGATATATACAATGCCACAAAGAGAATTACTCTTGCTTCTTCATTTCTAGCTTCGCTGTTCCTGGGTACAATCTCTCCATCCGATATCAGCGATGTTTGCGGAATGAACCTGTGGAACCTGGAGGCGCAGCAATGGGACGATGAATTGCTTGCAATAACTGCCGATGGAGAAGCCGGAGTCAAGGAGCTGAGAGAGAAGCTTGGGCCAGTTGAACCCGATGGTGGTAAAGTCCTTGGGTCCATAAACAATTACTTTGTCCAACGGTATGGTTTTCTTAATGACTGTGCAATTACGCCATTTACCGGGGATAATCCTGCAACTATACTGGCCCTTCCTCTTCGACCCTTGGATGTTATTGTCTCTTTGGGAACTTCATCAACTCTACTAATGTCTACACCTACTTACTATCCGTCACCTGCGTACCACCTGTTTGATCATCCCACTACATCAGGTTTGTTCATGTTCATGCTTTGCTACTGTAATGGCTCTCTGGCCCGTGAACATATTCGGGATGAGATTCAGTCACATCATGGGCGAATAGAAACGGGCCAGGATTCGTGGACTCTATTCAATGAAATAGCACTATCTACTCCACCGTTGAGTAAGAGAACGCCTTCAGATCCTGCGAAAATTGGCGTCTATTTTCCTCTTTCCGAGATTGTCCCGCAAGCACCGCCAGGGACATGGCGCTATACCTATGATGGTAGAAACTTGATTGATGATATTTCTGCATGGTCACTTCCTAATAATGACGCTCGTGCAATTATTGAGTCACAAGCTTTGAGTATGAGACTTCGATCCGCTCCTCTGCTCTCGCCCTGCCCTGAGAATAAGCAAAAGAGGCAACCACGCCGAGTGTATCTTGTTGGTGGAGCATCCCGAAATACTGCAATTTGCGAGGTCATTGGTCAAGTTCTAGGTGGTTCGGAGGGTATCTATCAACTTGACGTTGGAAGCAATGCCTGTGCTGTTGGCGGCGCTTATAAAGCCTGTTGGGCTGTGGAGCGGAAGGGAGGAGAGAAGTACGAAGATTTTGTAAGCGAAAGATGGGATGAAAAGAAAATGGTTAAGCGCATTGGTGATGCTTATAAGGAGGGTGTTTGGGAAGCCTATGGAGACATATTGAAGGCATTCAGTGAGGTTGAGAAGAGGATAGTTTCTAGTGCACACAAGTAAGATGTTGCAGCTACTTGTAGCGAGAATAGGTTGGCGAGTTGGCGAGTTGAATGTGCACCTACGTGTATCTTTATTCATCGCAAATCAGTATAAACCGAAAAACTCGAAAACAAGGCCTGGGCCTTAAGTTTGAACTTGCGTGCACAACCTTCGCTAGAGTCTGAAGTTACCCCAAACTCGTGCCTCTGAGATGATGAACTCTATGAAGTAAGGCGGCCTTGTTTTCGAGTTTGTTCCCCAACATGGAACGCTCGAAGTTCAGATCTCGATATCACGTGATTTTAGATCCTCTTGGCACTTCACGATCTTGCCTATGTTCTGACGTCTCATTTTCACCGACCGCGTTTCCAAACCCGAGCCCATCACAAGCTATACACCAAAGATGCCTACAATTACGGATTCAACGCCAGTATATGCGCCCTTCTTGGGCTTCGCAGGAATGTAAGTTCTATATCGCTCTGTCTTTCCTCAGACGACAAACCATCATTGGCGAACGGAGTAACGCTCTACATGGTTTTCGGAGGTCGTTGCTGATTTTGTGGACACCCGAGTCGGAAAAGGAGTCTAGTGGAGAGGTAAAAATGAAACTTGGAGCTAATTAGAGCTGTGCTAGAGCATCTGCAATGATATTCTCGTCGATTGGAGCAGCTTATGGCACTGCAAAGGTACGTGGGATCACTTCCGAGAGGATTGGCAGCAGATACAGAGATGGGGGAAGGGGAAACCTACCGGAAGAAGCACCAAATACTAACACCTTTGCGCTCCCGAAGGCAGGAATAGCGTTCGTAAACCCCTCCATTCCGCATATCTTTTCAACCCATCTTCACATGCCTCCGCAGCCATGGTTGTCCGACTAACACTTTCTCGTCCTCTTTCCCCGATGACCATCCAACAACAGCATCGCCGGCGTTGGAACCTTTAAACCCGAACTCATCATGAAATCCCTCATTTCCGTTATTATGGCCGGTATCATTGCTGTGTACGGGCTCGTTATTGCTGTCCTAATCGCCGGCGACATGGATCCGACGAAAACATACGCGCTGTTCTCGGGGATCATGCACCTTGCTGCGGGGCTCAGCGTTGGACTTGCGGGCACTACAGCGGGGTATGCAATCGGGCTTGTAGGGAATGCGGGGGTGAGGGCGTTTTTACAGCAACAGAAGGTGTTTGTGGGGACGGTACTGATTTTGATTTTTGCGGAAGTCTTGGGGTTGTATGGGTTGATTATTGCGTAAGTCTACTGGATTTCTTTCGCTTGAATTTTAGCTTTGAAATGACTACTTTCCCATTAAATGGGCTTGATTTGACCTGTATACAGATTGATTCTGAACACAAGGAAAGCTTAATTAGAGCACCAATGGAGTTCGCCTAATGGGGCTGGGGGAGAAAGTTGAGCGAGAGCGAGGGGCGCGGGAAGCCAGTAGAGGATGCAACCCAGAGCGGAATATTAGTGGTTGTGGAGGAAAGCTCTCTATACCTGCTGTTAACTACAGCCGAAATTATCTTGTCCTGTTTGGCCTTGCTTGCTTGTAGTTATCATTATATATTGAACCGTTTTGTCAGTCTATTGCTCGCGGTTTGACTTATCAATTAATTATAAATCTTATACCCTGTAGGCATTTTGAGCTTGATGACTTTCATACAATCCAATGATTGTTACCGTGCATCCTTACTCAAGGCGTCTTTTTCCTGTGAAGAAAGAATTTGTGATGGTAGATTGCTTTGACATTATGTTATCTTGCTTTTTCATAAATCAAACGCTACAAAGAGATATACCAGGATCCATGTGATCTGTCCAGAGCAGATAACTACATCTCTGCCTCCCTCCTCCGCGTCTAT
Organism: Kalaharituber pfeilii; assembly: GCA_015179045.1. Classification (NCBI taxonomy): domain Eukaryota; kingdom Fungi; phylum Ascomycota; class Pezizomycetes; order Pezizales; family Pezizaceae; genus Kalaharituber; species Kalaharituber pfeilii. The sequence continues at coordinate 541,350 of WHUZ01000007.1, read as the reverse complement.
TCATTATTCGATCTCGTCATATGTAAAGTCCATCTCAGTAAAAATCAGAACACAAAAGTGAAATAAAGAAAATATACACATACACATTCACAAGAAATCTGCCGCTCTTGCCCTCCCCCCACCCCTCTTTCCCTCCCTCTCCCTCACCTCAATCTGCGCTCTTCTCTGCGGAAGCGGACTCGCGCTCCTTCTATCCCATGTGCCCCTTCCAATCCTGCTCCCATTGCTAGGACCACCACCTCTCACCCGACTCGGCGTCCTACTTCTGCTTCGACGCCTGCTCCGACTCCTATTCTCATATCTTCCCCGCTTAGCTGCCACCGGCGACCCCGACACCATTCTAGGTTTTCCGCTGCCTCGCCTCGGAGGCGACCGCGACCTTGATCGAGAGGGAGTATAACTGCGTCTTCTTGCCGCAGGCCCAAACCCGCCAGCGCCCTTCTTAGGGGGCGGTGACCTAGGGCGGGAAATCGACCTAGATCTAGATCTGGATCTGGATCGAAATCTGGATGACCCTGAACTAAAGGATCTTCCTTTCCCTTTCCCGCGCACTGGTGGTGTCAAAGAGCGGCTGCGACTTCGACTCCTGCTGCGGCTGGCACTGACGCTGCGGCCCCGGCTTATGCTCCTGTCACGGCCCCTGCCGCGTGTATGCATGGTCTCACCATCCCGACTGTCGACGCTGGTCGACCTCTGCCGTAGGGGAGCCCTACCTGACCTAAGTGGAGGCGTCACCGAACGAGATATTGATCTACCTCTCCGCTGAGACGGCTTAGCTTGTCTATCATCTCTTGCTTTCGATTTATTATACGGACTTGACCTTGATCTCGACCTGGACCTAGTCGTGGACCTTGACCTCGAACGGCTCGAGTAGCTATCATAGCTGCTTCTCGAGTCCCTCGAATAGCTCCTCGACCTCGACCTAGAGCGCGACAAAGACCTCGAATAGCTTCTTGCTCTTCTCCTATCTGGCGTCCTAGACCTGCGTGGAGACCTCGACTCCGTGCTGTATGTTCTACTCGAGTAGCTACTTCTCGAGCTCATACTCTCATTATCACTCTCCTCAGCTAAAGCCGGTGCAATCGGTACTGGCTTCGGCAAATTCTGCAGCCACTCACGCATGCCCTCCGTGAGGCTTCCCATACCAATACTCGTAAAGTAGTTAATAGAGAACCTGGTATTCCTTGGATTGTCCTTGGGGAACAAGCCCGCAAATGGTTCCTCCATAAGTGGATCCTTCATTCTTTCAACTAGCTTCTTAATCCCGAGACTTTCTGTCAGGTCCTGGAAGAGGATTTTGATAAATATACGGCTAGAGCTGGTAGTTTCCTCCTCGTTCAGGTGGATCACAGAGAATACGTGCCATCCGAGAGCATCGGTTGAGAACATGTGGCCGAAAAAGCGGGCAATGTTGCGAAGGCGATTGGTCTCGTAGCGATGAATAGTTTCGTAATATGTCACAAATGACTTCTCAAAGAGGTCTGTCCAGAGGCGGTTAATTTTTGCGAAGCGTTCACCAATGAGGCCGTAGAACTTGGAATATGTACGCTCCTGCGAGCAACATTCGATGATCATAGAACAGAGTTCGTGTTCAAGGCCTTCAGGAAGGGTTATCTAGCATGATGTTAGTAAATGCCACAATCCAGCCTTTACATCTTAAGTTTATATACCTTCATCAGCTTGTGGCAGCATTCCTCGAAATCAATAGATGACATAATTGTCAAGTATATTGTCTTCCGCAGATTGACCAAGTTCGTGTTTGTCTGGTCCTGAATCTCTAGCCGCTTCTCCTCCTGTTTCTCCTCATCGTCCTCATCACTGCTCTCATCTTCGCCATCCTCATCACTCTCATCCTCACTTCCAGACACTTCTCCCAAAATCTCCGCCTTAGTTTTCTTGTAAAGCTCTTCATGCTCCTCCCACTCTGGATCGTATTTAAACACATTCAGTCCATCCATTGTGTCGATTTCATCATCAAGCTCCGTCCTATGCGTAATCTGATCTTCCTCCTCCACCAAATCCAACTCCTCCTTCACAGTCGGATGATCCTTGTATTTGTCTCTCCTAATCTGGAACAACACTTCAATCATGTACTGCACTCGTTTATCGATATTGGCTTCGTGCAAGATGGTCCTAAATTGCTCAAAGACTGCATTGTTCGCCCTCGGTGCCATATCTTCCAAATGAGCTCCCACTTCCCTCATTAATCCCACAGCGATTTCCACACTGTCATCAGTCGGCTTGTTCAGGAGCAACATTAAAATCTCAATAACCAGGATTTCGTTTGCCACTTGCTGGTTGCACAGATGGGCGATAAACATTGTCGAGCTCAAGCAAACTGCTTTATCATTCCGTTTGAATGCCTTCCTAAACTGTACCGCCAATCTGTTAAGTAGTAGCTCCCCAACTTGTGGAAGCTTTGTATTCACAATTGCCGTCATCGCTGCATAGATTGGAGTAAATGGCAAGGATGCCGCCTGCGCTTTCATGATACTTCGACAGTACAACCCCCTACCACGAATCAAGTTCTCCCCGAACAGTTCGGGTACAATATGCTTGATGTTCGATACGTTAACTTTGTTGATTAAGCCATTGATTGACTTCTTCAATGCATCCCACGCTATTCTTTGATACTCTTTGCTCTTCTTATCCGTTATCTGGGCCTGGAGTGCACGGAGGCGAGCAGGAGGAATATACGTTCCACCAGACCTCATTGCCATTAGCTTTTCAAACTCAGCCTTTGGATCAACTGGTTTCTTCGGCTCCTCAACACCTTTCTTCTTTTCCTCTTCCTGCTGGCGGAGACGCTCAGCTAGCTGGCGCTCTCGCTCCAGGGCTCGTTGAGGGTCGACATCAGGAAGGATTGGGACAGGGCGCAAGGGGCCCCTAGGGGGCGAACGGTATCGACGGGGAGGTGGAGATCGCTCGCCGGGGGAGCGCTTACGCTTCGACGAGGGTGATGAAGGCTGCGGTCGAGGTGAGGGGACGCGGATTGCGGACTGGACAGTGACTGGTGCACTCATGCTTGCAACTTGTGGAGTAGACTAGGAATCGTCCTGTTGGAAAAGAGGAAAAAACACAGTTGCTCCCAAGCGGTGCAAGCTCGCAAATCGCCAAACGTATGTGAGACGCTGCTACCGTGAAATGTCCAGTTGATCTCCGCAGGACGATTGTTTGTGGGTGAGCCTGAGCCGATGGTTGCTTGCTTGGAGCGCGTTGGAACCTGGGGCAATCTCTTGCCTCGCGCCAAGAATCATGCGCCCTAACTAATAAGTGACAGGAAGTACCCGTGTCAAGGAGTACACCAGCCACCAGGCCCCAGCCACAGACCCTGGCTCACGACTGAGCCACAGACACAGGACAGCTTGTCGCAAAATGCTGGAATCGTAGCGCACGCGGTGCCTGAGAATGTTAGCACAACTTCATTCCTCCGTCGCTCATTATCAAAGAACCCCGAATCCACCGACGCAGAACTCAACACAATCCACAACCTTAAAACTCACCCCAGTACCATTGTCGACCCGTTTCAAAGATATCCAATTCTACAAATCATGGTATGTTTCAATCCACGACATCGATCCTTGTCTACATCATCGCTAAGACTTCCTCAGTTCGACAAACTCGCAGGCCTGGCTATGCTTCTCGTTGCGTCCTTCGTGTTCCTTTATTACTCAATCTGGACGCTTTTAATGGTAATTCAATCCAAAACTTCATTATATCTTCCCAGTCTAATACAACCTCTCCATACTACAGCCATTTGTTGACCCCGGTCATCCCCTTCACGACCTTTTCCCCCCGCGTGTCTGGGCAATCCGTATTCCAGTGATCATCATTTTAGTAGGCCTTGCCGTTGTAGGATCCTTCGTGAGTGTTGTAATGATACGAAGTGGGAAAAAGGCTAGGGCAAAGGCTGCGGCTGCTGCAGGGAAAAAGAAGGCTTAAGCGCCGATTTTGGGCATCTCATACCAGTCTTTATGTAGTGGGTCGCAAAAGAGATAAATAATACATAATTGCGCTTAATTTACTCTGAATTACTTTTTGTTCATATTTCGGTTTACAGATAACACTAATGAAAGGAGAAGCGGGTTCAATTCCGCCATACAACTTCTTAAATTAAATATTGTCAAGAATTTCAATACTTACCTCGAAGTCTCCCGGTATCATCATTTGTTTGAGGATGAGCTCGCTATTCTGATCGTATAACGGTTGCAATGACATGTTGCGAGTGTTATAAGAATGGATTCAGACACGCAAAGTTGTTTCGATCAGAGCCCTTGGGCGTTAATTACTCTTAAAACAATAGAATACATTGACAACCTAGCGTAAGATATACTGCAGGCTTTGTTGTGAAGTGCAAGATAGTCCTGGGATACATAAATTCAATTTCATAAATGTTTACAGCCATGGCAAGTCGTTACTAGATGTACAGTACAGACCGACAGATGGAGGGAAATACTTTACACAGGTGACAGACACACTGACATTAAAGGGATCCAGTGAAGGCAACAATTTTGCAAGACTGCTCAATTCTTTCGCATTCCGACACCCGTCTTGAAGCTTTATATGGCTGAATAATTAAACCTGTTCAATGTAAAGTCACTTCATCTGAACACGTGATAGGTCCAGAGCTCAACATTCATCATTATAATTATAGATCCCTCTTATATATCTTCACCTATTTTATATTTAGATTACAATATTCTATAGGGTACATATTACCTGTGAATTGTACGGTAACGATCCCGATCGGCTTGCTAGTTTGGTATGATACTGTATGTTGCTGTCAATTATTCGATGGAGGTTATCTTAGGCGCTGTTTGGTTGGCCACGACAGTTGAGTTCTCGAGCGGAACTATAGCAACCACTAGGGCCATCTCGCGTGAAACTAGACTGTGAGTTTCCGCCGTGTTCCTGGGGGTCATTGTGCTGTGTCTACAAGTGACGCGGCCTTCGATCTCAAGCAGGCTTCTGCAACATCTCCTAGGCGTGCACATTCCTAGGCGTGCACATTGCTTACTAGCCAAAAAAAGAGTATCCGGACAGGGGATCAATGCATATTATGCGCTATGCAGTATTCGGTATAATTTTTGTATGCTTGGCTGTGGATGTCCATGAGTCCAGTCCAAATTTCGTGACAGTGTCTAAATTTATTATGTCAGAAGTATCCGGGCAGTTGACGTAATGAATTTGGGTCTTTGCATCACCAATATGATAGGTCTTAAGATTCCAAGACTACTCTTAGGGGCGGCTGGTCTTGAGCTTTTCCAAGGATATCCCGAGGGCTGTTCTATAAGCTGTTCCGGAGGCTATTCCCGATGCTGTTCGATAGGCTGTTCTGGAGGCTGTTTCGAAGGCCGTTCCAGAGGTTGTCCCGGAGGCTGTTTCGAAGGCTATCCTCACTGCTATTATATATACACATAGGTATCGCTGGTTCGAAAAGTATTGGAACGCTGCATAAAACGTATGCGCTATTCGCCTTTTGGAATAGTGCGAAGTGGCTTAAATTTGCCCTATACAAAGAGCCAATAGCGCATACAATTTATGCAGCGTTCCAATACTTTCGAGTAATTATTCCCACCATCAACATTACTGGCGCCTCCGGAAGAGCCTGTCGAACAGCATGTCAATAGCCTCTCGAACTGCCTCCCGAACTGACTCTGGAACAGCACTACAATAGTAGTGAAAAAAAAACAGCAGTATCCTACCTCTGGTGGTGATACTTTCATTTGCACTTCTCACAGCTTCAAGATTTGTAGCTAACTTAGCACGCATGTGTGAAGCTCTTAAAACTGCATTTCAGCACACATTGATTTCGGTATTTCCATTATTTTTGAGATGGCCCTTATTGATAGTCGCTTGCTCATGCTATTCGTTATATGCGAATACCTTAATGCCACAATAGCTGCTTTTTTCTGGGGGGTTATTTCAGGACCTACGAGATCATTAGTATCTTCCTTACCAAGTATGATAGCTGAGTCTTTACTTACCTTTTTTGCTTTGCCATCCTTGTAATATTAATGTATAGAGGCTTTGTACTTGTATTTAGGCTGCTGCATGATCGAGGGTATAGTGGTACAAAGTATTGAAGATGCCAAATTCATTAGGTCAGCTGTCCAGATACTTCTGACATATCATAATAAATTTAGACGTTATCACTGGCCTCATGGACATCCACAGCCAAGCATACAAAATTATACCGAATACTGCATAGCGCATAATATGCATTGATCCCCTGTCCGGATACTTATTTCTTCGGCTAGCACAGCATGACTACATCACACCACTACATCGCATCATGACATCGACATCGCATTGCACCGCTAACTCAACCCTGAAAACATCCTCACTCCAGAAGTATTATGGAAGATAGGAATGGAAGTAGCAGTGTACATGTTGTTATTTTACAATAAACCCCTGTGTGGACATTTTAGCATTGCAAGTAAATGCATACTTACAGGAAGTCTATTTTTCTGCGAACCGAAAGCGTTCTTCGGTAGTACTTCAGATGGCAGCCATGTCCCTGCATTTGCCATGATGCAAAGCGATAACTGTGATGATTTGTGACATTGGTGATCGTAATTTTCTTTTTTTTTTTTATTTTTTTTTTCCTCGGTGCATCATGAGAATGTAGCAAGCAAACCTTCAAGTTCCGTTCTTTTTTGCACTGCATAGCCGTAGTTACGTAGTCAAATTGTAGCAAACAAACACTTCCCCAGTTCCAATTATACTTATATATTAAACTATCTCATATGACCTACTGCAACCAAATAGGGCCTAAAGGCTTTCATGCTTCGCTGGGGTTCGAGATGAGAATGATTGCTGGGCACGAGACTAAGAATCATTGGTATTTCCATACTTTTCAATTTCCCAATTCGGAAAAAAAAACATTCTCAAACTAGTTTTGGCATCCGACCATCGGGGTAGTCCGATGGTGAGGGAAGCACAGTTTACATATAAACACACAGTCACGATAAGGCTTCAATCAGATTTTCACGAGACTCTGATAACTGGCCTGTTCTATAGAAAGAGCTAACACAATCTAAAAGAGCCTTGGTTAACAAACAAGAAATGTTGAAGCAAAAACATATATGCTCAATTCTCCGAAACTACTAATTCGAAAGGAACGAGAAAATGCCAGAAACCCAAAACAAAGGGAAAAAAAAAAGAAAAAAGACACAGGATTGCCGGAGAAGTCATGAAGAGGTTCAAAGATCTTTTTCCTGAAATTGAACCTCTTCAAGCCCTATCATCAAAACGGCCAGCCAAGGTCTCCCAGAAGCAATAACCAAATCAACCCTTTTCCCCCAAATTCCCATTCACGCCAGTCAGAAACTTTTCATAACAAGAAAATAGAAACACAAGGCAGAAGAGAAATTAATCATAATACACCGCTTAATCAACCTCCTCCATAGTAGATTCGGTAGTTTCAGCAGCAGCAGCAGTAGCAGTAGCAGCAGGGGCATCAGAAGTGGTAGCCGGGGCTGCCTCCTCCTCGACGTTCTCAATATCCAATCCAAGGGCAACCAGGGAGTTGATGCGCTTGGCAAAGGCATTAGGATCTTCAAGAGTGAACCCAGAGGATAGGAGAGCAGTCTCAAACAAGAGTGTGCTAAGGTCGGACACGGCACGACTGTTCCCTTCTTCAACGACCTTCTTTTTAAGGGCCTTGATGATTGGCGAGGATGGAGAAATTTCAAGGGTCTTCTTCGAAGCCATGTATGAGCTCATAGATGTGTCACGGAGTGCCTGAGATTTCATGATACGTTCCATGTTGGCAGACCAACCGAACTGAGCAGTTCTGATGGCAGAAGGCCTGTCCTTGGACAGTTTGTGCGAGACAACAACCTTTTCGACCTTGTCACCAAGGATCTCCTTCAAGGTCTTCACCAATGGTTCATATTCCTTCTCAACCTCAGCACGATTGGCCTTCTCCTCATCAGTCTCCTCAAGCTCAAAGTCCTTGGTAATATCAACCAATTTCTTACCATCGAACTCCTTGAGCTGGGTCATAGCATACTCGTCAATAGGGTCAGTCAAGAAAAGGACTTCAAAGTTCTTAGCCTTGAGGACATCCAAAAATGGAGAGTTCTGGACAGCCTTGAGAGATTCACCGGTGATGTAGTACATCTGCTTCTGATGCGAAGCCATGCGAGTGACATAGTCAGCGAGAGAAGTGGTCTCATCACCAGACTTAGTAGAGTGGAAGCGGAGAAGTTTGGCCAAAGCAGCGCGGTTCTGAGAATCTTCATGAATACCGAGTTTGATGTTCTTGCTGAAGGCACTGTAGAACTTCTCGAATTGATCACGGTCCTCGGCGATCTCGTTGAACATTTCGAGAGTCTTTCTAACAATGTTCTTCTTAATCACCTTCATAATCTTGTTCTGCTGAAGAGTTTCACGAGAAAGATTAAGAGGAAGATCTTCGGAATCGACGACACCCTTGATGAATCCAAGCCACTCAGGGATCAAGTCGGTGCAGTCATCAGTGATAAACACACGGCGGACATAAAGCTTAATGTTGTTCTTAGCCCTCTTAGTCTCGAAGAGGTCGAAAGGAGCACGCTTAGGAACGAAGAGGATAGCACGGAATTCGAGTTGTCCTTCAACAGAGAAGTGCTTAACGGCGAGATGGTCTTCCCAGTCGTTGGAAAGGGACTTATAGAAGGACGCATACTCCTCTTGGGTAATGTCTATGGGAATATTTAGTATATCTTAATGAACTTAAGTTTCATAAAAATGCATACCTGATGGGTTTCGTGTCCAGATGGGCTTGGTTTTGTTGAGCTCTTCCTCAGTAGTCTTGTTCTCCTTAATCTTCTTAGTCTTCTTCTCCTTCTTCTCTTCATCTTCGTCGACCTCCTCAATCTTAGCCTTTTTGTCTTCACCTTCCTTGACTTCTTCCTCGTCTTCATCAGGAACTTCCTTCTCAATCTCCTTGGTGACATGGAGGAAGATTGGGTACGAAATAAACTCACTATCCAAAATCGTGTTAGAATAACACCACTATATAGAAATTAGAAGAGAACGTACGAGTGCTTCTTCACAACCTCCTTGATCTTCGACTCTTCAAGGTAGGAAAGCTGATCCTCCTTCATGTGCAAAACAATCTTGGTACCACGCCCAATCCGTGGACCCTCAGTATCAAGTCGAATAGTGAAGCTTCCTCCGGCACTGGATTCCCAGATGTATTGCTCATCATCATTAGACTTAGTAATAACTTCAACTTTATCTGCAACAAGATATGCAGAGTAGAAACCAACACCAAATTGACCTAGTCTTGGTTAGCACGTGATCTGGCTGCCAAAAACAGACATACATACCGATCATAGAAATATCAGCACCAGCGGACAAAGCCTCCATAAATTGCTTGGTTCCGGATCGTGCAATGGTACCAAGGTTGTTCACCAAGTCAGACTTAGTAAAACCGATACCGGTATCTTGAATTGTCAAAGTCTTGTTCGCCTTATCTGGAATAATTGAGATCTTCAGATCCTTCTCGGAGTCCAACACCGATAGGTCCGAGAGGGAGAGATATCGGATCTTATCAAGGGCATCGGAAGCATTTGAAATCAATTCTCTCAAGAAAACTGTAGAAATTAGTACCTGGAACCTAGTGGGTGAAGTTTTCTTTGATGACTCACTCTCTTTATTAGAATAAACGGTGTTAATAATGAGAGAGAGAAGCTGTGATATCTCAGCTTGGAACTCAAATGTCTCGGCCATATTCGGTATCGGTTCTGATAATTGAATAGTATGTTAGCGCCAACCACTAATTGAGTGGTGCTTTTATCGATAAGACTTCACCCCACTATGCAGGAGCAACAGTCTGGAGGGAACAAGACCCCGTCACAACACGCACGCCATGTGCCTTACAGGGAAATTCGACGAAATGGTCTCTGTAAAAACAGAAGAGGATGTAGTATACTCACAATTAACTAGTATAATAAGGTGAAGATAATGCTGACGAGTTAGGTCGACTGTGGCTCCGTCGATACTTGCGCTCGGTACTATGGATGGAGGAAAACAAATTGAATAGGAGGGCGTTTTCGAGGCACTGGCTTAGAATGAGAATCGGGGTCGTTGGATGGAGAATGGGGAGTCAGTGGTGAGGAAGGATGGGGGGTTTTGAAGGCGAGAGGGTCCATCATTGAGGCTGCCAAGACCGAATCTAAGAGAATCCGAGAGAAGCATCGAAGTAACTAGACGCACCCATGCGACTGACACCCCGCCAGCGGCGGGGTTCAAAGCCTTATTTCTGGCGTTGAGTCTCCAGGACTTACTGGAAACTCGCAGAAATTTCCATGGGCAGCATGAGTCTACGCGGCAAATGTTAGCTTCAGCTCAGGCCCGCGTTTCACGACGGCAATGGCCGCCACAATGGCGATCCTATCTTCTTCCACTCACATCAACTGCAGATACAAATGTGCCCGCACAGCCCAGTGCCATCTACCACTCTACTGGCTGCTCTTTGCTTGAACGGCTTTTCAAATCCAAGTGCATCAGTTAGTTGAATCCTTTAAGATAAGCGGATAGTGGGATACTGGCTGAACTCCCAATGGACAGTTTTCATTGTTTGTGGCCAACAAAGTGAGCATCTTGCTAGCCACATTTGTAGAAAGCCCATGCAGGTCGCAAATGGAGGTGGCGTATTATCTGAATGAGAGGATTACCAAGTGTGCAACCTCAAAGTGCCCCGGCTTATCAGATGTACTTAGATACTGTCTGCAACGGATAGGAAAACAGATCCAATAGCGATGAGCAAAGAGTAGTAAAATAGCGTGTTGAAGGAAGTAGTCCCGTGACTAAAGCTACAAGAATACAGCAACATTCAAGATTGATCATGATAGGTAAAATATAATTACAACAATTGATGCCCAACAAACTCCACTGCTAGCCTCATAACACATAAAAAAATTTATACAAGAACGTACAGATACCATGAAGAGAACTGGAGGAATTATGTATATCACCTATCGTATATTCAATCCAAACCACTCCGTTAATTCCGCACGGATCATGCCGTAATTCTTCAACGCCCATAGAGATGCTATCACAGCTAATATTCCTCCACCATAGCCCATGATTGTAACACCTCTGCCAACAGTTCGCAAGCTCCACAGGACGCCCAGCGGATCCTTAAGAGAAAAGCCACCCCATTCTTCAGATGTCTTCGCTTGGTTGCGCTTTGTTACTTCGCTCCCTGATTTAATCACTGCTGTAGATACTGACACTAACTGTCCATCAAGCACACATTCATTCAAACGCTCTGTCAACCATATGGCTCTTTCTCCTTTTGCTAAACGTTCGTATCTTTCCCTCTCCGCACGTAAGCTCTTTTGTAGGTCGCTAGCCCACTTTGCTAGACGAGCCTGAGCGAGTCTCTCTTCCCGTTGGGTATGGTCGGCAATTCTGGCCATACTGAAACTTGGAGATTGGCCATGCATCAATGATGTTGAACCAGGGTATATTGCAGGCGATGTGAGAGATCGCTGAGGAATACTAAGAGAGCCTGTGGATGCTGTTAGAGACCCTCGAGAAAGATCTTGAAGCCCCCTGGTGCTCCAGTTGATATATTTCTTTGCTGCCATATGCTTTAGCCAAGCGATATTGTCAGGTTCGAAAACATGTTGAATAAGGTCATCCAGCTCAGTCTCAACTAAAGGTGGAACGTAATCAGGTGACATCAATACACTTGCATCCATGTTTTCTTGATCACTCGAGATGGAAGATGATACTGCAAATGGAGCGCAAGGTTCGGAGGCCCCTAGGACATCATCATATGATTTCCCAAATAAAAAAGGGCGTATTCCAGCCGCCTTTAGGTCGGAAAGGATAGATAACTTCAATGCATTGATCTGTTGAGGGGTTAGGGAGTCGGCCTTCGCAATCACAGGCAATAAATTTGTTAATGGGGAAAGCCGGCGTATGTATTCGACATCCACAGGTTTAAGCCCTTTACGACACTGAATTAGAACGAGATATTGGCATTTATTATGTCCATAACAGGGACTTACTATGTAAGATAACATAGAAAACGATGTCCACCTGTGGAGTTCCATTTCCTGAAAGTAAGGACAGCAGATCACCATCACCTGTACTCAAGATGGTGGAAGTTTTTTCCATTTGCGCTTCGACATATTTTACGACCGGTTCAACAAATTCGGCGAACTTCGAGCCTGGTTAGCCTAAATTTAAAGCCCAACCAAAGTAGAAGCTTACTGAAATACCAGATCCGTAGCCTGGTGTATCCACAAAACACAAGTTCCTCTCAAGAACAGCGTCATGGGCAGTAGTACTAGATTTCCTTCTTCTAAGTACTTTGCTGTCTTCATGCCCACTCCACCAATGGGGATAAGGCTTAGTGCTAGCATAAACTTCCGTAATACTCCTCGTGGTTTCCTCCTCTGCCCTACTGGATAATGTGTAGTATGAGGAATAGGTAGAACTTAAGCTTCTGTTTCTTCCTGAGGCAACTTGTGTGAATATTGGGTCAACATGGACGATATCCTGGCAGCTTTGCACAATAGCCTTAATAAGTGATGTCTTCCCAATCCCTAGAAATAGGTAAAATATTAATGTCAATGCCTTTATTGGATTGTCAGTCCAGGTTTACCTGAATCACCCGCCACCAGAATCTTCAGCTTTCCAATGCTCTTTCCCCTCTTCGTAAATGGCCGCCGCGAGGGAATTTTGATAGTGGGCATAATAAACTGAGGAGGTGGCGTCAGAGTATCACTGTTGGACATCCGCCTCTTCTCTCTTGGCCTAGGAGCTGGTGACGCTGTGGAAGAAGGAGGGGGGGAGCCTAAAAGAGAATCCTCTTCCTCACCACCAGAAACCACTGCTTGACTTGCAGCTTCAGAGAAATCGTCGCATGACCTCGGTGACTTCAGTGTGCCCAGCAAAGGCGATTCAGGTGGTGAAAGATGGGCCAACTTGCTCCGATGTGAGCCCATATCCGAGGCATCTGCCTGATTCACGGCGGAAACATTCAAGTCCATTTTAGTGCTGCCATGTTCCATGTCCCTGCTGCGAAGCCCTTCGCCACTCAAATCCTCATTTTCAGTTCGCGCCTCCCTTTGTTCCCTCTTAATTTCTAAATCATCCTTCAGCAAAGTGTCATTACTCCCTCCACGCTCCCCCCCAATGATCACAGTGCTTCCTGCTTCTCCAGTAGCACCGCTACTACTCAGGCTATGCACCCCAAACCCGCCCACCGACCCCAAGCTCCCTGAAGAGTTGCCCATAGCAGCGGCATTTACAGTCGCTTCGTCTGCCAAAAAGTACGTCATCGATGAAGCTCCCGGACCATGTAGCTCTTCAACAGAGGATGTGGACCCGCCGAAGCCACCATTGCTGTTGAGGGATGCAGAAGCCGAGATAAATGATTCAGTCCCATTAACAGATGACGTTTTCCGAGGCCTCCCTTCACTCAAAGGAGAAACATCCTTTGTACTTGGCCTCATGCTGCTTCCCGATCCAACGCCGGCGCCTGTCCACAATCGGTACGTAACAGCGATCCTCGTTGTGATTTCTTATTCCTCTGTATGCAGCGGAAAAGAATTAATGAGCGGCCCAAAATGGCGTGTACCTTATAACTTGAATTCAAGGTAGAGAGATTCGAGAGGGCTATGCTGTGCGGCACTTGGGTCAGTGGCCAGCCAAGTACACAAGACGAACAAACCGAAGCTTGTGACTAGCTTTGACACTAACCTCATTAGCCTTTGTCAGCATCAATATTCTTTTAGCAATAGGAACCCGCTGACCAGCGAAGAGTGGATCTCTAAACGGGACTTTTGGCGAAGAATGAGGATCGAACCGCTGAGTGTGTTGAGGGGATGCGTGGTGGAGGAGAAGGTATATGTGGCGGGGAGGGGAGGGGCTGTAGAATGTCCTACCTAGCTGGACATTCGACTTTGCACAAGGTATGTCAAGTATGTACAATACTGGAGGCTGCGCTGCAGGGATGAGCGCCATGGGCAAGGAATGCCCATCGTCATGGGACACTATTGAACCACTGGCGGACGAAACATGCTCACTCACACTTATGCTGAGGCGGGAAGAACAACCAGAGCTCCCTACTGATTGGCTTCACCTAAAAGATAGCTGGAGAGTGACAGGATAGTACTTGGTTTCCCGACGCAACTATTTGCATATTCTTTCTTCCCGGCAAGTCTCATCACATTCTACAAATGTTTACGGCCCGGTGGTATCGTAAACTCAGTCGGATCGGTCGAGGCTGGCACGAGATCAGCCCAGATGGCACTATGCATCATCCATCTAAATTTCCGCCGAAGTAATTACAAGGTGGTTCCAGCCATGTTCACAGAACGAGACTAGTTCAGAGATGCTATGGGGAAAAACGTAATGTATTTGCCTCCGGTAAATGTTCAGTTGATTGTGCTTTGCCAAGACGGCAAAGGTTGTTGCAGTGTCGCTGAAGAGGTATCGATTAGTGGTATTTATATCGGCATTGGCATATTCACCGGTTGTCACCTCGTACCAAGCGCAGCCGCAGTCTCGGGCTCAGCTATATCTTCGAAGTAATTGAGTGAACGTTTCATATACTCAATCTGCGTTACAATACCTATCTGTCTCCCTCTCTTGCAACGGAGACCAAGTATATCTCTCCAGATATCAAGGCTACCTGGCTGTCAGGAAGTGAGGGTCATCCACGTCTCCACACCCGGTGCCGAGACCAAGGTTAGAGAGCACAGCACTCAGTTGCAACCTCACTGAATATCGAAAAGCATGTCTAGTCAAAATAAGCGGTTCAAACCAACAATACATAGAAAAAAATAATGGAGAGATTGAGAATTCTAAGGCAGGACTTCTACTAATGCATTTACACAAAAAGTCTTGGACCCTGTTTGGTTGCAGTAGGTCGTATCAGATAGTTTAGACCAGGCAGGATACGACGTAAGAGGTGCAATTGGATACGACGTAAGAGGTGCAATTGGAACTGGGGAAGTGTTTGTTTGCTACAATTTGACTACGTACCTACAGATATGTAGTGCAAAAAAATCGGCAACTTGGAGGTTCGTTTGCTACATTCTCATTGTGCCCAAAAAAAAAAGAAAAATTGGATCCCGCGACCACCAATGTCAAACTTGTCAATTGCAGCTATTGCATTCCGAGTTTCAAGCTACTACTGCTATCACTATCACTGTCTATGCCTTCTGCTAGCGCACTCAATCAGCCTACCCAAAATGTCAGAACCACGAACAAAGTGGACCTTCCAAAGGACGCCGTGGGTTTGCTGAAAATAGGCCCCATGTAAGTACGCATTGCCTTGCAATAAGGGTTATCAGCTTTGCGTCACGTAACCGTTACGTGAGGTTACATGACATAAGCAAATGCTCTGATTGGCTGATTTCGTAACGTGAGACAGCCGATCTTCGTTACGCAACGTAACCATGATCACGTAGCCAAATCGTCGCGTTACGACCATAACCTTGCGTAACTTTTGGTAACGCCAAGGATATGCGCCTGGTTTTTAGCTGACTACAGGCACCTTTGACCGGTCTTTACCTAAATCAGCAACACATGGATGCATATGCATAAGCACGTGTCTACCACTTCATGAGCATCCCCAATCTACGCATGAAAGCTCTTCAGTTTCTACCATCATGAGCCAGCAAACGTCTGCTACAATCACAGCAAGTTCACAAGCTGTTACTCCGTGCTCTGCTATCCCCTCTGGTATCTGAATTAAGTAGCATAGATATGGCATGAGTCTCGATTGCTATCATTCGATTTTGGCTCTCTCCGATATGCGGGGCATGTTGATGTTACGGACGTGACGGTAACGTAGGTTACGCAGGGGACATCAGCGACCCTCCTCTCATTTGGGCTTAGCGGGTTGACAGGGGTTACCTAACGGAACGGAACGTAACGCAAAGCTGATAACCACTAATGTTGATGTCTGCATAGGAGTTTTATTGTAAAATAACAGCATGCACTCTGTTATTCTATTCCAATTGCCAATAATAGGTCTGGAGTGAGGATATTGTGAGGGTTGAGCTCTGCCATAATAGTGGTACAATGCATTGTCTATGTCATGATGCAATGGCAATATCATGATGCGATGCAATAGTGTGATGCAGTTTGCTATACTAGTAGACCACTCTTCTTTTCCGAATCAAATGTCAAAACCTGTAGTGTCTGGTTCTGGATACCCGGTACTTGGCTGCCTTTTGATGTCTCTACTACCACCTTGCAACATACTCCTAAACATAGGTTCGAGACTGCTGAACATAGTCTGCTGCTATGCAAACAGCAATTACAATAGCATATTCATGACATAGCACTGTAACTACATACATAATAATAATGAGGATGGCGATCCAGAATGGGTACAGAAACAGTTGTCAAAACAGGTGTGGAATGACCAATAAAACAGCTTCCGAAACTACTGTCTAAACAGCTTCTGAAATAACTATTAAAACTCCTGCCAAAGTGACCGTCAAACGGCTACCGAAACGGCTGCCGAAATGGTTGTCAAAATTGCTGCCGAAATGACCATCAAAACGGTTGCTGAAATGGCTGCCAAATTGGCTGCTGCATGGAGGTTAAAATGGTTGATGCAATAGCTGTCAAAATAGCTGTCTATACGAGTATAAAGGTTATCAAAATGCTTGCCAAATAGAATCCAAAACAGCAGGTGGAGCAAGCAACCGTGATGAGGTAGCCATGATAGCTGGATGGGGGGGTCCCCAAGACTGCTGCTCTCGCTAGCCAATCTAGACGTACACTAGTGTATACAAGATATTGCATAGGCATACTATACATTAGTCTGGTGTCCCAATACTTTCGAAATGACCTAGTACGGCTCGAGGTTGTCATTACAAGCATAGAGTGTTGTTAACAAGTACAGTACCTTGCTACCAATTATTTGTGGCCTGACTAGTTCGAATCAGCACGGACTGCCTATTAGGATTCGACAGCTTGCGGGATGGTAATACTTGACAAGGGTACTTTCAGCAAATCCTGCGTGATTGAAAGCTCGAGCTCTCAGATGTACTGAGGTGCTTCAACGACTTCTCTCATGAAATCGCAAAATATGCACATGGGAACTTTGTCATTATTGAAGTACTTAAGGAAGCGGGATCTTTATGAGCTGGCCGCCTTGATAACGTTTCTCCGTTTTCAAGACATCTGGGGAAGGATACTATAGAGATTGCTGGAAGATTCCTGTATGGAATTGTGAAGGGGGCTGATATGATCTGGGATCTACAACTGGAAGGTGAGACTTTTTTTTTTTTTTTTTTTTTTTTTTTAATCTATTGATACGGGCAAAAACCAGGCCTCCCCCCCTCAACACACAGAATAAAAAAAAAAATCTTTGGCCTGGACCGAGTCCTAGCTTGCAGCCGTATTTTAAAGGGTCGATAGGCTACACTTTCATGGTTTGTATTCACCTTTACATTTAGTTTACTGAGGACTTGCCATCAGCATTATAGTTTACTAGATAAGTATGCCGCCCCAACCTAACGATCACCAGCACCCCAGTCAAACTTTCTACCTGAAAATGATATTTACAGTACTACTCGTATCCCCCTGAATTATTGCACGCTGCAAGCAAGCTGCATACAGTGCAGTATCCAGGCCGATTACCAGATCTCAATCCTATTGAGGATATCTGGAGAATGATCAAGACAAGGATAAACAAGAGCTACTACAGTAGAGGGGGTGTGTCAACAGATTCAGGAGGAATGGCAGAAGATGAAGCCGGAAGAGATTTTGAAGCCTGTAGATAGTATGACTGAACGAGTTAGAGCTGTAATTGCTGTCAACGGCGGCCACACAAAATTCTAATATACATTACGGTATGCAGCTTGCTTGCAGCGTGCAATAATTCAGGGGGTTACGGGAAGAAGTTGGGCGATGAATTCCAGCATCGCTTTCCTGCATAATCCGTCACGAACCAGATTGCGCTATGCATTAGTACTACCTCGCAGTTCCTTAAGCTTGGGAACAAGGCCAACCACACTAGGGAACGGGAACAGCCAGTTACACGTCTACGGCTCGAGACTGTACTCTAATTACCACCCATCTAACATTAAGTTATTTAATTACCAAAGCAATACTTTGGAGGAATATCAAGGAAAGCCCGTGCCATGTTCTGCGCCATCTGTCCTGCCAAAGAGCCCGCTACCGCGTACGGTAAAAAAGTCTCGACACCATGTTCATTTAGCCTTGATACAAAAATACATAGCTTCTTCAGTGGGGACCTATCATACTCTCTTCTGCATAAATGTGTGCAGCTGTCTCATTCCCAACCCTAAGTAAGCCTGTGGATTTACTTACGCACCAATTTTCCCAACCTGATATATTCGCGTAGCCCCACTTGCCTAAATTCACTGCAGCAGCCTTTTCCTGAGAAGCTGCCATAATTGTGACTTGTCGCCGTACAAAACTTGGAGCCATAGGGATGCCGACTTAAATGGCAAGGATATGGAAAAAGTAGTTCAAGAAAAATTCAAAGTTAATGAGTTGATATCATAAGGTTTCCAACAGAGATATTTCCTGTAGTCAGTATTTGACGATATATAGTAGCGCTTGATTACAGGTAAAAACTAGTATTTACAGCCTGAGAACACGCGCTAAGATCACCAAGACAGCTTAACATACGATCAGCCGCTTTACATCTTTTGAAGTTTTGCTTTTCGAGCGCGATAAAAAAAATTGCACAACTTGAAATGTAAATGCAGAACGATGGTAGAGTCGTATAACGTGCCCTTCCCCAAGTCATTTACACAAACTTTGGGACACAGATGGCATAACATTAGACACCCGACCATTAAGGAACAAAACGAGGAAGCACAAATTGGGGAAATGGGAAGCGCAAACGAGGTCACAAACACAAATGAGCCAATCAATGCAACCCCCACTCGCCGCCCTAGTAAGAAGAGCACAGTAGATAAAAGAAAAGGCGAAGCCCATCATGCTTAACGGGTGAAGCCTATATCATATAACAAAACATGCTAACCCTATTCCGTGAAGAGAAATGTGCTGTGGTCAAGAATTCATGACGCTCAATAATCATTACTCACATCCACCAAGCGGGCCTACTGCGGTTATCGGACATAATTGGTACCGAGACAGGCTGTGACTTCTCAGAGATTTACCAATAGGCATTGGAACCCCAAATGAAGCTCAATTCCAGCCTCATTGCCAGTCGTGAGATCGTAGCATGGCCGTCAAAACATATCGTGGTAACTTCATGGCATCCTCCAAAAGATTTGAAAATTATAGAAGTGAAAAAGCAGTGAATAGGAGAATCAACGCAGAGACAAGAAATAGCAGAGAAAACCAAGGAAACCGTTTTGTGAAAGAGAAAAGAAAATGGGAAAAGAAGCCTAATAAGATACTGATAATGACATAACACAACAAACCAAAGCACATCACATAAGAAAACCCAAAGAAAAAAAAGGAAATTGGTTTATAGAGCATTCGCCTTAGAGATTTGAACCTACAAAAAAATTGGTGAGTGTTATATCCCACACCTCAGGCTCGTTGAGCGAGGAGGGGCTCATACCCTTATTGAACAAACCTTGATGTTGATAGCTTAGTTTGTGCTAGACGCTCCTCGACCACGGGATGGATATCCACCTCTACCACTACCGCCGCGAGCACCGCCTCGCCCGCCTTCACGAGCATCACGTCCATCAAAAGCCCTCTGATAACCACCTCTGCCGGAGCCTTGTCTTGAATCACCGCGTGGTCCACCAGCAGGGCTGCGGCTACCATAACTACTAGGGCCATTAATCCTCGCAGAGGGTCGACGCTCCTCCACATGAATGTTGTAATCGCCAATGCGAAGAGGGCTAGCTTTTATTGCGCTCTTGACCCCTGCGGGAGAATCAAACTCGACAAACGCACAGCTCTAAAACTAATGTTAAATGGTAAGACAAAAATGTATGTATGGTTTAACTTACCTTCAACCTGTACACCTCAAAGCTTTTAATAATTCCGAACGTGGATAGAGTTTCTTTCAAAGCGTTAGTATCCACATTTTCGGTAACGTTCTTAACATATGCCTGTAGCTGGAGATCACCAGCGCCTGCAACTGAGATAGGTCTGCCGTGTCGTCGAGAACTGTCAGGGACGTTCTGCCACCCTTGTCCGCTGGAAGCCGAAGTTGGTGAAGACACCAAAGCAGCTGCCGTGGGCTGAGTAACAGATGGCTGCGTAGTTTGCGCTGCTTGAGTAGTTTGTGTAGTGGGCGCCACTACAGGTATAGCAGGTTTTGCGCTCGATGTGGATGGTGCAAGAAGGGCAGCCCAGGTAGTTGGTTTTTGCTGTACAGGGGGTGGAGCTGGGGTGGCGGGCTTCTCTACCACCGGCTGCGGGGGAGGAGAAGCCACTGGTGTAGGCACAGCTGGGGCTTCGACAACAGATTCATCTGTCGGAGCTTGCGCAGGCTCCTCAACTGGCTCGGGAATAGGTTCTGGCTCTTCAACAGGCTCAGCCTGGGGTTCCTCAACAGCTGCAGCCGGCGTTCCATTGACAGGTTCAATAACTGGCAGAGCAACTGGAATTTCCGGTACTGCAGGAGCAATGACCACTGGCTCCTCTTGCTTAACTGGAGCTGGCTCTGGCTCTGGCTCTGGCTCTGGCTCAGGCTCAGCTTCTGCAGGGATGCTCGTTTCTTGGCTCTCTTCAACAGGTTCCTCAACTGGAGCTTCTTCAGCTGGAGCAGGTTCCTGGGGCTGTGCCTCTTCCTCTTGGTAACCTTCACCATTGTCTTCGAACAGAGCTTCTTCCTCCTCTTCCTTCAAATAGCGGAAAATATCATTCAAGACAAAGTAACCGTTTACTTGCTCAGCAAGGAAGAAAGTCTGAACAAATCTCCTGTTGGGCCCCTTGTCGTTGCACATTTCACCCATTACTTGGATGAGGATTCCGTTATTAGCAGAAGCCTGGGAATCGACATTGGTCACTCTGACTTTGCAATCTTTGAAATTGAGGGATTTGATTCGCTCAGCGATTTCCTGAACAGTGACAGTTAGACACGTACTTATCAATTGGATACAGGTGAACTAACATGTCGGCCTTGAGCCATGGGTAAAACCTCGCCTTCATCCCCCCATACTAATGTTGATTTTTTGTTATAAAACAACTGCATATATATTAGCTACATTCGAGAAGCATGGGTTACTCCAGAATCTATATACGTACGTTGACTTGGTCAGGGTCCTGATTCAAGATAGTATAGTATTTCTCAACGAAATACCAGCCAACCTGGTCAGGTGGCTGGGTATTGCTAGAAGCAGTTTGACTCGTAGTAGCAGCATTGCCTGAGTGTGGTTGAGCAGTTTCGCCCTGCTGAGGGTAACCGTTGGACGCCATGTTGTGGGCAGAACTTCAGAAGCAAGGGAAAAAAAATTCGGTATATCAATTTCTCAGGTCGTCTTTACGTCGACTCACAGAAATCCCCCAAACTTGGCTGCACGATATATATTAGTATCACATATTCCAGAATAGTTCAGTAACGCTCACACAATTCGACAAGTCCGGAAGTACTAATCTCGTGACGTGGTTTTGGATTGTTCGGAACAGACAAGGGCAAGTGTGGGTGGAGGTTGTGGTTTCAAAGGAGGGGTGATTGTGATGGATGACAGTGGTCTTAGGGCTCAGTAAATGTGTTGACACAGTCCAAGGATGGAAAGGAGGTGGTCAACTATCGTCGTAAGTTAACTGGTCGGCACCGTCAAAGGGTGGAGGAGCTGATTATGAATTTGATGGAGACAAGGAAGAAAGACTGAGGGGATGTGGGGTGGGAAAATTGGAACCCAATGATTAAACTTTTTTTTCCACTCTGTGGGACTTGTTAGTGAAGGCTGTGAACTCTCTATACCGCTAGGCGTACAAGAAGTCACTGGCAATTGGGCCTAGCGAGAGCCATCAATCAAATGAAAGGCTAAGAAACAGCTAACTAGTAAGGCCTCCACAATTACAAAGTGCCCCGTTCCCTGCGTCTATTGGAACGAACCGCTTTGCCACACAGAAGGGATCTACGGGCACACAGCAGCCCTCGTGTTTGGGAGATCTCTGCAGCATTGTCCCGTAATTTTCAACTGCGCATGCTAGTTCCAGCTATCAAACTTTATACGATTGTACAAGATGTAAGTATGCATCGGTCTGGAAATGTACACTCTTACAGTTCTAAGTACTTGCAAGGCAAACATTCTAGAACAACAAAGCAAAAAGACTAAAATGCACCCCGCAAACCGCCATCGTCGCACAGAAGAAGCAATAGATCCAAACTACCTAATGTTGAACCAAAACAGCAGACATTATGTGAAAACAGAGTTCGTGACATGATGGCCAGAAATAATAAACCAGAGTTGGCACCTACAGAAAACTGATACAACTGATAAAGAAACAGAACGAAATTCTGCACGTGCCCCAGTCAATGCGGACCAGATCCAATCTTCGTAAAGTGGTATCTAGCATTATCTTGTGACACGAAGCAGTAAATGCGTCGCCCCCTCGATCATACATTCTAAACTTGCCAACCGGTACTCGTGCTCGACACCACAAACTACTTGATCATTCACAGTTTCCCTTCACCTCCCCCGTTATTGTGCCTTTGAGGGAAGTGTAACTGTAGCCCTCCTTGAGGGCAGTGCATCCTGTCCACTCATTCTTCTTCGAAGTGCTCTGTCCAGTTTGGCTCCCAGTGCCAACTTGGCAATCACCTCCGATTTCTTCTCACTGGGGACGAATCTTTGCTTTTGCATTCTGCTGTCTTCTAGTCGTCGAAGGCCAGTTTCGATTTCGGCAAATCGCAGTTCGTCGGTGGAACATAATGAGTTTGTTGTTGAAGGTGTTGAAATGGTAGATGAACGATGATGAGGCTGTGTGGCAATTAAGCATTAGTTAGAGTAGATA
Organism: Kalaharituber pfeilii; assembly: GCA_015179045.1. Classification (NCBI taxonomy): domain Eukaryota; kingdom Fungi; phylum Ascomycota; class Pezizomycetes; order Pezizales; family Pezizaceae; genus Kalaharituber; species Kalaharituber pfeilii. The sequence continues at coordinate 518,451 of WHUZ01000007.1, read as the reverse complement.
AAATAGATTGACTGGAAAGCTAACAGCAACCAAGATAGGCCTTGAAGATTCCAGGGATCGTGGCATATTGAATATTCTGAACTAGGTCTGTAAAACGAGAGGTACAGGGAACGAGAATAAAATGCAACTGTTAGGCGCCCTTCGATGACAATTTGAATATGGATGTAGTTCAACAAGAGATGTTGCGGAAATAACTAACTGAATCTCTTTGAATGCTGGAGGGGAGGGAAAAAAATCTGGTTTTAAGATACCGCAACGGCAGCAGACGTTGGTGTCTTTTCAAGGGGGTGGTTCGAAACGGTTCGAGACTGGTTCAAAACTCCTTGGGGATCGTTCGGTTTATATTAATTTGGGCTTATTGGTGTCTAACCTCAACTTCCATGTGGCTTACAAGGGATATGTAGTATGTGCTACTAAGGATGCATCAAGGGTTCATACCCATATTGCTCCACAAGCCCGACTGGCATTGAATTTCTCAGGGTCTGATTCACCGCGGATATGAAGCATCAATGTAATTGCCACCAACAATGTAAGGATACGAGCTCAAGCTCTCTGAGAATATGAGCTTCGAGAATCCCAAATGCATCCAACAGCACTCTTATTACCATCTTAGGCATATCATTTCATTAGTGGCTCTTGATTTGGCACTTGCTTAACTCTAACAAAGGCGTAGGGATGGTGATATTGTAGTCTCGTGAACCAGACCCTATTCTGACAATATCACATCAGCCATCCCTCTATTGAGTGGAAGAAAGCAGATTCTATGTAGCTGCTGCGGCACATTCACGAACTACGCGCTCCAAGTTGTCGACTGTGGATAGGAGTCCGCCAAAAGCACTGAAGCGCTGTAGTGTTCCTTCTTCATGTTTTCCAAGTTCGTGTAAAAAGTATCAAGCCCCGTCATATACGAAGTAAGCATTGCAGTCGAAAATCTGGAAGATTGTAACTTCCATTTGCACATGATGCTAGTGTACCGGTGGAAGCGAATCTCCATTGGCGGCTGTATCTCCCATAGTCTATTCTATATTTCCATCAACTTTGATGACTATGTTAGGTTGGCGCTATCTCTAAGATCTCGGCCTACCACAGCCACAGTACCTAAACCAAGATACAGATCCATGCAGTTGCCATGTGGGCGACGCACGAGTTGCCTGGAAACATCCTCTCAAGTCAAAGATAACTCTAACCCATGCACTCCCCCGACTCCCGAGCTTGGCAGCGAAGAGAAGTGCGTAACGAAACGGTTCATCCTCCACTGACCTTCGTACATAGCTACCGCTCTCTCTCAACGCCAAATTCATGCGGCCCATCAAAATAGAGCACATCTTCATCCACCACTCTTTTCTCGTTATCCAGTTCTTCAAATAGTGGGGCCAATCTGCAAAAGTCTTTGCCGAGTATTCGCCAAATATCGCCTGTCATAACAAATCCGTAGGATCCGCCTCTGCCATTGCTGTCACTCGTATCTTTCATGAAAAACATTGTTTCATTGTCTGCCGATAGATGTCTGCTTTGCTTCTATGATGAGCACAAACTTTCTTCTATCACAGAAATGTGACAAATTCCTCCATGTCTCCTATGTCCCCGTCTATAGAGACGTTCTCCTTCTCACTAACTAAATGTACATTGTTGCGTCCCGTACTGCACATGACATCTCGGAGTATTGGTTATGGTGGCATAGCCAAGTCATTGATGTTCGCTTCTTTGAACGTCGGATCTACATCCGTAGGTATCCTATGATTCTAAGATATCACACTATCTGCTTGTACACTTCCTCTTTGGTCTCCTTGAGCTTCGAGATAGCAACCGAGGCCTCGCTATATTTTACTTTCTTATTCATTTATATATATAGGTAACGCGTGTCTGCTTTTTTGCGCTTGCCAACATACTGTCAATTGGCATCATTGTTTGCATGAATTGTCGAATTTTAAATCCTAATCTCTCCTCTGGTTCTACCTCGGTCATCTTGGAATACGGAATATTCCAATCGAGATTTCTCTTCTTCTGGTTCGTATTGTGGGGTTCTGCCGACTGCAGCTGGTCAATGAGAACTTGACTTGCGTCTAGATATCCAGTTCTTTAAAATAAAAAACCTACCGTCAGAAACCCAGCCTCTCTTCCCTGTCAAGCTCGAGAGTCGGTGTGACTAGCACTTACCAGTGACTTGGATCCCCAATCGCGTCGAAAAATAAGTAACTATCCGAGGCTGTCTGGTACAGTCTGGGCGAGTCGCAAAGCGGAGTCCACAAATACTTCTGGTTTGTTCCAAGAACTCACCGTTGAGGGAAAATGCGTAACATCGAATAAGTGAGGACAGGATTCAAAAATAGGGCAATAGACTCCCACCATTACAAGTAAGCTGTAGTAGCAATAGGAGCGGCGTAGAACTCCTGCAGAGTTGTCGCACTTGTTTACCGTTGGCGCTTGTGGACGCTGGAAGCCTTACGGCGGTTACGGCGCTCTTGGAAGTACTTGGTTAATAATAGAAGTAGTTGTAGTCTGTTTGGCACGGGTAGAAGATGCAAAATCTTGTAACCGGATGGGGGGGAATGCAGCAAAGCACCTATGCTATTTGCAGTCCTCTTATCAGCTAAAGTCCCAAGATCTCTCCAGTCTCGAACCAGACTACCGAGACTGTCTGTGCCTTTTGGATTTTAGGCAATAGGCTCCCTGACTCTAGGCTAACAACAACCGCAATACCATGTGACTAGCCTCCCAGTGCTGAAAAAATGCTGCTATCATGAAGGCGATTCTGATGGCTTGCCCACTCTAGAGACCTGCTCTTAATCGCCTCTACAACTCCTGCAAGGACATCCGCAGCGGGCAACTCTAGCCTCAGTCGTTCCCCGTTGGTAATTTCAAAAAACTCAGCTTCTCCTCTTACTCCACCAAGGTTTATAATGCCAACACTCTTTCCCTTCTGTGCTACCTCTCTGACCAACTTCCAAGCGCTGTATGTGGCTAATGAACTGCCAATGACTAATATCCTATCACAGTCGTCCACTAACCGATCTGCTTCATTTCTTTGGACTTGCTGCACACTTTCTCCAAAGAAAACAACGCTAGGCTTCAATATACCCTTCGCGTGTTCAGTTTTTGATAGAGAGTGTTGTTGAGACAGATGCGACCCATCTTCATCAACTTTAACTCCGCCTCCATCCAAACATTTTGGGCATGGCGGGTATCGAAATTTTGTATATGGCATTCCTGGAAGGTCAATATCGCCGTCGGGATTTGTTCTGATACGTCCCTCCCGTGTGCTTTCAGCACTGAAAATCCCTTTTCTCTGAGCATCTTCGAGGAATTCAGACCAAGCGAGGTTCAAAGAAGCAAGTTTCTGCTGAAACTCGTCTCGAGGGTATAGAGAGGAGCAAATGAGACAACCAACATGTCGTAACGTTCCATGTATTTCCACAATCGGTGGCTCAAGCATCTTGTTTGCTGGGCTCGAAAGGTAATCAAACACAGCTCTGCAAGAGGGAGTAACATGCATGGAATTGAGCGCTATATGCGATATGTGGTGTAGCGAGTCAATATCTAAAGGTTATGTTAAAGGAGCTTGCTTTTGATTGTCAGGCTGTGGGCTGCAGACTTTGCGTAATGATTCCGCTTATGAGTCTCATCTTGCTCAATCTTGCAATAGCTAAATGCGCTTTATTGGGTCTGGCCTTTTCCACAGTAGGCCAGCCCAGAAAACTCCGTGCCCAATACCTGTGAGTTCTCTTTCAGCAGTTTATATTGCAGGTCCCGCAATAGGACTAACCGATCCAGCATCAGGGGGTGCAAGTACCTTTTCCTAGCCTCATGCTTTGCAATGAACTCCCCATAAAAGATTGGTCTGTATCGCTTGTTCAGCCTGTAGATGCCATTTTCGCCACGGTAATCGGCCAGGCCGCTGTCAACTGAGACTCCCGCACCCGTCAACAGGAGCGTACGGCCCCTGGAGCTAGATTCGTCGGGAGTAAAAAGTTTCGGAGAACTGCAATGGCAATAGGAAGATTGGTTGCCGCGGACGGGTGTATGATCGGAGGAGGGAAAGGTGTGGTGTACGGAATTCGGATACTAATTGACATCGGGGGAATGGTGATAGCGGAAGATACTCAGATCCGCACTCACAACGTCCTCTACAGAGAAGCTATGAAAGCCTATCTACTTATGAAGCTCATGCCCTGCGATACGGGATATATCGGGACTGGGCTCCGGAGCCTTCCTCTTAGCTTCGCTATTTGGGGGGTGTAGCCGGCTCGGGTGGGGGGTGGGGCTCTGCGTGCCAAGCAACATCGCATCTGCTATCATATCGTCCTCATGCCGTCCCTTCATGCAGAGTAGTCTCGTTGCCAATGAAGACCGATGCAGGCGGATGACGCCGGAGGAATTTACAATTTGCTACTGGACTGGCCCGACTTCCAATTCAACGGCGAGTACGGGGGGAAACTTGCGTCGCGGCTGCATTCTTGTTGAGGCACTCGTCGATCAGCGAGCAAGATTGAATATTAGTCTGGTTGAGCGAGATAAACCCGCAGACAGCAGCATTACACGATGATGCTTGGGGTACTCGCACGCGCATAATATGCGTGCCAAAACAGGCACATATATAAGAAGTGTACGAGTACGAGTACTGTAGAGTACTTGCACTTGTGCCACACTATATTTCAGGCGCGAGAGAATCGTAACGGGGGGGGGGGGGGGGGGGGGGGTCAGTCATGCGGACGGGGCTGACTGTACTTGGCTTGACAAGCTGGGGTGGGGGGGATGTTGCAAACCCTCCTAGCTTCATATGATAGCTCTATGTAAGCTCCGGCTGCAAGCAGTTGGTGACGTTATTCGCATTGGCGAACAAACAATGCCAACGCCGACAGCAGAGCGCCTGGGGGTGCAGCCAGGCCCTCCACGCTGGACGAGGGCTGGGGCGGGGGGGGGGGGGGGGAGCAGGTGACCACGAGCTTGGCATGATCAGGCCTCCCAGCGGCCGCAAACGCAAACACAGAAGTGGGTTCGCTATGAATCTCGAGGCTGCCTAGTTACAGCACTTGGGGGTAGTCTCATCTCATACCAAGCCCCTAGACTTGGGTTGGGGGAGGGGCCACAGCGATTCGGTCGCCCCTGCAGATGTGCGCTGTGATTGCCGCACGAGTACTTTTCGTCATCAGGCCTGGCCACTTGGGCTGGGAATGGGGGCCAGGGCGCCCGCCGTGGTGCCCAGATGCCGGGCGCCCAGGACGCCATGACGCCCAGCCCGCCAGCCCGCTTTGGGCCACACCTTCATTCACCTCGCTGCCGCAGCAGCCCGCATGGGTAGCGACGGCGGCCAGCAGCTCTCGACCGCTGCTGCTGCTGCTGCTGCTGCTGCCGCTGCTGCCGCTGCCGCCCGACACTCGCTCCGCTGCCCAAGCTCTTATCGCACGCCCTGCGATGCCCTCAGCTCCATCCGTGCCGGAGCCGTCCACGCTGCCCTCCCCCCAGCGCGGCCCCATGCTGGCCGCCCGTCCAGCGCCTCGAATAGGGGTTTTAGCGATGCGAGGGGTTAGACGAGGGGCCTCCGGTCCTGCTTGTTCTCCCATTAAGAGCTCGAGCTCGAGCCCAGAGCAAGCTTAGAGTCATAGCCAAACCCCCCCCCCCCCCCCAGTCCTAACAAGCTTGGATACCCAGACTCGCACCCTTGAGGGGTTTTGTCATCGCAAAAGCTCTCGAGCTCTCCCCCTCTCCCCCCCCTCTCCCCCCCCTCTCCCCCCCCAATCCAATACCTTCAACCATCATCACTCCCACAATCAGACTCAGCATACGACGCCCCCAGATACCATTATAGTCCATCGTTCACTCTCTCAATCATATCCAGCGTACTGTAATCCCCCTCTCCCCTCAACAAACTGCCAGCTTAACCCCCCTCCCCCACCCCCCACACACACACTACATTCCTCGCCCTTACCTTCTCTGTCGAGTGCTGCTGTGACGCTGGTACCCAGTATGAATCACCCTCTTCACCCTCTCTCACCCTCTTCGCAGCCCTCAGGTGCATCTTTCCCAGGACTCTCTTCTGACTGCTAAGCAGACAGCGATATCGTAGGCCGCTTCCGCCCGCTGAACTCTGAACTGCCACAAGGCCAGCAACCTTGGGCAGGACATCCGTACCTTCGCCACGCGAGGAAAGCTCCTAGAAGTACTCCCGTCAGGACGACTCTTATGCCCGCCTTCGGAGACTCCTACAAAACAAACAACCCATACCAACAGAAGAACCAGCAACAGCAGTTCCAACATCAATACTCGCAGCAAAACCCACAGCGATCAGTGTCTCCATCCGAAGCCGCTCACCCACTTTCATCTGCTGTGTCTACTGGCTATAATTTTGGAAATAATCCGGCTCCTGGTCATTTTAGTACTGTCATAGGTGTCGGTAGCGGCGGTGTTGGTGGTCACTTTAAACACAGGATTTACCCGAAGGAGTTGTGAGTGCTCTCCCAACAGCAATTCATTGAACTAAGCTAACATGCTCCCACGCTAGCACCCATTCCATCTTCAAATCAACACAGGCGGCAACAGCTTCGCCCTTGCTTGCAGCGCTTTCGAATCCCTCGGATCTCTTCTCACGCTCGTTCTTATCAGCTTCTCCAGGGACAAATTCCACTGCGCCCAGTTCTGTTACCGGAAATTCCCCGCCAAGCTCATGGCCAGCTTCGTACAACAACAGTGGCTCACTTCCGCGCGGCATCGGAGGAAGTGTTCCACATCAACGAGCTAATGGGGCGTATCCGTCATTTGAAGAACACTTGAGTCGGAATGGAACATCTGTCTATCAACGTTTTGCGAACTCCTCTGGTATACCTGGTGATATGAGCAGACTGATCCCAGGAGATGTTGGATATGCCTGTTCGTTCGATACTTTGGATGGGGACGCCGAAAATGTACTCTGTTTCGGTTGGGAAGGTGGTATAGATGTCTGGAAGATAGGAAAAGGCTCGCTGGACCTATTGGGTAGGCTTGAGGGTTTATCTGGTGGTGTAAAGGGTGCGAAGGTTTGTCAAATTGTCTTTTCCTCTTGAGTTGTAATCTCAATCTAAGGCGCGGGTTACATAGATATTGCCAACGCCACAACGGGATGACCCGCTCGCAGCGCTTCGACCCTTAATTGTCCTGACAGTTCAGACCGCAATGCAAGTGTCTTTTCAGGATGATACTGCATCTACACCATCCTCACCATCCTCTTCACGTCCTAGAAGTGCTGCTTCGTTCACGTCGTCTCCATCCCCTCATGGGCCCGTACCATCAAAGTATGGAAGGGATATTGAATGGCAGACTTCAGTTGAGATTTATTCCTTGTCCACACGGGAACGAGTAGCAGTTTTATTTACCAGTCCACTCGAACCTTGTCCAGCCACCAGCATGATTGAGTTATCACCGCCGCCAATTTGGGGCGGCCTTAGGGTTGAGGTTGGGGATAATTCTATCGCCGTTGGAGTTGGTCTGAGTGGCGAGGTTTACTTGTTTACCTTAATCAGTGCTACCACGCCTGTTCAAACTCAACCTGCACCAAGCCACGCTGCTGAACCTCAACGAAAAGGGAAGAAGGGAAAAGGAGGGAATTGCCATAAGAAATCTCTCTCCTCTCCCCCTGCCCTGCCGCCTCCAACAACTGAGGTCAGAGGAGAATGGGTCTGTCAAGGAAAAGTATGGACTACCGTTCAAGTAGCCACTAACGGAAGTTTTTCTGGCGAGAGCAGCCTTAACGGTCTTGCAAGTAACTCTGGATTGGGTTTCTTTCATAATGGCACACCTGTATTTTCCCTCGAAGGTCGATGGCTAGCCTACTCTCCTCCACCAGCAAATTCAAGTATTTCAGCTGGAGGGGTCGTTAAGGTATCGCATGGGCTGGCAGCGTCTTCGGTGATGACGCCGACACCTCCTGCGCAACCTCCAGTCAATACTCAAATTGACGTATCAGATGGCGAAGAGAAGTTGATCAATCGCATCACCAGGGAGGCGACTCAAGAGGTCATTCGCGGGGCTAAGTGGGTAGGGGAGCATGGAATGAAAGCTTGGCAAAGTTATTGGAATGGTTCTGGAGGACAAGCAGGCAACGGATCTCAGTCACATCATTCAAACAGTCCCTTGCCTTCTAATCTCAATGGAGGGGTTGGCAGTAGCAATAATGGATTGGGTTCAACTTCAGGCATATCCGCGCTCGGACAACAATTACAACGTGAAAGCCAGTTGCAACAAATGGGAGTCTTTTCCAATGGCATGGGCTCTCCATATTTGAGTAGTAATCCAAATCCATCTATGGGCTACGCCAGCTCCAACATAACTGGCGCACCATCAAATATGCCTGCGAACAATGGTGCCCAGCCGCAACCTGGCGGCTACATGAGATCTGCAATGCATAGTGGGAGCGATCCTATCTATGTAAGTATTTTAGATCTTGGAAGATTTCCGTCATCTGCAGATGAGGCTCAAATGCTCTCAACCTCTGGGCATCCGCAGCTCGCTCCATTTGCGACATTCCATCCTCCGTTGGGTGTTGGTTATCTAAGTTTTGCGCCAGGGGGGCTTGCGCTGCTTACGGTGAGTTCGAAAGGAGATGTTTACTATGTGTGGGATTTGATGAGAAGTGTCCACAAACCTGTACCGCCAGTACAGGGTAATACTGGATCCTCAACAACCGCCGGGATAGGGTTGGGAGTTGCAAACAATAGATTTGTTCGGCAAATAGCCCGTTTTACCCGTATGACGGTTGCGCGTACAGTGGATGTCTCATGGTCATTTCCAAGAGGGGACAAGCTCGCAGTACTCACAGATAGGGGCACTGTTCACTTTTATGATCTTCCTTACAATGCATACCAGTGGCCACCATATAAAAAGCCTCCTCCGAGCTCTGCGTCCATAAATGGCTCTCAACAAGCTGCCGGTGTCGTACAAGCTGTGCAAGGCGCGGTGAGCTTACTTGGTAGTAGCACACAACCTCTATTGACAGCAGCGAGGAGGCGAAGACCTTCAAATACTGGCGCAACTGCGAAGCTACCATCTCCTACCGGCGGTATTTTTGTCAACTATGGAAATTCAAGGAGTAGAGAAGTAAATTCAGAGACGGCAGGGAGTTCTGGTGGCAGTAAAGGGAGTTCCCTTCCTCGTGGGGTTGACAAAGTCCCCTTGCCTGGGAATCCAGCAACTGTCCTTCCAGGTTCTGTGCAATTCTTGGTGGGTAAAGAAAAGGGGAAAGTTGCATTAATGGGTGCTGGTCTTCTTCATATATACCAAAAAACAGCAAGCAGCTTCGGAGGCAGCAAGAAAAGAAGAAGTATGGCTAGTGGCGGCGTACTTCTTGAGAGTGGCGTTGCATATGATCTTCCTGGGCTCCCTGATAACACCCCCGCCGCGAAGAAGGAATATAATGAAGATCAGTTGATAGATCTTGGAAAGGTGGTCTCTGGGTATTGGAATGGCAAGCACAGCCATCGCCGTCAACAGAGTTGCGCAGTCCTGTCAGATATCTCGCATCGTAGGAGAGATGACCAATACCTTCGGCACCCACTCTCATTTGCAGAAATCGAAACTACTCCAGCTTATCCAGCATTCCACACTGACCGTCGTGTGACTCTAATGGTGTTCTCAGATGTTGCACCAATGGCAACAACTAGTTCGACCTTATTACAGCAGGCTCAAGTTCCGATGCAGTATTACGATACTGTGCGCGAGGATGCTCAAACGAACAAAAATGCTCAATGGGTTTTTGGATTACCTATGAAGGCAGAAAAGCTTAATTTGGGCAGTGGCAGGGGAGATGTTGAGTTTCTTGATGGCGGTGCGCTTGAGGATGTGGCTGATGCAATGGAAAGTCGCCTCAAACTGAGTGCACAGCTCTCGAAGGATGGGGATGAAAATGACAGAGCAGTAGGTAAATCTAGACGGAAGAAGCGTGGAAACGGTGTTGGCGTTGATGGAGATGGTTTCTTTGAAGACGATTGTGTTTTAGATTTCTCTCACGGGATGTGATGTCATGCATGCTTTTGACAACTCAGGTGTCGTTATTGTTAGGTCTTATATTGTTGATTTTCTGATGATGTACGATCCAGCATAGTGCATCAATCTTTACGAGTGCATGTTCAGATCTTTTTTATTTATTTTATTTTATTTATTGTAATATTGGGAACAAGTCTGGGTTACGGGTGGATGAAGCATTTCGTATATCATATGTGATAAACTGGGGGTTTCAGAGTATTACTATTTCTCTAATCTCTGCATCAATTTAGGGAAGCATAGGTGTTGAGAGTGCCTGTCGACGTTCTCAGCTGATGGCACAATAGCTACTGCATCTTGCCGCCTTATTTCTGTTAAAAACTGTCCGTGTGAGTGCGGGCGGAAGGACGTTGATTTGGCCTCCACTTTTTCTGAAGCCCTTTGTTTTCTATTGAACACTACTTCGTCAGTTGCTTTTGCCGCTACTTAGTCCTTTCCTAGTCTGGTTGAATCTTTTCCTTTAGTTCCTTTAGTTTAGCTGTTCGCTTCAACTTCTATGCTTCATAGTTTGAGACATTTCCAATCGCAGTGTAAGAATTGTTTAAGAACGCCCAGGCACCTGGGCAGTTTAATCTCTTCGCTCTAGATTCGCTGACGGAGAGCTTACCTCGAAGATGGAGGGCGTTTTGATAAGTGGATCGGATTGGAGCTAGTTTAAATATGTCTGAAACAAGATCGCTTCTACGAATTATCCATCTGTCAACATACATATCTATCGTGATCCCTGGGTATACATACGAAAACCAAAGAATTTTTTTCTTTTCTTTTCTTTTTTTTTTCTGGCTGCCCTTTGCTTTGCCTCTACGCCAGAAGCCACATCAGGCCTGACGTTTAGAGAATTACTCTACAAGATAGTTCATCCATAAGCCATACAACAACCTACAGCAATTAGCTATATCTCATCATTGGACAACATATTGTACTTACTGCTGTTGCCACTACAAACATCAAATGAATTTATAAACTTTGACGTTGGATTTAGTTTCCGTTCCTTGTTGCCATTGTTGTTCAAAGGGCACTGATGCACGTGTGTAGGAGTACATTCTCTTTAAAGTCTTCGAGGTCCTATCACCATACATTAGTTTCCATCTAGTATTAATGAATGCGTGCCATACCTTTGTCACATGTCCGTCTAACATGTTAAATCGGCCCTACTATTTCGAACGATTTTCAGTTGCCGTTTCAACTATCACGAGTACGCGGAATAAGTTACCCAAGCAATCATCTATCACCAGCTATTATAGCCTTTAGCCTTTGGCCTTACCAGCGTCCTCATTTTTGTCCAAGTTCGCCCCGGACACGTTCTTATCATCTTCCTTGAGAAACCCTCTGCGCAGAAGACGTTGCACAGTTCGGGCGACGTGCCAAGCGGGACACAAGCAGAAAGGCCTATCATTGGTAAAGCAAACGTCTGGAAACCAGGACTAACACCTCGATGTGGTAGTCGTTCCTTAATAGGCAAAAGCCTAGTCTCTGACCGAAGCCTCCACGTATAGTCTTATAGTCTCAACCAACTCCAATGGTTATAGCGCGTATGCTGGTACTCGAGAGTGAGGCGACTGGTCTGGCTAGGAGGCGAAAGGCATATCGGAGTGGCCTGCCGACGGGGTGAGAGTGAGAGGGTGCGGAGGGCGTAGGCGTCCAACATGCAGCCAGACCACCGTATCTGATAACCTGTTTGCATAACCCGTCACGAGACTAGCATAAACACCCCACAACATGACCCATAGCTACTTATGTAGGCTCCTAATTGAATACATGAATGGTAAGGTATACCTCCTTATTTGCGGACTGAATCCCTTCCCCGATTCGTCCCAACATAGGGAAAAACAAGCGAACACACCAGGCAAAAAAATTGAAACTCAAATAAATTCAGCTCCCCCACCTCGTGATTCCCCCCTTCCGCAATGAAAAATAGATATAATATCCCGAGTGTAAACGCTTTATTGATTTTTTCAATTCCAGTCGGCCGCTTTCTATGATAGGTATTACGGCTTCCCAACACAGCCAAATGCTTTTGGCCCGTACAAAATTGAGCCCAGTCGCTTGCCTTACCCCATGCACTAATATGTATCCTTTCCCTCGTTATGAGACTAAGTACTTTCCCTCTTTGATGCTGAACTTTGGGAGCTAGCTGACAGCCGATTCTAGTACTATTCCCTACTACTCGATAGGCTCCTCCTGGGCTATTCAGTACAGTACCTGCTGGATAGGCGCCCTTCCTCTCCCTCTCCCTCTTCCATCCCACTCTACGCTGAATTCTCTCGTGATCCACGTGCTGATCCACGGGCTCGGAATTAGCTATTGATGCCTCCACCAGCATATCGACCGCCTACCCTAGGAATTGGGCATGGCGGATTCACCACAGTGCCTACAGTCCCGAAGAAAAAAAAAAACCCCCGATGAAAGGGGTGTCATAGCCATGGGCTTCCCTCCCACGTTAGCTGGTATGAAGAAAAATACCGCCTTCAACGTCGTAGCAACTCCAGCTGGATAGGTCGTGTGCAGGCTCTTTCACGTTTTTATTTAGAAATCGCGTAATTAGTTGCATTTTGGGCATACTAATTCTAGATCACAGTAAGTACTCGTCACGGCTCGTGATGTTCCACCTCTGGAGCCGTGACTGCCGCAGCAAGTCACAAGAGAGGCCTCGATGTAGTCATTCACAAGAGCATCAGGTGACTTGACGAGCGATGCGAGAATCCCTGCCCGCAGGACACATGGGTCCTACCTATCGATAAGCTCTGCTTGAAGCCTGCGGCCATTGCCCACGAGTCCTCTCCATCACCGCCGCCGAGGGCACAAACCCCTCGTTCTTTCTACACCGCTTGCCAAAACTCGTGTATGCTTGAGGCCATCTCGCTATGTCGCTTCCCCGCCGTTATAGCTCGAGCAGTGCCAGCCATGATAAGTTCAATGACGAGGCATATGCCCGATCCTACTCCCCCCTGCTCCAGCCGCTCCAACATCGATCCTTTTCAACCACACCAGAGCTGTCACTACCTTCATCGAATGCGGCGACCTCAAAGAAAAGCATGGGCTCAGAAGAGACTTCCCTCATGACGGGTAACAAGGTCTCTGCGGCGAATGCAAATCTATTAGGACTGTCTCCTCCGTTGACAGGACAATTTGCTACGAAGTCAACTCACCCAACATCGTCGTTGTCACATCACGGCACTGGGGCAAGCTTCTTTTTACCTCCTCCAGCAGTCACCACTTTTGCCTACGCTTCATCTAAAAGCCAATACGATACGCAGCGCAGTCCGTTATTCTCACTACAGCAACAGGTGAAAGCCTTGACAGCAGAGTTACAGGACTTACTCGATGCTCAAGCTGACGGGCTGTTAATGGCCAATCAGGATAGCCCAAGATCTGCCACAAATGACAACAACACTAAAGGTAGTCTCAAAAGTGGTCGTAGTGGATGGGATGGGGGTGTTACGTCTTTTACATTATCAGAGCGGCCAAAAAGTAAAATGTCCCTTAAAGCTGCTAGAAAAGGGATAATAAAGGCAATGCGTGCGCTTGCAGATGTAAAAGCTATGGAAGAAGAGGCTTATGCTATGGAGGAGGGAGAGAGGCTGAAAAATATCAACCAGGTTCGGGGATGGGAAAATAGACGAAAGGAGCTACAGGAACGTATAACAGATGCTGGAGAGGGAGAGGAAGCTAGGAGAGTTGTAGAATTGAGAAAGGAAAGGGAAGCTGTTGAGGTATCACTTCTTCCGGCCTATTAACCATGATTTATTCTCACTTTTCTAGCTCGAAATTCGCAAGGTAGAAGCTCACCTCGCTTCTCTAAAAGCCCACCACTCTACGCTATTGTCTAGAATATCCTCACTGAAATCCACCCTCTCCGATCGCTTCGCTACATCCAAGCAAGATTTGACCGCACTGAATGCCTCTCAAAGTCGCTTCTTCTCATCGGTACCTGCTAATCTGCGAAATCCCTCTATAGCTATAGAGCATTGGAAGGCGGAAGCAGAAGCTTTGGGAGAAAAGAAAGAGCAAGCTAGGATTGAGCATGAGGCATTGAAGGAAGGGGTTGTTGAATGGGAAGAGGCGTTATCCATCGTTCGGAGGTTTGAAGAGGACCTAAAACGAAGATTGATGAGACCAGCTGCGGCCACAATTGGTACAACAGAAAATCGAAATGCGAGTCCGTTAAAATCTAGCAATAGAATTAATATGAGTAATCGTATGGGCAGTCCTGATTCACTGAGATACTCCTCACCATCTACATTTCTCGGAAACCAGAAAACCCAGTCTTCTACGGCTACACCTTCCAGTGGCTTCAATTCTGGAAAACCATCCTTTGAGCGGGTTACCTCTTCAGTTTATAGCTCAGGTGATGAAGTCCCAGAAGACCTTTACCCACGCGCACCTTCAAGGTCGAAACGAAAGCCACAAGCCCACAAAGATATACTGATAGATGGCATTGAAATGAATATCTTGAAAGATATCGAAGATGTTCTTCATAAACTAGAGCAAAAGGTCCAGAATGCAGAGAGCAAGAATTGGAAGCTTCTTGTTTGTTGTCTTGCGGCTGAGGCTCAGGCCTTTAAAGAAGCAAGGGAAATCATGTTGAAGAAGCTTCATAGCCAAGCTTCAAAAGAGCCCAGGTTATCTGCTACTTCCCAGGAGAGTGAGCCGTTTGTAAGCATGGACGAGACTGTGGGACTAAAGAGCAAATTTGGAAGGATGGAGATCGGAAGCATGAGGATGGGTGGAAGCGTGCATACTACGCACGGCATCACCGGTGGGCTTGAAAGTGGCCCTGCAGGAGCTCGTGAGAGCAGTGCAGGTGGGGGCATTCTTAACGAGCGAATGGTGGAATTCGACAATGACGATAGTACACAGCATTGGGGCGATATTCACGATTTTGGTGGAGTGGGACTTGACAGTGAAGAGATGAGACAATTTGATTTGGAGATGGAAATGGAACCAGTTAGTGGGCAGAGTAGGAGTAGTTCGAGCCAGCAGGAATCGTCATCCTCGATATCACCAAAGACGCCCTATAGAAGAGAGTCGCTGTCGAAAAGAAGCAGAATGATTCGCTCGATAATAAAGCATGATGTCGAGAGTCTCAGGGATAGAAGCGGGTGGGATAGAGAGGGAGATGGGGTTGTTGATGAAGATGATGATGATGACAGTGCGACAGTAAAGGGAAGTATTCAGTTCCTCAAGAGTCCTACCGTGGGGCAGGTGATGCGGCAACAGGGGAGCGCAAGTGGGACTGGTGCAAGCGGAAGTGGGAGTGGAAGTGGAATTCTGGGCGGTAGTGGGGGATGGGAATGGGATCTGGCGGGCCGGGAGGGATTTCCCTAGGATTAGGGGCCGGGTGGGCAAGAGTGAGGAGCGCACAAGCAGGGAATGCTGGAGTGGGAGATTCTAGGACCCCAGTCGGAGACACAGGGTCGTTGATAGTGAAGAGCAGTGACCGTGGTACTGACGACGGGGATCAGAGCCTAATGATTGGGTGATGGAGGCCTGGAGAAGTCGATTAATTTTATGTTCTCTATGGTGCTGACAATAAGTAATGTTTTTCTCTTTGCTTTTTGCTTTTTTCTGGTACTGAACAGACGGGAATGGTGTTAGCGGTATAGGTATGGTCGGGTATCGTTTCCTTCAGTTGGTATATTTCTTCTGAGGGTTGTTAGGGTGCACGACGGAGAGTTATTTCGTGGGCGGGAACCTGCTACGCCTAAATAGTAATGTTATTCTTGAAACAGTTTTACTATCACAACGGGCTTCTGCTTGATTTTAATCTTATTGGGGGCAGATTATGAAAGCATGAACGAGGAATTTGAACATGTGGTAAAATGGAGTAGTTGAGGGTAACCTATGACGGAGGCTGTAATTTGAGCAGAAATGAGGGCAACGAATAGTGCCTGACTGTGACGCATTCGAGGAGAGTCAACAGGTTCACAAACACAAGCGGAAGCGTGGGTAGGTCAGTATTCTATTCAGGTTGTGAAATAATACCAACTAAACAGTAATATGGCCCCTTTAGAAGGGCTGCAATCCAATGCTGACTTTTATTTCGATCCCACCAGCTGCTTATCGTACAGTAATTGCCAATCAGGGCCTGTTCTCCCTTCCCCAAAAAGCATAAAAAAATAACAACGCACTCATAACATCAAATAAGTAATTAATAAAATAAAAGGACATCACAAATGAACAGAGAAAAGCGAATCCTGTTCCTTGGTCCGAGTTGAACCTAATTCCTAATGCGAGATACTAACCAAAGACGAAAACCAACCTAATTATCTAACCCCCACTCGCCTGTCAAAACCTAAATTACAACTTCATCCCCAATGCTTGATGCACCTTCAAACTCTGCCTAATGCTCAAGTCCAACATAATCTCCTCGCTCCCTCCCGGAATCGCATAGCCCCTCACGTCCCTGTACAGCCTCTCGACTTTGGCCCCCTGTCCGCCTCTCGTGTACCCCAGCCCGCCGAAAATCTGCGCCGCCTCCCGCGCGCAAAACTCAAACGTGATTGTGGATTGCGCCTTGAGGCCTGCGATCGGGCCGCCGAGCTTCAACATGGCTTCCGTGGCGCCCATCGACTTGCACTGGAAAATGATGTTCTCAAGCCAATTGTGTGTCGCCTCGACTTGGCGCGCCATGTGCGCGAGCTTCATACGGATGACTGGATGCTCGATCAATTTCTTGCCAAAGGTCCTGCGCTTGTGCGCGTACTTCATTGCTTCCTCGTAGCAGACGCGAGCGAAGCGTGTGCACTGGATGATGATGCCGATGCGCTCGTGATTGAAGTTCGTCATGATGACTTTGAAGCCCTGATTTTCCTTGCCGATGAGGTTTTCCACGGGGACTTTAACGTCCTCGAAAGTGATGTAAGTTGTGCCCGAGGCCCAGACGCCCTGGCAGTCCATTTTGCGGGTCGAAACACCAGGCATGGTGCGTTCGATGAGCAGGACGGAGACGCCGCCCATGCCGGGCTTGCCAGTTCGGACGGCGACTGTGAAGTAGTCGGCCCAGATGCCATTGGTGATCCATTTCTCTGTCATTCCAGAAGTAAATTAATACATGTTGTGTGTGGTAGGTGGGCAGGCCTTTTTTTTTTGTGTGTGTGAAGGAGCGGGAATAACTCACTCTCTCCGTTAACAATGAAATACTTCCCATCAGGCGTCTTCTCGGCTGTCGTGGTTAGATTCGCAACATCACTCCCAGCATCTGGCTCCGTAATCGCCAGACAAATCCTCTTCTCCCCGTTGATAATCCCCGGTACCACCCTCTCCTTGACTGCCTTGTTCCCAAACTTAATCAGCGGCGGCAGCCCAATCCCGTAACCGCCAATCACATTCCACACAAACCCACCACTTCCCGACCTCGAAAGCTCGTCGGTAATAATGAGCTCGTGGAACAGATCCCATCTTTCTGGTGGCACGGAAGCGACGCGGTACTTGGTGTACTCCACAGGGAAGTGCAAACCAAGCAGGCCAGCAAGGTAACCCCGCTTGCCCATCTCTTGGTAGATTTCCTCGGGAACACGCTTGGCCTCGTCCCATTCGGTAAGAAATGGCTCGACTTTCTCTTCCATCCAAGCGCGCACCTCCTTGCGGAGGGCAGCGTGGGTTTCGTTGTAGTATGGGGAGTGGTACTGTGTGCCGTTAGAATATATTCAGCTAAATATAAGAAAGCAAAATGTCAAATCAAAGGGATTACATACACCCTGATACCATGATGGATCACCGAAAGGAATGATATCTCCATATGGATCCAAGGCCTCAGACTTCACCTCCACGTGCGCGCTCGCGGGCGTCGGCGCCGCAGGCCCCGCACTTGACGGCACCACTGCCGACGGCGCGACGGTCTCAGGCTTCTCTGGCGCTGCGGGGGCCTTTCCTTCCACAGACCCGATCATGAGCTGCGACTTGTACTTGTTCAGGATGCCCTGGTTGTGGTATTTCCAAAACTGTGCGGTCGCATCTTTGCCGCCGACTCGTTGAAGAATCTTTTGGCCGCCGGGGTGCTCGGTTTGGAATCTACGTTGGGGTGTCAATTACAAAAAGGTTCTCGGACAAGACAGCTGGCTACAACGCACTTTGTGAGATCGTACACATCCCCCTCAATCACGATCCACAGATCATCCTTGGACTTGTGTTGTGATACTTCGTCTAGAGAGAATGTCTTTGCCATTTCTGCCGTGTGAACTTCTTCTTTATCTTGTTGTTTTCCTGCTCCTTTATCAACCAAAACCGGAGTCTATTTAGACCAGTGAAAAGCTTCCTTCCCGCTAATCGTACTCGTACAGCTGTGTGCTAAATGCAATGGCCAAACACACTCTATGCCACGCTGAACAGAAGAGGCACGAATTTTCTGACCTCAAGAAATGCAGAGCAGGAAGAGGGATCGTGGTAAGAGAAGAGACGAGATCTATCCGTGGAGGGCACGATGGCGATGGGGAGGGGAGGAGAGGGGAGGAGAGGGGAGGGGGCGAACTTCCTTATATGGGGTGACGAGTAGCTTGCAAGATGCTGCTGCCCGCTTACTGTTCTTTGCTTGCTTTCTTGGGGGGGTGGGGGTGCACCTGCCCTGCCCTGCCCTGCCCTGCCCTGCCTGCCTGCCTGCCTGCCTGCCTGCCTGCCTGCATGGCTGGCTATCCATTCGAACAGAAAAAGAAGGGGCATTGCACGGTATGCGCTGCATAAGCTACGGGATGCTGCCACTCGAGCACCCGGGGCTGCTGGGGACACCCCGCGCGGCGGCGGGCGTGGGGACGGCCATGCGTCGCGCCCTGGAGAGCATGTGAAAGCGCCCAGGTTTGCGGCGCAGACCGCAGCGCAGGGCGAGCAGCCCTGCCGAGCAGCCCTGCCCGGCCAGCGGGCGCCGCTTTGGCGATAACTCGTAGGGCGCCGTACTGTGTTCTCGTGCCCAGACTATTATTCCGTGCCGCACGTCGTGCTGCTTGGACGACCCCCAATCCCCCCTACAGTACCCCCAGACCCCCCCCGACACAGCTTGCTTACTTGCTAGCAACAACTATGATATGCGAAGTCGGAGCTCCCCCCCCCCACCACCACATTGCCGAGCGAGCATGTGATTAGGATGCAATGCAACGAGTGGGTGTCTTGTATGCCGTATGATATGCCATTGCAACAGCTGCAGTTGGACCCTTGCGGCCGAGACGAACAACACTCGCCGAGCGACCCACTCATCCGCTGATCAATAAAGCGACACGAGCACAGGCACGCCGGTAAGCACTGAAATGACCGTCGCTGGCCACTGGCCAGCGACGCCGACCTCTCGATGACGCTCCGACAGCCGCATGTTACCTCGGCTCAACCCCCCCACCCGCCCCTCCACTGGCTTACTACCATATGATAGACCGGCTGCCCACCTCACAGCCCTTGGCGCACCCCGGTCTTGGCAAGCTGCGGCCGGCCAGGAACGGCCAAGCGCGGTCTTCGGCAGACGTCATTACCTCGCACACGATTCACGAGCCACAGAAATAACAATAAGCCCCCCCGAGATTGATTGGTGCTTATTCTTGACGTGAGCCGAGCGACCGGTAACGAAACCCTGTCAGGGGAAAGCTGCACTTGTGGACAAGAGCCCTGTTACCCTGATCTCCTTTGTGTCTAGTACTAGTACTGGTACCCGCTCTGGTATGATAGTAGTTACAAGTATGATACTCTACAGAGACGGTCATCTAGCATCGCACATGCATTTCGTCTCGGGCACGGCACTACTAAGGAGGGTTCTAGGTTTGAGCCTAGTCGAGAGTGAAACTTGGCGCAAAATCTCCCACCATCTCCTTGTTCCCCGCAATCTCAACCTGCGGCCACATCAAACCTCCACCACAGAGCACTCGTCCAAAACCTCTCATCGCGTCCCCTTCAAATCAACTTTCGTGCCAATCCTCATCAGCCTTGCCGGTCGAGATTGGAGCAGCGGTCATCCAACAGGCATGCCAGCAGTCCCTTCCGCATACAACTTTTACTCTTGGAATACTAATCCGCACAAACTCAACTACGTCAAGGTTATGTTCCCAGGGAATTTGCCTCCCTTGATATCATCAGACATTTTAAGATGCGAGACACCAATGCCCTCCTAGTTGTCACGAAATGGCGCTGCAGTGTCCATCGTTATTGATCCTTGAGACGTGCCTCACCTTTGGTATACTAAAAACCTGCTATATATGCCTGCGAAGAGCATACGTCGAGGCCATGGTTATGCTAGTTAAAAACTATAGTAACAAATTTCGAATATAAGGCTGGCGGTGATAGTGTCATGCAATGATTACTTAGCCTTGACTCTCTCACTCTGTCTCGCAAAGATCAGTGGCATATTAATATGCTGCTTTCTCGGCTTCACATGAATGGCTGCAGTGAGCCAAATGAAGATCTGTTAACAGTAAGGTGTAAGGCAACCTTCGGCACCACGAGCATGCGGCGCGGCATCTTCATGGGACGGTTATATCCATCATTCGGGATTCCTAGTCCTTCATGCACCACGCCATATATTCAGGCAATTCACCTCTTTCATAGGAAAACCATTCCGTACGACGGAAACATGACATATGGAAGGTTGGCATATGTTTATTCTAGCCTGCCAACTTATATATATTTCCAAGCGCTGCGCTACGTCTGCGGTCTATCCTCTCAAGGTCTCAAACTGCAAGGGCTACATCCCAAAAGGCCCAACAGGCTTCCCAAAACCTACATGAATGATATCTCTAAAAAGTTCATGTCCGCTATGCTTTAACCTCCGTTAAGCTTTCAGTGGCTCTACCGTGTTGCGTTGTTTCGGGTAGTTCATAGATAGGTACCTGCCACATGGCGCTCCCCCGACGGTGCTGCCCCAGAGTGCCGCCCTCGCGTTGAGATGGTATTCAAGAATGCCTCAATACTTCACCTGTCCATAACCGACGCAAGAGCGAGTCAGCAGAGCTTGGGGCATTGGTAGTTGCCAAACCTAGCAGGCAGCAGGTGACGCAGAGGTTTGCTCGCAACTGTTGACAGAAGCTGAAAATAAACTCCTAAATACAGGAAGAGAGAAGTTAGCTGTGTTAAGGAGTTTAGAAGAGGTGCGATGGTAGGTGGTAGGATCACCATATCCAGTAAAGTTTATATCGATCATTCATCACTGTTGACATCATTGACGGGATAAGGAGGACACAGCAGTCAGATAGCTAGTTGGCAAATGAGAATGTCGGAGTATGATGTGGAATATCATCATGTAAAAGGGAAAGAAAATGGGTTAGCAGATGGGCTATCAAGAATGCCAGAAGAAGGAATGGAGGAACCGAGATGTCGAGGTGAATGGGAGGATGTGATGATGATAGAGGAGTAGGCGAACGCAGGGTGGAAAGAGTGGATGGATGAAGAGTGGTATAGAGAGATTATGGAATATAAAAACACAGGAATGATAAAAGGGGCAGCAATGAAGTGGAAGAGGAGAGAGAATGATAAAGAGGATGGCTGTCAATTACTCATTGTTAGAGAATGAGGGGGAAGCTTCACGACAGATCTGTTGGGAAAAGTCAGGAACTTGGTCAAAAGTGCAAAGGAAACAGAGGTACCGAGGGTACTGGCACGATATCATGGCTGTAGGGGGACTTTTTAAGAAGCAGAATATTATAGGACACTTTGCTGCCAACATCATGATGAAAGCACTTGAAGGGAAAGGGTGCGGCTGACCCGGAGCAGGATGTTGCAAAATATTGCCGAAGTGGTGATGCCCGCTGAAGATTTGGATCATTGAGCCCATCAAAGGGGACCGAAGCCTATTCTGAGTCTGCAACCAATGGATACGATGGGAATGGATTTCATGGGACCTATCAGCCCAGCGTCAACACAGGGTAGCAGGTATATTCTGCTGGTGGTGGATTACTTCTCAAGATTCCTATTCATCAAAGCGGTACCGGAAGCCACAGGACATTATTTGACAAATTTCTTCCGGGAATATATCGCACCAACTTTCAGATGGCCAAATTCGGTCTATAGGGACAATGGAAGACACTTTCTCAGGCGGTAAAGTTCCAAAGACTTTCCAGCGGTATGGAATGAAGCACTTTTGTTGCAGCTATATCCATCCTGTAAGTGTGGGACTTGCAGAGCGTTACTTCTAGATGGTGTTGACTGGACTGAGAACTATGTTGCAGTCAGAAGCTAGCTTTGAAAACTGGAACCACCTACCTACAGTGACTGTAAACGCCAGGATTGTGAGAACTCATGGCTTTACCCTTTCCGAATTGTTTGTGGGCTTCAACTTCGCGAAGTCTCAAAGAAGACAATGAGATGATGGCCGCAGTACTAGAAATCGAGTTGTGCACATGAAAATTTTTTTCTCTCGCGCCAGTATCTGATGATCTCACTGAATGCAGGCAAACACTCATTTGTGGGAACTACTGTGGTTTTCCTTAAAATTTCAATTTTGCTTGTAAATACATCTTTAGGAAATATAGCGAAGGAAGGAAATAATGACTCTCATATAACACCAGTAAGTTCCTTTCCTAGCGATGTGGGCCCTCATATATATATATATTTTTTAGGTAAAGAATCGACGCTACATGCACCGAAAGAATAATATATAAATAATAATAAATGAATATATCAGGGCCATCTCCCCCTCCATGAGCCCTTTTTTCCCTGGGTACGAGAACTCAAAAGCCTGGGGTATTCTATAAGATGGCGTTTACACTATAAGCTGGAGAAGCCTGATAACACTCCGTCGATCTGGTTTATATATGTAGACATGTCACCTACCATAGAATGGGCACCGGCAAGCAAGCACTGTGAACAATATAATACGTCAAGTGGGGGGACGCTGTCAAATAGAACAGTCCATCTAATACGGATAATCACCAAATTATACCTGAAGGGTCGACTTCAGCTATGCAGCCCCCTTGACCGTACTGCCGCTCAACCTCCAATCAACCAACATCACTTTCAGGCGATTTTAACATTTATTTATGCCTCTCGATGCTAATTAGGGTAACTCAAACACCAATTGCAATTCCAGCCTCTGCTCCAGCTTCCCCCCATCTGCCCAAACACCAACACACCAGGAAAGTATCTTTTATGTAAAGAAAAGCAAAGACAAAAAGGGGAAAAAAGAAGCAAAAAAAAAAGAAAACAGAAGAAAAAGAAGAGAAAAAGAAGAATGTATTACAAAACCACATAAGCGAATAAGGGCCAAAAGAAGCAAAGGGGCATCAAGTTAAATCTCTTATCGCGGAAAATGAGGAAAAAACCAGCAAAAAAAAAAAAAAAGAATTCAACGCTAGCAAAGCAAAATAACAGACGTCACAGATGGGGTTAGTACATGATTTGAGAAAACCAACAAATGAGATAAAGTTCTTTTTCGTAAAACAATCAAATACCTCGTGAGCAAAATCCATGAAAAATGCACCCGGGGCCGCCCGAATGTCTGTAGCGAAAAATAAGTGCGCAAATCATGAGGAACAAAGACAAACCCAATCGCCAGCAAGTAGAACTACCTTCCCTAGCTCCAAATTTCGAATTCCAAGTAGCAAAAACCAACCGACCGACCAACCAACCAGATTTTCAACCAATCTTTCCCTGAGATAGATGACGGTGAATTTAATGTGATGTATTTGTAATAGAATGGGACAGAGCGTTGAAGTGCAGGCTTTCAGAATTGGGATATGACAGAAAAAATGGAGCATATATGCAATGATAAAATTGACATGAAATCAGATGAAAGCTAAAATAAAAGTAACAGAAAATGCTAATCAACCACCTTCAACTCGCACTGCTCATGGCTTCAAGCTGCAACTTCGCGTTCCATGGCCTCGGGGACATCCTCACCCTTTGCAGCAGCCTGGGCCTCCAACTCATCATGGACAAGGGTTGTATCACTGCTTGGAGTATTGACATCAAGATTTTCCACCTTTTCACCTACGTTTAGTTCCAAAGCAGTTGGCCTGGGAGTCTTATCCCCTTCCGCGGTGGCAGTAATTGTCTCTTCCTGCTCCTCGTCTTTCTCCTCAATTATTGGCGCTTCTTCTCCCTCCGCCCCAGGAGACACGATAACCCTAGGAGGTGACTGGGAAGACATTCTACGCTTGCCAGGGGAGCTACCGCTGGTATTGCTACTGCCAACACTAACCCTTCTGCTGTGGGTATGCTGACTCACCCTACTCTGTGACCTTGAGCTGATCTCCGCCAATTCTTCCTTGCTAATGGCCTTGCTTGCGGAGCTGGCAGTTGGCCGTGACAACCTTTCGATGACCTCTTCAGGAGGAGGAGGCGGAATGGCGGTGGTTTGTGTAGTGGCTGGCTTTGCTGGAGCCTTCTTTGCAGGTGCAGTCTTCGCATTAGTAGCAGTCCGATTTGCGGTAGGTCTTGCGTCTCCAGCTCGGGAAGTGGCCAGGGAAGACTTCGGCCTATGGGTCGCCACAGAAGCGGGTCGCCTTGAAGCAGTGCTTGTAGCAATTGTCTTTGCTTTGTCCTTGTCATCCGCCAGCCTAGCAGCTGAGGCAGCCGTTGGAGCGAATAAACGAGATGTGGCAGATATAGCCGCAGTAGTTGGCCTGCGGGGAGCCTCAGAGGCGGTTGGGGTTTTTGCCCGTGATCCAGTAGCTGTGGCTGCCCGTGCTTTGGGGGCTGCTGACGATCTCTCAGTCGCTTTGGGTTTTGCTGCGGCAGAGGTAGATGCCTTTGCGGTAGAGGGTCTGCTTGTGGCAGGCACCCTGGGGGACTGGAGAGGAGTGCCAACAGGCGTTTTTCTAGTAGATGCAAGGGGCCTGGGGGCGGGCCTAGTCGATGGTGGAGGCATTGAATTGCTTGCTGGCTTCGAAGTCGCTGCTGAGGCAGGCCTTGAAGCGGTGGGCTTCACGGTTGCTGGCTTGCTAGTGGCCTGTTTTGATTGACTGGCAGATGGCTTTGAATCTGTAGGCTTTTTCTCCGCTGCTTTCTCTGCTGTTTTCTCTGCTGTTTTCTTTTCAGTAGCTGATGGCTTCTCTGCAATCTTCTTATCTATAGTCGGTTTGTCTGCTTTTTTGTCTGTAGAGGGCTTTACTGATGGGGCTGCCTTCACTTTCTCTTTTGGTGGAGCAGCCTTTGATTCTGTAGACGCTTTTACAGCCTTCGACACGAGTTTCTCTGCAGGATTTGCTTCATTCTTGGTGACAGATGCGTCATTAGTAGTGTCGGATTTCTTTTCCTCGTCAGTCTTCACAACAGGCTCTCCTTTATCCTCCACATGTGGAACCATCGTTTCAACAGATTTTTCAGCTTTAGAAGGCTGTCCTTCATTAGCTTTGACCGTCTCCTCCGGGGGAACAATTCTATCTTTATCCACAGATTCACCTGCAAGCTTTGCTC
Organism: Kalaharituber pfeilii; assembly: GCA_015179045.1. Classification (NCBI taxonomy): domain Eukaryota; kingdom Fungi; phylum Ascomycota; class Pezizomycetes; order Pezizales; family Pezizaceae; genus Kalaharituber; species Kalaharituber pfeilii. The sequence continues at coordinate 493,122 of WHUZ01000007.1, read as the reverse complement.
CTTCTGCGATGCTAACAGTCGTATTAGCCCCGCCAGGTGAGCCAACTTTCTGAAGACCCAGTACCCCGCCGTTCGCTACGGCTACGAACGAAGTCCTCACACGGTTGAGGGGTTTGGGGCTCAATTCTCTGTTGGGGGTCGTCGATCCGGATGGAGGTTGGTTTGCTTTGTTCTGTTCGAACATTGCACGAAGGTTTTTGAATCCTGAGGAGGACATCTTCAGGGTAAACGCTAAAGTTGTACTTGAAACCGGAGTCTTCTCGTGTTCTGCTTGTGGAAAACTGTGAATTCTACCAAGGCTGCTCTGCGTGTCTAGCGGAGTAGTCACGACAGCTAGAGGTGGTGGTCGCGGGACCGGTGTTTGTAGGGTAGTCACTTTGGCTATTTTGTCGGAAGGACGTGGGAGCGTATTTTTAGGGTGATAGTGGGATGCCAGGGCACCCGCAAATATATTATTGTCGGTTCAAAAATCAAGTTGGCTACAGGGCGGGGAGAGGAGTGGGGAGGGAAGAGGGGGAAGCGGCAGGCAGTGCGGGAAGAGGGGTGTGAACGACTGCGAGCCAAGTTCTTTGGTTTACTTCACAACTCCAGCACGCAGATATGAAAACCTCCCACCACGGCAGCGTGTCCGGATGAGGGGCTGCAGATATGCAGTATGTAATGCAGGCTAGGAGCTCAGTGCAAGCAGCGGCCGTGCGGGTTGTTGGGACGAGTCGAGCGAAACTGACGAAGGCAGCGGGCGGACTGCGGTGACTGTATGGCGAGACGAGACTGCACCGGGGGGAGGTGTCGAGTCGCGTCAGGGAGCAAAGCAGTCTGACTGCTGGAGCGGGGAGTGGGCGACGGTAACCGCTAGGATGGGGAGAAGAGGATGCACTGGGCGTACTGTGCAGGCAGCAATGGCATAAGTATCTGGAGGGAGTGCGGGTCGAGAGCGACAGTGGAGTGCAATACAGGTGGGTTGTTGGGCGACGGGATGGAGAGGATCAGTGGGGGGTGAATATGGGGTTGAGCGGACGTTGATTAAGGAGAGGAGGCCGCAAAATAGGCGTGCGCAACCCTGGGCGGTGCGTCGCAGTAAATAGTGCAGCGCGCTGGGGGAGGGGAGGGGAGGGGAGGGGGGAGGGGGGAGGGGGAGGGGGGGAGGGGGACGGGGACGGGGGAGGGGGGCGCACGCAGCAGCGGGCTGGCCGGGCAGCGCAGGCGGCAGGGGGCGGCCATCGCTGGCCCCCGCTCGCCGCTGCGGCTGCTGGAGGAGGCCAGGCCCGCGGATTCGCTCAGCGGCTTCAGGCCTCGACGGCGGCCTCCTCCAGCCAGGCACGCGGGTATATGACGGTGCGATCCCTCGCAATCAAACACACACTCCTCTGCGGCGCACAGCAAATTAGCGACATCTCCACCCTCGCTGTCACTAAGATGTGACGAAACGTCTACGCATCCTCTCGCTGCCCTACTGCACCCCCGCCCAACCCCTCATGCCACTGGTATACATGTGCACCACGGCCTTCGGGAGCCTGCTGCAGCCCGTATCATGATTGCCTGTGCAGCACTGCAGCGTTGCTCCAGCAGCAAAAACACTGCAACGCAGCGATGCCCCTCCTCGCGATCGCCCTCCTCCTCCTCTCCTCCCACCCCCCCCCCCCACCTCAGGTGCGCCTGCTCCAGCCTGGGCGCGTCGGATTAGATGAAGGTGGGTTGGTTGGCCCGGCCGCATCAGGGCATTATGTTGGCCGCAGCAGCAAAACTCAGATCAGACACGCTATTCGACACTGAAATTAGAACATGCAATCATGTTTTTGCTGCTTCTGCTGTTGCAGCAGCAGCCAAAAAAATCACTCTCTAAACGTGTACTAGTACAAGGGCGCCGAACCAAACGAAATTAACCCGTAGACTATCTGCCCAACTAAGTAAGTCAGTCATCGATGGTGGGGTCAGTGATGAGTGATGGCCCGGTTTCTGTCATGGGCTCCGAAATGACTCTCGCCCTTGTTCTGGGCCTGCCCCGTCCACCGTCCGAGACTCTGTGCGCGTACGTGCGTGTGTCAGTGTATGATTATGTGCTGACTGTCGGGTGGTTGCTGAGACAACTCCCCACCCTCAAGATATTGAGGTAAACAAGTCCTCGCTACCACAGCAAGGACTATTCGCCAATCAGGGCTAGCTTGTGTGCTGTGTGAATGAAGCAGCGACTTCATCTTTCTACACAGAAAAAATTTATATTTCCGCATATGATCCTCATTGTCGCTTGCCACCCACAAAACGCTGCAGAGAATATGTTCACTCGGAGTACCTGGCGTTGACGGCGAGCCCATAGTGGGGCCTCTTCGGTTTCGCGCTTATGTCTATTCAAAACGTGGCCGGAACCTGTACCCCTTTCTCACGTGAACGCACAGCCGCTCCTGGATAGATTTACTTAGCATGAATACAAGTGCGACCTCGTAAGAAGACGTCAACGTTGTGAGCCGTATTATTGTGTAGCGCGCTTACCAACCAGAGTTTTGGGACTGTACAGCCTCCCGTAACGCAAAAGGGATTTGGAACCTTGGATCCGACCCTTTTTGAAAGACGCTTTTTATACTGCAAGACCTGCATCTATACATAAATAGCCTACCCAAGGAGCGAGCGAATGCTGCTCTAGAGTGGAGCAAGATAAGCCTTTAGCCTATCGGTGTTGAAACCTTGTGTACGTATCTAGTTGGGTTTCCACGATACACCAATTACGTGCATCAGGCGCCGGTGAATTATTCTAGAAAAACCCCTTGCATGTAGTCTTGTCACCAGCCTTGCATCTGCTCTACATACATAAGCTTATGGTATTAAAGTAGGAAGAGTAAAAAAAAAAATATACCTCACTGAATCTTGGCAACTATGAATAGATATAAAAAAAGGTTACTAGTAACAAATACTTGTAAACGTGTAATGGAATCTGCACGTCTGCAATTAGAATCTTCCCTACCTTTGCTTGAACGGTACTGTGAATTCTTTATGAGATTGTTGATTTCTGTGGTGTATACGTACAGGGTGAATCGATATGCCACGTCCATAGTTTTCCTTCACAATGTAGGTTCTCTATAGTCTCGTAACCGGGGTTCTCTACATCAAGAGAGCGCTGATATATCAATCTAGGGTGTTTTGTTACCACCTCCCCCCATGATCGTCTTATTTCCTGTTATCGATAAACATGTGTTAGATCGACAACTAAAAACAGGTCACAAGAGATTGTAGATTACAAAACAGAACCAGAGATTCATTTTGCAAGCTCAATTCACATTCGAATTTAATCTTATTGAACCCTGGCTTGGTACATCCCATGGTTCAGGGAGGAAGGTTAGATATATAATATGTACATACCAATACTTACATATCTTGTGTACGATGTTGGGCTGTGCAGGTCTTGTATACTAGATACTATGTTCTACTAAAAAAACATTTTTTATTTATCTTTTTCTGTTTACTCTATTTCTTGTCGATCAAAAAAACGTTCAAAAAAACGTACTGAGCCAAAACCAGTAATTACAGTAAACAGACGCAAAAGACATGTGAGCATGCACAAGGGGAATAGGGAGCAAGAACTGGAAAGAGGGTAAGGAAAACATGAGCTGGAAATACTCCAAACATACTGCTTCGGAGACGTTCATCGAGTTTTCTGTACATAACTATCTTGGTGTTTCTTTTTATATTTTCTGTTCATTGGCGTCTTGAAGTCTGGGCTTGGGCAGGTCAAAATTCTCGGATCAGTTATTCTATCTTCATATGCGCTATCAATAGCATGTTTCATCTCATAATTTGTGTAATAATATTAATACCGGTGAAGTCCTCAACGTTATCAGAACTTGTTTACAAGATTGGTCAAACCTTGAACATGCCGTTGCCAAGAATATCTTGTTCTAATTAGGCTTTGCTTCACAGCATTTGCACACCGCTCTCCTCAGAATCCAGCCCGCTCTCTCCACTCGGCGGACCACGCACGCCCACCTTCGCCAAGTCAATACCTGTCTCACCGACTCCTCCCCCCACCCACCATGGCCAAGCCCCCTGCTGTCTCCCGTCCATCACATTCTCCCCGCGGCCTATTCGGATCCCTCTGGGCGAAGACGGACCGTCTCCCAGGGCAGTCTAAGCCGGACGTTCCGCGGCCACTGAGTGCGAAGGAGTTGCCGAGGAAGTATAAGGATGCAGAGAGGCGGTGAGTGTTATTGCTGTTGTTCTCTCCCATTCGGGTTCTCTGCTTGAGGTCCCATGGTACCCATTTGCCGGGGTTGGTTCGCAATGATGCTTTCTATGCGCCCCGTCCCGGAAGGGAACATCCGAGAATAGAAGTACCCAGGGAAATATAAAACGGGATTCATGAAGCTAATATTCCGCCCCTGAGTGTCCGAACTGCTATCATTGCACTACCTATTGCGCTTGTGACGAGCTGGGTATTGTGGAAGAGGCGTAAGATTAAGCCTATCCCAGCGCGACAGAATGACATACAGCAGCTAACAAATATGATAGTCGTACAAGGAGAGGAAAGGAGGAAGCTTGCGATACCTTCTCAATCTAACTCAAAAGGGAATGAGGTAGGCCGGTAGGGTTATGAAGTTAATATTGGGTTTGAGAAGAAGGACAGGGCAGTGGGGAATTCATGATAGAAGCGCGAGCATTGATAGGCGAGCTCGAATGTCCTTCATAATAGCATCACTAGTACTCCAACAGGTCATATTCAACTATATAACTATTCAGCAATATCTAAGCATTCCTTTTCCATTGCAAAGACCAATATAGACAACATTGCTTATTGAGTTAACGTCAACATGTATATAATAGATGTTTGATAAAGGGAGCGCAAAAGGAAAAAGGCACTTAAATAACAGATGAAAACCTCAACAAGCAAGTCAAAAAAATTTACACGTATCAATACGAGGGATGACAGCCAAAGATATGAGAAGTAGAATCCCCATGTGATAGCATGCGAAATATAGCACATATTGATAATTAGGGCTTTTCTGCAGCGTGGATGACAAAACAGAGTAAGGGAAAGCAGGTCAAGATGACATTAATGAATAGGCTCAGGCAACAAAAAAGCGTAACAAAGAATAAGCGATTCACAGATACCCAACCCACATACACCATACACACATAAAAGAGCTATACATACACACGTTGATTGGTTTCTATGAGTTAAGAAGGGGAAAATGAGTAAAAAGACTGAAGCAAATAAATACCCTAACCAACCTCAACCGAAAGGCATAGAATGAGAACGAAGTATGTGCAAGACATCAACAAATATGTGGAATGACAGAGTACAGAGTTACCCCGAAAAATAAGTGGGGTAACATGACGTTTGTCCACACGGCAAAAGGATCAGGAGGGGACATAAAATGATAGAGAACAACGCATATGACCAAAACAAAGAAAACGAGAATAACTCGTAACCACAAAAGAATTGAACAATGAAAGAAAAGTAAGAAATAATGGGAAATCAATTCCAATAACCTAGTACTCATAAACAAGAAAACCGTCTTGAATACCGCCCTTGAGGAAAGTGAAGAAAAAGGAAAAAGGTTTATTGATACGGAACGTAATCCACGACCCTCACAAGAGTCCTCACGTTATTCACAAAGCCCCTCACCAGCTCCTCAAATCCATTCTCTTTCCTTGCCATGGCAAGTGTTCCCTGCCGTTTAAGGGTTGCGGAGCTCATTTCTACCTCGAGCTCATGCTCCTTTTTAGAGCTCTATATAATCAAGATAAGTAAGCCAATTGCTTGAAGCAAATGCGAGGTGGATGTAGGGAAACCTACGTCTGACTGTGTCACTTGCGTCAAATCAATCGTGAATTTCCCATCCAAACATCTATAACTCATGCGGTCCTTATTTCTCTCCCCTCCAGTTCCCCTGGCATCACCTTTCCCCCCCCCAGTGCCTCCACTTTTCTCATCAACTTCACCCGTATACGGCATTTCCAGGTTCACGCTCACACGCCAGTCAAACGCAGTGGCTGGACTGTAGATATTGAGATCTGCCACTCTGCACTTGATGATTTTATTGATGACCTGGCCTGTTTTCATATTCGTTGTAACTCTGACCTTCGGTGTCTTCTTACTAATGAACTTCTGGACTAGTAATGGCAGGGTATGGAACGTGTGGGGGGGGAGCTCATAAAAAGTGTCACGTTCCTTTGTATGAATGTAATCCATCTTGACACGAGATGGGGGTGAAGCTAAGTTGTGGTGATTATTTGGAGTTCCAGGTGAGGGTGAGGGTGAAGGGGGCGGCTGCTTCGGCTTTTGCATACATTCTGCGTAGCGTTCATTAAGAAAATTATTGAAAGTTTTGTGTTGTTGCTGAGGGAATGTCAGCAAATTCAGCGCAATAGATTGACGGGACAAATTGAAATCATACCTCAGTCATGGTGCTTCTAAAGGCAAAGTCCCGGCCATCAATGAGAATTGCCTCGGTTAGTATTGGAAGCCGAAGACGCGACTCCGTCCCCCTTGATACGATCTGGCCAAGTTTCGCCTCAATTTCCAGCATTGGGCCGCCCGAACCAGTCCAATCAAGGCTCGGATCATCGTTCATGACAACGTGAAGCAAAAGAAAGTCGGTGATTTTCCGAGTGAGGTCTTCGGGTGGCACGACATTGGTGATCGAGGGCTCCCATAAGCCAAGTGTCGGGTGTTCGTTGGGATGAGGAGGGCGGGGATGGGATATCAACGCGGGCGACGGAGGAGGGTGAGTAGGCTGAGGGCCCGTGTTCTGTTTCTGCAAGGGGGGGACCGATCCCTTCTGGTTTGGCTGTCCTTGTGGAGGCTGCTGGGAGACCGGCTGTGCCTGCTGGGGTTGCTGGTGCTGCTGCGGGTGGTGCTGCTGCGGGTGGTGCTGCTGCGGGTGGTGCTGCTGCGGGTGGTGCTGCTGCGGGTGCGGGTCGTGCTGCTGGAGAGGCTGGCCGGGGGGATTCCGGCGGTTGGGCATCACGGGAGAATTGCTGGTGCTCCTGCTGGCCTTGCGTGCAAAGATGGGGGGCTCCTCGTAGCGGGCACGCTTCCTGGGCGGGGGGCCGGCCATGCTGCCGGGCGCGGGCGGGGGCTGGATCTCGCGCTCGCGCTCGCGCTGGGGCTTCGGCGACGGGGGCATCGGGGGCATCGGGGGAATCGGGGGCCGGCTGTGCGGGTACGGGGGCTGGGCGGCTGCCAGCGTCGAGCGGTGGTGGGCCGGGGCGTGGAACGGCGGGGGCTGCTCTTTGGCGGACGGCGAGGTCGTCGGGCGCGCGGCGCTGGGCGCGGGCTGGATCTGCTGCGGCGGCGGGTGCTGCGGCGGGTGAGGCGGTGCTGCGTGCTGCGTGTGCGGTGCGTGCGGTGCGTGCGGTGCGTGCGGGTGCGGGCCTGCGAGCGGGTGCGGGCCTGCGAGCGCGGCAGGCGGCGCGTTGTTGGCGGGCGGATTGGTCATCGGGGCGATCTGGCTTTGGTGGGCTTGGCTCCCGTTGCCGTCGCGGCCGTGCGGCCCCTGCTCAAAGTGCCCGTTGACCCCTTTATTTCGGTCCACGGGCGTCGCCGGCGCGGTGCTGCTCCACACCCTGCCGTCGGCCTCCGAGTCGACCTCCATGCTGCGCTGTAGCTGCCCCCCCGGCGCCCCCTGGCCCTGCTGCACGATTGAGCTTCCTCTCCTCGCCGGCAGCGGTGTGCCCTGAGAGAGGCTGCGATGATGGCTTGGCCGAGCCGGCTGCGCCGACGGCCCTCCCTGGGGCGCCCCCCCCGTGCCTCCTGCGTAGCCAGGTTGTACCTCCTCACGCATCACGCTGTCGGCCTCTCGGTCGTATTCCTCTGGGTAAACCCTAGTCTTTGGTGAGACGCTTCTGTCGCGATCTATGCGCCGGTCCCGTTCCCGATCTCTTGAATGCCGATTTGCACTTGGCGGAGCGGAAATGGACTGCGGGGCGCGCTCATTCGAGGTTGTTTGTGGTAAAGGGGGCCTGACAGGGCCCCGAGGAGATGCTGCAGGAGAATGCCGTTGATAGTGAGGATTAAACTGCTGCTGATGTGGGGAGTGTGGCGGGTAGAACTGTGTCTGTAGGGGGCTTCCAGCGTTTGAAGTAGAAGGTTGATAATGTTGCGGTTGTTGCTGCTGCTGTATCTGCTGGTATTGCGGATGCGGCTGATGGCCTTGCGATTTGCCTGGGGATGCGACGTATGGGGGCTGTCCTTGACTATGCGAGTGAGCGTAATGATGCTGACCTACAGGAGGGACTCCATGGGGAGATGCGGGTGGATAGGGATACTGGTTTGAAGGGGAGGAGGCATGGTGAGGCGATGTTGCAGGCGGGTAGGGTTGCTGCTGTTGTTGCTGCTGTTGCTGGCGCGGGGGATAGCCCGGTGACTGATATTGCTGCGGCTGAGGGGGTTGCAGCGGCGAGTGGTGTTGACGGTGGTGCTGCGCCGGGGGAGGGGGCGGCGAATGCTGTGGTTGCTGTGGTTGCTGCTGTTGTTGTTGTGGTTGATTATGATGGTGATGATGCTGTGGATGCTGTGGATGCTGCTGCTGCTGCTGCTGCTGCTGCTGAGGCCTCTGCGACGCAGAATCATTAAGCATGGAACGAAGGTCCATGCTGGGCGATCAGGAGAGATGGGCACCCTGATAGACGCGTTTTCGTTTTTCCTTTCCTTTTTCTTTTTCTCTTCTTTTCTTTCTTTTTCTTTTTTTTTTTCCCTCTAAATCTTTTCTTAGCTTTATTGCTCCTTGTGTGGGGCCCTCGTCACGGGTTTGCTCAGCTTGTTCGGCGCTTTTGTCTCGGAAACCAAACGAGTGACCTGGTTGGAGTGACGATTGCGTTGTACGGATCGGAGGGCGGCGTTAGGAGGTAAGTGGGTGTGGGTGTGGGTAAGCGTTCAAGGGACTGGGCCTCACGGTGCGGGGGGGGAGGGGGAGGTCGCAGAGGAGGAACAAAGTGGGGGAGGGGGTGATGGAGAGAATGGAGCTGGACACTTTTTTCGCCAGAGGAGGAGCGATGCGATGGCAGACTGGGGTGGGGGGAGGGGGTAGGGGGGGCTCTTGGGCGGGCGTGCGTGCGCCCTCTGTGTTTGTTTGGGGCTTGTTGGAACCACTGTTGTCAACGAGCCAGACAATGACCCACGGCGACTGCGATTATAGTCTGCGACTTGCCTCTCGTGCTCAACTTCTGGCGACTCCTGCTGCGTCCTCGACCGCGGAACACTGCGAGGAGACTCCAAGGGCTGCAAATTACTTAGCCGCGTAATTCTCTTCTTCACTTCTAACTCGCACGGCAAGCGCTAGGTCAGGATGCTAAGAACTGAGGCAATCTGCTCTTGACAAGCTAGGGTAGTAGGGAATCTGGGGTCAGGCTGGTATATATTCAAGTCGTTGAATCGCAATGCTGCAGAAATTCCTAGTTATGCGACAAGCGAAATTCCATATTGACGGCGCAGTAGGCATCGACCACAGTAGATCCATGCTCACATACAATACTTTATCTACAGTCTGATTGTACTCCCTCTTAAGGACAACAGATACATGAGGAGAAAGGAATATGTCATAGTGCCACCAGGAAGACGGGGTGTGGTGAAGGAACGTGATTCTCAAGAGCTCTCGGTGATAGATAACAATGCCTTAAATTTGATTCTTAATAATACTTCTAGTGTTGGTGTTGCTCACAATACCTTCACAGACTAAGCCGGGGCAACTGTAGCACATTGTTGAGCTTCAATTGATACAATGTATTGTATTCACATCAAATATTTCAGATGAACCAAGACTAGGATCATCGACATAGCTCAGTGACAACACAGAGTGTGTTGGGTTTGGTTTCACATTGTGGCTGGTGGGAACTTATGTTGATTGGCGCTCAGTCAGAAGCTTCAGCAAAGTCAACCCATCCCGAGAAATCATAGAACTCCTACGTGCGTATATCCTCTATACAGTGATTATGGATGTGATGTTTTGTTTTGCAAAATATGCACCATAAATGTATAAACTTGGGTAGCTAGTAACTCGAGGGTCGTTCCTCTGCCAACCAGATTAGATATGTAGGTCGAGATAGGGTCTTGGTATGGTACTAAGTCTGGCCACTGATACTATTGTTGCTTAATAAGGAAATGCAGTCAAGGCTAGTGCCAATTGACATTGCGTGCCCTTGCCATCCAATATTGTAATTGATGCCTTGTCGTCAGGTACCCTTGGCACTTTCGTACCAATGCTGTACAGCCAGATTATAAAATGCTAATGCCATGCTCAAGTACCCTAGGAAAATAACTTGTATGCTGCTTGTGATTATACTATAGTGGCTATGGTAGCAGTTGGAAATGCTATCTATACCTTTAAGTCAAGATTACCTCTTAAGTACTTGGTACTAGTCTAGTTTACCAAGAGCTAGGAGCTGACGTTGAAATATGGATTGATGTAAACTTTGTTACTTACCCCTGCAAACCACAGTAATGGGGGAAGTACCTTCAAATAAGTTGATACTTAGCAGTTTGGTATTGCTGCAGCTCTTGCCCTCTCATTCTACAAAAAAATATCCGTACACCCAAGAAGTTAATCTCGTATCAGGAAAGGTTGCGCTGCATATGATGGTGAATGGGGCACGAGCAGCGGGTTGCACACGGAAGTCCTGTATGTACGGCTACGGAACTTGACTGCTACTACACAAATTTTAGGGGCGTACTGATATCTTTACCTAAGCACTGTACTTTGCCCCAGAAGAAGCTGATGCCATATACGATGAGGATCTGTTGGATCACGGCTCATGGGATGGACAATCCGGCTATCAAGATCAAACATATTAGTATTAAACTCCATGATGTAGTTTTCCGTTAGTGTAAATAACGTACCTTGGTGATGCACTCATATTTGGACTCATCGATTTGGAATATTGATCAAGCAGCTGCTGAACACCCGGCTCAAGAAGGAATTCATTCTGGCGGGAGTTGATATTTGAGACCTAAACGGTGTCGTCCATGTCTGTGATCCATCTTCCGTACTTTCTTCCTCTAGCAGAAAGATATCTGCTGTCTCGAAAGAAGTCCAATCGTATGGGGCCATCCTATTCAGAACACCTGAATGGACACATTTGCGATCGCGAGCATGGATTCCGTTTTCGCCAGAGGGGTTAGCGAAATGATACCCAGGATCCACAATTCGTCACTGACCGAGACTAGTCATTGACACAGATTTCACTTTTCCAATTTGCTCAGAAACATTCAGAGACGCGGAAACTGAACCTACCTCCACAGCTAACCATACAATCACCCACATTGAGACGGTTATGCACAATAGAAATTACCCCCCCGCTACCCTTCACAGAGACACTGGTCGGAGTATGATGATAAGGACGATGTCAAGCATCACGAGAAAGTTATCCTTGGTAAGGAATTCGACCTCCCAGGACGATAATCTGGATTGGCTTCGTCAAAGTTGAACGGGAGGATTGCAAGATATTGCATAAAGGTTGGCTGAACTATTCCAAGCTTGGCACAACCTAGGACTTGCATCCTGACATAATGTCATCTGCTTAGTAACTGGAGCCTCTCAGCGCCCGCGTACTTTGCATAGTAACCCCCCTCCACCAACCCAAATTCATTTGCCGTAAAATCCCACATCCTGTCTACCCCGCCACACACAACATCTCACTCCCACCTTAGAGCATAGAGCTGTGCAGTAACCAAAGCTCTAGATTATCGCTGCTGCCAATTATCCAACTCTTGTTCTATTTGCCCTTCCAACTCGGCCCGTCAACTGATATTCCATGGTTGGCTTAGTTTCCGCAGCTGGTTTAATCGGTCTCCTCGATGAGCCCGATAATCAGCTCAAGTGCTATGCCCTGAGGCAGCTGGATGCAACAGTTCATCAGTTTTGGGCAGAGCTTGCTGACCATGTTGCAAAGATGTGGGTTAACCTTCTGTTATTAGCGGGATGTGAGGCAGTGGAAAGGATAACTGCCGTCTGTTTCTCCTTCTTTGCTGTTGCTGACGTTGCGACCAATGTTATTTAGAGAAGAATTATATGAAGATTCAGACTTTCCAGAGCGAGAACTTGCGTCCTTAGTCACCTCTAAGATTTATTATCATCTACAAGAATACGATGAGTCCATGGTCTTCGCGCTGGGTGCAGGAAAATTGTTTGATATAACTGCCAAGGGTGAATATGTGGAGACAATGATCTGTTAGTTCCCTTCTACATTTATGAGTTGGAGGGTGCGGCTAAATTTCAACAGCAAAATGTGTCGACAAGTACATTTCTATATCCACTCAAAATGCGAATATACTTGAAGCTAGCTCAAATCCCCCTACCTTTTCGACCGAGGATATTCCAGCGTCATTCCGCTCATCTGGAAATCGGAAACGAAGCCTTCTGGATACAGAAAATTTGGAAGTGGAAAAGATTGACCCCCGGTTGGAGGATATTGTGGAGAGGCTATTTAGGAAATGCTTCGAAACGGAAGATTACAGACCTGCAATTGGAATAGCTATCGAAGCCAGAAGATTGGATGTGGTTGAAGAAGGGATAAAATTAGCAAGTGAGCGAAGCAAAAAGGTCGGAAAGGGAAAGCAAGTTGCCGATAATCTTGAGAGGGACCAGGGCGTGGAGTTGATGGAGTATGTTTTGGAAATATCTATGGGTGTAGTTCAAGAGATTACACTCAGAAACAAGGTCAGATCTCACGTAATCGTCTCTATAGCAACTCTCATTGACATGTTCCCCAGCTTCTCCGACTGCTCGTCAACCTCTTCCTTGCCCAGCGATCACCGGATTATTTCTCCATCTCCAAGTGTGTGATTCATTTAGATGATCATGCTCTTGCTAGTCAAATCCTTCAGGATCTGGTTTCGAAAGGGGATTCCAAGTCCTTGCTTATGGCCTATCAAATTGCTTTTGATCTAGATTCCTCTGCCACACAAGAGTTCCTACAAAAAGTAGCATCTGAATTACCTGGCTCGGAAACTGATGCTCCAGAGGCAGAAAGCGGTAATAGCACCACCGCCACAGCTGAAAACAGCACCAACGATGATAATGATGAAAGGTCAGAATTGTTGGTAGCTGGTTCAGACAAAACCTCAGCTCCTTTTTCACCTATTTCAGTAAAATACTACCAATCAATTCGACAGATATTAAGGGGAACCAAGAGTATTGAACTCAATCTCGAATTCTTATACAGAAACAACCACACCGATATGACAATACTGAATAAAGTTAAGGAGTCTCTAGAGGCTAGAAATTCCATCTTTCATAACGCTGTAACCTTCTCAAATGCGTTTATGAATGCTGGAACTACATCAGACGGTTTTTTTAGAAGCAATCTGGAATGGCTCGGAAAAGCGGTGAACTGGTCAAAATTTTCTGCTACTGCAGCGCTTGGTGTGATTCATAAGGGCAACCTCTCGCAAGGCATGAAGCTACTCGATCCATATTTGCCAAGACAAGGGGTGGCTTCTGGTAGCCCTTATTCTCAAGGTGGAAGTCTGTATGCCTTGGGTTTGATCTACGCAAATCATGGTACGGACGTTCTCAATTTTCTGCGAGAACAATTTAAGAATACCTCGGATGAGACAGTGCAGCATGGAGGCGCACTCGGCCTTGGCGTGGCGGGTATGGCTACAGGAAACCTCAGTCTTTATGAGGAATTGAAGGTTGTACTTTGGGCAGATAGTGCCATTGCAGGCGAAGCTGTTGGATTGGCGATGGGATTGGTCATGTTGGGAACTGGGAATATCAAAGCGCTTGAGGATATGATACAATACGCTCATGAAACACAGCACGAGAAGATTATCCGGGGCTTAGCGGTTGGGATGGCCCTCATCATGTTCGGAAGACAGGAAGCTGCAGACGATTTGATCCATGGTTTGTTGGATGATCCAGACCCAATTCTCCGATACGGCGGTATTCTTGCGATCGCGATGGCATATTGCGGTAGTGGCACAAACAAAGCTATTCGGCAGTTACTGCATGTTGCTGTAAGCGACGTCAATGATGATGTTAGGAGGGCTGCGGTTCTCAGCCTTGGTTTCATCTTATTCAGGAAACCGAATGCTGTTCCTAGAATGGTTGAGCTACTGAGTGAAAGCTACAACCCCCATGTCCGATATGGAGCAAGCATGGCCCTTGGTATTGCCTGTGCTGGCACTGGTTTAGACGAAGCTATTGACCTTCTTGAGCCAATGCTCAAGGACCCAACTGACTTTGTTCGTCAAGGCGCTTTGATAGCAATGGCAATGATCCTGGTGCAGCATAATGAGCAAATGAATCCAAAGGTAACCACAATACGGAAAACCTTTGAGAAGGTTGTTGGTGAAAAGCATGAAGATGCAATGGCCAAATTTGGAGCTGCTATCGCACTGGGGATAATAGATGCTGGTGGGCGGAACGTTACAATTGGGCTACAAACTCCAACAGGCAGTCTCAATGTGTCAGGAATTGTGGGGATGGTGGTTTTTACACAGTACTGGTATTGGTTCCCGTTATCACATTTCTTGTCATTGTCATTCGTACCAACCAGTATCATTGGCCTGGATGAAAACCTAGAGGTAAGTTCTCATTTATCGTGATAGCTATTGCTCAGGCCTCTAATTCGATATAGATCCCCGATTTTAAATTCTATTCTAACACCAAGCCATCTCTTTTCGACTATCCTCCTAAAGTCGAGGAGTCAACGGAGAAAGCCGTCGAGAAGGTGGCAACTGCTGTCCTATCTACTACTAATAAGGCTCGCCAAAGAGCTAAGAGGTCGGAGAAAGAGAAAGCTGCGAAGGAGGCAGCTTCAAAGGGGGATTCAATGCAGATTGATGAGGCACCTAGTGTGCCCGTGACTCCAGCACCCTCTGGCGCTGCAGGTGGTGACAAGATGGACGTTGAGGAAGAAAGTTCAGTAGAAAGGAAGGATGAAGCATCCACGGAACAAGAGAAGACCGGAAAGAAGGGCAAGGCGGAGAAAGAGCCAGTTGGTTACATGGTCGACAATCTGAGCAGGGTGCTTCCTCAGCAACTACGGTATATATCGTTCCCAGAGGACGGAAGATATGCACCGGTGAAGAAGGTATGGTTTCTCTTCCACTTAATAAGTTCCCCCCTGACTTATAACTACATAGCCAACCGGCGGTATCTTGCTCCTCCTTGACCGTAGACCTGACCAGCCAGCCGAGTTAATGGAGTTCAAGTCACGAAAACCAGTCCCTGCTCAAGGACCCGGAAACGTCACTGGATCGGGTTCAGCAGCCGCTGGTCCTTCTAACCTTGCTGCTGCCCAAGCTGCAGTAGGTAGTGGAGGTGCAGAGGCGGCCGTGAATATATTGAACGCTGAGGATGACGATGGGGAAGAGGATGCACCTGTACCACGTGAATTTGAGTACGAGAGTGAAGGGAATGCACACGACTGAATTGGAGGCATTTTGGGCAACAACGTGAATCCAGGGAGGACTTGGCTTTAGGGATGGGCGGGTTATTTAATCATCTTCCTTTTAGTGTCCAAATAGATGCAGCTGAAAAGTAAGAATGTGGGAGGTATAGAGGCTTCATCTTCGCTGGAATTGGCTAATGGAAACAACTTTGTGAACTTGTTAATGTCAAGATCCCTGGCTAAGTAGAAAAAGTCTCGTATTTGTATATGACAACTAGCTGCGCAATATATGCGCAGAATGTGAAGCCCTAACAATACAGATGAATCTTATAACTAAAATGTGCTATCCAGGGTCTCCAAACAAAGATGGCATACGGCAATTCAGAATCCATCTAACCGAAAGTAGCATATATTATGATCTGGTGATCAGCCTTGTATAGCCGATCGATCGGTAACAAGGATGATATTGCTGATAGGTATATATTTGTATATAGTACTTAAATTGTTTGTATAGGTAACAGTTTGCACCATACAAGGTGCCAACATGCATGCATATGGTTGCTTACTGCACTCGGCCTGAAGTATCCTAGCAATCATTTGAGCTACTTTTCTCGTGATAATTGTGTGTAATTCGTTGCGCGTCTTGACTGCTTCGGGCTAAGAAGGTGGCGACGATAGTTAGCTTATGGAAAAGTTGCAAGCTTCTAAGAATCCGGAAATGCTTATGGCAAAGGGTATAGGCATGACACTTTGTAAACGTGTTTCTGAATTAAATCCAAGGGATGTCAGAGGAAACTTTGGTGCGTAAAGTGGACATGCTGGTGACAGATCTACAAGTAGGCCGCAGAACCAACGTTGAAGGCAGTCAGGTTGACGTGAGTAGCAAAGTGGCAATAATCGAAAGCAGAAAGAAATTGTGAGCTCAACTTGATCTTCCTTAAGCCAGACCACGAGGATGGATTTTGAGAGCACCTTTGAGCCTGCGATCTTTGGTTGCCATGACCTACAGAATCAGGTTACAGGAGTAGTAAGTAGTATGAGTACTTGCTTTAAGGATCATTTGGCTTGGCAAGTCTACCTATGAGAAAGAGCTATCAGATAATTCTTAACAACTGTTCATATTGTTTCTCCGCTCAACCAGTAGCCATGATTGCGTACAGGCAACCAAAGACACGCCCATGAATCCTTCAACACCAAGCCAGGCTGTTACAATTGCCGGGAGTAGCATAACTGGCGGTGACGAGATGTAGATTTCCTATAGGGTCTGAAGTATCCTCAAACCTAGACATGCCAGTAAGTTCCTTCAACCTATCTTCAGAGGTTCAACATGCGCATTCAGGGTAATCAGGATGCTAGTGAAGATACGTGACAACAGAACAGGCCTCCTGCAACATCACTGTCATTATAACTTATCTGCACTATCATCCCATTACATCTTAGGATGGAACAAAGCTACATGACGTTTTACCGGATTCCGGGCTGTCAGAACTTGAACCCTTCCTTAGAACGGGATTCCAAAAACGTCTTGGCCCTTGAAGTTTTGCTATGCTCAGCATGTCTCACTGATTGAAATAAGCTACTACGTTAGAATTACATTGCGAGGTATCCTTTACTTCTCGGAGCCCAAAGCTCATGAATAATCAGACATCACGGAAATTTTCCAAGTAGTATATATATTAATGATATCAGCCTCTATTATAGGCTACGTCATCTTCAGCGGTCTTGATGGTTATTATATCTAGTTCAAAATACAACAGGTACGGTCTGGGACCTGTGACTGTCATGCCGACGCACAAGCATGAGATGAAGTGAAAATTGTTACATATCGAGTTCATAGTTTTTTAAAAACAGGGGAGACAAAGGATATGAAAGTGGGAGAGGGGAGCGAAGAGAGTAAACGGAGGCGGAGGGGGGTGGAAGGAGAGCACATCACTGTTGCGTCCCATGGCTCCCCACTGAATCATGAGAAAGTATTATCCGAGTCCAGCTGAGAGCTTTACTGAAGAAGTTCCTGCTATAATCACTTGTTACGCTTCGGATACTCCAAAATGATTCCTCGGGCCTTCTCAACTGGGAGAATTCACCCCGCTGAAGTGTCGAACTGGTAGTGAGTTACGCGCCGAAATGACCGCTCGGTAAGGAAGTGTATCCCCTAAGTGTGATTCTATGATTAAGTGACTCTTCATCTCGTCCTATATCTCAACCAGTCTCTCCCGTCCTTATAGTGCTACATGCACTCTGCATAACTCTTCCTGCTCAAGTCTCGTGCATGCAATACTCCAAGCGATCCTGCATATCCTCATACCACCTCGACCCGCATCATCCATTGCCTGCACCTCCGAACCTACATAACTTCTAGAAGTATTGGGTCTTGTTGGGCCTCTTGCACCAAGGTTCATAAGGTCAATACACTTCGTTGCGTAACCCTCTGCTTGTACTATTGCGTCCTTGAAGTCTGCTTTACTAAACTTAAGTACATAACCTCCCCAGTTGGTAGCACTCTCCCGCAATAGCAGACCCAGCTTTTTCGAATGCCTGGATATACGTGCCTCCCTCAAAGAATCTGTAGCTCTCGAATGATTGCATATGTTCTGAAGCTCCAGCTTGTTGTACATAAGCCTTGCTTCCAGTTGCTTTGGGTTAGAAAATTATAGACGTATTTGTAAGTAGCTGAAAAAAGTTAGTGATACTGCCTCGTGGAATTCGATCGACACAACTCCGAAAGAGTAGTTTGCTCCTAAAAAGTTCTCAGTTGGCGTAAGAATCTATCCGATTTGTTCAATTGACTAAGTTAATTTTTTTATTGTTCTCCTGCAAGTATTGCCAACTTCTGTACCACGTCTCAAGAATCTTGTTTTCCTATTACCTTTCAATCCGCCTTTGAATATCATCCATATATTTTCAATAGGACGCTCGAAGCACCGTTTCAACGGTTTGATGGCACTCATAGTATAATATTAAATATCAAAAGCATCATGAAGAACGTCACATACCCTGCCTAATTCAGCGATTTTCAAATGTTGGAGAAAGGCTGGAACTGTGTTACCTCAACTCTTCTCATACTCCCTGACAAGAATCCTCATCTCTATGCTTGTAAAACGTCGCATTCGATAAAAAGCAGCTGTATCAAATTGCCAATCTAATTCATTTTCATCACCACCATTGTCACTCCATCTGAGCTGGCTGCCACTAAACTCGTATATACTTTCCAAGGATTTGAAGGAAGCCATGGCTTCGTGCTCCATCTCAGGGCAGAAGAATATAAAGTTTGCATTTCATCCATTAAGAGACGGAAAGGCCCACATTTATTCATACCATCAGTTTCATTAGCTTTGCCATACTCAGCGCTTAAGTGCTCATCCTGCGTATCCTTTTCCAAATATGCATCGATTGTTCGAAGAGAAAGGTAGGCATAAGACCCTGCCGTGTATCCTCTGTGCTCCGCATAGTACCGGGCATTATCTATATTGAGGTACACAGATTGTATTCCACACTTGCAAAGTTCCGCACAAAAAGGGTGTTTCCCACTGTGAAAACGTCCATAAATGATGGCATGTGTCCGGGTGATAAGCTCAAATAATCCAGAGAAGAGTTTCCGTTTGGTGGATAGAAACTTCAGAGCCGTATCTCTTGGAGTTAACGTTCCCGACACAGAGATAATCATCCGATGCCACTTTTTTTTTTAAAAAAAATTCGACTTCTTCTCGTTCCTTGCTTGGTCTTCATAAGGACAAACCACAAGATGAAAGTAGCTCTGACCTTAGTTAGCATGGTCAGCAGGCCGCAGATGGACTTGCTAGTTGGTCAACTTCTGGTAAGGCTGTCTATTATTGCAATACAATGCCAATGCTGCAACGGCTTCCTGACAAGCACAAAGCGATCCCTGAGCTTTGTTTCGATCGAAGCCTTGAGATCATAGAATTCGAGAATGTCCGCAAGTCTAGCGATGAAATATCTCTCCACAGGCAGCTGACAGCCAGCGCAGTGACAAGGTTACTCATTTCAGACGCAGATGACGTGCGTAACGTAACCTGTGAGTGAAGGTTGTGTGTCGGAAAAGACTGTGTAGGGCTGCTCCTCTTTTTTTTTTTTTTTCCTCCCCTACCGGCTCAGGGCTATCAAGCTTCGGCAGAAGTTGAACCGTGTGATTATAGAGGATTTTTGTTTTGTCTATCGGTACCCGATAAATTACAGGCATGATCTCAACGAGAAATGGACTTTTAACGCCAGCACAAATGTACACGCTTACACAATGTTACATTCATCCACATTGAAATAGAAGCGGATGCTCTTGGCAGCATATTGAGTTTGAGATGATCGTTTGGAGAGGAGAAAAGGAAGAGAGGAATAGGAAGACGGAGGAGAGTCGTTTGATAGACCGACTGAGTGTTCCACTGTTCTAAGAGCAAGAGGACTGGAACTGGGACAATGTACAAGTACTCGAGTGCTTCCTTGATCAAGCAAGCGCCTTGCATCTTTAGAGCACTAAGAGCCTCCGGATACACACGGAGTGGACATTGTACGGCCATCTACAATGTTCTCTTATGGTATGGAGTAGTTTGCACTGCAACCATCATTTTAATTTTATATTACACAGATGCATAGATAGTACCAAGGTAATCGAGCAGTACCTACCAACTACAGAGGGAGTAATATAAGTATAGTATATGAATATTAACAGTCCACGGCATAGGCTCGGCGCAGGGCTGAGCTGTGTATGAGTACATTGTTGATGCACAGGCAGGATCCGATGTTCGGCCCGTGATAGATGTTTCGCAGTGTAAGTGCATGTGCAGCCCGATGGACTCTCACTTAGTAAGTAGTCGAGTCTCCTCCCACAGCTCAAGGTTAAGTTTACAGCGGCCGCGGGATCCGGAGTAAACTCTATTGCTTCATATCATACCGGAATTGACAGCTAGAACGGCCAGGGCAGGCGGCAATTGAAAGCCGTTAACGTTTGGGTTGCGACCGGTCGATTCGACCAACAGTGCGACATATGCATGCAGCCTTCCGCCCACCGCGGCATGTAACAGTACGAGCACATCCAGGTAGTGGAGCCCATGTGGAGGCAATCACTCAATATGATACAACACAACTTGATGGCCTCCCAGTCAGAACATAGCACACAAACTTAGCACGCATCCACGCAGTGAGACTACTTTTTGCATGGGAGCTTCCTTCGTATCGTCCCTCGCCGCCCCCCGGCCCCCAAGTTCGCTGATCCCGCCATACGCACCACCTGCATCCGCTCGCCTTCGCTCAACAGCCCAACTTCCAGCCCCAGTCTGCTCCTTCCTTCGCCCAATTAACCACGACATCCCCACCCCCCCCGCCAGGCCTCACAGACCAGGATTGTAAATACTACTTCTTATCCCAGCCCTGCTGTGCAGTATCTTAATGCAAATCACTCCATAGCACTTTTGCTCCGGGCCTGCTCTTGTGACCCTCCTCTCTTGCCCGCAAGCCATCAGGGACAGCAAAGTTCAGCAAAGTTTCCCCCTCCCCCACACATCCATCATTCATCCTCCGTCCTGTTCCATTCCTTGTGCGCTCTGACAGAGCCCCCCCCCCCCCCCCCCCACAAGGCAAGTGCACAACTAACCGGGTAAAGCTTGATTCCAGGCCAGCATCTATTGATTCAATACAGAAAAATTCAGCCAATCCTGGAAAAACTCGGTTTCGGATAAGAGGGCTGCTAGGGCCTCTCATACGTTTCATCGGAGTTTGTGAGCAAGATTCCAGAAGAAAACGAAGGCAGCGGTCAAATTTTAGGTGAAGCGATCTGTTTCTTTGCCTTCCGCATTTACACTTAACTTGCGGGCCGCTCAAATCTCATAATTCAGCGGTGCCCAAAATGGCTGAAGTTAATATTCCACCACGATCCTCGAATGCATTATTCCCTGCCTCGGAGCCCCAAGTGTTCTCCACTTCAGGAACTGCGGCACAGTTCAGCCCCAAAAAGCCGTTTCTGCTGGGCGATGGTAGAACCGAAGCTCAAGAGCTACAAGACAAACCTCTCTCTCACTTTCCTCTCACACATCCTTCATATCCAGACTTGTCACCTTTCGAGCTTCTTCTAACGATATACACACCAATCCTTGAATCCCTCTCAAATTATCTGAATACCTATGAAAAACTGCGACTTACTCATGTATCGCCGCATTTACGACGACTGTGTCATTCATACCCCTCATTCTGGGCTCACCCGGACTTCCATCTGGTAGTGCGTGAAGGAGGTGGATATGATTCCTATGGAATTGGCAAGGTCTACAACCTTGATGCCTTGCTTTCTATCCTTCCACTTGAAGGCCGTCTGGTCTCGCTTAATGTTGATTGGACAGCAATAACAGGGCATTACTTGTTTAAAGTTGTTGACAAATGCGCCGCAACACTGCAGCATTTAAGCGTACGTGGGTGTAGAAAAGTTAGTATCAAGCATCACATTGTACCGCATTTTGTCCACCAACACCTCATTGAACCGTACACAATATCCTCGAGGCCGGAGCTTGCGGGGACGGGAAGTGGAGGCTGGGGTACGAAAACAGAAAGGCCACATCGAGCATTGAAATCGCTACATGCATGGAAAGCGAGAGGAGTTCGCAGGAAAGCTTTTTTAATAGATAGGAAAGAGGCGGATGGAGACGAACCCACCCGCTATCTTACAACTTTAGCAGCAGCTTTGGACATATTCGTTGATGTTGGACTTTGCTCAACTCCAAAGCTTCGATGTCCCAGACGAAGAGAGATTACACGGCGAGGAAGGGAGAAGTATTGTGTACCATTCGACCGCCGATGGCGGGAGACGAATACTGCCGTGACAGAGCTTGTCCCTAGTCTTCTGAAGCGTGGCCTGGGACGGGATTTTGACTGCGATGGATGTGGTGAACCCATTGGCGAGAGGTGCGAAGCCTGTGCAGTAGCCATGCATTGTTCCAATTGCGCAAAAACACTCTGCCATTCTTGCAGTTGGACCGTACCTTTCTCATCTGGAAGTAGTTCCTCTGGATCTAGTACAAGTTCTGGGGATGGCAACAATTCCGCTGGAGTTTACGCAACCATCGACCTCGATTCTGATGCTGATCCGGCAGCTGCAGGCTTAATACCAGCGATGAAACCGTGCTGTGTGGACACCTTGCCATATAACATACTTACGTCGAGTCGTAGTGGAGAGGTCTATTGTGAAGAATGCTATGAGAGTCTTGAGTGGGGCAAATGTGACGCGTGCGGAAGATCGATGTGTATGAAACATGAGTGGGAGCGACGGAAAATATGCGGCGGCGGATGTGGCCGCGCGTTCTGCTTTCCTCTTATCGGCGGAGGTCCTGGACCTGGCGGAAACGCAGTTCAAATTGGTGGAGGGGCGGTAGGCTGCGACATGGGTGGAGTTCGACAGTGCGTTGGGTGTGGTAACTTCGTTTGCAGGGTAAGAGCAAAACGTATATTTATGTGTACGGCTATAGCTAACTATTTAGCAGGATTGCAGGCGACAAACAGCATGCCCGTGTCAGTTGTGTACGATTAGCTTCTATTGTCGGGATTGTTGGGGTAGCAAGCCATTTAGCTGTGATGGTGACCTAATGCGACGTAAAGCAGCTGCTCAGATATCCCCGGCAAGCTTCTCTTCCACAGAGGAGGATTCTGCATCATTAAGTTCGCATCATTCTTCTTCACAGGCGGAGCAAGTTGAGAATGGAGTAACATGGATCGGTGGGACGGCGAGCGTGGAGAACAGTCAACCGGCGATATTTAATGAAAATGATGAGGACGACGCAGGAGATGAGGGTGAGGAAGAGGAGGAGGAGGAGGATGGCTTGGAACAGGAAGCAGATGCTGAAGAGGAGGAAGAGGAGGAAGGAGATGAGGAGGAAAATCCAGCAACAACTTCAATCGCACCAGAAACTGTGTCCCCTGCACAAAATCCGCAGGCCAACTTCGAGGGCAATCAAGGACAACTGGCTGCAGCTGGTAACAGTGCCGTCCCACCACTGGAGGACGCCATGGAACAAATGTCATTACTGGTTTTGGACGACGAGAGCCAATTAGCGGTAAACACTCGTGTTGCAAGGTCCCCGTCTATAGCTACTGGAATTCAGTCGCCAATTGCAACAACTCCGCTTACACCTGCTCAGACAAGACCCGGGTCAAGTGCAGGAAGCGGTGTAGGAACTCCTACTGCTCAGGATTTACAAGATACTATCGAGGGATGGGATGTGATCGAAGGTCCTTCTCTTAGCTAATTCTAGAATTACCATAATGTGCGGACGCCTTATCCCATTCAGTATTTATATTGCTTACCTTTACATGTTTATTTTAACTACGGCTATAACCAATGATGGTTTGTGGATATTTCAACTGACAAAAGAGGAGTTTATTAGGGTAATATGCCACTACATTTTCAGCATGCCAGATAGTGGCATTTATTCATATTTCTCCTCCTATCCAGTTACCCAGTTCCTCCCTTCTCACATTGTTCTACAGGCCTCTTTCTCCAGTATTCGCATATATCTTAAAAATATGGTTTCTTTTATTTCATATGTTCTCATGGAGGGCAAGCTGCAGGGTTTGTACCCGCGGGTGTTTTGGGGTTACGTTTTATGAATACGCAATTTTGTGGAATTTGAATGCACCTACTATTGGTATTGATTTATGCAATTTAGCACCACCTTTATTTTATTATTATTATTATTATTTTTTTTTGGAAAAAACTTTCTTTAGCCTTTTTTTTTTTTTTTTTTTTTAATACTTGATTTATTTCCATATTCGATGTTGATTACTTACTTTGCGGACAAATGAGGAAATATAATCATGTTATATGCTGTAATTTGATTGCTGATATGCTGGCTAGCAGTGGATACAGAGGAGTGATACTCTATGTTGGTATGAGCTTCCCTGACATGTTTTTCAACGGACGATTGATTTATTTACACATTACCAACCGTGCCGATCTCATATGAAACTTACATCTACAGTCTAACCTTACTATGCCGGATGGCCTCTGATTCGGACAACCGTTTCCCATATAAATTTGCTATACCGGACGCCCTAACAATACTGGACCGGACAGAAACCTCCAGACAAGTACCCTGTCTCCATACAAATAATATTTGCTATACCAGACTACACGCTAATACTAATACATCTTAGACTACCCCACTTTACCACTTAGTCTGGTTGTTTACCACTCTGTTGCTGTCACTGCTATGATACCACTACTGCTGTCACCGCCGCTGCTATCACTTGCTATCTATTGCTGCTGCCACCACTGCTGGCACCACTGCTGCCGCCACCGCTGTTGCCATTGCTGCTACCACTGCTGCCGCTGCTGCTGTTGGAAGACTCGAACCATGCTTGTAAAGTTTGAAGCTTCTTTGTGTGAATTGATGGGCTTTTAGAGAAACAGTCAGAGTTGCATGCTTTGGCTCTAGTCGATGCTTGCATATTTGATGCTGCCCAAGAACTTTTAAGGCTCGACGCTTTTCTCAATGGTGAGAGCGATGAATACTGAATAGACTCGGATTGAGTTGATGTTTGCTACACTTGTTTATTTCCTACTCTAGTCGATTTCTATACAAATTTTTGCCATCCCCCTTTACAGCTGCCAAGCGTTTTGTTCTATACCCAGAACCTTGCTATACCGGATTTTTACTCGTCTGGAATAGTGCACTGAAGTTGCAAGCGGGTGAATCTACTCGCTGGTTCGGAAAGTATTGGAACGCTGCATAAATCGTACGCGCTCTTCGCTCTTTTGCATAGGGCCACTTCGCTCTATTCCAAAACGCGAATAGCGCATACGTTTTATGCAGCGTTCCAATACTTTCCGAACTAGCGCAGTATTTCAAACAGTTTTAGATGTTGTGCATGTTTGTAGCCAGAAGCCACAAACAGCAGACAGCATTGGCTTGAGGTGAACATACGTACCATCTGTTCTGTCGAACTGACTACTTCTTGAAGAATGAGAATGGCAGGCCCACTGTGTTAAAAGCCAAGGGTACGATGATTCTCAGCTAGCAATCCCAGCCTGGACATTACAGACTAGCCATCAGGATTTCTTTGTACAAGTAACCTGACTGATACAAAGATAAGTCTACCATACGGAGATCTAACACCATGAAATTTGGATGTCGCTCTCATGGCACCTTTACTTGGCCACACAAGTCTTCTCGGTAAGCACGCAGCGCAGGTTGTGGCCGGGGCGCACTTGGAACCATTGCGAATAATTTTTGGGGGGGGCATTTGATCTCGGGAATAGGTCCCATTGGAGTGGGCCGCTCTCACGTCTTGAGGACTTCGTTTTCTTGCCCGCCAGAACCTTTTCTTGACGAACAGTCCATAGTTTCTTTCAGGCGTTGGGTTTGGAAGCATTTCAAGCACAAGATGCGTGGGCACGAGTCTGATGCGTTTGATCGTCGTATCCTGGGATGTGCCCATACCTGTGTGGGGCTAGGCGCGGCCTGGCTCCGAGGGCTGTTTTAACCTATTTCTGTTGCACTGTGCTGCTGGCCCCTGAGCATAAGCAGATCCAGAACGTCGAATGGGGGCAGACTTGGAAGCCCCTTCACGCTTGGAGCAACCGTGGACGATATGATAACCCAGGTGCTTAAATGCCTGGTAATAGTAAACCTAGGCGCGATCCATGCGCCGGTGCAACACCAAGATGCTCTTTTTTTTTTTTTTTTAATTTCAATACTCCAAGATGCTCGGGCGAGGAAAGCAGAGCGGACTGTAGGGCGATGAAGGGATAGGCGGGCGGGCTGAGCTGCGTAATCCTCGTGCATGCCGCCAGATGCAGGAAAAAAGACCAGTAATACGGAGCATTTCGGACAGGGTCTCTTCTCAACTTGCGTAGTTAGGTGTGTCTGCGTCGGGGCAGTGTCCAGGAGGTTCGCCCCCCCAAATGTGGCCGTGTGGTATGGCATTGTGTTCGGCCTGGCTGCTTGACTTATTACATTCGCAAGCTCGGCGCAAGCTGACGGGGACAGGTTCTAGATCAACGGGGGACTGGCCAACCACTTGGTGCCAGAGAATAAAAAATATTGAAGGGAAGGGGGGGAAAAGGGAAAAAAGAAAAAAAAAAAGAAAAAGTGAACTACAAGAAAAAGGCCGCCGCTGCATATCGTTCTGTTGTCTAACTCTCACTCCCGCGCACCCACGAGCTCAAGCGTTTCTCGACTACACCCAGACTCCGCCCACGTCGTTCCAGACGTTCCAGCTGCTTGCTGTCCTTATACTCAGAAGCGTGCGGCGGTGATTTCCACTCCAGCACCCCTTCCGCAGCCGTTGTGCTTCTGTACTACGTTCAGCCGCTCATCCGGAAAACCAGCACACGACACCACACAGCGGCCATCGACAACGCACCATTGAGCTTTTCCATACGGGACGCACGCAGCAGCAGCACCACCGCTCGACTCTGGCGATTTGTGCATTCAATTCTGATCCACTCTTAAAAGATCCCCCATTCCAACAAGCTGTTTGGACGAAGATATTTCTAGCAAAGTAGCTTGCGAAATCGGCTTTGACAGCACTGAGCGTTCAAGCTATTCCTGATAATGCAGATGCTGAAAGGTATACTGCCCAATAGGGTTATAATATCGTGAGTCAAGTACCTGCATCAGACATTTATTCGTCCATATCGCTGACCGCGACATTGTCTGCAGATATATCTTCGACTATGTAATCATAATGTTTGTAAACCCTTCCTTGAGATCAGTGTCCACCACTGTCTAATATACCGGCAACTACAGAGTTTTTATTATTGCTTTTTCTGCACTTGATAAGGCGGAGCCGCATCATCAACGATTTTCACTTGACAATAAAAGTCTACAATATCCATTTGCTGACCCTGAGCGAGTTCCACCATGGCTAGCAGCATTAGTAGCCTGTGCATTTCCTATGCTTGTGATCATTATATGGACGTTGTTCATTGATGGGTTGTACTCACATCACAAAACACCCCTTGCGCGACACCGCTGGGCAAGGTATACAATGCCTGAAAGGCTATGGGAGATGAACGCCGGGATATTGGGTTTAGGTTTATCGGTAGCAGCCGTAATTACCGTCACTGGTGCCTTGAAAAACTTAACTGGCAAGCCTAGACCGGATATCATTGCTAGATGTGATCCGGATCCTGCCTGGATTGAACCCAAGGTCGGCTTGACTAGTTATGATCAATGCAGGGGGGATCGCTATATACTGAAGGATGGGTTCAAGAGTTGGCCAAGTGGGCACAGTAGCAGTGAGTAGTCTACATTCTGTTACACCCACGCTCAACAGGTGACTGATATCTCGTTCGATAGCTGCATTTGCCGGATTGGGGTATCTTTCATTGTACCTAGCTGGGAAACTCCATATTCTGGACAATCGTGGTGAGGTTTGGAAGACGGTTCTTATATTGGTTCCGTTGCTTGCTGCTTCTATGATATCCATTTCACGGATAATGGATGCCCGTCATCATCCTTTTGATGTCATCTCCAGTTCGATCCTTGGTGTGTTCACTGCCTGGGTGTCATACAGACAATACTTTCCACCATTGAGCCAGACACATCTCAAAGGCCGCGCACATCCAATGCGGTCTTGGGGCAAGGGTGATCAAAGTCTTAATGCCCTCGACTCTGGCGATGGCTTCATACGAGCCCCAAATGAGGAGGAGGGTAAAGCTGGATATCAAATGAATATGAGGGGTTTATCGACTGGAGCCAGCGGCGCCCCAATGACAGAGGGCGGGATGGCTGCCGATGCTGCTCAAAGAAGACGTCAGTATACTGAGAGCATGGAAACCTTAGATCGTATGCGGACAGAAGCTCATAACTTTTATTATGATTATACAGGAACATCCCCAATACAGCCAACGCTTCCTCCAGCAACCGACGCAACATATTTTCCAACGGCTTCGCACGATGAGGAATATTTGTCAGAGGATGCAGATACTTATGAGATGAGAGAACAGCGTGGCATACCAGCACAAGCTGACGCTGTATACCAGCAATATGGGAGCCGTGCCATTGGAGCTCCTCCACATAGACGGAACACACAATCCACACAAGGCTCTCATGAGAGCGAGGACCGTAAACAGGCCATTGCAGCCGCTACAAGCGCAGTTGCGGGCCAGAATCTACCGTTTGACCCTATAGCAGAGGAATACCAACGATCAGGGACCACTGGTTATTCACCGCCTGGGAGGCAAACTGGAGCAAGCAGCAGTGGCGATGGATTCACGAAAGTATTGGGGACAGGCGGGACTGGGGATAGTCCGAAGGGGGTGGAGTGACAGACGATCAGCCTATAAGATAAGAATAGCATAAATGATGCGAGGAATAGGAATTCGGTGCACTTTTTTGTTCATTTTTATTTATTTATTTTTTCCATCTTGCCTGGTTTTATGGTTTTGCTTCTTATCTGTGAATCTCGGCCCTTTTCTTTCCTTTCTCTGGCCTACTTTCCTTGAATATTATTCTTACGTCACTTACTTCATTATTTTTCTCCTGTTGAAGTTACAAATTATCACTCATCACGATGGATTTTGACGGATGCTGCGTCGGCTTCTCTGTTTTTTGTTTTTCCCGTTGGTTGGGCAGGGAGGATTGGTTGCGCACCATACTCCGTAAGGAGTAAAGCATACCTGTTTTTATGCTTCCTGTACCTAGAGTATACAGGTACGTAGGGCGTCACAAGCAAGCAAGCAAGCAAACAAAAGGGACCGCTACCTGCAAATATGATAGGGCATCGCATTGTTGCCTCTTGGCTCTCGCCTGGGCCTGCTGACGCCGGCGAGGCCGAGCTGGATGCCGAAATCGAGCTTAGCTGCCACCGCCAGGGTTGCAGCCGCAAGCAGCCCACGTGCTCTGTACCTCGGCACAAGCAGCGTCCACCAGACTCGCACGCCCTGCCTCCCTCCACCCCCTGCAAGCACCATCACCTGTGCCCACACTCTCGACAGAGCACCCTCATCGTGTCCGAGGCACTGCGCAAGGCCAGGAGATAGTGCGGCTTGTGTCTTGTGCTTTCTCCACATATCGAACAGCGCACCCCACCCCCCACCCCCCACCCCCATCCCCCGGCCCCGCCAATCCCCCGCAATTGTGGTTATTTACTTGGTTAGAGCTTCGTCCACTTCACACACTTTCACACTTTTTTCACCTTGATGCGCCAGATTTGAGCTCGGCCCTGAGTGTGACCGTCCCACCCCCAGGCGAACAGCTTCAACAGGTCAATATAAAGCCATTACGGAGCCGCAGATAAACGGACCAGCTATACCCCGCTGACTAAACTGAGAGGGTCACAATTCCCATCCAGATGGCTCCTTGTGTGTCCCGCGCCCCCTCCTGCTCGTCGTCCACTCACTTCTCCCTTCTCTTCTCTCGGCCTCCATCAATCAAGTCTTATATATGCTACCCATGCCCTTTCGCCCCAACTATGTAGCTAACCCCATTTCGCAGTTCTCCTCAAAACCGCTCTTCCCGCGGCCGCCCTCCTCAGCTACATGGATGCCAAAGCCGACATTGTCCAAGACATCCGCACACTTGGCTCATTCATCATCGGTAGCATCTCCAGGAACCGCGCTGAGCGTCGAAACAAGCTCAACATCTTCTTCCAACTCGAAGCGCAGGCTCTCAATCCTAAGTTCTCTGAACATCCATTCCTCATCTTTGAAGGCCGCACTTGGACATACCGCCAAGCATACGAGACTATACTCAAGTATGGATCATGGCTGAAAGACCGCCATCATGTCGCGCGAGACGAGGTGGTAGCGATGGACTTTATTAACAAACCGGCGTTTATCTGGCTGTGGTTGGGCTTGTGGAGTATTGGCGCGAAGGCCGCGATGGTGAACTACAACCTAGGCGGGGATGCACTGATGCATTCAATCAAGACATCGTCGGCGAGGCTGGTGATTGTGGACCAGGAGGTCGCAGGAAAGGTGTTGGCTGGAGAGGAGGGGAACAAGACACGTGAGAGGCTTGTGACGGAGGAGGTTCCTCAGGATGCACAGTTTACGGAGAGGGAGGTATTGATTTTTGATGAGGGGGTGGAGAGGGTAGTAGACACTTGGACTGGGAGGAGGGAGCCAGATGCGTTAGTAGGAGGGAGGAAGATTGGGGATACTGGTGCACTGGTGTATACTAGGTGGGCATTACCCATCACAGCTAATTTAATCATTGATAAATGAAAGACAGCTTTTTGGTATTGCAATTTGATTGGGCTAGAGAGCTAATACATGGAAAAACCATAGTGGCACAACCGGCCTCCCCAAGCCTGCCAACATCTCATTCTCTAAAACCCACTACGCTTCCGTCTTCATCAAACACTTCCTTCGCCTTCGCCCCGCCGACATTTTCTACACTTGCATGCCACTCTACCACTCCTCCGCGCTGCTCCTCGGCTGCGCCGCTGTCATCCAATCGGCTGCCACCCTCTCCCTCGGCCGGCGCTTCTCCAATCGCACCTTTTGGCCCGAAGTTAAAGCGAGCAAAGCCACAATTATCCAATACGTCGGCGAGACGTGCCGATACCTCCTCGCGGCCCCGAAACCCGCCGACCCTGCGGAAGACCACAACCACAATGTCCGGATAGCGTTCGGGAACGGGTTGAGACCAGAGATTTGGGATCAGTTTAGAGAGAGGTTTAATATTCCTGTTATCGCGGAGTTTTATGCGACGACGGAGGGAACGACTGGGGTGTGGAATTATAATACGGGCCCATATGGGATGGGGGCGGTGGGGAGGGCTGGGTGGCTAATCAAGGTTCTTGTGGGCAAAAAGCATCAGATTGTGAAAGTAGACTACGAGACCGAGATGCCGATGCGGGACCCCCAGACGGGCTTCTGCGTGCGTGCAGAGTGGGGTGAGCCGGGAGAGCTTCTTTGGGAGCTTGACCAAAACGATATCACTAAGTCGTTTCAGGGATACTTTAACAACAAGGAGGCGACAGAGAAGAAGATTTTGCGGGACGTGTTTAAGAAAGGGGACGCGTGGTTCAGGACGGGCGATGTGCAGAGATGGGACCTTGATGGGTTCTTATATTTCGTGGACAGAATCGGGGATACGTACAGGTGGAAGTCGGAGAACGTGTCGACGAATGATGTTGCAGAGACATTTGCGAGGTTCCCTAGCGGGGGGATACAAGAGTGTAATGTGTATGGTATCGAACTGCCGAACCATGATGGGCGGGCTGGGTGCGCGGCGTTTACGCTGTCGCCGGGGGTAGGAGGGGAAGAGTACATGCGTGAACTGGGCGAATGGGCAAAGAGGGTAATGCCAAGATTCAAAGTACCAGTATTTGTGAGGACGATGGGGAAACCCATGGAGGTTACGGGGACGAACAAGCATGTGAAGACGGGGTTGAGAACGGAAGGGGTGGATCCGGGAAAGGTAGGGACTGTAGGGGAAGGGGAGGAGGGGTGGGTCGGGAGGGAGGAGGAGAGGGTATGGTGGTTGGGAAGTGGAAGGACGGGGGAGGAGGGCACAGGGTATGTGCCGTTTACGAGGAGGGATTGGGAGGGGATTGTGGGGGGGGGACGAAATTGTGAGAGAAATGGTGTAGAATCTAAAGAAGGTTTAGGGTCGACTAAGATTTGTCGATGCTGAGAACGTTCTGGGATTCTGTTAGCCGCTATCATATTTCTTTTTATTATATATTTATTTATATATATATGTATATTTTTTATTTTTTCCCTTCTGCCGTTTTATATGGTTAATGATTTTGCCAGGCTAATTAATTCGTTGGCTGAGAATACAACCCTCGAGTGAATTAACTTCTACATAACAAATTTCAAACCTCAATAAACAAAGCATGTAAAAAAGGACAAAGAAAAATCAACGTTTTAAAAACGTTTTTACTTTGACTTCAATTGGTACACCGTTTACCCTGTAAATGGGGAAAAGGGATTTTGTCAGTCAAAGGATCAGTGCAACTTCACACTACTTCCAAGAGTGGCCAGGAGAACAGTTAGTTTTAGGAGCTCTAAATGATGACAAAGTATCTATGTATTGGCATCTCAATTTAAATTAAGGGAATGGCTAAGCAATTAAAGTAACGCGGGAGCGTCCAGGCCTGTTAGGGGATGTTCAATAATCATATACTTCATTGCGTACTACTTAGCCAATTAGGCAGAGGGTTATTGAGTTTCCGCCCGCAAAAATTGGAACTGTCCAACGGAGGTGAGTATAGCCATGTATCCTTTCGCTTGCCACAGCAAACTGCATCACAACATCGACATCGCATTGCACCACTATTATGGCAGAACTCAACCTCACAATATCCTCACTCTGTGGACCTATTATTGGCAATTGGAGTAGAAATAACAGAGTACATGCTGTTATTTTTCAACAAAGCATTGCAAGAAAATGCATACTCACAGGAGGTCTATTTTTCGGCAAACTCGCGGCGTCCTTATGGAAGGTCTAGTCTCGTAACCAGACCCTGACTAAGCGGAGTTTCTAAGCGGAGTTTCATGCATGTGTGTTACTCCCGCTTGAGACTATGGAAGGTCCACTTTGCTCTTAGTTCTGACATTGTGGCTAGGCTGATCGAGTGCTATAGCAGTAGTAGCTTGAGACTCGCTCATGGGATCAATTTTCTTTTTTCTTTTTTTGCACAATGAGATTGCAGCAAACAAACCTTCAGGTTGCCGTTTTTTTTTTGGCACTGCATATCTGTAGGTACATTGTCAAATTGTAGCAAACAAACACTTTGCAGTTCCAATTGCACGGTATCCTGTCTTGGCCATTCGTACCGATGTTAGGACCAAACAGGGCCTACCGTAAACCTCTTCTGCACTTGCACTTATGCTGACTCATCATAATCATCGAAATTTCATATTGACTGCATATGCCAGGATAGTTCCTTTATAGCCCCCTTGTCACCCTCATCTGAACTGCGGCCTACCCCCAAAACCAAGCCAGATTACCTTTCAAAATGCCTCGTCTTAGTCAAAAAGCAATTCTTCAGCGAGATCTTGCCAATCTAATTCAAGATTATTTTATAATCACCCAGCTCGATTCAGATTCGGACTCAGATTCGGGGCATGATTCGGATCTTGAGGACTTGATTGAGATATATGATATAATTGCAGCTCATCGATACCTCGATCGCAGTGAGAGCGGAGGGCGGCATGACTCCGATGCCCTCGACAAGTTAGTTCATGAGTATCCAGAGACTTCGTTTCTTGCTCTCTTCCGCATGCATCGGGCTTCGTTCTGGCACTTAGTTGAGCTTCTCAGCATTGCTGGTGGAGAGAGCTATTGGGGTCGAAGAGAACCTCGTCGTGGGCGCCCGGCCCGCCCTGTATATCAACAAGTTGCAGTGGCACTATATGTTATGGGAGGGAAAGGTGGTGGTGAAGACAGAAACAGAATTGAATCAAACATCGGCAAAGGCACAGTACTACTTTACCTGTGGCGCACAATTGATCTATTAGCCAGGCTATTGCCAGAGCATGTTCGGTGGCCAATAGATGAGGAGCGCGCACAGCGGGATCCACCTACAGACATCTTCCGGAAATGTATTGGCTTCCTCGATAGCTCAATCATTATTCTTCAGGAGAAGCCAAAATTTGATCCGGAGGCTTACATATCAAGAAAGAATAATTACGGCTTCAATTTGCAAGCAATTTGTGACTGGGAAGGGCAGTTTATATGGGCTTCGATGGGTCATACAGCAAGCGTTGATGATTCTACGGCATTTAAGTGTACGGCCCTCTATCAAAATCAAGCACCTTACTTCAAACCGGATGAATATCTACTCGCAGATAAGGCCTATGAGCTTGAGAGACATATAGTCACCCCATATAAGGAGCCTGCCTCGCGACAGAGGCCCAATGCAGCATTCAATTATGAGCTCTCGATCCCACGATTGAAAATTGAGCATGCATTTGGGGTCTTGAAAGCTCGCTGGCCAAGCTTAAACAATCTGCCAATCCGGTTCAATGAGGATAAGGAGAAAGGTCATAATAAGGTGATCGATTGGACTATGGCTTGTCTAGTTCTTCACAACCTGCTTGCTATCATGAGGGATGATGAGAGCTGGCTACAGGAGGAAATTGAAGCAGCAAAACAAGCAGAACGTGCAAACAATGAAGTCTCAGAATTCCAAGAACTACAAGAACCACAGAGCGAGAGGGAAACAGTTGAAGAAGCAAAACGCGCAGGACATATGCGCCGTGAAGAACTCCGGGGTCTCATGGCGCAACTACGGCCTCGAGGGCCCCATAGGCTGAGGAGTCCTCAGGAGTAGGGGTGGCGTTTGGGGAATTCGCTGGAGATTGTAAGGGTTCATAGGGCCTTGTTGAAAAGCATGCAACATTTGCTCTGCTATTCATGCAAAGTTCTCGCGCATCTGCCTACTTCATTTATTTCCGCCTGGATTTGTGCTATTCGCTCTGCAGTGCGATTGTCAACTTTATTTTTCCTCTCTCTTTACCTCAAGTTTCTTTCTCTAACTTAATTTCCGCTTTTTAACCTCTTCTCTTGTTCATTTTCGATACCTGTTTCGACTTCAGATATCGCTTCATTGTCTGAGCTGGATTTTGCGGACGATGCAGTTCATGGTGCTGGGCTCGAGTGCGCTGAGTGCTGACGTGGAATTGTTGCTGAAGCTGGAGGAGGGCTTGGAAACCATTCAGTTTCATCCGACGCAGGTGATGCAGCTTGAATGGGTTCCGGAGGAACTTGACGGAATGCTTGAGCAGTCTGAGGAGGTACTGGAGCCGCCCCGTGCACCACGAAAAAGTGCAATGTTGACAACCCCTACTAGCTATTTCACACCAAAGTGCAGAAATGTGTGTGAACGCTCTGTGGTCCGGGTACGTTAAATTCTAGTGGGTGTGTACAAAGTGGGTATGTAATTCAATCAAGGATATACGCATGCATTGTCAATATAAGTGTGGGGCTATGTATATATACTGGAGATAGATTGTAAGGGGCATATGTATATATATATGTCATATAGATGAGTTTGGGTTTTATCTGAATTCCAATCGATGGAGGGATGGTCGTCAATGTTTGCTTGGAGCCGAACGATCGATGCCATGTGTATGCGTGCAGATTAAGAAACAGGTTGCATGCTATGTGATTGGCGAAACTATGGCTGGATACAGGGCTCATGATTAATGTGATGAATGCGAAGTGTAAACTCAAGGCCCTTGAGATTAATGATATTTATAATAAAAAAAGAAAAAAAAGAAAAAAAAAAGTACTGCACTTTCCGAGATAAAGAAAGCTTTAGTTTTCTACTAAAGCGACAATACAATAATGGCAGTGCAAGCGGTAGAACGTCAGGGTCAATTGCAGTTAGAGTCACATGTAGCTACGGTCACTCTTTACTTGCTTGAGCGTCGGCACACTGAAACTCAAGACGCCAATTACGGGGTTCTATTTCTTTGGGCCGTAGATTGTAAATCTAACTTAGGGCATCTAAGTTGTAGTATATACGTAAAATTCAGTGTTAGTTACAGGCAGTATTGTCCCTGGCTAATGATCATGAGGTGAGCAGATGGAGTGCTCCAGGGCTGATGTTGGTCTTGGTTGGCTTCTCCAATTAGAGTCGGGGTTCATGGTTATCAGTAGCAGGTCGTGAACAACATGACTAACCCGGCAATCACTACCCACAAACATGAGGGTAATGATCCATGAAGTCTACTGCAGTATTTTTTGGTTCACTTAACCCCGCATACAAGCTACAAGCCTATGGCAGGGATGTCTAATGCAGCTGATTTTGTCGAGTAGGCGAAGTATAGCAGTGTGGCCTAGCAGCTGCTGCACGCCAGATACATATTTTGCTTTATTGCATCATCAATTCTTATGACCAATGAACGTACCTACTGTACCTCCTACGTATACGCCCGGTTTGTTGAGTTGACGTTTTGATTCGTAGTCGACTGCAAAAGGGCTTCGCGACTGTCAAATCGCTGAAGGGATGATTGTATCCACAATATTGACCATTGTAAAGATATCAAATGCGTTGCAATGCAGCTAGAAATTATTCATATTCGTCCATAGTCTCTCTGAAAGATTTAGGTTTGCATACGCATATAAGTGACAGTTTGCACAGCAAAAAAAAAAAAAAAGAACTTAACTTAACAGGCATGGCACCACCCTTTCGATGGTGCGACATGTGGCAATGTGAGCTCAATTTACAAGTATGGCGGGTCCTTTTCAACCTCACGAGATGTGTGAATATGAGCTCAATCTGCGCTACTCGAGCTTTAGGTACTGGATACATATTTGGCTGAATTGTAGAGCTCACCGCTCGCAAAGTGAACACTTACATAAATCGGAGAAATAGTGAAACCTATCCAGTGTTTGCGTTCTGCGTTGCAAGAGAAATGACCGTGCGTTGTATAGTAGGATACATGTGCACCAGGGCGCACATTGATGTTGCAGTACATGCCTATGTATATGTAGAGGTCGCCATAGCAATAAAAGCCTGGAGATAAATTACACTTGAAGAGCCCCCACAATCGGGGCCAGATAGTCTATATGAGCTGTAGTTTATTTGATACAGACTGGTTAATGACTGGTATAACGGCAAGATAACTGTATAGTGAGGCTTAGCTCAAGGAATCCTATGATTATCTCCTTTGTGAAGACAAAATAGACCGCTATATGATTTGGCACTTAAAAGTGCATCAGTTCCAGGTCGAGCAAAATTTGCAGGTGCTTTTGACAATATTACAACAATAATCCCATTCCACCAAAAGCGCTGAATGGAGGCTCGAGGTCGGAAAAAATACATATCTATATTTCGCTCGAAAACGTTAGGAAGCGTGCGCCGCATGTCGGAGGGACAACTGTGTATACCAGAGAGCGGTGAGAATTTAGCTTGCTGAATCCGTCGTTAGTGCTTCACTCAGGCTGCGAATGATACCTACTCGAGAGCTGGAAGTATACTATCGTCTCAAACTACGGCAGGAGGGATGTAGGTTGCAGCTGGTAAAAAATCTCAGATTCACGTTTTGGAGGAGAAAGAATACAGACTACTGTATGAATTTCAACCATTATATCGGTACAATATTAATGTTTGAAAAAGGATTTTCCAAAGGTACCGAACGCGGCTTGGAACTGTTGATGAATTCCGAGTCAGGAACATGGTCCTGTTCAAATAGATGCATCTACTTATAGTTCATTATCTCTAGTATGAAAGCGACGCAGATCGTTGTGATGCCAGATATCTGCAGAGCACACATTTTGCATGGTACCTGGTCCTGGTATATGCATCATATGGGTGTGGTATTTCAAGCACAAGATAACTAATGTGATAGCTTGCGATCGTGCAATACTCAAAGGGAATATAGACCTTCTAAATCGTTCCAAGTAGCTGGAGCTGTAAGTTGAATGGTCTTTTGTGGTAAGAGGGTACATTTTTGCGTATCTGCTTCCAACAATCCGTAGAGGAGATAATTCTAATTCGGCGCTAATGATAGAAAGCTGAGTTCAAGAGAAAACCTCATTTATAGTAAATGACAGTCGTAATAGAGTAGGTATCTTCAAGGGAATAGAAGATAAAAATACTTTTTCCCCACATTCCTATTGAAAAGGGGCTTATCTTTTATTTGCCTAAATTCTGATTACAAGAGAATATTGAATACTCTAGTAATCCCGTGCGTGAAAGAGGATCTCATGGTTCTCGTAAATCTGCAGCTAAATTGGTATTATTGTATGAATTTCCGAGCCATAGGTAGCGGTAAGCCTGGCTCGAAGCTGTAAATGAGCTCCTGTGGAAAGCATAACTGTCGTATCGTGTACAGAGCACAATTTCTGTTCTGTGATAGAGCTATCAATGCAGCCACGTACTTATCCAATCTCGATCAGAGGTATTATAAACAAAGTTAGCATTACTAGAGGGAGTTTTAATAAGAATTATGCATGTCTTTCGATTATGCACCATGTTGCTTATTGCCAGGATCCATCACATCGTCAAATTATACCCATTTTGTACCTGCATAGTTTAGCGAGGAGATCACCGCTCCGGAATATGAGCTTACCGCTCGCCGGTTACTATAGTTTTTCCACGGCGGGGCCGACGACAATGTACTGTCGCGCTAGTGCCGAACTACCTCCAGTGTAACTTCCAAAGTAGGTAGCGAATTGCTGCACTAGCGTATCGTTCTGATTGATCCTAGGGAGTAGTTCTTAGGTACCTAGCTTCCGCCCGTGAAAGCAGGACCAGTTAACGGATTCATGAGCGCCTCGCCTATTCAAAAGCCCCCTAATTTGCGAGTTCTATTAACTAAATGTACATTTGCCATTAGTTATCATATTAGTTGAAACAATTATTCGCAAGATTAGCTCACTAACCACTTAATCGCCCTCAAACGGCATGTGTGCACAAGCTGCACTGGATACATTACATGCTGGCCATGACGCCATGTGCCTTTTGAATCTAGACTGGGCCTTAATTAATCATCTGAATCAAGGTCTGTGAAGGAATGATAGCAGCGCTTAGGCACTCTTCTAGGTCCTGATATATTCCCGGGCTTGAAGGCTCGAATGGGATGACTTGGGACTTGGTGATTCACAATAATTGTAGATTGAAATCCCCGGATAATTGAGGCTCCGCAACAAGCATTTTGTGATGCCAAGAAATCAGCGCCAAAGCGGTGCATTCCCCACACACTAAGGATTTAAGCTTAGCAGAA
Organism: Kalaharituber pfeilii; assembly: GCA_015179045.1. NCBI lineage: Eukaryota > Fungi > Ascomycota > Pezizomycetes > Pezizales > Pezizaceae > Kalaharituber > Kalaharituber pfeilii. Next base: position 454,169 of record WHUZ01000007.1, on the reverse strand, counting down.
CAGCACGCTGCAGCTGTCACCGCTTTCCTTGCTAAGAGAGAGCAGCTGCAAGGAGCGGCACTAAGCGGCATGTAATTAATATAAAGTTTAAATTTCCTTCTGGTTTAGCCTTCTGTACGTAAAACTTACCATGAAATCGATATCAATAAAAACCGACAACAGGGGATAGGAGAACAAGGAGAGATTGCGAACTTGAGCTGGAGCCAAAACAGGGATTGGAAACAAGGTAATTTTCCCATCACCTGAATGCACGCGATTGTTTACTATGCAGTTGTCTCGACCAACCATGGAGTTTGCTGTAGGGGTATCCATGATAACGACATCAAGTGATGTTTGCATATGCAACAAACTCCCTCAATTGTTAACACTCGATAGCGAATGGTTCCTCCCCCTCTCCTCCCCCTCCTCCTTCTTCTCCTAGAAGGCTGTTCTTGGGCTCGGCTAGAAGCCCTGTACTGGCAAAATACACTTGGTCTACACCCCGCATCGACCATTTAGGCCAGGAGAGACACCATCCCATAGGTTACCACCAATTCTATGGCAGCACACAAATTTAGGTGGCTACGCTGCTTGTGTCAAGTAGCGAATTTACCATCCCTCGCGCAAAAAAGCGTTGTGCCGGCTCATTCAACCGCCTCAGCGGGCCTGTGAGTCGTCACTCAATGCCCTATATGCCATTGGTCGAACGAGCCAGAGTTTCTTCGGCTTTGAGAACTCTTCATGAACGCTTGATCACTTACTAGCTGGGCTTTTGATACTATGCTTTCTTTCATTGAATATTTCTGAGACAGCGAGTAGAGTAGGACGCAAATAAATGTTGCGCAGGTTGTTGCACAATTGCCTTTGAGAAGAACTATCACATCAGACCCAGCTGAATGAAATTTTAAGTGGCCTTCATTCCGGCTCCTGCTAATTGGGCAATCCATAAAACATCTTTAGCACCCCGACATTTCGTTCCTCGTTTCCCCAAGAAAGTTTCCATATTAATTGCTATAATATGAAAGAGGTTTCGAGACACTCAGTACCCGCAGTCCACGCATAAAAAAGCACTAGCTTGTTTGGTCAGCTGTATTTGGGCTATATGATCTGGGTAGTCCTAGCCATAGAACATAAAAACTTGCAATTTGAGGAATTTAGCGTTTGTTGTATAAGTTATAGTTGATTATATGGAGATTCTGCGAGGTCATGTAGGGGCGAAGAACAAGTCAAGCTAAAGTAAGATTATTCCTTTGTAGGCTTTTACAATATAATGGCATTGATAGTGCTTAGCCCGAAGGAATACATTGCGGATGGCCTTGCCGTCTCAATCAAAAAATCTTCGAACACCCTATAGGTCTGCAGATCCTACGGGGATTTTCTCACACATCTCAATGGATGTTGGGTAGAGTGTTGATCCGTCCACCAACCCGTGAATTAAGCTATACCGTTGCGTATATTTTGAAGTTAATGTAAATGTACGATGGTTTGATTTGTCCAGTTGATGTTAACTTCAGCGTCCCTCAGCACAATAGAGACCCATTGTTCACCAATGTCGATTGCTTTTTTGATTACAGTGGGGTTGTATTGAGAGGATTGGCGGGTCCTGGATCCGCGGGCCGACTGCTCCTCTGCTGCTCAAGCCGTTAACTTTGTGGAGGTGGGAGAATGGCTGGGGATAGCATTTACTGGCTGATACTCTAAATTATGCGCATTGCTTTTTTTGCTGCGTGAGACCCCTGTTATCCCATTTATCGCGTGCCTGATGTAACAAAAATAAAAAGATCGATGTTTGTTACACACAGATGAATCCACTGGAGCTAATTCATTGTAAAGTATGGAATGTCATTGGCCTCCATATAGGTTAGCTCAACTGGAATAACTCTGCTATTATTCTTGTCAGGCACGACGTCGCGAAATACAAGATCAAGATCACCAACCCATGCGAAATTGCAAAATCCAGTATACCGGCTAACCGATTGTGTTACCGTTAAGCTCTTCGAGGGGGTCGTAATTCGTCCCAAGAAATGCCTGACTTCTGGGTTATGCATTCACCTCTCTGTGTAAAAGTATGATCTGCTTCGCTCTTTTGCCTTGATTTGGGTGTCGCGAATTTTTGTTAGCAAATTACAGCACACAGATGGTGAAAAAGTACTTATATCACGTCCTTGCCCCCTTTCACGACTTTTTCTCTCCACTGACCACAGGCGAGATAGGCTTCCATCGTCTTCTAAACTCTCAGCATCAATCACAGTCGGATTGCTTAAACTAGGAAGACCTGCATTCACGATCATCCAAGATGCCCGCAATCGTGGCACCGCCGGCACTTGACGCCCCGAAATTCAAAGAAGTCACCTGGTATAAGGACTCCGGATTGCGGAAGCTGTACGCGCTTTGCGCTGTCATCATTCTGTCATCTGCCACAACAGGCTTCGATGGGTTAGTTATCGCGCTATAGACCTTCTGTGCCGCAAAATGCTAACTGCGATTCCAACAATAGCTCTATGATGAACGGTCTCCAAATGGTACCATCTTGGAAGGCATACTTCAACGAACCCAAAGGTAGCATCCTCGGATTGTTCAACGCCATCATGGGTATTGGATCAATCTGCGGTCTTCCATTTGCACCGGTTATTTCAGATCGTCTTGGCCGTCGTATCGCTATCGTTGTCGGTATCTGTTTTATGATGCTTGGTGTCGCACTTCAGACCGCAGCCACATCCTTTTCCATGTTCATTGCCGCGCGTTTCTTTATCGGGTTCGGTTGTTCCATCGCACAAGCATCTGCTCCACTCCTCTTAACCGAGCTTTGCCATCCTCAACATCGTGGTGTTGTAACTGCAATCTACAATACCACATGGCATGTTGGCGCTATCATTGCAACCTGGACCACCTATGGAACTTTCAAGATTGACAACGACTGGTCATGGAGGTCTCCTTCTCTTATGCAGGCTCTTCCATCTGTCATACAATTGACTGCCTTGTGGTTGGTCCCCGAATCTCCCAGATGGCTCTTGTCTAAGGACAAGCCTGAGCAAGCCCTTCAGGTGCTCGCCAAGTTCCATGCCAATGGTGATGAGTCCGACCCCCTTGTCCAATTCCAGTATACAGAAATCAAGGAGACGATCGCCCTTGAGAAGTCTGTTGCCAAGCGCGGATGGGGTGAACTTATTTCCACCAAGGGTAATAGACATCGCTTGTTCTTGCTTATGACTGCTGGTCTCTTCTCTCAATGGTCCGGTAACGGTTTGGTCTCCTACTACTTTAATATTGTGCTCAATACCATCGGTATCACCAACGAAGACACCCAGTTCAAGATCAATGGTGCTTTGTCAATCTACAACTGGGTGGTTGCTCTTGGTATGGCTTTCACTGTTGACAAGTTTGGCCGCCGTCCTTTGTTCCTTGCCTCCACTGGCGGTATGCTTATTGCCTTCACCGTTTGGACGGTGTGCTCTGCTCAATTCGCCATCCACGCGAATCCTGCGGCAGCTAAGGCTGTCATTGCCATGATCTTTGTCTATTCCACGACCTATAACTTTGCCTGGTCTGGTCTCTTGGTTGCATATTCCGTGGAAATATTGCCATATTACATTCGTGCCAAGGGTCTCATGTTGATGAACTTGTTCGTCCAAATCGCTTTGGTTTTCAACCAGTACGTCAATCCTATTGGTCTCGAGAATATTGGATGGAAATACTATATTTTCTACTGCATATGGATTGCCATTGAGTTGGTTGTCGTGTATTTCTGTAAGTTTTCCTAGTCTCTTTATTCGTTGATAAACTCTTGCTAACACTGATTCAGTCTACATTGAGACCAAGGGACCCACCCTTGAGGAAATCGCCAAACTCTTTGACGGTGAAGACGCCGCTGTTGCCGACGTACGCATCAAGGGTGACAGGGTGGTCGTTGCTGGTGATGTCACCCCCGATGAGATTGGGGAAAAGCAAGCTGCTGTGCACACCGAGAAGGTCTGAAGACACATTGGACGTGTCTTTTTTCCTTTAATTCAGCCAGACCCGTGCTAGACTAATTAAATATCGTTTGGATCTCCTAATACTTACTTTTGGTTTGTGGATATTGTTTTGATTATTTCGGAGGTTTTGTTGGATGTTGCATGGTCGTCTTTGTTCCTGAGGGGAATCAAGATGTAGCGGTTGTTTGGTTCGGTTTATACGTTTGATTTTCTGGGCTGAGCGATGGCGTCGATTGGGTGGGAAAACAGTGCATAGGGATGCAGTTTTAAGTTTGGGAGGGCCATTGTAGCATTGTTGTTTCCAGCTTTCCACACGTTAGTAAAAATGTACGATACCCAACGTTCTTGTGACGTCTAATAATATATCATGATGGATGGCTTAAGGGCGGAACACTTACGATACCATATGACGACGATGCTTGTGTCAATGCACTGGGCAACTTGTACCTCTGCCCACCTGCGTCAGCATGTTTGTGCGCGCATATGTCTCACCGCAATGGTGTCCACGCGGCGCAGCGTGCAAGACCCTAAGTACTCAGCACATGGATGGCCGTTGCTACCTAGCCACGTGCAAATAGCGTCGCAGAGATTTGCAAATCGCTATCGCCAAGTTTGCACGCTGCCAGTACACGTACCTAGGCAAGCTCGTGCACTTCGTCGCTTGTACGGTGGAAGAAGTTGAAAACGCAGTATGGGGTTCTTTGGTCAGCGCATGCCGTCTGTTGGCGTCCGGCTGTCAGCGCAGATATGGTTGGGGACATCTGTACGCGGAGTAAATTTCGCATCAACTTCAACACTCAAATCACAACTAAAATAAATAGGTAAAATTAGTTTTGTGCTATACAAAGATAACTTAGTGAATGAAAAATAATTCTATAGAGCAATATCTATCTATTAATTCTTTGTACTAGTGATTTGAAAGTCAAAGATGAGAAGTTTTATATGGGAATCGGTCAGATTGTCCACCTTTAGTAACTACTAAATATAGTATAGTATAAATAGGTCTAACCAAAAAAGGATATGGCTAGCCTAAAATAGAATAGTATATATACATCTCTATGTATGTATATGTACCCCTATCATTTGTCCGCAAACAATGATAATGAAAATGATTAATGCAGAAGAAACAGAATATAATGCTAAAGGAAGAGTATCTCGTGCGACCAATTTGAGCGACCGATTTGAACGACTGATAAGTGCGACCGATGCAACAGGTATATGAGAAGCAGTATGCAGTGGAGGTTCAACTGGAATAGGGATAGCAGCGAACAGCAGCAGTGGGAGTTGTAGGGCGGTGGGGGCAAGTGGAGGAAAACCAAATCGCTGCGACATTTTGAAAGAGGGGCAGAACAATGCATGTATGCTACATAACTAGTGCTCAGTCATCGAACGCCCTCCTCCGCGTATCATACAGATGTCCAGCGCACGCGATGCTACATAGACTAAATCCTCTGCTGCTTTACTTTACTTGGGTCTCAGGCTTATCCGCTCACGGCATCCTTCTGGAAGCCCCTCGGGCATTGATTAGCCGAGCGAGGCGCGCACGTGACACGTGCGGCCCTTCAGACGCTGCCCCAATCATCACGCCCCTGCCGAAAGGTACCATGGACCGGGGCCTCACCAGCTTCCAAGCGACCCCCGCCCCCCTTCTCACCCACAACCTCATTAACCCAGCTGCCCCACAAGGAGATCGCTGCATGCAAAGTGCGCAAAAGTAAGTATCCCCTCCTCCCACGGCTCTACTAGACTTCAACGGCCGCTGTGTCCACGAGATCCGAGTTGGCTACGACTGCGGCCTGCTATGCCTGAAACACAGCAGTCTAAATCTACTGTACTTCGCAGTATGCCACCGAATCGATAGCACTGACCTTTTGTGTGTGTAGTACAAGTGCAGCAATAATAGATGAATTGCTCGGAGCAAAAACACCCCCGGGCCTAGTCTCGTAACCAGCCCCGGGCCGCCAGTCTCGTGCCTCCGGGTGCCAATTCGTCTGCTTTAGGAACAGCAATGCTCCATGATGCGTGTTGTTGTTAGTCTGGTTGATGTGGTTGTGCAATTCCCGATATTCCTGATGCGGTGCTACATGCCACTTATCACCCATGTGTAGGGTGCATAGGCGAGCTTATTCATATATGGTAGTACTTATGGTACTTTGTCCTCTCCCGCTCCATTTCCCGGCCCCACAATTTTTGTGTCGAGACAACTCCTATATCTTTTTTTTTTTTCTTAATTGTCACGTGACCCCGCTTGTAGCTGTTCGCCATGGCAGGGCAACTCCTATATCAAATTCTAGCAACATCAAGCTAGCCCACCAAAAGTATTAACTAGCGTAAATTCTTCTTTGCAGTGACAAACATCCCGCAAGCTTATGTAGCTTCATTGCCCCATACCCATCAATTTTCCGTAGTGTAACTTCATCGCTATCATATCACTTTTTCCCATTCCGCTCTCCCTACTAAGACCTCTTGAGAGCCTCTATTACAAACATGCTACACCCAAGCGCACTTTAAGATACCCGGTCCTCGACGAGAATATTCTACTTTCTAGTAAGGTAACATTAGCAACGCATAACATTCTCTGCCCAAAGCTGCTATATACCCATTCTTTATCTCTCCGGATTTTATTCCCCAACATTATAAGGATACTTATACCCTACAGGGAAACAAATTTTTTTCAGTAGAACTGGATTAAGGGTAGAATTAAACGATCGTTATTACTTTATTTGTTGGAGTGTCATTGGGAATCCGAGGCCTCGCCGGAACTGCCGTCAGTTATTACAAGTTCAGAAGAAGGGAAGTGTTCAACAACCTCCAGGGGTTCTCAAATTTGAAACACACGCTCCAATGCTTAAATTATTCTGCCTCAAATGAACATGCGCGCAAACCTTCACATGTGCTGCTCCCTATTGGCCTTAATCAGTTCTTTTACCTGGGTACTATCACAGGGCCTGCCACCGCTGGGACGAGGAAAAACACATATTATTTCAGTAGGGCGAAGGGAGGGAGATCAACTTGCTCTCCGGTTTACGCCAGAGGAAACCTTTGCTGAAGTCGGGGACTTCATTCAGTTTCAGTTCTATCCAATCGTGAGTATTCGATACATCGTGTGGCGTTGAAGCCAATTCTGACAAGCACATAGAAACACTCAACTGTAGCAGCCGATTTCTCCAGACCTTGTGTACCCCTAGAAATTTCCAGCGGGCATGCTTTCTTTTCTGGATATTAACCTCTTCCCCAGGACACAGAGACATTAACATCTTATACAGTGAATGTCACATCTCCAGAACCAGTGTTCTTGATTGCTCTTAGGAACGATATTGTCAACAAGGCTTTGTGGGAGTCATTAATCCGTGAGTTTCCTCATCAGCACAACATATCGTGGTAAAAAGGACTTGAAAGCGATATCTATGGTAATGGATAATAGGAATGAGGAGCAAACTCTCGCAGCAATTCGAGCAGCTGCTGCGCTTGCATTGGAAAACCTAAGTCCAGGTGAACGTCCGCACCAGATAATACCTTCGATCCCCACTCCACCAAAATTTGGGGATGGAGGTGATATTGATAGTGATGGTTCGAGTAACTCCAATGGTACCATACCTAGTATTTCGAAGGCAAATGTCTCGGATCTAGTAAGAAGTGTAGGAGCTATAGTAGGCGGTGTGCTGGGTGGTGTTCTCTTTCTGGCCCTTATTGTCGGAGCTATCATCTTCTGGACTCGAAGAAGGCGTAGAGCTGAAGAGATGGTAGCAATCTCCTCTGGTAAGGAGAACCTTGGGGAAGAAGGTAAAAGGAGATCGTATAAGGATGCTAAAACGAAAAAATCGAAGAGCTCTGGGAGCAAAGGAGGTGAAGGATATGCAGGGGAAAAAAGGGTTATAAGTAGACCAACCCCAATTCAATCAGGATACTTAACGGCGAATACGAACAACAGCCGAACTTCAATTATAGGGGTCATTCCCATTGAATCCCATACGCCGGCGATAATTTAGCCCACAGCTCAGGGTACCAACACCAGGACGGTGTGGGATAGCCTCTTCATACAGACAAAGGTCAATGCTCGGGACAGTCCCAGAACTTAAACCACCTAGAATACACCACCTGTATCATTTAGGACAAAAGGTTTCCAGGGCGGTGGACCAAATAGAGGTTATACGATGATTGCACAGGGCAATTCGTACATGTCCGGCGGGTTAATGTTCTTCTCTCGTAGCAAGCAATTACGCGCGAGCTCCATATATCTAGCAGACTGCTCTCCACCAGCGAGTATGTTCACTACTGCACCACTGCCGGCAGTGCCGAAGCGAGATTATTATCCTTGAGAGAAGAAAATACTCTGTGGACACTTTCTAGAACGTCAGGAGGGGCTGGAAACCCTCCAATTTCTTCTCGAATATTTTTCATGATATCCCTTCATGTCTTGGTGTTTTGTGCTTTGAGCTCTCTCTCTGTATATTTGACTTGATCGTACAGTGATCAAGCTCAGAAACTCCGAGTGGAAAGCGTGTAGTTCCACAGAAGTAAATGTTATCAGGAAATGAGCTTTCGGAGGTATGCGACAGTTCGGAAAGGTGGTCTAGGTGCACCAGTAGGAGGCAATCTCAAACTTGGGATATAGTCATTGTTGAAGATGAGGAGATACAAGCATATTTCCATTGTTAAATCTTCAGTATATGTAACGTCCCGGAGTTTGAAATCATGTAGTTGGAATACCCCACACGATAAGTACCGGATTTGCAATCAAGTCTCACACCAATACGAGCTTGAAGTATGGCAAATCTAGTCAGCTGAACAGTAGTTATTGTTTAAGCTAGGGGCAACTGACAGTAGCTTCAGCTCAGAACTCGGATGGTCAAGTGGCCTGTAAACATTTGAAGCCAGTATCCGTATAGAATAAGTTGTAGATGAGAGGCTGGAGGGCAGGGCAGCAGCTTTATTTGAGAGGCAGAGGGGTGTGGGCACGAGACCGGCAATGGATAGATCCTCGACCCTCCCAACCCTGTGCTACTAGATCCAGGAGCCAAATTTAGTACCTTGCTTACTCCTACGAGGGGTAATTTGCTTGCTTATACCAAGTAAGGAAGGGGTCTAGTTCCATATGCAACCTTGTCGCCTCTGGTGTTACCCTCATGTTTTGGCACCAATCTGACTTCTCCCCACCGTCATTTCACATTTCAGCAAATCTTGCAATGCGTTCAACATCCCCCTATACCTGCAGCGGAAATTCATCTTTTGTAGTACTAGTGATTTGCTGCCTCGGAGTGGATTCTCGTTCGTTCATACACCCTGGCCTTGAGCTCTGTCAATGCATGCTGGGCTACGATCGCAGCATCTTGCAGCATCTTGGCCGCGGACCCCGCTACCGATGCTGACAGCACTGGCTGCAGCGGCGAATGGTTACGTTCAAGTAGGTGGAAACACGCAATCGCCCCACCTTTCATTCGCCCAAGCTAGGCCATCGCGATTTAAATCGAAGCGATAGGCAGGATTACGCTAAATTACGGACTAACCTCCCTTGTTGGAAATCATCCTTGCCCTAGTCCCTTTGCTCTTAATATGAGCAAAGTGCGATAGAATACTTCAAAGAGCGGGGCCTTGGATCCTCTACTTCTTTTCAATTCCATCACCCTGCTGGCGTTAACCGTTAACAAACTGTCATGTCAAGCTCGAGCTCGCAGCAGGCACTTGTGGAGGAGCCGGAATTTGCAGACACCCTGCCAGCAATCGAAACGGACGATGTAACCTTACCCACTGGCCTGGCATTGCCCCATATCCCACCATTACCTGTACCAAACTAACGGGATGTTGCGCTCCAAATTTTGCGCTCCATAATTTACCAGGAACCCTTCGAATCTTGTTCTGATTATGATACTGATGATCCTAGCTCAACGTGAGTATCATACAAAATTTGCGCATATACAATGTCGCAGCCGCAATTTCTAATTCAACGTCTTTCACTATATGTATGTAAACTACAGCAACGACGTAATATTCTAATTTCCCTATCATACAAGCATCGCATGCTGACAATTGTCTATCAAGTAACTATCCCTATATGTTGCTCGGTTTAGGGAGAAGTCCTATGCGTCCAGTTTCACCTATGAAAACGGACGACATTATCATGATGGCTGTCATGAAAAACTTGAGACATATTACATGCCGAATGATGAGCGAGAACAAGACAGGCTGGACTTGTACCATCATATTTTTCTATCGCTTATGGGGGGGAAACTATATACAGCCCCAATTGAGAATCCCAAGCGGATTTTAGATGTTGGCACAGGAACTGGGATTTGGGCGATTGACATGGCTGAGTAAGACACCAAGCGATTCATCTATTTCAGTAAAGGATTGATTTTTGACTAACATCATTACCATATTGCTTTATGCCCACGCAGTGAACATCCCCAAGCTGAAATTATAGGTACTGATCTAAGTCCTATACAACCCAGCTGGTATGTAGAATGATCGCCTCGATTCGGTTTGAATTGATTCATTATTGATAAACTCCCAGGGTGCCTCCCAATTGCAGGTTTGAGGTGGAGGACATGGAGGCAGAATGGCCATATGAAAAAAATTATTTCGATATGATCCACATTCGCACCCTCAGTGGCTGTGTCAATGATTGGGACTTTGTGCTACGGCAGGCCTATAAGTCAGTTTCCATAAAGCTGTACATCTATTCCAATAGCGGTTTTTCTTGGCTAAGAGTAAACTCCAGACATCTTCAGCCAGGCGGATACATCGACTTTCAAGACTATGGCTGCGAACTTTTTCTCCCTGACGGCACTCCTGCTCCAGACGACACAGTAGATAATTGCCCACTTGGATATTACGTGCGAGTAATGAATGAGGCGTACCTGAAGATCGGCCGCATTCTGCAAGTGGCTAAACATATGAAATCCTGGTTAGAGAATCTTGGATTCTTAGATGTCCAAGAGCAAAGGGTGATTTGGCCTCTGGGACAGTGGCCAAAGGACCCCAAGCTCAAGGAACTCGGAAAATGGGGGTATATTGGTGCCTGTGAGAGTTTAGTTCCATTTGCACTGGGTTTGTTGACTAAGATGGAGGGATGGACTACTCAGCAAGTAGAAGATCTTGCTGTAAGAGTGAAAAGAGATCTTGGAAGGGGTGGTGGAAAGTACTACTGTGAAGGGTGAGCCTAATGTATACATTGTACATGTTCACTGCCAGGTATCTAACAGAGGGAATGTAGGTGGTTTATTACCGCCCGGAAGCCAAAACGGGGTGAGCTGTGAGAATCCGGTCGAATGCATAGATTACCTGTCTTTCCATGCTGTTTCATTTACGAATTATATCCCACTATGAGTGTGTTTTTATAGCGGAGAACGGCATCTAATCAACTCAGTTGAATCATTTTGACATCTCTGTCAAGTTGCAGAGGAATCTGAGGATATTCATTCCATATTTAACGATATAAGTGACTCGGGAGGCTTCTTTCTGGGAGAATATGTCTTTTCCCTCTTCTGCTTTGTTTGCATCATATTAGCTACCTCGTGCATATATTCATGCAATTATCGTTTTCTATCATGTCATCTTACTGGTGTGTCTCTGAATGTGAGCAGGAAACGTAAAGCCTGCTTTGAGGATAACCCCTCTTCAGCTACAAGGTCTCGCACATTAGCCTGGACAAGCGCGAGCATGTAATAAATCAAATGTAATGCAAACTTCATCGATTGCGTGATATATCAAAATAAGTAATTAACCATTACCTTCTTCCTTATAAAAGCCCTGCGCTCAATACCTTTAGCATCCAGGAAGCGCTCGTAATTTTGAGCCTTTTATACACCTCGTTACAGATTGGATATTTTTCCTATGCTCACTGCAAGAATGCTCATCTATTTACGGCGAAAGAGCGGCAATTCATACCAATATCACACTAGACGTTCAGAGCGTTCAAGTTCCTTTCTGGGTCACAAAAGTGCGGAGGTTCCTCAATATAGTTACATTACCCCTCGAAGAGGAGAGTATTCTAGAACTCTAGGCACGACCCTCCAAGCGTCCGGCAATCAAACTTAGGATATGAACGTTCAATCGGGTAAAGATCCACATCATGTACGAGCGTTTTTTTATCTTATTTTCTTCTTTGTCCATTTGTAGCGGCAGGCCTACTCTCCGGTCCTAATATCCTCCATAAATAAACCGCGAATTACGTCAATCAAAGAGTATAACGCAAAACATACGAACTTGGACATGCAGGTTTCGTATACCCACGCTCGTTTGAACCGTTGTGATTACTTTTTGCTGAAACAAAGCCTTGCTAGGGTCCGCCAGACCCTGTGAGCGATCAGCTCAAAAGATATTGCCCGTGCACTTACATAGGTACAAATGCTGGGGAAGCCCGGGGTAATAACGTACGGCGATGTTTATATGTGAGACACAACTATCACAATAAGTGCTTCATAGACGCCTAAGTCATGTTATTAATTAGAATACTCTTACTCATTCACTCACTTGATGCGAACACGGATTGATGGTGTCACTCAGATCAATACATGTCTCCTATCGCTCATTGTAAAGTAGTTGATTTACAAGAAACAAACATATCGTCTCCCCCATCGGAGATCTATGGAGGCTAGATGGATATGATCTGATCCATGCATGCTGCTTAAGTTTAGAGATTGCTATGGCTATGAAATGAACGCTTATATCGATGGAGTTACAGCATTGAGTTGGAATTGCTACCTCTTTACGATCTCACATTCTCGGGCCTGCTACATTAGAATTGTCCTGGCGAGCACGCAGAATTGCCATGTGAGGTAATTATAACACTAATACATATTCAATATGTCAGTCATCGAATTGATCTTTAATTAGTGCATACTCATGGTACCTTAGATGGCCATGGAATGAGGAGAGAGCAGATTTTGTCTCGACGCTTGACTATTGCTGTATCAATAATCGGAAATAGTATAGGAGAATACTTGTAAATACGTCTTGAGATGTTACTGTTTAAGAGGTAGAACAAAGCTTGCAAGCTTGATCAATAAACTGTATACTATTTTCCTAATGCGGGCAAGTCACACCCTATTGCCAAGACTAGAAGCCTCTTGTGCTTCATCTTCAAAGCCCTTGGAACGAGAGCACCCTTCAGTGGTTCGAGACCCCTTCAGATCCTATTTCGGAAATATATATCCTTTTGTGTTCCATGAATCAATACAATACATGTGCCACGTACATGCAAAAATCCATCATTTGCAGCCACTTCAAAAAACCAAAATGAATATCTGTACTTTCCTGAGGATACACCCGAGAACTTTGGCATTTGAGTGGCCGTAGAACAGTGTTAACACAATCATTGGCTTTGAGAAGTGTTATAGCCATAACGACACTAAATCAATCCTCACTCGTCTTGCTGTGCCTCGCAGCAAGATTTCTAATAACCAACATTTTAATTAGCTATAGGGAGAAAGGGCTTCTGCTCTCGGTCATTATGTATCTCAATTAGGTTCATTAATACAGCCCCCTGTGATTATTCCCCTTTCAAACTTCCGAACGAACGGTAAGCTCCTCCCAAGTTAGTAAGCAACTACTACCTGCTTGCCCATGGAAGACTACTAGCCTCGGACCAGGCGTTTAATACATAAGTACGTTGCTACTGAAGCGTCTTGGCATACTGGTTCGAGGCTAGAAGACTACCCTTTGCTGGGCTGAATCTGCTACAATCTCCTTGATGTACCTGGTTCCTCGACCTACAAATGTTCGCACAACATTTCGCCCCTGGTCAATAGCCAAGATTGCCAGTGCATATCTGTTGTCGATATATGAGAGTGGCCAATAGGTGACTGGTATAGGTTGGATGGCATGCATCGTGGTGAAGGGCGGTTAGAGGATAAGCTGGGAAGATTTTATGGGGTGAAGGATATGGAGATAATGGACGGAATTTGGTTACGTCTGTGGAAGGTTTCTACAAGTGGTGGAGGATTTATGTACTTGTTTATTAGTCTGCAGGTAAACTGCGTTGATCTGCTGCCGGAATCGACGTCTTCTGATGTTAATTGCTTCAAAATACAGTACCTGCAATATCAGTCACGAAACTGGGCTGCAAAGCAGCAAATTAATTCCAATCCTGCAGAGCGTTCATAGTTTGGTGGTCTTGGCGGACCTTCCATGTTTACAGAGTTAGAGCGGAGGAGACACCCAACTATGGTATTAGTATGCTAATGTTTTTGCTGCGCCTGTAAGGCCAACTTCAACCTATATCAAAGCCGATGGGTGGCCTATCATCCTGCGCAACCCAAAGACTTCCAGACAAATCTGAGTTATGCATAGAATAGATGGAGGCCTGAAACATAGCTACTACTGCTTTGCCGCCATCGAATTCCCTAGTACTCCGTTGCACAGCCCATATGCGTATTGTATACGCGGCTACCCAATCAGCGCAGACATGGTTTGTGTAGATCGAATAATGCACAGGGCAGTATGTGACTCTTCGCAATTAAGCAATAGAGTAACGAATCTTACTTCTACCACCTTCCAGCTGCAACCATCATATATACAGGATTCAACATCTCTTTGGTGGAAGATTCAATGCTGACAGCAAAAGATGTGTGGGACGGGTGGCCTAAACGTAACAACTGTTGGTATTGCAGATCGACATCGTGGGCGATGTTGAGATAGTTGCCGAAACGCAAAACCCTCAGCCTCGAACACTTGGTAAACAGTGACACGAGGGGATTGTATAAATTACCCATTGGGTCAGAGTCAGGTTCACCTCTTCCTGGAGATTTATCTGGACTATTCTTTGAAGACAGATTTTTTGACTTGAAAGCTGTAATAACAGGCTGGCTAAATCAACTGTTTCTTCAATCATTACTTTAGAATGGAGTCCTCATCGCAAAGAAGCTCATTCGAAGCGATTGCGAATGATCCCGTACGAGCCAGATATATTCTTAAAGGGGACAAAATTAGAGAATTCATTGCCTCGAAGAAGGTCGAATCCTGGATTGAGCTTTCAGATTTGAGAAAAAAGGTGAGAAATATTTCCAAAGCGCCATATAAATCTCCACTTCTGTATAGCCATTTCCAGAAACTATGTCTCGTATGATTTCAATTTATATCCCTATTTACTAATAGTATTAGCCAGATCTGGGAGTCAGAAAAAGCCTCCAAGCATTTCCAGAAGCAACGAGAGAATGCCGACTCAGCTCCAAATGATGGGAACCTTCAGGTCATATTTTTGAAAATGATGCTCTTTGTAGCGCAAGATATTGAGACGGCAACAGGCGTCTTCACCAGCGTCAGGCCTAAAAACCCCGGATCAGTTTTATCTAAACCTGCGCATGCACTAGATTTGTGTATGGCGCCAGGGGCCTTCTCGTTATACTTTCTCCTACGTAATCCACGCGGGCGTGTCGACGGGGTGACTTTGGATCGGGAGAGTGGTGGCCATGAACTACATCTCGAAAAGGCGGCCAAATTCTTGCACTACCGGGGGGACCCTTCGGAGAGTATAACAATTAACTGGACGGATATCACGATGCATTCGATATTTCTCCCGACTGGTGAAGCTATTCCTGACAATTCTCCTGATAAGTCAGTGTTAGAGAATAATCTTCCACTCTTGCCACACCTACAATCTCTGCCCGCAAACACGGACAAACGACAATATAGTTTCATTATTTGTGATGGACAAAATCTTCGCCATCATGAACATGCTAATATTCGTCCTTGGGAACCTGCAAGACTTCTAGCTTGTCAGCTCATACTTGGCCTGAGCTTCATCAAGCCAGGTGGATCAATGCTTGTTCTACTTCACAATTTGGAATCCTGGAATGCATTTGTTACAGTCTATAAGTTCAGCAAATTTGCTTGTGTGAAATTTCATAAACCAAAGAGAGTTCATGCCATCAGGTCAAGTTTCTATCTTGTTGCCACGAAAGTTCAACCCCTTTTTGAGGCTTGTACTAGCTGGGTAGAAGAGCTGAAGCGATCATGGTATGCTATGACGTTTGGTGGAGAAGCTGGGCTGGGGAGTTTAGTGGAGGCAGGGGAAGGTTTAGAAGTGCAGAATCTGCTCGAGGAATGGGGGGATACCTTCATTGAGCTCGGAGAAGAGGTATGGAGAACCCAGAGGGACGCCTTGAAAGAAAAGGCTTGGATATAATGGCCTGTCATGTTTGATTGTCAGTATAGCAAATTTAGGATGGAAGTTGGAAGATTTTTGTACGGATATTGTTTGTTTGCATCTTCTAAAATAATGATGACTGCATGGATCATTATTTTTGGTGTAGTTACTATGGATAATGTACAATATTTCTCCATTCTCCTTTGGGACTTGGATGCCTTTATAGTAGGAGCAATAGTGGTTTTTTTTGACACAAAATCGCCTTGAGCATGTTTCTGCAGATCCACTTTATAATAAAGGTGCGTAGTGCATTACCATAGAAGACCAATTCATCAATTTCCATTAGGAGCAGACTCCTCATCACACGAATCATATAACTTTATCTCAGCGTCAATAGGGTAGAATCATTCTGACGAAGTGGCAATGATGCGTAAAGCATCCTCTCTAATCCACGGCTTTCTTTTCAATTCTTTGACCATATCTTGAAGGTCTCCAATTTCATTCTTGTCATAGCTCCGTTCTTGGAATTCATTGACCTCCATCTTGCAGGTGACCACTGGGCCGCGCAGCTGTTCAATTGTAGCTGTTTGTATGTCTAGAGATGATTCTTCACTTTGGGTTCCAGTAGTGCTCGGGAATGCCGGGATGTGTCTGACCTTTGTTATATATATATGTATCATTACTCGTATATCGATGCGTCTAACTGTCTAGCAATGAGACCCAGCTTGGACATTGTAACCGCCGGAGATGGGAGGCTGAGATAGCTTCTGTTTCTGTCTTTATAAATCAGATGGAGTCGTGTATGCGTATCAATTCACATCTTACATGTTAACAGGTCAAGAAATATTGACAGATATCCTCTATACGGGTTTATTTAGGAGTTAATCTGGAGGCAAGCATGTTGGTGTTGTTTTCCACTGGAACTCGGACTTCGCGTGAGGGATTGTAAGGGAGTCTAGTTGGGGCCAGTATGTACTAGCCGAAAAAATAAGTATCCGGAATGATGATCACTGCATATTATGCGCTATGCAGTATTCGGTATAAACCAGCTTATTTTTGTATGCTTGGCTGTAGATATCCATGACCAAATTTCGTGATACAGTCTACCCTTGCTATACCGGATGGTCTCTGCCTGCCGTCACTGCTGCCACTGCTTCTGCTACTGCCGCTGCTACCATCACTTGCTACCATGTTGTTCAAGTAATGGAAACTCGGCACTTTGTTGTTTCTTTTTCCATGCACTATCATTTTTGAGATTATTGCTAAGCATTTATCACTTTGTTTCAAATATCTGACAAAGGAGATACAGCTACTGGTCAGCCTAAATACCAGGTTAGATACTTAGGATATCACAGTTAAGTTAAATCTTACTAATTTATCTCGAAAATGTTTACCAAATTCACTTAACTTTTCTTTAGTTCTAGTTGACATTTACATATTTGATGCTTCTTAAGGCCCGATGTTTGCTAGATTTTGTGAGCAACGCATATTGATGTATTGGCTATACCGGAACCTTGCTATACTGGACGAAAAGTGCCAGATTTTAGCGATCCGGTATATCAAGGGTAGACTGTAGTGTCTAAATTTTATTATGTCATGAAGTATCCGGACAGCTGAACTGATGAAATCTACCGGACAGCTGACATAACGAATTTGGCATCTTCAAAACTTTGTACCCCCATATCCTAAACATAAGTACAAGGTGTCTATGATACAAAATTTTTAATCACAAGGATGGCAAGCAAAAATGGTAAGTAAAGACTCAGTTATTATACTTAGTAAGGAGGATACTAATATTCTCATCGGTCCTGAAATAACCCCTTCGGAAAAGAGCAGCTATTGTGGAATTAAGGCTAATTTAGCTACATATCTTAAAACCATGAGAAATGCAAATGAAAGTATCACTACCAGAGTTAGGATACTGCTGTTTTTGTTTTCACTACTATTGTAGTACTATTCTAGAGGCAGTTCGGGAGGCTATTGACATGCTGTTCGATGGGATCTTCTGGAAGCTATTCGGCAGGCTTTTCTGGAGGCTGTTCAAGAGGCCCTTTCGGAGGCTGTTTCAAAGGCTGTTACGGAGGCCCTTCTGGGGGCTGTTCGAGAGGCTGTTTCAGAGGCTGTCAGTGATGCTGATGGTTGGAATAGTTATGTAGCATGATACCCATATGTATATAGATTGATTAATATAATAGTAGTAAGAGTAGCCCTCGAAACAACCTCCAGGACAATCTCTGGAATGGCCTCCGAAAAAACCCCCAGAACAGTCCTACCGAATAGCCTCGGAAATAGGCTCCAGAACAGCTTATAGAACAGCCCTCGGGATAGCTTTGGAAAAGCTCCAGACCAGCCGTTCCTAAGAGTAGTCTTGGAATCTTAAGACCTATCATGTTCATAATGTAAAGACTCAAATTCATTACATCAGCTGTCTGGTGAATTTCATTAGGTCAGCTGTCCGGATACTTCTGACATAATAAAATTTAGATACTATCACGAAATTTGGACTGGTCTCACAGCCAAGCATACGAAAATATTCATTGATCGCCTGTCTGGATACTTAATTTTTCGGCTAGTACCCGGGCCCAGTCTTGCGCTCAGACCTTGCCCGAGCCCGTGGTCCCAAGCATTGCCCTATGATGTAACTACTTCCGACTCCCAGTGCATCCCTGCCATAGACTAGCCTGTATGCGGGATTATGTGACCCTGCGCCCCCCGACCCCCCCCCCGATAAAAAAAAGAATCCCAGCGCAGGTATCATAGCTGCTGTATTTGACTGCGGCCGTGGCCGCCTCTGAAGTTAGATGTAATGGTCCATCCGAGACAAGTCCGCTTGCATTGATCTGGGGCTCAAGTTTACTCGGCCTGGTTGCACTACCCCTCGTACTAGACAGAAAAATAAGTATTTGGACAGGAGATAAATGCATATTTATTCCCCATGCAGTATTCGGCAGAAACTAGCATATTTTCGTATACATGGCTGGTGATAGCCATAAGACAGTCCAAATTTCCTGATAGGGTGTCCAAATTCATTATGTAAGAAAGTATTTGGACAGCTGACATAATGACTTTGGGCCTGTTTTACCGCCAAGCATACCAAAATATGCCGAATACCACACATTGCATAATATGCATCTATCCCCTGTCCAAATACTTATTTTTCTGTCTAGTAGTGCAACCAAACTTCGGACCTTCTTGAATCCCAACGATAATCGCACCTGTTGAGTTTAATGGTTGTGATCAGTTTAATTGAATGGGAGGCAACGATGTACTAGTAAAACAGAGCATTCTGGTCAGTTGAAGGTAATAGCTGACAAAATCGAGGCTGAAATTTTTTTCTGGTCGGGTAACCGCGCATACAGACTACCAGCTATGGCAGAGACGCGGCTGAAATTGATCCTGCGATTCTGTAGTCTAATGCCAAACTCATACGTTCTAGTATACTCAATATCGGCATGTTACAACTCATGCCTCTACTGTGGCTGTAATAAACAGCAACCCGGAATCCGTCTGACTATCCCAGTAACTATGAATACGGAGTTCAAATCATGGCACTTACAATTGCCTTCTCAAAAGCTGCAACTAGTTGTTGTTACTAGTACCGTGGATAATGCATGTTCTCAATAAACCTGCCATTCCATGACCTTTCACTAATGACCTAGTTACGTTTCCTAGAATGATAGAAGTATGCGGGAACTACTTTACTAGTTGGAAAGTCGAAACACAAGACTTGAATATGAAAATCTCCGTTTTCGTCCTAGTCTGCTAAATGACTTGTAGCAAGAGAGAAGAAGAGCAAAAGAAGAGAAGAATCCAAGAATCCAAGAATCCAAGACACCAAGGCACCAAGACATTCTATACGTGTGATGACCATATAGTCTCCACCATGCAATCAGACTATCTCCACCACTGCCAACAGGATACTCTCCTTGTCTACAGCGCGCTTAACTTCGTAAGTCAAGGGAAGTAAGCTTTAGTTTTACTCACTTGCTTCGCCTCCAATCATTGTTTAACAGCCTTCTCGTTGACTAAAAACTTTATGACCATGTGACGCAGTAAAGATTCTGTACGTTACACTAGTAGTGGTTGTCACTGCCTAATTGAAAATGGTTACCAGAAGTTATCAGGGAAAATACGCCAGCCAAACTAGGCAGGTGTCGTGAGGTACCCCTTTTACCCTGGCGAAATTTATTGGTAAGTAATCTGAATTACTACGAATATGTCCCTACACATCGTTGCATACATACGCATATCAACTTTACGTGCAACATGCCCCCTCTAAGTCAACGAGCTGTAATACATCAGGTGATTAGGAGCGACATAAAAGCTATCATGACACTTATGATTCTTAATTCAGATTCAGACTCCAATTCAGATTTGAATAAAATTGATGTGTGATGACAAATATGAATAGGATACGTATGTGTTACTTGTGTTTGATATACGCGCTGTAAGTTTGACATGAAGCGGGATGTGAATAAACGACTCCTGCATATGGTGCGAAAATTGCGGATGTATGCAGCAAAGGAGATTACTAACTGAGCTCTACTTACCAGAAGAGCCATTTACCAGTCGATTTTGTCAGGTAAAAGAACTTATTTTGGTAAGTTGCGCCACCATCAAATGGGCCAATGAACGAGGGGGCCAGGGTACTAAAAGCGCCTCAGTCAAGTATTGTAAAGTATAGTGAAGTGTGGTAACCATTCTCAATTAATCGTCGACAACCCCTACTACCTGTGTGCAGCGGAAAGTTTGGAAAAATAGGGGATCCTTGACGGTTGCATAGACAGGGTACAAACAAAGGAGGTATAGTACAACAAAATCAGCGAAAAGTGAGAAAAGAGCTATGTATCATACTGTACTCGAAAAAATCATGATCCTTCAATACCGAGTATGGCCTCCATAAGCAGCAATTACAGCAGCTATCCTATCTGGCATGCTTTCCACATAGCGATTCAAAGTCTCTGCTCCCAACCTATTCCACTCCTCTATTACTGCATCCCGTACCTCTGCTAAAGTGTCGAGACTCTTTCCTGTCACCATTGTGAGTACAGACCGCTCGCAACCCTTGTCTATGCAACCGTCAAGGGCCCCCTGTTTTTCCAAACTTTCCGCTGTACTCGGGGGTAGGGGTAAGTCTTCAGAAGCGCATACAATGTGACAGGGATAGTAAGCTAGGATACAGTTCACCTGTTGGTTATGTAATACTTGTTAACCTACAGTCTTTTCCTACACGCTTCCCATCGCTACATGATTTAACGTTTGTTTTCAACCAACTCGCACAACTCCATTTGCCAGTCACAGCCTCGAATCCCGCTGAAGCCTCATACAATAGTGAAATGAAAATCCGAGCTCGGCACACAAATATTTCGATCATGAAATTCACAATCGAGAAACTACAGTACTTGGGTTGAGCGCGTCTGGATTATTACTTTACGTGATGAATGCGCAAACGAAGTGGAAAAGTTTTAAGAGTGGGATAAAATGATAATAGCAAGACTCTTGTCATTAGTTAGAAGTGTGCTACATTTGACTTTGCTGTTATGGTAGTCAGATGGAATTATGCATTATTTTATTAACTTGTATGCAATTAAAAAATACGTGTGTTGTATTTTTGTGTGTAAATCCCGTACAAAAGTTCTGAAGACTTTTCGACAAAAAGTCATACCACTTCACTTTTGACCCCCTGTCAGGTGGCGCACCCTATGCTTGCATAGCGCTTCTGGGTACTTTCCCCTACCCCCTAGTACACAAGTATATGTATGCAAAATAACGTAGAACTGCAGTAACGTCACTGACCGGGATCCGGCGCACTTCCGGAATTAAAACGACAGCCTCCTGTAAAGCCAAATCTTCATAGAAGATAATAAAATTGCACATACAGCTTGGAGAGGCATAGGAAAGTAACTTCCACACCTCAGTTAGCCAATCGTAAATTTTGAATGATACTCTATGGTAGCAGTTGCCTAATTAGGCATCTGAACCCTATGCAGGTGTAAAATGGCAAGATAGCTATTTAGGACCTTGAGCAAGTATATAAACCTTCTATAGTATGTATTCAAGAGATCTGGAATGTTTTATGATAATTGGATACATATAGAACAAGTGATGAGCTAATATTTATATATATATTCTCATTACTAGAAGCAAATTTTGATATTCAGTCTGTTATAATTCTAAAAAATATGGGACATGTTTAGAATGTTCTAAAATATAACTCTATATATCGGAGAATATATCCTAAGTAGCTTGTAGGTATAGAGGTTGACAGAAAGTAGAGATCAATAAGGATATATACTTAATTAGTATCACAGACGAGCGGGCTATACTACCAAGGGATACGTTCTAGTGAGTTAGGAGGTTCAAGTCGGTTCGGAGGTTCGGGTCGGTTCGGATAGCACGTATGATTTAAGAGTTTAGAGGTGTCAATAGTTCAAGGCGAGACGGATCGGTTGATTGACAAAACAACAGATGAGGAAGGGAAAAGTTATATACTAGACGGCCAGGTAGGGCTTTATATACATGATGGGCCCTTCGGCCAAGAAGCAGAGGCAAGGCGGCGAATGCAGAATTTTCACAACAAGAACGCGCGGCGAGAGCAGACTTTTCACATCGAACGGACGATCAGTAACCGGCCTTTACCTTGGTGGTTTGGCGGGCAGCCGGCAGCCGGCTTATCCTGGGAGTTCAGCGACCGGGCGGTAGCCGGCAGCCGTTGCATTACCCTGAGCGCGGCGATGCAGGCGCCGGGTCGTGATAATTAGGTAATGTATTTTCCTTAATACATTATGTATGAAAATCAAGGTCCTAAATAGCTATCTTACCATTTTACACCTGCATAGGGTTCAGATGCCTAATTAGGCAACTGCTACCATAGAGTATCATTCAAAATTTACGATTGGTCTGGAATTTACTTTCCTATGCCTCTCCAAGCTGTATGTGCAATTTTATTATCTTCTATGAAGATTTGGCCTTACAGGAGGCTGTTGTTTTAATTCCGGAAATGCACCGGATCCCGGTCAGTGACGTTAGTTTCGGACGTTTATACATATATATATGTGTGCAACCCCGCATCAGCTGATCGCGGCAGGTTACTGGTAGTCTCGTACGCGTAAATCAGAGCTCCTAGTGGGGTGTTGACGATTGAACTGAGAACCAATCTACTGGAGCAGCCTATTTGACCAAGATAAATGAATACTCTGCTATGGCGTCACTGGGCACAGATGCACCTTTGTGCGCCAGAATACAAGTGTATGGGCAATGGAATTGCTTCGAACCCGAGGCAAGGAGAATACTTGTTCGTGTATGCTCTGAACCTATGGCCATGTAAAGCTTTAAGTAAATATACTAGCCGGACTGGTATCCTAGTAGGGCATGTGCTAAGTAGTCTCGTGTGCCAATTGACGGTGCCGAGGCTACCCCAGTAACCAGATCTTGTGTAGCGCGATATCCAAGTAATAGTCTCATGCCAGTTGAATAAGTAGTAGGGTTGTCACTGACTTACTGGGAATAACTACCAGAGAAAGTACTCTAGTGACACTAAGCAGGTGTCATGGAGAACCCCATTTTTTACCCTTGAGAAATTTAGTAAGTAATGCGAATTACCACATCACTGCATACGCGTATCGACTTTAATCTTTTTGCAACATGTCTCATCTAATTCAAAGAGCTATAATACAACGAAAGCTTAGGAGCGATGTAAAAGCTATCATGCTTATGATTCTTAATTGACGCGTGATGAACCCATAAAGAGGATATGTATGCGTTATTTGTGTTTGTAAATGCATCTCAATGTTGACGTGATCGGGATGTGAATACGCGGGTGGTGCATATGGTACGAAATAATGCGGGTGTATGCAGCAAAGTAGGCTACTACAGTCTAACCTTGCTATACCCATACAAATTGCCCTTACTATACCGGACGCCCTAACAATACCGGACCGGACAGAAACCCCCCGACAACTACACCCCTGTCTCCATACAAATAATATTTGCTATACCAGACACACTAATACTAATACATCTTAGGCTACCCCACTGTACCACTTATCATAGTCAGGTTGTTCCACTCTGTTGCTGTCACTGCTACCACCATTACTGCTGCCATTGATAAAACTGGGTCACCGCTGCTGCTATCACTTGTTATCGCTGCTGCCACCACTGCTGCTATTGCTGCTATTGCTGCTGCCACCACTGATGCTACCTCTGCTGCCGCCACCGATGTCGCCATTGTTGCTACTACTGCTGTCGCTGCTGCTGGTGGAAGACTGGAGCCATGCTTGTAGAGTTTGAAGCTTTTTTTGTGAATTGATAGGCTTTTAGAGAAACAGTCAGAGTTGCATATTCTGGCTATAGTCGATGCTTGTGTATTTGATGCTCCCCAAGAACTTTTAAGGCTTGACACTTTTCTAGATGGTGAGAGCAATGAATATTAAATAGACTTGGATTTAGTTAATGTTTGCTACGCTTGTTTATTTCCTACTCTAGTAATTTCTATACAAATTTTTGCCATCCCCCTTTTACAGCTGCCAAGCATTTTATTCTATACCGGAACCTTGCTTTACTGGATGAAAAGTGCCGGATTTTTACTCTTCCGGTATAGCCTGTAACTGACCACTACTTCTAGAAGAGCCCACTACAAGTCAAATTTGACTGGTAACAGGCGTTACGTTGGTACTGGAGGCTACCAGCCAACAGACCAATGAACGAAGGGGCCAAGGCACTAAAAGCGCCTCAGTTAGCAGTGGTACTTTCTGGTAGCCATTCCCAGTAAGTCAGTGACAACCTCTACTGTAAAAGTGCCTCAGTTAGTAGTGGTACTTTCTGGTAGTCATTCCCAGTACATAAGTCAGTGACAACCCCTAGTCTAATTGCAATACGAGGGGTAGCTAATGAATAAGTATTGTACTTGGTGCATCCAATTTGCAGTAAATAAGTTTGACTTCTCAACACCGCGTGACGTCCGTTTCAGCTCCCAGCCAGGGGAGGTGGGAATGGACGCCTTGTCTTGCTCTGCATTGCACAACTCATACTGGCATAAAAGGAACGTTAAAGCCCAAGGCACTACAGAACCTTCAAACTGATGCAGGCCTCACAAATACGGGTTACTGAGCTTCCTTTTTTTTTTTTTTGACCACGTAACCCCGCGTACAGGCTACGAGCCTATGGCAGGGACACTCTGCTTCCTCTCATTGAACTGCCAGAGACTGACTAAGAATGCGCTCGCTTGATATAGATTTGATCAATGGGAGCTCTGCACAAATGAGCATGGCTAGCTTCCTAAGCTACATGCGGTGACCTGTCTCGGAATTGTATTGTAAGTCCCGTATGCGTTGAAGTTAGCCTTTCCAAATACCACGGCATTAATAACTCGAACGGTAGTGCAGCATTTAGCATACATTTAACTTTACACAACTATGCAAAGCGGTCATTCGCATGATCATACTAACTGCTACTTTACTGTCAGTACTTAGTATTTAAGGTTCCGTCAAGCAATTCAAGTCTCATGCATTGTTACAAGGTACACGTGGCCTGTGCACCAGACTTAGCCTCTTGATCAGTAACTATTTAAAATTAACTGTATGGTGTGATGGCCCCAGGAGCGAATTACAATGACGCCGAAGAAACTGATTTGTAGTCCATCATTTCCATGAAAGAGGATCTTTGTTGCAATTGCATTAATAGCTTATACTTAAGGTTTGAGGAATAGCTCACTGCAGTTTCACGGCGAAGGGAAGCTGCATTATGACGATATATACCAATTTCTTAATAGGTGCACGAAAGATTTGCTTCGTGAGAGGCCCTGTTTTTGTTCTCAAATGCTTATCATTTACCCGCTCATCTATGCTTTTTTCACCATCAGTCGGCCTAGCTGTACAGCAGTCATCTGTCGATATTCACATACATATGGCAAGAAAGGGCGATATTTAAAACCACTCCCCGTACTTGAAGACTCCTACATTCTGAAGTGAATCAACAGGTAGACATCTATCTTGTGCCAGCATAAGTTTACAACACACAATATTCATCTCAGGTCCAGGGCATTCAGATGCAAATGCAGCTCACACCGATTCTTTCCGTTTTGCCTTTCCTCCTGCTGTGTCGAGGCGCCTATAGCTACGCTGGCTTTCAGCTCTCAATATGCTCCCTGATAAGCCTCCAGCCCGTGGATGAACGGCAATGTAGGGACTATGGCCGCGTCGGCAGCGGAACATGCACGTCATTGCCTTGGAATGACGCCCTGAAGAGCTATAGCATAAGGGATGGATGTTGCGAGTTTTTCCGAGACTATGGATGTTCTTTCAAGTTGTTTGCTGGCTGTAACACAGAGGGGGAAAAGGTGCCCGGAGATGATGAAGGCAAGGTTTCAAGCTTTAGATGCTATTACTAGTTAGGTTATTACCAATTACCTCTCTAGAGATATGGCACCTTCGGCCGGGCAAGAGGGGCTTCTTCAGAATTTCGGTAGAAGGTATTTCATAATCAGCCTGTTCGTCTCCAAATAGTGAATAGAGGAAAGCTAATGCCCCTGTTGCATTACCAGTTGCGGCCGGATTACGAGACTAAGTGGCGGCCATGAATCGATCGATGACTGAGATGCATAAACCGTGAGACAAAAGATGTAAATGCGCCTCAGATCATCAGGTCGTCACGATACCACACACGATAGTATATGCTTGGGCATGAAGTCAGGAGACTCAGATGCTAGGGGCCGGTACCTGGCGAACAGCTGCACGCGGGGTCACGTGACACAAAAAAAAAAAAAAAAAAAAGGGGGCCGGTACCTAGTTCCTACAGCAGTCAAGTGGATGCCGAGTCGACGGTGAATTGCACGCATATGCAGCTATCAGATCTAATGTAATATTTAGCTGGGTCCTGACGAGCATAAATAGTTCGAAGAAATCCTGACGTTTGTAGATAGAATACCAGAGCTCCCATGACGAGCTGTACACTTTCTGCATTCGGATAGAGAGAGTTGGCCATCTTAACTTGTGGTCGTCTCTTCCTCACTTGTATGCTTTATTCCTTTAATGAACACCTGAATACTCATACTCATTGGATATCAATAAATTGCTGATTCAGGGAAACTGAAAAGCCCGGGGTGGTGAGACATTTCAAGGAGCCGAGACCTCTCCAGCCCGTTGTCATCACTCTCAACTCTGCACTGGCACTGTATTCCATACTTGGTTTGCAGCGGTACGAGACTGGTTTGCAGAAAACTTACAAGGTGTGTGCGGTAATGGCAACGGAATGGGGCGGAGGCACCAGATACACCTGCGCGAGCCAACATCAAAGGAAGCCCCAGAGAAAAAGAAGCTCAAGTCTAGCTTTTTTTTTTTTTTTTTTTTTTATTTCACGTGACCCCGCTTGTAGCTGTTCGCCATGGCAGGGCCTCAAGTCTAGCTTGGTACAGGCATCTGTAGTGGAAGCAACCCCGTTTTCTCCTATGTCCTTTCTCCCTTGGAAACTTATGCTAGTCTGGTTGTTGGAAACTGATATCTTCCACCTACTGAGCGAACTTCGTATTGCCTAAATGTTACACGCCCAATTGAGATGCAAAAAACAAGATCCTACAGAGGCAAATGTAGGCCCCAATAGCCAATAACAATTAGCAGAGACCTTTTCTGTGTTATTCCAATCGTACGAGCCTTCGTGCGAAATTCTAAGAACGTCTTACAAACCCCATCATCGTGTGGTTATATCAATCCAGCTTCCGGCTGCAGCGAACTGTGCCTGATCTTGGTTTCGGGCCTGGAGAGGTTACGGGTCAGCGGGCCATGGTATATCCTGACTTGAAATTTGGGTTCCATCTCAATTGATTAAACCGACCTTGCCGGTCTAGAGACACGTCACAACAACAGTCTCCGTTGTACTTCCTAGTCATAATGTTGCGAGTTCCTCCACTATTACGTGGTTGTCGACCAGTTAGGGATCCGTGAGAGGACAATTATACCACGCTTGTTGCAGTAGTACCTTAGGTTAGTTTCCGTACATTCTCTCCATGTGTGTAGACATATGTTGCTCTATTTTTAGACTATGACATCTTCAGGTTCCAATGCAATCAGTCGCGTGGCTGATACAGTGAAAAATGTGTTCTTATACTACTGCTCGAAAGTGTTTGTGCTCCAGAACGTTATATACTCAAAAGCTAAGAACTTGTCTTGGCACAGCTCTCTTTCTAGTCATTTCCTAATCTGGTTGCACCAACCCTCCGACCGTTAGTCAGACTACCGACCGTAGTCATTTCCATACGCTAGAACAGTATTAGTGCAATTAAATTTTCTTGTATCTACTACGGCACTTGGTTACGAGACTACAACAGGCTAAGCTATTGATTTTTCACTCGTGCCGACAGGAACATGTGAGGAGAACACATGTGAGGACTGTTCCTCGGATCAGGTGAGTGTGAACTAATTTTCCCTGGTTATTAATATTATTTTACACAAGAACAATCGTGCGCCAGTGTGTGATAACATGCGCATTTCAGGGTATAGGTGAACTTGGCTATAATGAAGGCCAAGAATCTGACCGAATTTCTTCACTATAACCAGTTTTCACTACGGAGGTAAAGCGAGGGCACTTTCTTTACCCGTGTAGACAAAGAAGCTCGCCCATCCCTTCATTATAGCCAAGTTTTCACTAAAAAGAGGTTCATTATAGCCAGGGTACGCTGTACTTACAGCTCCACCAAAGTACACACTGGATGATCTGCAGCACGGGGATAAATTATTCAGTTCTTTAGTCCTTGCCCTTGTAATTAATCAATGCCCAGTATGCAACGTTAGAAACTCAAAGGATCTACATACATACTGGCGCCCTTACTCCCGGTCCTTCGAATGGAGTTAATTGATGCGTGATGAAAATCATTGGTAGTCTGACTCGGCACAAGCGCCGTTGGCGGGGAACCATGAACTTCCAGAGAGAGTAGGCTGCTAAGCAGCGGCCTTGAACAAGGCAATTTATTAGGACGACTTCTTTTTTTTTTTCTTGAAGCGCGCCACTACACCACCAGTTTCCAATCGGTACAGGAATACGGGACTGCAAATTTTGCTTCCTTCATCTGCAGGTACAAGGACGACAGCAGTTAATGAGACATGTTAAGTTGGTCAGCGTTTGGTTACGGGACTAATGTTAAGTACTTATGTGTCACAGTAATATTGCACAGCCATTGTGTTCTCAGAACATCATCACACCTTCCTTGGGCTC
Source organism: Kalaharituber pfeilii (assembly GCA_015179045.1). Taxonomy (NCBI): domain Eukaryota; kingdom Fungi; phylum Ascomycota; class Pezizomycetes; order Pezizales; family Pezizaceae; genus Kalaharituber; species Kalaharituber pfeilii. The sequence continues at coordinate 424,928 of WHUZ01000007.1, read as the reverse complement.
GAGACCAACTCTTCCTCTGGTAGTGTGGACGCCGTGCATGTATGGTCTTGTACAGGTGAACCTGGCAATAATGAAGGCGAAGAATCTGACCGATTTTCTTCACTATAACCAGTTTTCACTACAGCGAGGGCACTTTCTTTACCTGTGTAGACTAAGAAGTCGCCCATCCCTTCACTACTATAGCCAGGTTTTCACTAAAAAGAGGTTCATTATAGCCAGGTTCACCTGTATTTTGGAAAAGAACTAGGATGCTAAGATACTGAATCCATGTCGGTCGGAGCCACAAAATGTGTTTACACCAAACTCAGTACATGCACCCTTTACCGGTAGACTACCTCAGCCGAATTGAGCGACGTTACACAGCCCAGATTAGAGGCACTGGTAAGAGATTACGCCCACAATGAGGTGTAGGCGAGCTAGACCAGAAAAGAGCCCAGTCACCCCGATGAGTACATATCCTTCTTTGGAGGCCTGCGTTTGATTATATTTTAAGTACTTCACCAGCTATGTTGGTGGTGAGCACTCTGAGCTACTTGAAGGTAATCTTATGCACTAACGTGACTGGATTTCGCAGAGCCAAGTACAACATATGTCTTTGATTCGCTAAACCTAAAAGTGCTCAACTTCTAGGTATTTTTGTGCCATTGCAATCAACTCATGCAGAAGGGTCTGAAGTTAAAAAAAAAAAAAAAATTGAGGATTTGAAGGCGTTCACGATTAGAATTATATATCGATATCGATCATGTACGTTCATGATGCTGTGTCCTGTAATGGAGCGCAGTACGAGACCGGTACAGAAGTATTGCTTAGGAGTCCCTAGTCTGGTTGCAAGGAGTCCCAAATTTAATTTGCACTAAATTTGGCAGTAACTCCTAACTTTGGTGGTGATGCCACCCACAAAGGGGATACTATGCGATGGCCCGCAGCCAAGCGGAAGCTTACCCTTGGCTGGCGTTTTCCACATCGAGGAAACTTCTCCCACCATGTGCGATCGGAGAGCTCATCCCAGACCTACATGGTCTTCATTCACCAGTCACATCGATATCCCCTACCTGCTCATCTGCTTCCGAGCACTACTGTTAGCACGCTCGTTCGAAATTTCAATCCGTCAAGGCTTGTTCCCTATCCCTAGTACGCTGAGACTTGCTTCTCTAGCAGGCCCTAAAAAAGCTTGCACGCTGTATCCTGTGAGATGATGCTAGTACCCATTTGCACTTAATTATTGTGACTATGATGTTGGTTCATCGTTATATCATTCACAAGGTCCGCCATTCTCCTGGAACTTTTTCACGGTCGTCAAATAAAGCCCTCCCTCCTCCGCTTTGGCCTCAAGTAAATTCCGTTTTTCTGAACACTCGGACTTTCACTCGTTAGTTATCTCAACGGTGCCCTGGTTTGCAACACGATACATCTTCCGCTCCTAACATCCACTAAGTCAGCAACATGAACTTCCGCACTTTGTTTGCTTTGAGCGTCATGGGCTTTTTGGGCATATCCGCTCAAAGCTGCCCAACTACCGTCACAGTGACTGTTACCACCACTGTCTCTGCTGCATCTAGTACGACGTCCATGACTTGGATGACAACCATCCCTGAGATAGATGTTTGCGGTGCTGGATCAAATGGAATTAGCTGCCCTGGTGCCGGGTCCGGTGGCTGGTTTTACCGTTGTTGCGTAAGTTCTCATTCTTGATGGGGGTTGTCCAATTTTTGCTAATCTCGGACATACGTTTCTGGTAGTCTGTGAACGGCCACTGCGGACCCAAGAATGACATCCAAAATCCGGCGGATTATTGCGGAGGAGGTTGTCAACCAGGTTATGGGGCTTGTGATGCGAGACCTCCTCCACCACGTCCCACTACTCCTCCAACAATTTCCACAGACTCAACCTGTGGACCAATTGTAAATAAGAGATGTCCTAGCGGACAATGCTGTTCTGGCAGCAATTTCTGTGGCACTGGGCCGGACTGTAAGTATACGAAACCTAACATGAAGGTCGCAGTTCAGGGAAATGGGAAGAAATGCTAACACATTGAATTGTGCATGATAGTCTGTGGATCAGCCAATTGGTGCCAGTCTGCCTATGGATCCTGCTATTAGGACCGCAATCTGCACCTATAGGAAGTTTCTCGGTCTGTAAATCTCAAAGGTAAAGGAAACGGAGGACAGCTTTGAGTTCAGCTTGACGGTCAACATTCATGAGCAATGCCTTTTGAGCGGCTCTAGAAAAACGGAATACGATTACTTGGGGTGGACCTATTATAACGTTAGTTTGGGTGAAGGATGCTGATACGCTTGGAGAGAGAGGAGCTTCAGACCGCCATTGAGGAATGCGAAGAGGGAGGGAGGGAGGAGGGAAAGGAAATGTGGTTTTGCGAAGGTTAGGAAAACTAAAATTTTTACGAGAGGGCTATTAGCGACAGGCAGGACTCGGCAAATGTTATAAGGAGGATATTGACACTTTGAGAAAGGTAATGAATCTCACTGTAGTATAGTCCTAATTACGAATATTTTGCTGCTCGAGGATAACGGAGAGAAAGGGCTGTTAACGATTGCTCTCTTTCTCACTCTGGAGTTGAGATACCCGGGGATCAAAAAATTGAGACACGGTGGAACGGCCCAACTTGGACGCACTTCTCAGAACTGGTGCCAAGCTACAGTAGTCTAGTCTAAAAAGAGTCTTCCCGGTTAAAAAAGCAACAACTTGAATAATTGTAATCTATTCTAGGGAACTCTTTTCGGAAGTTATTCAGATACGAAAAATCGCATGCTTGAGGAAGTAAACCGCTTAATCTTGTTTGAAAATTGGACCCACAAAAAAGTACCCGTGGTGGGGACAACTTCAAGTGTACTCTACATGTCTGGTCAAATATCCGTGAATATGGCCAGATATTTGCATTTCGTAATCTACTTGTGTTTGATTAATAAATGTCTATTGAGAAGGCCTTGGCATCAGCTAGTTTGCATATATATTCACAACACAGAATATGCGGCCGAAATTTTCAGCCTAGGGATTCAGATTAAAATTATCTGATCAAATATGTATTCAGTCTGTCTGTTACCTCATGCCATTTTCGGTCTGATTTCTTGGTGCAGGTGCTGCAAATTGACTCATGTGGGAGATTATGCTCATAAAGCCACTGGGCATAACGAATTTGATCGAATATAGGATTGGAATAAGACTATAGAGGTATTCAGATTCAAGTATCCGATCAGAAATAATAGCCATATTCAGCTTAGACTGTCTCCATAGAAAATGAAATCCGGATTTCTTAAGTATCAGGATATGGAATATTGAGATTTGAAAGATGTAAAACAAGAGGAAAAGTATACAATAAACAAAAAGGAACAACAAAGTGCGGAAATACTGCAAGTCATTGGGCAACTAAGCTTTGTACCCTATTCAGGTTTCATATCCAATCAATCGATCAAGCACCCACTTCACGAATCTCTTCAAAAAGCCGCCTCTTCTCACATCCAGAAAATCTCTACTCATCCCGTTTAAGCTCTCCCCATTACCCAAACTCCCTGAAGGTGAGAAAACTTGTCAGCTCTAGAACCACCCTCTCCTTCTAACTGGTCGCCTATCTTCCACAACGTAGCCCTTGCGGCGGACAGCGACCCTTTCATTCCTTCTGTAGATCAATAGAGCCAAAAATGCAGAGATGAAGAACAGAACGCAGTCAACAATTCCCAAAGCCCAAGCGCTCTTGAGCATCATACACCTCTTCTCAATATTAGCACTCCACCCTTCTCCGTTATCCCAGCTCCATTCATCATCCCCATAGCGGATGCCCACAGGAACGGAAAGAGTAGAGCAATCTTCGTTCCGAATATCGCGAAGGAAGACTACCCCTGCGATGAGGCCACCGAGAATAAGCATATCTACGATGAAGACCAGCATGCTGATGCCGATAGAGTGGTGGAATTGAAAGAAGGATACTATCGCCCAAAATGTTGCTACCAGAGATGCAATGAAGAGAACGAGGATCCTTGCAGGTACCGATGAATTGTTTTCTTCATATTGGTGAACGAACCAAGCAAGCATGCCCCAAATGGGGATGAGGGTGAGCAGCTCCAAAGCTCTGATGATTGGAAATAAGATTTTGCTGAACATGGTTGATCAACAAACCGCGTGGGGCTGGGCGCTGCTGAGAAAAAAATCCGGGATGTATATACTTTATGCAGGTATGTCCGGGGGCACGTGCGATTGTTTAGGGAGAACCTCAGGGATTCTATCACGGCGCAGGAGAAATATTTACGAGAGTAGAAGAGCTTCGGGGCATCAACCTCGCGAGAGCAGTCTATTAATACTTTGGGTAACAGTTGAAATTCTCACAACTCATGCAGAACGAAAACCTGCTTAAGGAGCCAGTGCTTTCCATATTATGCATACTTGTATGGATGGAGCTGTGTTCCATATGAAATTGAAACAAAGCTCAGTGCAACATGTCACACCGATAGTCCAGAATATGACATCAAGTGTATGGGTCGTGACCAGACTACGCGAGGTTATGACGAACAAGATGCCAAATTGGGCAATGACAAGTTGCCAAGGTTTCTTGGCCAAGAGCAATGGCTGAATACTACCTTACGTCCACATTCACTAAAACCTGCTTCCTTCCACAGCATTCCTTCATTTTCCATATATATTAAAAGTCTAACTAAGGAGGAAATATCATTTATATGGTGATTTCGGTTTGTTCCATAGTGGAGAAATACTTAAAAAGCAAGGATAACGCCTTGGTAGCGTTAGTTCCTTGGGTGAGGCATCTTGAAATTGATATAAGTTGCTGAAGTCTGGTACTTATATTGATTCCCCCTTCGTAGGTTGTGAAACCAAAATCAACTGAGAAGTGTATGACGTTGACTCACAAAAGAATGTTGCGTTCCATTCACGTGATCACAATGCAGGACCTGGACTGAACATTGTAGCATGTAGTTTTAGATACTTCTAGTATAGTAGGAAAATTCTTGTAGGATACATGAACATATCGCAAGGTAAGTATTGCAGCCCTTCTTTTTAGTATCATCTCCGGACCTACATAAGTTTAGTAACTGCATTGCGACTCTATTATTTTATAATACCTACCTCGCATTTCGTGCAGCTAGCAAGCATTCATAATAGAGGCAGATACCATAGTGAATAGGCGGATTTTGTAACATCCGGGTAAAGCAATTCGGGTAATTATTAATCATGGCTGCTGTAGCAACGAATTGTTTGTGGCTGGTGTAGCAGGCAAAGTTCAATTAAATAACCGAATTTTGCTCCCTATCCGAGAGGCTTGTTCTATCATCACACACTTGGGAAAGCTACTGTAAGAAACTTTGCGAATTCAAGCTGGAGTCAAAACCTGGGGGTGCGCCACTGGACCGGGTGCCCCAGAAATTAACCGGGGAGACCCCCCGCATAGCGCTCTGAATTGACTTCAGCTTGAGTTCGCAAACTCTCTCTTATGTCCTCTCGAGACCCTTCCCAACCACGAACCATCCACATGGGCAACCATGAATGGTTACTCCATTGAGCCAATCTTCATCATCCTCTATAGCTTTACACACTCAATTTATTAAAAGAGCAAGAAAATTATTCAATTGGCCCATTGATGTGTTAGGAATCAAGCAGAGCATCAGCCTGGGCAAAAAGGAAAGCTTTGGGAGAGGATAAGATTCTCAGTAGAGATTCGGTGGAATGCAGAAAAATAGCCGCAAAAGAAGTCTCAAAAGCGCTGCAAAATCTAAGCATGTTTCTTGGTTAGTATCATTACATGCTCGTTCAAAAGGTATTGGAACGGCATAAACTATGTAAAACTTGCATATCGCATAATCAAGATTACATCTCGTTCACCCCACACCCTGCACGCAGTCATACTTTACGCACCACCACACAGCACTGTACTCAAATGATTCAGTGATGCAGTATTATGTGAAGAATTATATCTATACATGATAAATTATTGTCCTCCTTAGCTCTAATAAAGTGAGCCATGATCCCAGAACGAGTATGTAGGTGTGCCAATTGATCTCATCCAAAGTAGTCTTATTCCACAACCAACCCGCTCCATGTCACTGGTTGTCATGATTTCTGAGCACCTCAAGATTCTTTTCTTTATGAGACAAGATTTTTTTTTCAATAGGATTAAAATCTGGAGAGTTTAGACCAAAGCTTGAACAGAATCAGAACTCTTATTGGCAGCTCCTGCAATCGTACGCTGTACCGGGTGCATCAAAGCATGTCTAGTATATTGGTAGAAATAGCCTTGTAGGGTACATTAGCGTATTGAAGCTCTTCTTTTTGGGGGTCCGGACCTACATATTTTGGTAACTGCAGAGCTACTTTATTATTTTACTTACCTTGCATTTGATGCAACTAGCAAGTAATTCAATAACAGAAGCAGACAGCGAAGATTATGATGCCAGAAGTAATGCGGGCACGGGTTATAGCTAGTCTCATACCAAGCCTCTACCTAACGTAACCTTGTATCGGGGGTTACACTTTACAGCAATATGAGCTGCATGCATTACATAATTTTTTATGCATTAGTCGGCCGTTCCAATACATTTTGAATGAGCAAATACTCGAGTACATACTCTAATACTAGCAAACCCGCCCGGTGAGGCGAACTGCAGCGAAGTGAGGCCGTAGGCAGAGATATGATAACGAGGGTTTTGCGGAAACCGGCAGGCTTCCTAGAGAGAGGACCCCCACTCGGCTACCCCTTGATGTTGGGGGAGGTGTGGTGTTGCGGCGTGAGGGTTGAGGGGGTCACAGCATTAGGAAGTAAATTTTCCCCCATATTGTATGTATTAGTCACCTTAGCAGGAATTCTGCAAATGAGAGGTTTTGGCACGTAGTCCCCATTAATATCCGTTAATATCCCCGTGCAACAAATCCAGCTCCCATTAACCATGCACATGCACCTACAGCATTTCGTAGCTGCACAGGCAGCAGTTGCAGCCTGTAGTACTTTCTTCCAAGTACTTTCTTCAGTACTTTCTACACTCACAGTGGCTTATCAATAAGAAATTGGTGGAGAAAATGATTCCGACTTGCTGAAGCGGGTTTAGCTTGCAGAGTCCCTTTCTTCTAGTCTTTCTGAGCTTGGTATACCTATTTGAGAGGTGGCAGATGCTGAAGGGGTTGCTCCTAGACAACTTGGAGGCATGGCGATTGTATGAATAAAGATTATAGGGAAAATGGTACTGCTGGTGTCTGTGAAAGTGGATGAAACAAGCCTGGTGTTGAGAATAGAATTTTCTAGGATGGGGAAGTTAACCAGCAAAGTTCGGTTATTTAATCGAACTTTGCCTGCTATGATACACCAGCCACCAACAATTCGTCGCTACACCAACCGTGATTAATAATTACCCGAATTACTTTATTCGGACGTTGCAAAATCCGCCTAATTATAACCACATCCCCAGTCAATCGATGTCCCTCAATATTCAACTTTCGCCTCACAAACTTCCTTCCTCACACCCTGCAATGAATTCCTATTTCAAGTTAAGGAGAGAAATGGATCGATTATTAGGTGAGTTGAACATTCATTTTACATTGGCTACATTTAAACCGTTGCCGAACTCGGTAAGATCCCATAGTAGTCCGTAGCTGGCGAAACCATAGTTATAGAAAAACAAGCGAAACTCTCAAATAAGAACCTCTGATGAAATGCAGCTCTTTACTGTTGATCTGGCTGTGAGCGAGTTGTCAACCACTCAAACCATATATCAACATGGCTATCAGGATACATACCAGCAAAGTTTACCACTTCCCGGAACATAGCCGGCTTGGGCTTACCCTAACGTTCACCAAAATAGCACTTCCAGCTACTGATCTGATTGTTTTTTGTCCCGAACAGGGTCCCTTTCTTCTCATTGCATGCAACCAGGACCGTAGCGCCCCTGCATTCAAACACTTTGAAAAACTGACAACAGCCATTTTTCACTTCGAGACTTGATATACGATCGTTATATTCTATTGGTGCACGCGTACATCGACGGCTCACTGAGCCAGGGGCTTCGACCAGAGTGGTGCAGTTTTCGTAGTAGTCCCGTTGACAAACGGTGACGGAACCTGGGAAGTTGAAAGAGGGCCCTGGGCCATCAGTTTTCTTGTCTCGGTGAGCGTTTTGCGGTGGACGGCGGGGGGAAGCAGCCATCGCGTTGACTTTGGCAGGCGTCGCGCTTGGAAAGATTGTGCTGGACAAAATCAAGAGCAAGAATAGTGAGATAAGGTTTCGTGAAATACTAGAGCAAGAACTGTTGAGGCACATGATTTTGACACTGTTGATAGGCTGACCTGAGATGTACAATGACTGTTGAACAGCCGGTATCGAAGGGTAAAGTAACAGTATTCTCGAAAACTGCACAATTCACTGAACCAAAACCGACACTGGTCAGATCGTTCTATAGACTTTATCAACGTATTTCAAGAAAAGGGCAAAAATACAGATGCAACTGTGTGGGCACAGTTCCTGTGGACTTTGATTATATTGTAGAGGTCATGAACGGTTACGTGTGCGCTTAAACTTTAAAGAGGGGAAGGAGACCCGCTCGTTGAACTGATGGAGTGGGTGGAACGATAGGGGAATCTACATACTTCCATGTCGCTGCTAGGGTCATAGTTTTATCCTTTATTCTCTTTATTTTCCTTCCTTCTATCTCTTATGTAACTAAACTGTCACCGTAGCCCCTAGGGTGGTACGCGTCAAACAAAAACCTTAAAGGATATAAACGACAAGGTTGTAGGTGTTAAAGGGAGCGATATGAAGGTCGGGCTATTGCGAGCTCGAATCGTGCGTTACTAGTCAGGTCAATGATACTAAACAGGCCTTATGCTTCTCAGAAACCTGAAGTCCAGCTCAAGATTTGAAGGCTTTACCACCTATGGCCAAAGATTGGTAGTGCGGACTCCAGTCTGGTTGACACTCCGGAAGCTATCGTGATGGGTTCTCGAACTTCGAAAAACTTTATGTAAATATAACATGGTTCTATGGTTTTTCCTAGATTTGACCAATTGTGAGTGCCTGAATTAAGAGGCCGTTTACTGCAGCTGATATATGAACTTTGGACACGCATGCACAGCAATTTTCGTAGGTATAGAAAACCGGCCACTACAAAGTAAGATAACGGAAGGATGCAGTTACTAAGATGATAAGGAAGCTGATGTCGTTGTTGGTGAACGGCGATGTTACACGGACGCCTGCGATACATAGAGGCTTTGGAGCTTTGTGGCTTTCGACAGCCATGCCATAGTCTTATCGGTGTATAGAAATGCAGTATGACGCATGGCAGAGACTGATCTCGTGGGCAGAGTTCCGCCTGAGCGGTAACTCTATATTGGGGAAAATTCGGTTCAAAAAGCCTTACATAGTTTGGTTCGATCGGAGGTCAGTGCAACCAGAATAAAATAACTTCAAGATTGATCCGAGCATGGTTCAGGCATGCACACATTCCTGCCCTAATCATGCATAATTAGAGAAACCATAATTAGAGAAATTTGAAGGGCTCAACAAGGGGATCGCTGTAGTGTGGTTGGAACTGGACAAAATATCAGAACTTAATTCGGCATACCGATAATTAACTCGTTCACATGAAGCCTAAAAAGCGTGGCTAAGCTTGAATCGATATCGCTCTACAGTTTGATCCCCACTATGTATGCTCATACAATAAATTCAACGGGGCCTAGGGGAAATCTGATGCCACTTCGTGCACGTCGGGAACATTGGACGATTCAAAGTCGCCCACTTTCTGGCATTCATAACCTGCATGTATCGCTAAACGTGAATTATGGAATTGGCATAGTCATAACTACTTTACCAGTAGGTACTTCGACGAGTTTATTACTGTAAGATGCGAGCCCGCTAGAAATAGTGATGCTAGGACGGAATGCGCGGCAATGGCAATATCTCTTAAACCCATGAGCCGAGACCATAGTTTCGGATCTCAGTTGTTGCCTCCTCCGGCCACACAGTTACAGATACAAGGTTTTCAGAATTCGGTAAAAGCCCATGGAAAGTTGCCCTTGTCTCGTAGTTTGCAAGTCTTAGATAGCAGTCAGCCTCATGCATTTACCCTGCTCTAGTGCAGGACAAAATTGCAACGAAGAACGGCAATAAACAATAATAGAGGTCTAGAGGTTTAGCAACATCCCCATAGATTTTCCCCGTGTTGTATTAGTAATCTTAGCGGGAAACTCTGCAAAAATATAACAGAGGTTTAGCACGCACTCCCCGTTAATATCCCCCGTTCATATCCCCGTACCAACACCGCAACAAATCTAGCTGCCATTAATCATGCACATGCACTCTCTTCCAAGTACTTTCTACAGCCACAGTGGCTTATACTAGGCGGAGAAACCGATTTCGGCGAGCTAGGAATTCGAGGCATTGTCGTGCCCCAAGTTGAATTTGAACTGGATACTTGGACTGATGAGCAATGCATACAGTACTTTCAATTCACAAAGGCTGAAATTTGAGAGATTCTACCATAACGCTGGTTGGATAGGATTAGATCCCAGCAGGTGCAAGCCCTCTCTGGAGACCACATTTTGTCTGCTTCTTTATCGATTATCTGCACCTAATCGATACAAAGAGAATTTACATTTATTTGAAAGAGTTGGCAAAGCAGTATCTTTAACAGCATTATTGAATACCTAGCTGGACGATATGCCGGTACGCTCTTTTGGACTATCGATGATTGACATACCAACAACTCTCAACCTATGCTGATTATACAGTGGAGTTGACGGTGCATGGGGGTTTATTGATGGCACACTTAAAGTGATATGCCGACCAGTAGTAAATCAGGAGTTCTGGTATTCAAGATATAAAAGAAGGTATTCATTAAAATCTCAATCTTTTATGACACCTGTTGGGTTATCTCACATCTTACAGGCCCATTTGAGCAAACTGGGAGGTTATGCTGCATGGCAAGATTCTAGTATCTGTGAGAGTTTTGTATGATTTACATTCCTTAGGTCAACATAGAGGAATGAGGAAGCAACTGTACCTTTATGGAGACCCTGCTTATGCAATAGGATATGGTGTAATGAGGGGTACAAAGTGCTACCAGGTCAAGAGCTGCCACCAGTACTACAAGCTTTCTGTTACAAAGAAGTAACATACTGGACTGACTGAGGGTGAGTCGTGCCATAAAGAAAAGGCATGGTACGGAAACCCCGTACGGATACTCCTATATATACCGACCGTACTACCAGCGGTCACTGGTAGTTCTACCTTCGGTGAAACGGTTTGCGAAACGGCCGGTTGCAACCCGTAACACTTTCAATGCTCATATGTCTTCTCTACGAATCAGTGCTGACCATGGCTCTGGGAAAGTCAACTCATCGTGGCAGTTTTTGGACTACTCTAGGGGCTTAAAAATTGGACTTCGGCCAGTTTGAGGCTACTATATGGTAGTTATCCTTCTAATCAATATACATAAATGCTTAAGAGGCAATCAAGTTCGAGAAAGATTCAATTGTGGCCCCCCATCTCTCCACAGCTATTGAAGATTCTAGATTTGAGTGAGTAGAGTCAGTAGCGAGATAAGCAAAGCTTGTCTCAGCTGCTGAAGTTGCAGCAGTAGTTGGAGAAGACTGAGGTAAGAAGTTTGTTTTGGAGAATTCCCAAAATCGCTTGAATGTCTTTCCTTTGCTCATCTATCTGAAGTTCCACTTTCTCGATTCGCTCCTCTGTAGATGATGTAGATGTCAGACCTGTACCACCAGCAGTGGTACTTAATTTGTCTGCGGGATATTGGACTGAGTCAGACATTTCCTTTCCCACCTTCTCAGCTTCTCTTCTCATCCGCTTTGATCCCTCTGGTCCTTTTTCCATCTGCCTCTTTTTTGTTTGACAAAGATCTCAAAGTTTTTTCATCACTCTTTTATCATCTTTATCATTGTCTTCTTCTTTAACGGCCTTAGAATCGGAGCTGTCTGAGTCGGAGAATATAGTGACAGGACGTTTTTTCTCGAAGTGGCATTAGAAGGCTGTATCAGCCGGGCAGCGGAATATATAATTCGGTGTCCGGCAGGTCATATCCAAACATTGCATCGATGCCGTATGCATTCAACAACTATTATGCTCTCATAGTCTTATCCTCATTAATTGATGTTGAGCAAGTATTCATCTGCAGGTGAAACTCCCATCATATTGGATATAGATGGGAGAAGGACAATTATCCAACATGCGCCTCTTATCCACTAACAGATTAATTGAGCAGAGACTACAACACAGTGGACTCTCAATACTAGCATGTTCGACATAAGATTATATTTGAAGAATGTTCTTCCCCAACTCCTCATACAATGTAGAATATATTGGATATAAGGAATATTCCTAAGTTTTTGACTTAGTCACCACATATATATTCTTATACTGTCAACGCAAGGAACTGCCCATATAGTAGTTCAGTTGTTGCACTAGTCCTATAAGCTTATTGATAGGAAATATCTATATAAAGGGAAGCGTCGCATTGAAAGCGCTCAAATAGTTGAAAAGAATGCAAAAATATACAAAGCAAAATTACTGATTTCCTCCCGTCAAAGTTATCCTCTTAGCACTTTTTCAAACCTTATTCTCTTTACTTTTGAACCCCTCTGTTTCCTGTACTTCCTTGAGCCTGTTCTACACCTCATTATACCCCGTACCTTTCCTGTATCTCTTAGAGCCTTTGCTGTACTGAGTTTTATATAAGAATATACAGTATTTGATATAAGAATATACCTCCCGCCTGATGATATTCTTATATCGAGAGTCCACTGTAGAACCTTGTTACAGTTTTACGATGATGTAGTGAATAGAGGGTGTAACTTAGGACAACGCTTGGTGCTTCACCTTTGAGAGAGCAGCTCTTGCTGGCCCTTCTTATACTCAATCCTGCATGCCTTCCATCTATTGTCTAACTTGCTATGATATCATGATGTTCTATATATAGATATCCCTCAGCCACTGCCTCGCCTCATCTAGAGGTCCATCCGGTGGCTGACACTGCTATGACCATGCCGCCAGATCCTTCCAATATATATCCGTGCCCGACCCATGTTTCATTGCCCAACTGCAGCTATCAGTTGATCAGGCCGAATTGTCACTAGCAGCTTTACGGGTCAATGTGGGTGGATATCCCCTTCTCGGGTAAGCCCTGGCAAACCTCTCAGATTGGATCAACTTTGTCGGGCCTAGCCAATTGGTCTGGTGAGGATTATTGGATATTTATCTCATTGGATAAAACCCACTGGTCCCAGCCTTATCCAATATAACAAGTTCAACTGTATATCTAGGTACAAAAAGAGCTACTCTATCTGAAAGATGAAAGCAGGGCACAGAATGAGTAACAAGGCTAGACCAATATGCCTGATCATGAGAAAAGCAGTAGTCGGTGAGAGCGTTTTGATAAACAAAGCTGGAACTCCAGGTCAGTTATTTTTTTTTTATTTTTTTTTTTTAATATCATTACTCGCAGGCCGCCCTAAGGGCTATGGCGAGATTCCAGGTCAGTTAGGTCAGTTAAACAACTGGTGTAGAACAAGCTTGGTACAGGATATCTGCAGTCTAGCCTGTCATATTGGACAGTGTTCCCAACGGGCCGGCCAGGCCAGGCCAAGGGTATGGCCTGGCCGGCCTGGGCCGTAGAAATCTAGGCCTGGGCCGGCCTGAAACATTCAGGCCGGCCGTGAGGTCCGCCCGCGCCGGCCCAGGCGGCCTGAATGTTCCAGGCCGTTCCAGGCCGCCCAGGCCGGTCCAGGCCATTCAGGCCATTCAGGCCATTCAGGCCGGTCCAGGCCATTGAGGCCATTCAGGCCATTCAGGCCGGTCCAGGCCATTCAGGCCGGTCCAGGCCATTGAGGCCATTCAGGCTGCAGTGTGAGTTAAGTTATACAGTAGCTATATACAGAACGTACTCTAATTCTACTCTAATGTTTAGGATTTTGCTTGCTGATTTTACACCGCCAGTACCGCTTTCCATTAGCCATGCACAGCTTCACCATACTGTCAAATCCAACTTTGTCGCACCAGATTTTTGTAACCCAAATTCCAGAAGACTCGGTATCCGCATCAGATTGGACTGCAGGGAATCGTCGATGCAAGATCAAAACTTGAGCGGCACTATGGAGAGTGAAGAATACTAAAGGAATCATCATCGCCAGTACCGGTGGTTGGAATGTCTGTCTTCCTGCAATACTGATAAGAAATTAGTATATAGTCAAGCGATACAAAAAAAAATTACTTACCTGAATACCTGCGAAAAGCGCTGCACAATAAAAAAAAGTCTAGATAGTTATCTGAAAATATTGAAAGGTTCATATTAAATCCGTGTCCAAGTAACCTGAAGGTGGCCCCTGAAATAGCCTCATAACCAGCCCTCCTGCCCCTAAAATTGCTTAAACGGCCTGAATGGCCTGGACCGGCCTGGACCAGCCTGGGCGGCCTGGGCGGCCTGGCCGGTTGGGAACACTGTTGTCTGGTTTGTACCAAGCTGGGTGGTGTGCGTTAAAGTCTCCTAGCAGTACTGCACTAGGCCGTGGATCATCTGGGCCTCTCAGCCTTACCCACTTTTCCATCTAACCCTCCAAGATCTCTAGATTTGTATCTGAGTGAACATTCACTTTTAATCTCGGGCCCCTCTTCTAGCATGAGCCACTATCCTCTTGCCACTCTCCTCTTGCCGCTCTCAACCTGGCTGATAACCTCATAGGCCAGATGCCCCGTTATTACCTAGTGCCAGTGTTCCCAACGGGTATGGCCTGGCCGGCCTGGGCTATAGAAATCTAGGCCTGGGCCGGCCTGAATCATTCAGGCCAGTCCAGGACATTCAGGCCAGTCCAAGCCAGTTCAGGCCAGTGCAAGCCAGTTCAGGCCAGTCCAAGCCAGTTCAGGCCAGTCCAAGCCAGTTCAGGCCAGTCCAAGCCAGTTCAGGCCATTCAGGTTGCAATGTGATTTAAATTATACAGTAGCTATAGCTATATACAGAACGTACTCCTACTTCTACGTATACCTCATTGTCTAACGTTTAGGATTTTGCTTGCAGATTTTGCACCGCGAGTGTCACTTTCCATTATCACGCATTGCTCCACCAGGTTATTGGCTGGCCTTATATTTACTAGCGACTACCTAGTTGAGATCGGCAGTATTTGATCCAACTTCGTCACAACTGAGTTTTGTAACCCAAATTCCAGAAGACTCGATTTCAGCATCAGATTGACTACAGGGAATTGTCAGTACAAGATCAAAACTTGAACTGGACTATGGAGAGTGAAGAAAGATTACTGAGGGAATCATCATCTCCAGTACCGGTGTTTGGAATGTCTGCATCCATGCAGTAGTAATAAAAGAAATTAGTATACAGTCAAGCGATACTAAAAAAAAATTACTTACCTTTTTTTTTTTTTTTTTTTTTTTCTCACGTGACCCCGCTTGCAGCTGTTCGCCATGGCAGGGCAAATTACTTACCTGAATACCTGCAAAAAGCGCTGCTCAATAAAAAAAAAAGTCTAGATAGCTATCCGAGGATGTAGAAAGGTTTGTATTGAATCCGTGTCCAAGTAATCTGAAGGTGGCCCCTGAATAGCCTTGTAACCAGCCCTCCTACCCCTGAATTGCTTGAACGGCCTGGACCAGCCTGGCCGGCCTGGACCGGCCCAGGCCATCTGGAACCTTGGGCTGGCCGGTTGGGAACACCGTTACCCACTCTCCTCCCTTCTACTCATGCATTCCCTATAAAGATCAATTCCACCTTCTCTCTATTTGCCCATTCCAAAATGATATCACTATTTCTGAGAGATCCTTCAATATTCTGAAATGCTACCTTCACCTTCTGTTTTAACATTACTATTGGCCTTCTGGCCCCATCCCTGCCTGCACTACGACTCCTATTGTCATTGGTCTCTTAGCCGCCTCAGGCCTCGACGGGGCCCCTTCTGTACGCCTCTTAATGCCTTTTGGTAAGGGGCAGTTCTCTGAATGTGCCCAATCCTTTGGCAGCGAAATTAACTCTTCTCTGGAACCGGCTGCTTCCTCTTCTGACTACTGAAAGTAGACCTAGTTCCTGGCTCGCCATTTCTCATAGCTGCAGGTGCAGAGGGTGCGTTAGGTGGCAGGTTGGGTGCTGGTGTAATGTTGTTATCTGATGCAGTAGCTGATACCGTAGTAGCTGATGCTACTGTTGAAGTCGTGGCTCGAGTGCTCACTAGTAATTCCTGAAGCCTTCCTGCTACGGGCTTATACAATTCGACCCTCTTATGCCTCCTCCAATACTAACTCCTTCCTTGACAAAGAAGTTCTACTACCTGTGCATTTTCAGCTTCGAACTTGACTGCTTTTGCCTTCATCGTATTCCATGCATTTGGGCCTACCCTCTCTGGCCATCTTGCTCCAAATGCGTACATGTTTCCCGCAATTAAAGTGATATGTAATCTCTGTCCCCAACCTTTTGCAATTAGTAGTACTGTACCTCGCTGTTCACCCCACACATAGAGCATGTCATCTCCAAAGACTGCCTCTAGCTGCTTCCTCAGTATGTCTACTACTTCCTTCTTCCTCCATATGCCATGCCGTATCAACAACTCGCCATTTCTACTCGAACCTTGACACAGCTGCATTTCCTACCAGATCAACTACTCGAATGGCCTTCTATTTGTTTCCACTTTCTAGTGCAAGCAGTGCATTGGAAACCTCCCCTAGGTGCTTCTTTTCCTCCTCCTCCCACCTCCCCTCCTCACATATCGCTGCCTGTTTGTGAAGGGAAATTACTACTCATTTCCTAGTCTTCTTTGTGCCTACAACCTCTCAGAACTCACCATCTGCCCTTATCTTGCCCAGTCCGACATGCTCAGCTATCTCCTGAGCTTCAGTTACTTCAGTAGCTTTCTTTTTTGCCTTCTGTTCCTCCTCATATGCTTGTTCCATCTCTTCCTCACTAGCTTCCTTATTCATCTTTATTTGCACCCTAGTAGACCTTTTCTACAAGGCTTCGAATTCTACTTCTAGCACTGCCCTTTTTGATGCCTTTTCGAGGTCAATCCTTCGCTCCTCCTGTTCAGCTGCTTCCTGAGCCTCACACTCACTTCTCTCTCTTGCCTCTCTCTGCTTCGCCTCATGTGCCTTTGCATGAGCTAAGGCTCTTTCAGTCTCTCTTTTTGCCTCAATCTCCAGATTCTTCCTCTTTATCTCCTCCTCTCTTCTAGCAGCATTCTATTCCTCAATTGTAGCTGTCCCAAGCCTAACTACTACTGGGGCGAGGCTTTCCTCCATTTTCTTGAGTCGCTGACTTGTCAAGCTCGCCTTTCGAGGGGGTGACTTTTCGTTATGTGGAGATGGCGGCGGAAGCGTGAAGTAGCTATTTTTATTGTCGCGGGGAGGTGCGGCAGGGAGGGGCGGGACTTTCGTATGTAGAGTAGGCGGTGGAAGGGTAGTTAGATATGCTTGACTCCGAGCATCAAGGGTTTAGCAGGGGCCCTGCCATGACGAGCAGCTGCAAGCGGGGTTACGTGAAATAAAAAAAAAAAGACTCGCCTTTCACCCACGTAGGATCTCCCTCTTCTTTTCCCACCAGTCCTTCTGCTCACAGAGAGCACGTACCATGGCGTCATTATCTGGTTCCAACCGCAAGAGATCTTCAATTTCTCTCTAGGCTCTACCATCAGCTCCTTTGCAATGCTCAATAATTTCACCTAGCTTTGCCCCATCCTCTCCAATAGCTGACTGTTACGGGTTCACCGCAACCGTAGGGCGGGCGGTCGGTGGAACCATGCACACGCGCATACGAAATGCGCATATGCGACGCAGGCGATATGCGACAGCCGGAACGGCATCGCAGTCGCATAAATGAGTGCTATATGAGCTACGCAGAGGACTAGCGAGTATCGCCAGTCAAGTGTCTTTTTGACCTGGCGGACAGTAACTCTCTGCGTTTGCCAAATCCGTTACACTGATGCAGTTCTTCCTAATCTAGGGCCCTTACTCGTTTCCCATGAGCTCTTTAATACTCTTAGCCCCCTCAGCAATCTTAGAATCTCAACTGCACTCGCACCTGCCATTTGTTCCTTATCTTTCTCCTCTTCTACCGCCTTTCTAGCCTTTTGTTCTAGCATTTCTCTCGCCAATTGTTCCTGTACGCTCTCATTGAACTTGTCGGCTTCTCGCTTCCGTTTTTGTACCTGTGAAGTTGTATTCATCTGCAATGGTGCTGGTGCATTTCGCTGCGGCAGCGCAGGCGGTGGGTCGTTTGCTTGTGGTAGTGCTGGTGGCGAGCCATTTGCCTGCGAATTGACTTCCGTTACCTCGCTTACTATATTCGTGAAAACGTCACCTTCCATTTCCTCAAGTGCTGACTCTTCGAGCTCTTCTCTCATACTTGCTTTATCCGTCACCGCTAACGCATCTTAGATACTGATCTGCTTTTGTTTTCCGAACCAGGATGGTGCTGGTGATGGTGATCCATATTTTGCTACCCTTGACAATTGCTTCTCCTTTCTTCAACATGGGGTTTTGATGGTTTGGGTACTGCCTCCTACATCAATGACATTCTCAATTTCATCCTCCCCAATTGCCGTTCTTACTCCTTGGTCTGCTTGAAACTCTCCCTCCTGAATTGCTAGTCCCTGGTTAACGAAACTTGCCCACTTCATCCATTCTTCTGCTGATGCTAAACCAAGCTCAAATGTCTCCTCCTCAGCTCGGCTCCACTCCTCGTAGAGTCCCAGAACATCCTTTTTCTTTATGAAATTCTCTGTATTTTTTCCTGCCTGATTGAGCACCTCATCCACCTTCGCAGTATTGAAACCTGGCAGTTGGCTCTACTCTGAATCCCCCTCCAAGGTAACCTGCTTCCCTCCCGAAATCACTGTGAATCTCTTGCCCCAATCCTTAACCTTCCCATATAGTCCAATTTCCATGTGGTCAAATTTCATCTTTTCCAACTGGTCAATACCCGTCCTGCAGTCTTTCCTTTGTCCTCGCTCTCTAGAACGCGTCGACTTGTTCTTCTAGAACGGCGTGAATTTTCTTGTGTGTGTAGTTGGCCCGTGATGCGGCTCAACTACGTGAGGTGTTGTATGGGACGGTTCGGATTGTGCCCACCAAAGCAGTGTTTCCATCACCGCCAAAGCCGTTGTGTCTTTTTTTTTTTTTATCATTAATCGCGTGCCGCCCTAGGGGCTATGGCGATATAGTTACATAGGAGATATATGAAAATGAGGAATAAGATAGGAGTAAAGGTAAAGCTGTTGTGTCAGGGTCTCTACCCACGAAGGGGATATCCACCCACATTGACCTGTAAAGCTGCTAGTGACGATTCGGCCTGATCAACTGATAGCTACAGTCTGGCGATGAAACATGGGTTGGGCACGGATGTGTATCACAAGGAATGCCGGCATGGTCAGAGCGGTAAGACAGTGCCTCGGGCACGGACCGGAGATTCTGGAAGAACAGCCACACCTCGGAGAAACAGTCAGGGCCGGAGCTATAGCTGCACCGGAGCTATGGGGATAACTGTTGACGGAGTTACGTGAACTGCTGAAGCTGCTGGAGGTCTGTTAAGGTAGCATAGATAGCAATCACAATATACAGTGGGCACGCAGGATTGGCTATAAGAAGGGTCAGCAATAGCTACCCTCTCGAAGGTCAAGCATCAAGCGTTGTCCTAAGTTACACCCTCATATTTACTATATCATCGTGGAAACCGTAACACGTTGCCAGTGGCGTAGGCATAGACAGCATCGGTAGAGAAGATTGGATTGCTATTTGCAATCAAAGAGCGCCTTTGTAAGCCATTCCGGTTGTAATCTGCAGCTAGGTTTCTTAGGAAGGTGGACTTACTCGACAACCTCGAAGACGTTGTTTTGAACGAGCAATTGAGCACCCTGTCTGGTGTTGATACCGTCGCGAATGCTTTGAAACTAATATAGGGAACCCTATTAGCTCCATTTGTCATTCTAGTGCAGGACAACGCACGTAATTGCTGTAGATGTGGCCAGTTCCAAACCTGAAGGACGGAGTTCGAGAGTACAGGTTCTTAAAGTAGTTGTGCTTGTAGGTAATAGTCAAATGGCCAGAATCCTCTGCACCGTTGTTGTCGGCAAGAGTTCCCTTCCAGTGATCGTGGAGGTATGTGTACGAAATGGTGACGTAGTCGCAGGCGTGGGTGATATCAATTAAGCCGTCGTAGTAGTCCTTGTTATGGTCCATATTACAGTAGAAGAGAGATCGCAGTGGTCGACCCAGACGTTCTTTGCAGCTTGGATGCCGATAGCATCTCCCGCACCCGCCAGCACCTTAATGATCGTCAGGTTGCGGATGATGACATTTTGCTTGCCATTGACGCGAAGGCCGACACCAGAAAGGACTGCCACGTGATGAATCTGTAGTGGAATACTGGACTGTACAATGTTGAGGTCTCAGCTCATGCCTCAGACCATGAGGGGTAATTCCGGCAGTGTCAACCAGCAAGCTGGAAGCGTACTGATCAATAGTTCATCATGCTCGGTCTGGTTGCATCATCCCATTGTAGTTTTCTGGTAGACTGGTGTAACGTAACATCCGATGGCTGCAGTGGCCCAAGCGACCTGATGAGTTTAACAACTGAAGCCCCTTTTTGCAACAATGTTGCTCGCGCCCTATGGGCTACATATGGCGAGATTTGCAACAACGTAAACTTCGTCTCAATTCAGCAATCTCCTAAGAGGGTACCTCATACATACTGCAATGTTGCCAGATTGAGATAATTGACCGCCGTTAGCATACTGAGCGCGCGCATGAGATATACACCATGTGGGCGTATTGGGTGTATCAAGCATATTGACTGCGTGCATGAGATAGTGAGCATATTGAGCACGAGCACATTGAGCGTGAGCACATTGAGCGCGCGCATAAGATATACACCATGTGGGCGTATTGGGAGTATTACAGTAAGCAAATTGACCGCACGCACTAGATATTGGGTATATTGAGCATATTGACTGCGCAAATGAGATGTAGGGTACATTGGATTATGTAGGTATTGAGGCCGCACATGTAACTAAAATTGGCATCTGATTTAAACAGCCGATGCGGCACGTCAGTTGCCTCGTTAATAACGTTATCTGTTACTCGTTAGGCATCTGGACATGCAAGGAATTATGTGAAGTACGGACGCCGGGCCTAGTTAGCGTGGTGTCAGGGTGCCAGGCCTGGTGCGAAGGACGTCAGGACGCACTAACACATGGGACGTATGTCATGACGCTGCGCCCGCGCGCCAAGACGCATTTTCGTTATTGCTGGTGTATTATATACAAAGAGAGATTTTTTTTTTTTTTTTTTTTTCACGTGACCCTGCTTGTAGCTGTTCGCCATGGCAGGGCGCTCAATTTAGATAATAATGATGAATTTGGTTGTCAATATTGGGATTTTGATTTTTCCTTATTATGATGGCAAAATTCTGATTTAGCAATGTAAAATTAGTATAATGTTAGATAATTTCTATAGTTGCAATATATCCATAAGTAATAGAGCAAGAAGGCCTGCCATGGCGAACAGCTGCAAGCGGGGTCACGTGAAAAAAAAAAAAAAAAAAAAAAATAGAGCAAGAAATGTATGACAAGGAGTGCCAAGAGAGTAGATTGTTACAGGAGGCACATTATTGTATTGAATTTCAATATGCGACTATTGAAGTTCAGATTGATGCGCGCGTGGCATTGTACCACAATTGCAAACGGGATGTTGGCATCATAGATCAAACCGTGACCAAGAAACGCGCGCAAACTTTTATACTTGTTTGTCATTGAGCATTCCGTATGCGTTGCATGCGCAATGTTGACTAACCAACCAACACTCAACCACTAACCCATTGTAGTAACCGCTAGTTCAACATTCACCTCAAGCACGGGGTCAGGTTCGGACGCTAAATGCCGGGACCATTCTGCAAGCCAACGGGCAGAACGGCTAGATACCTGGAACGCATTTTGACTCGGTGTCTCGGGATATCTTAACGCCAAATCGTATAAAATCATGAGGGTAAGAGGCTTCTTGTTGCTTCATCGCAAAAGGATTATGTATATGGGCCTAGTCAATTCGTCTCTAGATTAAATATAAATGGCGCCTCCAAGACGGATAATCAATTCTAGCTAAGCATTCCGAACCCCAGATTGCAGTGCGACAAGAGTTGGCGCTTGACTCCCGAGCTCCCAGAACCATATCTTCAGCGTCTTTGACGAGTTCGCTCTCATGCTCCGTTAAGCTGCAATACGAGCACCACATGACAATAATTAACTACAGTAACTGGAGAGTGATGACGCGGTACTCGTACATGTATCCTTCAGGTGACATCCTATAACATTTGTGGTATAGATATTTCAATCCTTGAATGTTACTATCTCACTTGATTATTTGCAGGGATAATAAAAGGCTTGTATGTACGTGACATACATCCTCCTCTGCACCTCGTACACAGGTCGCTAGCTCCCTCAACCCATCAGATTCAATTGCATGAAGGCTTAACCGTTCAACCTTGTCAGTGGTGCTTCATCCTGTCCTTTATTTTTTATTTATTTATTTATTTATTTATCCACTCGTAGAGATAGAGCTCGGCGAAGATGGCTAAGCAACCCGAGAACATGATTTTTCAAGTTTGTATGCTACTATTCCACCCGAAAGAAATGCCGAGATATCCAGCATGGGTCTACTACCAGTTACACGAAGTGACCAGAATAATACCTACCCCAACTACCGAATGCACTCAAATTTTACAGAATAGTAATTACAAATATGCGATGCATTGAGAATGGACGAAATTACGTGCGCTAATTCTAAAAGTGCAGTCAAAAAGACAAAAAAGCTGCGTCTACAGCATCTACAGTTTTATGCACCTTAGTATCTTGCAAAATGACCCCTTCCAGCACTCACGAGCTCATATTCATCCTGCGGCACTCCACTTGCTGGCAGTGATGCCACCAATGCTATAGTATAAAATGTGATTAGCAGAAACTCAGGGTTTGAACCATAGCACTGTACGTAACTTCATATATACAGCCTGAATTCTATTTTTCATCAGTCTCGACCGCACTATTTTCATTCTGAATTAGTTACTTCAACCTCGTCAACTCCAAACTGCAACTCCAGCAGCTTCTATTCTGACCCAGCTAGCTCCGAATTGAACTCTCTAGATGCAGGGGCTCATGTAGAGGCCGTCCCTCCTTTCCTAAATGTCTCGCAGCTCCAGTATTACTACAGTCAAACCTGTCATATTGGCTCCTGTCATATTGGATAACTGGATGAACTTCGCCGGCCCGAGCTTGGGCCGGTGTAGATTATTGGATATTTTCATTATTGGATGGATAGCGTATTTGCTGGCCTGTTTCCGTAGTAAGTGGACCTGTCATATCGGATAGTGCGAATACTAGCAAGAACTTTAACCAGCTGTTAGACCACTTATGTGGGACTGCTCTACTTGTGACTTGTATATAGTGATGTTACTGCCAAGTACAGATCTCGTACCTAGACTGCTGTCAGTGCATAGCATGGTGGACACTATGGCAATGTAGTGCGAACAAAGATCCTACTGAGGCTGAATGGTGCCATTCTGTTATCCTCAACAGCATCCAAAGCTTCAAAGTACCTTTCAAAACAGGCATCTATTACCTCTTATTTTGCAACTGTATAATTTATTATTCATGTACTTACCTGCTATAGCTCTGACGGCATGTATATAGCACAAAAATTGACCTTTTCACTCAAACCTGTCTAAGCAGATACTGTAACCTTTCTTATTGGTTAGAACCCTCCGGTCCCGACGTTATCCAATATCAGTGTTCCCAACCGGCCAGGCCGCCGACCAGGCCGCCTGGGCCGGCCGGCTTGGCGGCCTGGCTTGGCAGGCCTGAAACAGCCCAGGCCGGCCAGGCCAAGGTTCCAGATGGCCCAGGCCGGTCCAGGCCGGTCCAGGCCGGCCTGGGCGGTTTCAGACCGTCCAGACTGCCCAGACCGCCCAGGCCGCCCAGGCCGGTCCAGGCCGTCCAGGCCGTCCAGGCCGCCCAGGCTGGTCCAGGCCGGTCCAGGCCGCCCAGGCCGCCCAGGCTGGTCCAGGCCGGTCCAGGCCATTCAGGCCGTTTAAGCAATTTTAGGGGCAGGAGGGCTGGTTATGAGGCTATTTCAGGGGCCACCTTCAGGTTACTTGGACACGGATTTAATATGAACCTTTCAATATTTTCAGATAACTATCTAGACTTTTTTTTATTGTGCAGCGCTTTTCGCAGGTATTCAGGTAAGTAATTTTTTTTTGTATCGCTTGACTATATACTAATTTCTTATCAGTATTGCAGGAAGACAGACATTCCAACCACCGGTACTGGCGATGATGATTCCTTTAGTATTCTTCACTCTCCATAGTGCCGCTCAAGTTTTGATCTTGCATCGACGATTCCCTGCAGTCCAATCTGATGCGGATACCGAGTCTTCTGGAATTTGGGTTACAAAAATCTGGTGCGACAAAGTTGGATTTGACAGTATGGTGAAGCTGTGCATGGCTAATGGAAAGCGGTACTGGCGGTGTAAAATCAGCAAGCAAAATCCTAAACATTAGAGTAGAATTAGAGTACGTTCTGTATATAGCTACTGTATAACTTAACTCACACTGCAGCCTGAATGGCCTCAATGGCCTGGACCGGCCTGAATGGCCTGGACCGGCCTGAATGGCCTGGACCGGCCTGAATGGCCTGAATGGCCTCAATGGCCTGGACCGGCCTGAATGGCCTGAATGGCCTGAATGGCCTGGACCGGCCTGGGCGGCCTGGAACGGCCTGAAACATTCAGGCCGGCCCGTTGGGAACACTGCCAGACAAGGTGCCTGACCCACGTGGGAAGACACTCATGGTGGGTATGGGCGGCGCAGGCTGACACCTGGAGACTGGGAAAGGGGTTGCTGCTTGCAGACTCTCAAGCAGCCATCAGTGCAGTCAAGAGAGCAGGAGAAACCGGCAAGGTGAGGACTGCGGACCGGCAAGGGTGGTAGAGCTCATGGCTGAAAGGCGGCGTAGGCTGAGGGATGCTGGCGCGGTGAAGGTTGCATGGGTCAAGGCCGACGTAGGGATAGAGGGCAACGAGAAGGCAGATGAGAAGGCCAAAGAGGGGGCCAAGTGCATGAGGTATGATGGGCAGCCCACAGAGGGCGGGCTGCACCAGGAGTTAGAAGGAGAAAGGAGGACAGACAGCAAGCTGGGTTTGGGAAGGGTAGGTTTTTGAAGTGGTGCAGGAGGGCACTCACAATTACACCTGGCTGCGGACTGGGAAGGTTGGAACTATGTGGAGGAGGAAGATCAGCAGTGAGGAGGCGCTATGCACTTGTGGAGAGGCGTAGAGTGCTGAGCATGTGGTGTTCAGGTGCACTGAGCTGGAGCTACCACAGAAGAAGGATAAAGATGGGGCGCCAGTCACCTGGCAGTGCTGGGAAGAATTGGAGGAGAAAGGGTGGAGGCAGGAGGGAGTATCATAAACGGCAACCCGGTCGAGGTATGGTTTGCCAGCCTCGACCTGGGCTAGCTGAGGGTCGGAGGGTACGTTGGATACCCAACTGTGTACGTAGGATAGATAGGTTGTTGCTTCAATCTGGCCCGGGTATATGGGTCCCTGCCATAGGCTGGTAGCCTGTATGCGGGATTACTTGACCCCCCCCCAAAAAAAAAAAAAAAAAAAAAAAAAAAAAGGCGGTGTTGCTAGTAGTTCCACGCAACCCATGGAAGCAGCGAATGGCGGCTGCTGGCCAATAAGAGATGTCCTTAGCTGTGCGCTGTACCAACAAGGAAAATCTCAATGTCGCTTCAAATCCGGCGAACGAGATTCGGAACATCGTTGAATATAATAAGCTTGCTACAAAGCTACACCCATGCTCTGGCGTTGAGAGGGTACGTGCATTAGGTATCCAGGAAGAGGAGCTCTTCGCAAATTTGATTCACCACAAGTTGTACTAGTTATATTGCCAGTCTCAACATACTTTGCCCGGAAATAAGAACGCCTGAGTTATAAGAGGCCGTCTCGTACCCAGCCCGGGATGGAAGCTCATTGCGCACGAACCGCTACATCTTGCCACTAGATATTCCTCCACTCATGCATATCGTCATTAAGAAGTAATGAGCTCTAATTCAACAGATGCCAGAAAAGAGGATTTTCAATCCGCAGCGGAGCCCCTCCCACCCCACCCAGCGTTAAGAAGAGAGACCACCTGTCTGTCCCAAATGAAAGACCACTACCTCCAGGGCCACTTCCACTGCAAAGAGCAAGCCGGTTTTACCAAATAGGCCAGAACTACAACCTGCCACTTCAGCAATAGTAGTTCATGGAATAGCCGTGACCAAGAGACTGGGGAATGTTCGGAAGTGGTTGGGGTGGATAATGAACTAGGCAGAAAGACCGCTGGGGCTCGATGGCTGTTGAAGCAAGAGGGGAGGGAGGGAAAGGTGACTGGTTCAGTTGTTGTTTACCTTGGGGGGGAGAACCAGTCAAATACCAGAGACTCTACGCATCGGAGGTAAGAGGCACCGATGGGATGCGTATGAGTGGGATAGGGGAAGGAAGGAAAAAGGAAAGCAGGCGGGTAAGGCTGGGGAGGACGCAATGGAGACAGATCAAGAACCCATTGTATGTATTGTTGCGTTTGATCCACTGCCTACATTTGCTTCCTGCAGCCACGGTGAAGTCGTGTAGATAGAGATTAGGCAGCATGGGTGATCCGTTCCACAATTCGGTGCCACAGACCTGCCTCCGGGTAATAAAGGGGTCCTGCTATAAACTGAGAGCCTGTATGCGGAGTTACGTGATCGCAAAAAAAAAAAAAAAAAAAAAAACGCAGCGGAGCGCGCTTTCGATTACCGCAACCTCTAATGTTGCCAAATCAGTGAAAGCTGCAATAACTAGGAGCTCCCTAATTCCGAGTTGGAAAGACACCAGCGATCCTATATCCGGCTGTTGGAAGCGCATCTGCAACTACGGCATTGCGCATATGTAGCTAGGTGCTTAAGTAATATCCTCATCTCGAGGTTGAATTGAGCAAATGATATCCCGCCCCCGTTCCAAGACTGAATTCCGCGGCGCGAGTGTCCTAACGACCTGCAGCTTCTTTGATGAACTATGGATATTAATGTTGACGTCTCAGGAACTTAGCCTTCGCTTCTGCGTTAGTTGTGTATTTTTTTTTTTTTTCTTTTTTTTTTTTTTTATATCATTACTCGCTTGCCGCCCTGAGGGCTATGGCGAGGTGTTAGTTGTGTAGCATATGTACTCTTGTCAAATACATCAAAGGTAAGAAGCTAACAACACTTAGTGCCAGAGCGGTGCGAAAATATTGAGGCAGGAAATTCAGATTGTACGAATGAATTGGAGAGAAATATTTACCCCTTGCACGCAAGAAGTCCTTCGAGACTGGTCATGGCTGTGCTGCCACTATTGACGTTGATATGATTACCACACAGAGTAAAAGTTGGTCAACTTACTCCCTTCCGTCAACAAAACTTTAGCTCACCATTGACACATGATCTACATAACTGCACAACTACTTGTTGAAAGAAAAATAATAAAAATAAAAAATAAAAAATAGGCGTGGAAGTGGGCCTAGAATATGAGGGCCACAGGTCCAGGCCAGTAGAAGCATATATTCGGTAATAGCCTTAACTTGCAAGTAGACATATGAGATACTTGTGCAGCTTCCACCATTACCGTTGGTACTCAAACTCGTGTGACGACTAAACCTGAAGGTTCTCTTGCATGATCTTCCCTGCTAACTCAAATTAGCAGAATTCGGGCCCGAGAACTTGGACTTCAAGCTTTGTTAACCATGAGTGCAGTTCTACACCTGACCATTCAGCAACGTGCCTGCACAGCAAGCAGCAGGATGGCATGGCGGCAGAAAGCAAGGGATTTGTTGATCACGAAGAACGCTTAAGCTTAAGACTGACTACTTCCCCAGGTGTGAACAACACCCTTTGCGTGGATGTGCTGAGTTACATGCGTGTAGTTTTCTACACCCATCCAGAGACCTTCTATGTCGACGATTTTACAACCACTGCCAGTTCTCATTTCAACAAGGTCCTGTACTGCAATGCCCTCGGCAGTAGACTGGCCAGAAACAACCTTTGAGCCTACAAATACGAAACCTTGTGACCAGCCTTCAAGTTCGCCCAACAGCCCTGCACAGCCACTGAATGGTACAGTAACTGAGCGAGATAGCTATAGACCAACGCTCAATGACCCTAGCCCGTCCCAGCCACCAAGAACGCGTCTTCTCTTTCTTGTAGTATTATCATGTTTTGGGGCCGCGTACTTCGGATATAGCTCAGGTGTCATTGGAGGATGTATTGAGCTCCCAGCTTTCCAAAGATCTTTCAAGCTTCCCCCACGAGATTCGAAGGAGTTCAACACTATTGCGTCGAACATTGTCTCGTTTACATACATTGGAACCCTTGTTGGAAGTCTGGCTGTGATTCCGCTGGTTGAAAAACTTGGGCCGAGAATAGGTCTTGCTGTGAGTGCAGGGATATTTGTGGCTGGCTGTGCCATGCAAACATGGTCAGGCGGTGAACTAAACTTGATGTACTCAGGGAGGGTGGTTGCTGGGCTTGGAATGGGCGGGTCAACTGCAGTTGGTCCAATGTAAGTACTGAACTTCCTATGGCAGAGTGTGCTCATGGGGAATTGGAAGTAGATAACCTTGTATCGTAGGTATATCTCAGAAATATCTCCTGCTCTTATTAGAGGTTTCCTGGTAGGCATCCACGAGATTAGTTTTCAGATCACGACCGTTTTCGGCTTCTGGATAAACTATGGTGTCAATCGAACCATACCTCCCAGTTCGTCAGCGCAATGGATGATCCCACTCGGAATACAGCTTGTCCCAGGCATCATCCTCTTCATCATCTCTCTGCTCGTCCTTCCTGAGTCGCCTCGGTACCTTGTTCGGAAAAACCATATAGAGCGAGCGCAAGCCGTGCTGGGACGTATACGGGAGTTGCCACCTGACCATCCAGACATTTTGTCCGAAATGCACGAGATCAAGGCCCATTTCGACATGATTCAGATAACAACTCGAACGCAGGATACGCGGTTTGCAGGCGTAAGAGGCATCTTGTTGTCCCCTACTATGCGGGCACGAGTTGCTAGCGGGTGTTTGATGATGCTTTTTTTGAACCTGACTGGCGCGGTGGCATTGAATTCGTATTTGCCGTCGATATTCCGCACATTGGGATTCAATGGGACGGGCCGTGCCCTAATGTTGAATGGGCTTTTTGCGGCGCTGAGGTGTTTGAGTGTTACGTTGTCGTCAGTATTTCTGGTCGATAGATATGGGAGAAAAGTGTTGCTGATTGTAAGCGCAATCGGGGTTTCCGGTGTGATGTGGTATGCCTTCCTTTCCCCCTGTGAGAAAGTATGCGGGATTACCATATTTAAGTTGGCCTTGAAATAGGTATCTTGGTGCCTTCGTTACAGTTGACAGGCCCAATCCTGGTCAAGATTCACATAGCAGCAGCATACCAGGCTACATAGCCTTGGCCTGCATATTCCTCTTCGGGGTACCTAGCCTGTTTGCAGTACAACTTTCACTAATAACGCTAACTCTCCCTCGCTTCCCCAGTTCTTCTTCGGCCTGTCCTCCCAAGTCCCGTGGATATACTGCGCCGAAATCTTCCCCACCCACCTCCGCTCCATTGGTGTCTCCCTGACAACCACAGCCCAGTTTGCGGCCGAGTTCCTCGTTAGTAAATGTAGTCCGTACATGCTGACAAATATACGTGGAGGCGCGTTTTTCGTTTTTGCGGCCTGCACTGCGGTGATGGTAGGGTGGGTTGCGTGGTGCGTGCCGGAAACGAAGGGGCGAACGCTGGAGGCGATGGAGGAGGCGTTCAGTAGGAGGGGCAGGCGGAGTGCGAGCGATGCACATGCGGAGTTGGAGAAGGGGAGTGAGGAGGCTGCAGTGGTTGAGGCTGACATTGAGGGGTGAAGGAATAAGTCGGATAAGGCACAGGAGAATTAAAGGGATGGAATGCGGAAGGTGACTAAGGGAGCAGGGAGGAGTGGATTAAAGGGATCAGCTAGGGCATTTGGGTTTTTCTACTGGGACATCCGATAAAGGGTTACTGCTTTAACATTTCCGGTTGCATTCGATTGCTATAGGCAATACACGTAACTATTGTGAGGAACGGTCACGGAGCAATGCATAGGGACTTTCAATGAACGGTTTAGGTAAACACTGAAATGACTATTGAGGCACATGTACGGTATGGGATGATAAGTATGTAATAATAACGTTCATCTTCACTCAGAAGTATTACAACGGCGTTTCACATAAAGAGATCAGATTCCAAATTCCATATTCCAAGGACTCCTCATTCAAAATCATGAGACGCAAACAAACGTGTGAGATAACATGGATGGTGAATTTTTTTTGAGTAACGCAAACCCAGGACGAGAACAGAATCAAGATCTTGAACTCGAACTCGCCTTATTACCCAAAGGAGCCCCTTTCTTGGAAGAGCTTCTGTGCGTATCCCCTCTTTTCCTTCTCTCTTTCCGCCGACCATTCAACCACCTGCGGAAACCCTGGCTGAAGTCTTCCATTTCACTCTCAGTCCTAAACTCAATTTCAAACCATCGGTACTCTTCCCAACCATCAGCATTATTTTCGCAATCTTCGAGCCGCAAACCTTGCTTATCAAGCCGGAAACTTGAAACAGGTGCTGTGAGTGGAGAAAGCAACCGTGCCTTGATGCACCCGGCGTTCATGAATGGCTTCGAAAAGTGCATAGAGGGTTTTAGCCTCAGGACATAGTTTGTAACCGGTGGCTCTGTAACTGTGGTGGAGTAGGTGAGATGGGAGCTAATTGTGTCTCTGCGAGAAGGATTTGGCGAAACTTGCTCACTGTGGATGCTATTTGCGACATTACTGGGCCGACAGGGGCGATTCTCAAGTTCAATTGAATCTGTGAGGAAGAGTACGACGCCGCCATTTTCCCAGAAAATGACGATACGGGCGGCGTTGGCTTTGGTTGGTGGAGTTGCAGTGTTGTTGCCATCACTGTGAGAGGGACTAGGTGGCGTGCGTGGGCTCCCGGGAGACGGAAGAGTAAGGTTGTAGGCGTGCACTTCGGGAATGGTGTTGATGGCGGGCTCGGAGTTTTCCCACCAGATTTGGACGCGAGCGCGATAGCGGGTGTGTTCACCATCTAGGAGGGTGCGCTTGTAGCGGATGGTGGGAATGGAGCAGCTGTGCAGGAGAATGAGAAAAGGTTCGTCAACAATGGGCTTCACTTATATGAGCCTGGCTGGACGCCAGTCTCGAGCCACCTGAGAGCGATCATATTTACGAGAACCTACATGTCTGTCGTCACTCTCTCCCCTAAAAATGCCAGCTGGAAGGTGAACATGTCCTGTAGGGTCTTGAACCTGTACAGCAGACTGCAGTCATGCCATTCTGTATCAGCAGGCCTGCAAGCCGCGCTCCCGCCGCTGTGCGTTTGCACTGCTGTAGCTGGCTGCTGCGGGTGCTGCTGCGCTTGCTGTCTTGCTGTGCGGACAGAGCTGGCACGGGAGCTTGCGATCTTGCGGAGATAGATAACGGGCAGGCATTCGTGGAGAATGTACTCTGGGACGAGCTCACAGTGCTCGAAAAAGACTGCGGGGACGCATGTTGGAGTCAGTGCCGGTGCTGGGCAGTATGAGGGGAGGGGGAGGGGAGGGGGAGGGGAGGGAGTTGGGGGAGGAGAAGAGGAGAGGGCAAGAGGGGAGGGCAAGGGGGGAGGGCAAGAGGGGAGGGCAAGGGGGGAGGGCAGGAGAGAGGGGAGGGGAAGAGGCCCACAGCTGCGCTGGTCCACGCTGCCGTCCATGCCCACCGTCACCAGGCGTATGCCCGTGCCCAGGCTGCCGTTCTGCCCCGGCTCCGGCTTGGCAAAGATCCGTATGCGGCAGTCGTCCCATCTCGCGGTGGGCTCCGCAAGGTCGCCGCTGCGAGAGACCATCACCACCCTGTCCCGCCGCAGAAGCCGCACGGCGGCCCCACCCCCCAGAGTCAGCCCTCTGCAGTTCACATGGAATGAGCGTGCGGACGAGCTCAAGTGCCCTCCCACAAGGACCAAGCAACTACTTACATTGAGTTCATATCCTTCACCATGATTTCTACCTCCCCTTCCCGTGACTTGCACGGAGTCGAACCGGAACCCGCCTCCATTCTCCATGACTCAGTCCAGGCACAGGCAGCACTTTCCGCCCTGCCTTCAGCAGCTCTCCCCAAGTCTCCGCATCCTCCCTGATTGTCTCCTTCAGCCACATCACCCCCTGTGGGCGCCTGCACAGGGCTCGGATGCGCCGGCGGTACAGGCTTTGTTGGGTATACCCCCTTGGTTTTATCCACAAACGCCTCGGCAACTGCTGAACCCAATGACACCAGGCTTGATGACATTAATCCAGAGCGAGTTCTATCACGATCTCTTGACGCTGGAAATTGGAGCTTTGGAAATCTGTGGCTCCGGAAGGAGACAGGGGATGTAGGGCTGGGTGCATCACCAACGCTAATATTCCCTGCAGTATTGGAATTACTGTGATTCTGCTGTGGTGGTGATACCACTGGATTGCGGCTGGGACTAGAAGGTGCCTGTGTTGTTTGTGTCGGGTTACTACGGCCTGGGGAGGACGATCGTGAACGGGGACGTGAACTCAGCGAACCCCTCCCAGGAGCTGGTGAAGAAAACTGTGCCCAAACCTTTGAAAAGGTTTGAAAACTTCCTGTCGTTCGGGCACTTGAGGTTGATGCTGCTGTTGAGGGGCGCCTTAAAGCAATTCCCGAATGCTGCTCCGGCAACTGGGGACTATCCGCCAAATGGGCATTTGAAGGCCGTCGTTCTCTATCTCCGGAGCCCGTGAAGGTTGAAGAGAGTGCCCGCCAATGCCTGGAGCGCCCGCGGCCTTCTGTTGCCCTTCCGGTAGATGTTCCTCTAGCGGAACTGCTTCTTGCTCGGGATATGGTGTTCTGCTCAGAGGAATTCGTAGGTTTCGGTCCTGCAGACCTCCCCCGCCGGGATGCATTCTCAAAAATTGCCGTAGTGTTGTTGTTATTGATTGTCCCTTGGCACGTTCCAGAAGTGCTACTACTGCTACCGCTACTAGCATTATTGTCAACTCCGAATACCAAATGGTTATTTACAGGGACGGGCCCGGAGTGTTCGAATTCCCCGCTCAATCCTTGGGTGGCATATGATCTGGTTGGGGTTCGTTGGCCGTCGCCCTTAGGAAATGTTTCAACTGTAATGCTGAAGTCACCCTGTTCCAGGGTGGCTTCTTCCGAGGGAAGGTCGAATTCTCTCTCGTGAATAGCTTGGAATAGATCTATAATCTCCTGTCATTGAAGAAAACATTACAGATGTTAGCTTACGACTGCTGACGCAGTTTTTCTCAAGGCTTGACCTATCGACTCATAGCTCAATGCTGCATGACAAGATGGGCAACAACATACGCAAGCTAGGAGAGCAAATAAAGCCTTTCCCTCGTGACCAAGGGGCGTACCCAATGCTCCATTTGGGTCCAACGTTTGCAAAAGCCAGGCGGACTTGATCAAATTGACGTATCCCGGCACAGGAAGCCTATTACATGTTTCTTGCTGTGGAGAGTGATATTGAAATTGCAAGAAGGGCTCCAGGCCTGCTCTTGCTTCGTAGACCCAATGCATCAGAACCAGAACCGCACTCTCTGGCTTGGAGCGCCATGAAAGTTCAGCAGGATCCGGAACCGCCGCAGTATACCCAATTGATTTTCCACCAGCAGCTGTTTCTTGAAATTTCCGGATCATTGCATCAATCTCCAACGCGCTCTGATTGCGATTTATTCGCTCCCGGGTGGTGGTCGTTGTCGTCACGGAATATTCGGAGATGGCATCACTGGTTCTGGGATCCACAAACCGGGCTCGCAGGTCGGAGTAGAGAGTTTGAGTAGCAGTCCTTACGTTTATATTGTCATTCTTGAGGTCATCTCTGGATGCAGGGAAGTATAGCCACTGGTGATTTAGAACAACAGTGTTCAGGGTATCGAGGATGTAAGATGAACGGGTAAGAATTCGCTCCACGTTCGACCTAAGAAATCAGATCAGCAGCGGTCAAATACCCTCAGACTGTCAGCCGTTAGTACCCCCAAATACGCGGGAGGGCTTCTAGGACAACAGGTGTTGATTCATCATGATAGGTATCACGCACTTGCTCAGAACCTTAAAAAGAAATTTGACTCTCCATGCGACCTCCTCCAATTGTTTGCGAACCTCCATCAGGCTGAGACCCTCTGAGTCCTCAAACAACCCTGCCATTTGCAATGAGGCGATCCAACTCCACCACCTCAACTCACTCTTGTCTTCCGTGTTTGTCTGTATCTTGACCAAGCTTTCCAACTCCATAAGTGCTTCTATTAGACCGCTTCCGGAAACCTTCAATAGAATGTTTGCCTGGGCCCTATTGTCAATTCGAAAAACCTCGGAAACAGGAGAAGCATTCTCGGATATCAGACGGTTTATTAGGTCTGATAGCTCCGATAGGGTGGCCCTCAATCCAAGCAGAAGTGTGGGAGCCAGCAAAGGAGCGGGAAATATTTCGGTAAGTAAGCTGACAATACGATATTGAACTTTATAAAACTCACCCAGCCCATAAAACTGGTTAGTTGAGTTGGAGTTCATGACGGCAAATGGTCTTTGTAGGTGTTGAGGCCGGTGCTCCGAAGTCTGATCCCCGCTATTCCAGAGTTCCCACTTTGGAATAGATATTGATTTTGTCGATTATATTAGGCTGGAAAGTTGACTAGCTAATCTGGCTCTCACGAGTTGAATGAAGCAATGGAATATCGGTACATGCCCTCATTAACACATAAGAGCTTCAAATCTTCAGAATATCTACAGAAAAGTAAAATGAGGAAACAATAGAGAGCGAATCCATAGCTCTTTTGCAAGGCATAAAGTGTGTCTTGTTGAGCTGCACGAAAAAAAAAAAACGTCTCACTGGCGGATCTGATGTATGCAGTATGATGTGTTCGGTGCACTCAAAAGTGTTTTGTTTGGGACCATTTCTCGCTTGCGATAACATAGATAAGCCCTACGTGGCCAACTGGGGAAACTGTTAACCCACATACCAGGATGAGCGACGACCAAGATGGAAACATCACGCCATCTAGGTCAGAGGAACTCACGTAGGAACACACTGTACTGGAGGGGCGAGGGGGTTAAGAAAGAGGAAGATATGTATGATACAATGGGAACGGAACTTGAGCTTCTGGCTACCAAATGGAAATTTAGACTTCTTCAGGTGCCGTATGATTATAATTTTCTCTCATTGCAATTCAAATTACCATACTTTGGGCTATTAGAACGTCAGCTCTTAACTGCTATGTGCGGAGCTAAATGTGCAGCGATCTGCGGATTTCGATATCATACTATGAAATACGGAAGGTAGTGCACGGTTCACGCTCCCTGTAGCTTATTAGGAAGCGAAACGGTAACCAGGAAATACGTCGCGGGAGCGCTGTAAGTATGCACTGTACTTCCAGGTACTATGGTATCAGTCTGTATGCTCGCAATCGCTTCTGGCGAAACGGCACCCTGGCCCCAAAAACGCAACACCCAGCGAAGCTAGTATCGCCGCAAAACTCATGCGGGACTTCATCCAGTGTCATCGCGCTCTGTGTGGGTTGGTCACGGGGCTTGCCTACTAGGCACCGACAAACTCACGTTCGGACTGGGCGCTTCTAAGCATGTGATCGACAACAGGTGAACTTGTATTACATTACGTGCACCCTGCATGATTCAAGAAGGATCAGTATAATCTGTACGACCAAGGAGCGTTTCTAGGACAAGCTGCAGGCCATGTTGTTACCATACGGCTGGTAATTAATATTCATAACGATGAGCCAGACATCAAGACCATAGAATGACCGACCCACCCGGGAGCCAGTTCAGGCGGGAGCCCATCCCTCCGACTTTCGATCGGTTATAACCAGCAGAATTGCTGTATGCCAGCTCAAAATCAAGCAACTCCACAATGTTTGCGACATACCCATTCCTACCTGTGCCAACGGACTACATGCTTTACATGAAGGACTTTCAAAATATATACATGGCCATAAAGGCGCAAAGTATTAACGAAAATGGAAGGCAAAACTGCGAAAAGAATCTAAGATGGAAGAAACGGGATATCAGTTCCCTCCCTAGCAAAATCCGAAATTGACGGCATTACCCGGATTCGACCCGCTAGCTTTTCGCCTGGTTTGAAACGGGATATCCCTGAGAACTGCCGATCCGAAAACGAACGAAGAATGCTGACAATAAGTTTTCCGCTTTTTTCTAGAGCCTCATGGCAATTCTCTAGTTGGAAGGGGAAGAGTTGGAGAGGAAGGGTTTCAGTGGACAGTATCATGCCGCTCCGATCATGCTGCATTGTTGGCGGGGTTGAGACCCGTGGAAGGTACAGGCCCCAAGCAAGCCACATGTATACGAAGCCTAAAAATACATCAACCACAGTTGGTACTTAATTCTCATCCAGGACTTGGCATAAACTACATTGCACAGGGTCCACTGTTTTCTGCACACATGCACACAATAATGCGAAGCGATGGTCACACAAACGATGGTATGAACCAATTGAGGGGGTTCCGGAGTTGGGGTAGGTATTTGGGAAGGTCAAAGGCCCTGGACAGATTCAGGTACAGAGTACTAGTACGGTACTCTTACAGCCTGATTGATATTTTTTTTTTTATATATATCATTACTCGCGTGCCGCGCCTGATTGATATTGCAATTGACATTAATTTTGAACGATGCCTAGCTAGTGGCGGCAGGCCAGAGCACCAGCGTGTGAGGATATGCAGTGGCCCAGATTGGAGGCCTGCAAACATACAACAATCCAAATCGGTGGTTTAGGATTCTTTCCAGCTCTGTGAGGTTATACCAATATTCGCAGCTGCACACTTCCTCCTCCACTGGCCTGCTGCAGCTGGCAAGTAAGCTTAAGCTGGATATCGGATCCACTACAAGCTCGCATTGTCCACTTGACGTTGACAAGAAGACTACTTGCTTCCAGCTAGCACGCAATTTTAGGACTAATGTCTCTGTTCAATGGGTACAGTGGATCAAGCTATTTCAGCTTGGTCCATGCTGTTTACGAAAATATATAATATGGATGGGTAATCACTCATTTGTCTGGATGTATCTATACCATCAAAGTCCATTATCAAGCTCCAATAGTGAAGGTTCAACTTGAACTTCTCGATTGTGGGAGTTTACTCGTCGTCGATCTTTTGCTCCGCTTTGTTCTTTCATATATTTCACGATGTTGTTCTCCAAGTTTAGCAGCCTTCTGCTATTGGCGCTACCGGCGTTGATTTCTGCATACAATACAGACAAAGACGATGTTCCCAAGGACAGAAAACACAAAGTCATCCATATTCTACCAAATGGAGCCGGAGCCGGAGTCGGAGAGATGCGTGCCTTCGGTTCCAAGACACACGGAGCAGAAAAGGTCGAGCGACTGGTCTACTATGTCGACAAAGGTAATGCCATCATGGGTGATATCAACTTAGGTCCCGAAGAAGAGGTTCTCAAACTTAGCAAAAACAAATCACACAAGAGGGCGAAGGGATCAAACCGTCATCAGGCACGAGGTCTCTCAATTTTTGCCGACTCGACGGACAGAAAATGGCCGAATGCCAATATTATTTACAAATACCAGAACGCAGACGCAGAGAATGAATTGAAGGAGTGGGTCGATAAAGCAATTGGATACTGGAAGACGGCTTCACCATTCCTTAGGTTCACTCAATTGCCCACAAATGAGCCGCACAAGCCTGGTACGATGATGGTTCAAATGACTAGCGGCGCAGGAGCGTGTTGGGGTCAGTATCCCATTCATCCATCTCCATCATTCATGTTTTTCACCTAATTCTAACATTTTCATCCATTTACTGCAGCACCTGTTGGTTGGTGTAAGGACTGCTACCTTACGATGCAGCTGGATACATTGAATTGCAACATTGCAACCTATGTGCACGAGTTTGGCCATGCTATCGGTTTGTACCACGAACACCAACGCCCAGACAGAGATGAGTTCATGAACTTCAATTGCTCTGCTTTGGCCGACTACCACACTTATGGTACTGATTCCAGTTCTTGCCCGGGGGAGCCCGAAAAGTGCTGTGCAGATGCGACCTGCTACGGTTGGGCTTGCTCATTCGCCCACATCAACTATCTTGACTACCACGGCCCACTCGATCTCAAGTCTGTTATGATTTACCAAGAGTATAGCTTCTCTGCAGGATATTACCCAACGCTTTCTGGTATCAATGGACACGAAGTACCGGCTTGGGAACAAGAGATTCCTTCAGACGGCGACAAGACACGTATCTGCGAAATCTACAACGAGGAATGCAAGAACGGTTCAACAGATCTCGTACCACGACAAGTCTGCGGTGACGGCAAGCGGGAGGGTTCCGAAGAGTGCGATGACGGCAATACTGTTGATGATGATGGATGCAGCTCGAAGCGCACCATTGAGGACATCGATCCTGGTAACAAGTGCGAACAATGTGATCCGAACCCAATGAAAAACAGATGTGATATTACTACAAGCTGTATTTCTACGCACCCCGGTGGGCCAACTATGTGCGCGTGCCGCGCCGGATACAAAGCCAACCCAGGGTACGACTCAGCGGATCTGGCCCAGTGGAGATTGCCAATGGCGGGTCTAGAGACTAGGGTATTTGTCAAGGTGAGTTCAGCCTAGAGCACTGCTACTTTTGAACTATGATTCTTACAAGTAGCCTCTGTAGCCCGGAATCATCTGTAACGAGCTTTGTCAAGACTGGGCCACCGGTGGCAAAGATGGCGTTCTTTGCGGCGAAGTCTCAGTGAAGAATGACTGCTAGTTTGGTAAGGCTGATGTTTAGTGAAGTAACCAAGGAATCCTTATATTTGGGGTGAATATATCAACCAAAGGTTAGAAATTAGATGGTAGATTTCATGGCGGATATTCGGGCATTGTTAGCAAGTACTATATAGACTGAAATTGTATACTACACTGTTCTAATTTTTCCTCAAATTTCTTTTATGTCGCGTCTTTGCTATGTTTTCTGCTTGAAGCCTTACAAAAGTGCGGCTGGGGGTAATTGTGAATTGCGTGGTTTTCCTTTATGCGCAACGGAATTGGCAGTGTTAGCATTTAGATAACTAGAATATCGGGTATTGCATAAAATACACAAGGCAGAAACATTACCTTTTTTTTGTATTTCTCCGGTAATGCAGTAATGAACCTCAGTATAGCATTAACGGCAAAGGGAGCATTAAGGAGATCTGCTGGCCTATGTATTAGTCCGGATGGACTATGCCGACTAGCAAGTTTGCTGTCAGAGGCATACCATTAGCTGTCGGCTTCTGAGGAAGAGTTGGAAATACAAGTACTGTGTTCTCGTGCCCAGAAGTACTTGGTACTTGTATATCTAGACCTGTATTTACGCGGTACTAGTACTGTACTGAGTACAGTAATCGATTGCTCCCACACCACTCGGGTGCACCCCACGCATACCTACCAGACGTCACGTGGTGTTGACAATTCTTTACCCATGTGCACGTGCAACGAATATGGACTGAAGCTACACAATTCCGATGGTTCCCGTCAATGGGACAGTAATTGGAAGAATCAGATAATGTTCTGACTGGCGATAAGACCTGTAAGCAATTCGTGCATGTGTACTCAGTGCATTTACGATGGAGATTGGCAACAACGTTCCACAATCCTACAACCAACTAGTCTGGAAATGGAGAAGAGTTGAACTCTAAATACCTAGATGTGCCAGCTATCTTACCCCCCCCCCCCCCCCCCCAGGAACAAGTTTACCTAGGCCTCTACAGAAAACGAAAAATAGTCAGGCGTGGAATAGTAAGCAATTGTCTCAAGTAATCGTTTGTCTGGATATGAACTCAGAGAATTCATGTTTTTATTCCTAGTAATTTTTAATTTTTCTATTTTCCACAGAAGGCTAGTAAGAAAAATGAAATTTTTTTTCTTCACGACTTTTGTTCCAATAGCTCCCCCGCACGTGTATGCACGCAGATCTCGAAGCTGAACTCGGTCGACTGATACGTAGATGCCCTCCACACTACAAATCTTCTCCACTTCCCCCACTTGAGGCACCAGAACGCCACTAAAAAGCTTCCTAAGGCGCGGGACAGCGCCGATCCAACCATCGCGGACTCCGCCAAACTGCGCACCCACTCTTCGATCACCACCTGATACATGCACTCCACAGTTAAGTCAAGCCAGGTTGCCGGTTGCGGAACCAGAGAGGTGGTATGGTACTCTACATGTGCATATGGGGTATGGGGTATGTCATGGCACACCAACGGTGCGTCAATAGATAGTGAAAGCGGGCCGGATAACACAGCCTTGTTGATGGTAAGAGGAAAAAGCAAAAATCAGGCGCATATCTTCACTCGATACTGGCATTGGTTCCATTTTGCAGGACGAAATGTCCTCTAGCTGTACGGCTGAGAGGCGTCTTGCTATTTGGCTCGGCCTGCCTGCCTGGCGAAGAAAACCCGTCAGCGACGATGGTGTGTCCTAGCTTGCTTTGCTTGTTGTGGTTCCATACTTAGAATTGTATTACCATCACGGATGGGTTTCGATCAAAATGGTTGAATGATTCATTGTAGGATCGAGCTCAGCCTCACACTCCTCATCATCCAAAGGCTTACGGTACACACATCGAGGAAACTTTTGTCTTCCAAATGGCCAATGAATTCTTCGCCTTCTTACCGGAAGACGAACTAAGGCCTCGTCAGAGCAGCTGCAGTTGACTTAATTCAGCCAGTCGCCCGCAGATTTGATTCAGAATTTGTGGGGAGTTATTACACATCACCAGAGGATATCGGGTGAGTGGTTGTGTCAATTTATTTTTAACCCTGCTCATTCACAGCCGCGAATTAATTTTTTCCTGCATCAATTGGTTTTTTGTTTTTCCGCCTTCATCTGCGCGCGCGTGAAAGCTTCAAAAAGAAAGAAATCAGGTACCAGAAAGTCATTCTTTGTCTTCTTGTTTGTGTTTTCCATTTTTCAGGAAGCTTTTTTCTTTTTGTGAGGCAACTCTGCTAAAGTGGTGTCTTCAGGTCTGAACTTCAGCTTCTGGATATTGTTAATACCCCGTGTTTTTTTTGTTTTTTCCTCTATTGTCTACTCCAGTCCCCACATGATATATGATGCTAACGCTGATGTCTCTCAAAGCCAGAATTACACACCAGCTTCGACTGCCGCTTCAAGGAATCTTTAGGCTGAGTTCGCTACGTCCTACCAGAACATCAGATAGCGGTTGAACTTGAGGATTGGGGATTTCAGTTGTTGATAGTCACAAACATGTCATACGCGGACCCCAAGGATCAGTATAGGCTCGATCACCAGCAGCAAGCCCAGCAATATGTTGGCACATATGACCAGCAACCGACTGTGCAATATACTGGTGTAGTCTACAATGATCCTCCGCCTAACAGCCCACCACCTCAGCTGTCATATCAACCACCTGCGCATCAGCATGCCATTACTCCTGCACCAACAATGCACATTCAGCCTGACCCCCCCCAAAAGCATTGCAGCCGCCTACCGTCACAGCGGCACAAGTAGGGAATATCTATGCGGGAGCAACAATGGCAATGGTTCCAAGATTGTCCTCGCAAGATGACTTTCATCACGGAATGTGTGGATGTTGTTCGGATTTTTTTTCGTGCAAAAATATGAACACCTGTGAGTGTCCTTGTAACTTCTTTGTTGGGAAGGAATAATTTAGGGGTATACCTGGATTGCTCGCAATAGAATACTATAAGGGTTGCAGTTTTTGATATCCATGGAGACTGCTGACATAGTTGTGCGTTAAGGTTGCTGCGGAACATGGTGCACATGTGTCCTTTACTCCCGTATACACCACCGTCTTCGTGCGAGGAATCCTCGCGACATAAATGGCTTCTCATCCTGTAATGGTCAGGTTGGTCGTTGCTTCTTTACTCGCTTTCTCTGTCCTTGAGCTTGCTGCAATCCTTAGTCACAATTGAAGTTCACAACTGACATACCTCTCAAATAGTGTTGGGCTTCATTTTGCCTCGGCTGGGCCGTGCATGCCCGTCAACGTGACGAACTTCGCCACCGATACCGCTTGAACGGCTCCTGCTGTGGCGACTACTGGCGACACATGTGTTGTGGCCCATGTACGCTGTGCCAGGAAGAGAAGGAGTTACTCTATCGTGAAGAGGAGCTGGAGACTTTAATGAAGACTGGAAATTATCAAAGTGGGCCGCAAATGATGTATCCGAGTCAACAAAAGATGCAGTAGGGGGTATTTGGGATTATCTAAGAGGTAATATGCGTGGGGAAAGGAACATGGGGTGAAGGTAATTCAGGTTGTAATTGGGATGTACTCTGTGAAGTATAACTGAAGATATTAATTGGAGTTTACCGGATACTGGCTAGGAGGGATGATGCGAATTTTCTGTACTGATCAACATATTGTCTTTTTATATTTTTACATTCTATTCTTTGTTGCGTCCTTTCGGGTTTCTGTTGTACGCTATTTATGATTAATTTGGTCACGTCATGATTGACCAAGTTTTTAATGATGAATCGACCTTTTTTTTTTTAAGCTTGAGAAGGGTTCATGACGTGGGAGGTGTATTGAGGAAATGAACACGTACACTGATATTGAAGTTGAGATTGAAACCCGATCCTCTTCTGATATTCTGAGATTCATTTTTTACTTGACATACACATTACGCAGTACTTATGAACCAACAAGAATCTTGCTACTGTCCCATCCACCGGTAATATGTGCAGCAACGATGCAAATTTAGAGTGTAACTGTGCACGTGCCTGAGGCCAGTCCGTTAACTGAAGCGGCGACTGCAGCCAGATTCTGAAATTATCGTTGTTATGCGTACAGTCAAACCTGTCATATTGGATGCTGTCATATTGGATGCTGTCATATTGGATAACCTGCCATATTGGATTAGCATCGCCGGCCCGGGCTTGGGCCGGTGTAGATTATAGGATATTTTCATTATTGGATGGATAGCATATTTGCTGGCCCACTTCCCGAATTTACATATAGCCTAACCTTGTTACGCCGGACCTTGCTATACCGGAAACCTTGCTATACCGGATGGCCTCTGATTCGGACAACCTTTTCCCATACAAATTGCCCTTCAACGCCCCAACAATATCGGACCGGACAGAAACCTCCGGACAAGTACCCCCCTCTCCATACAAATAATATTTTACCGGACACACTAATACTAATACATCTTAGACTACCCCACTTTACTACTTAGTCTGGTTGTTTACCACTCTGTCACCGCTATGATACTGCCACCACTGCTACCACCCCTGCTGCTGTCATCGCTGTCGCCATTGCTGCTACCATTGCTGTCGCTGCTGCTGCTGGAAAAACTGGAACCATACTTGTAGAGTTTGAAGCTTTTTTTTATGTAAATTGATAGGCTTTTAGAGAAACAGTCAGAGTTGTATGTTTTGGCTATAGTCGATGCTTGTGTATTTGATGCTCCCCAAGAGATTTTAAGGCTTGATGCTTCTCTAGATGGTGAGAGCAATGGATTTTGAATAGACTTGGAGTGAGTTAATGTTTGCTACACTTGTTTATTTCCTGCTCTAGTAATTTTTATACAAATCCCCCTTTTACAGCCGCCAAGCATTTTATTCTATACCGGAACCTTGACATACCGGATGAAAAGTGCCAGATTTTCACTCGTCCGGTATAGGGTTAGACTGTAGTAATTGGATCTGCCAATTTGGATCGCGCGAATACTAGCAAGTATCATGAACTTTAACCAGCTGTTACCGGTAGACCACTTTTGTGGGATTGTTCTACTAGTGACTTGTATATGATGTTACTGGCAAGTACAGACCTCGTACCTAGACTGCTGCCAGTGCATAGCATGGCAGACACTATGGCAATGTAGTGCGAACAAAGATCCTACTGAGGCTGAATGGTACCATTCTGTTATCCTCAACAGCATCCAAAGCTTCAGGTGCCTTTTGAAACAGGCATCTATTACCTCTTATTTTGCAACTGTATAGTTTATTATTCATGTACTTACCTGCTATACCTCTGCCGGCATGTATATAGTACAAAATTAACCTTTTCACTCAAACCTGTCTAAGCAGATAACCTGTCTTATTGGATACAACCCTCCGGTTCAGACGTTATCCAATATGACAGGTTTGACTGTACCGCTTTGGTATCCCGAACAGTGTTGTCTAGTGAAAGAAGTTGAGTATTCATATTGAGGATCCAAAAGCTCACGGATTAAGAGTTTCTGGCGCTGGTTAGGTCCAACGTGTAGGTATTGTGCCATTAAGATCGGGTTGGAGCTTGAGGTTTGTTTTTTTTTTTTTTTTTTTTTTTTAATA
Organism: Kalaharituber pfeilii; assembly: GCA_015179045.1. Lineage (NCBI taxonomy): Eukaryota > Fungi > Ascomycota > Pezizomycetes > Pezizales > Pezizaceae > Kalaharituber > Kalaharituber pfeilii. Next base: position 380,498 of record WHUZ01000007.1, on the reverse strand, counting down.
TATATTACTTCATCCCGCTTGCAGCTGTTCGCCATGGCAGGGTAGGTAATCTTAGTGCAGGACAAAGGGCTCGGTGGGAAACTGAGTGCACTGTATACCCAAAAGGTGCATAGAAGTTGAAGAGTTAATTCGAACATAACAACAAGCCCGGGCCGCTAAAATTTACGCAAGTGTGTTGGTGAAACTTTATGGAAGGATCCGGACGAGGTTTAGTGACTGAAAAACGTTTAGTGAGGTTGACCAACGTCACTACAGATCTCACGGAATTTCGTGCTGGAGTGTGTTCCACCGACTCTGAAACTTATTGGGCCGTGATTCCTTCGCCCCCTAACGACGCCGTATTTTTTTTTTCCCCCTTAATATCAAGTAACACCGCTGTGGTGGTAACCATGGTACCAATGGAAAGAATAAGGCCAAACGCGACTCGAAACACTAATTGTCGGTAAGTTCATATGATGATGCACATATATATTGAGGAAGCGAGTTTTCAAGAAGCGAGATGTGGATGTATAGGTTTGGTTAGAAGGCGAAGGTGGTCTATAAATTGATGTAGATAGGACTGTACGGGGACACCAGACAGCAGAGACAGGCCTGTACGGATAGACAGACAGACCAGACACGCACAGACAAGACAATTGACTGCTCTTCTTTTATGATCCTTTCCTTGGCATTTGACCTTTGAGGCCGCCCTTGAGACCTGGTTCCGCCAGCTCTGGATACCGGTATCCTGTTGCAAGACAGTGGATGCTGTTGAGCCTTCATTACACCGCTTATTGCTATTCGCTATGGCAGGGCAACGACGACGTATATTATTAATTATGTAATAGTGCACTGACGCCCGCATGCTTTTTGAATTCACTTAAGCCTGAAATCCAGGTACCTCTGATATAACCATGAAAGCGCTCGCATCTAGGAGAATATGTAGTTGAAGTGGCTTGTCAAGGCCGCTTAGCATACGCATATGCTGCAACTTTAGGTTGCAGTGCTCCAGCAAACCAGGGGCTGTTCCATTCTCTGCGAGACGGTCTTCACCTAATTAAGGATTAGCATATGTCAGCGTCTAGTAAAGTTTGATAATTGTATGCCGTTAGTCTAATTGATCATTAAATAGCTTGAAGTGACTACAATTGAGGTGGTCATTCGTGTATGTTGACCTTATGAGTAGGTGTCACCAGCTTCTTCAGATTTGCAGGGAATGGCATTCTTAATTAATGTGACACTGAACAAGAAACGCAGTTTAAGGAATGCCGAATCTTTACTGCACAAGCGCTACATACGTTTCTGTTTACTTCCTCATAATTGACGTACTTGTTTTTTTTTCTTTGGTGATCTCACACACCCCGCTTGTGGCTGTTTGCCATGGCAGGGCGGTTGAAAGAATTGCCGTCAAATGCAAGCGGAGGAGATCAAACACTCTCGCCTGCGTATCATTTAAATGCGGCTACCCAAGATAGGTTTACAGTACCGAATTCACTACTGTAATCTAAGCGATCAATTGCAATCGATTACTCTAACCAGCCGAAGTGATGCCTGGATTGAGATTCGAAGCAAAGCTCCAGCTAAGAAGCTCGGTAGCGGTCATCCCGAGAACCTCAACATCAGAATTCTGCTGCAGGGCCTGTGATATATAGCTCCATCCTCCAGGTGCTACAGATTGTGATACTTGCAGGTAGAGCCTCATGGTAAACTGATAACGGACTGCGTCTTTAGTAACCAAGCTGAAGAGGCAGAATCTGGAAATTTTGCATGAATGTAGGCCGACTGCGTGGCGAGTCACAGGCTGGAAGGTGGATTCGTCATGGAGCAGGCGAACCATCTAGGGCGGAAGTCTCATGCAATGACCAACGCAGCTAAGTAACGGAGAGGTACTACCACATATAGTAACTACTGGATTAAGCGACATGTGACACACGCCCACCACCGGCCTTTGCAGATTCTCAGCTCTAAGGCGTTGACAACATTCAACAAGATTGTTTCGTTCTATCGTCCAATGCGAGCGATTCACCAATCATTCGAACTATCCATCAGTGTTGCTGCATCGTTGAGGAAGACGGCCTACAATTCGTCACATTGTTGTATTGTTCTGTCAAGGCATTGCTGAACTACTCGGCCGTGGGCCAAATTGCGATATATCGGCGAACGTTTTGTGAATCGCTAACACTGCCGTATCGGACAGAACATCTGATCATCTCATCGTAATCATACACAAAGAACTACCGAGCATAACACTGTAGGGTACGGAGTGCTCGCTACAAATCCCATGCCCTGCATTGTATTCAGTTCTTTGTATAATTACACTCCTAGTGCGAATCTAGCAATCAACAATATCAAGTTGTAAAGTACAAAATTTAGACGACGGCTTCCGCCACATGCAAGTACATGACCCTCCTCTCCTTGTACGGCGACAAAGTACCAAAAGTCGAAAGTCGAAAATCGAAAAGTCGAAAGTCCGTTGCAACACCTGCACCACAAAAATTACGTATCTCACATACAACATACCCCCGCCAGAGATAAAGGCCTTGTACGATTAATATTTCATAAAATTAAATAAATAAATAAAAATAAAAATAAAAATAAAAATAAGATGAAAATGAAAATCATAAAAGGAAGTTAACTGATAATAAATAAATATATATATATTTCAGTCCATAGCTTGAACATCTTGCAACGTTAACCACCTATCCTCCTACTCATTCTCAGAAAAAAAATAATTAAAAACTTGCTAACAGTCATCATAGCTCATTAATGAATATTGTTTTGCAAATAGGCCATTGGGAGGCTACAACACAACTGAATGGGAAAGGCCCGATGAGCTATACAAGTCCAGTTGATTAATTCTGCATGGTCTGGCTCATTAGCACTCTCTGGCTGATTTATTAAGCTCTTACTATAAATACTGTGCAAAGTCTATCCACTTGCAAGTATGTAAAGGCCCAGAGTCCACTCTTATAAATAGTTCTTCTCTTCATCTTTAGCATTGTTAACCCATAGATCCATTCCATTTCTGTTCTTTCTACTTGCTCTGTCTGTCTCTCTGCTGCTGCTACTGGAGTGTTCGCTATAGGTATATCAGGCGTATTCAGCGGTATATAGGGGATTTTTTTTTTTTTTTTTTTTTTTTTTTTTTTTTAAATCACATAACCCCGCTTGTAGCACGTGGCCATGGCAGGGTCCCTGGGCAAGCCCTCGAAGCCCGGAGACAGGCTTAACAAACAAAGAAATTTCTATCTACTTCTAGAACCTGAGGCTCCACTATATCTCCCCCTCTCCCCCCTCCCTCTTCTCCACACTTTCGCATCCCGGCAAGCAAACTTCCCCGACGGCAAATTAATTTTTCCCCGACCCGGGTCGGTAAATCGCGCGGCGCACTAAAAACCCTCCACACCTTCGCAAACCGGCCCGAAAATTATCGCACGGCGCGCTCCTAAAACTTGATCCCGGAAAAGAACCTTTCCAACTCATCCCACTCCTCCCCATTCTCTGCCGTCCTTTTCCAGTTCTTTTCCACATCCCCCCATTCTCTGAAGCCTTCTGGGCGAAACCTCTGCTGACTGCACTGGAAGGCTAGGTGCGCCCCCGTCTGTGCCTCCCCGCAGCCGCACTTCTCCGATTCCGCCGCTCCCATCCTCCTCAACCACACTCCACATCTTCCTCTCTCCAGGCGCATGGCAGTGAAGTTGGACACCGCTGTCCTATTCCACTCCATAACCTTCCCCTTTCCAAAGCCCTCCACTTCTCTCCTCTCCTTCCTCCACGCTTTCACCCTCTGGCGCACTCCACTTCCAGTGGCCACCTCCTTACCCTGCATCCCCGTCCCCTTCTTTCCCACTCATCCGCCTTCTCGTTGCCTGCGATTCCGATATGAGCTTTTACCCACAACAGTTTCGCATCCCACCCCTTCTTCTTTCTCCTCGCCACTGCATTCACCACCCTTCTCACATCCTCCGTCTTTCCCTTTCCCTCCCTGCCTGCCTTCTGAATCGCCATGACAGCAGCTTCAGAATCTAAGCAAACCAGGACCGGTACCTCCTCCGGTACACTCTCCAGCGCACTTCTCACCCCCCTCACCTCCCCGTCAAAAACCGTCGCCGTTCTCCCTACTACCTCCGCCACCACCGCTGATCTCCCCCACACCCCCGCCCCCACCTTGCTGTCCTCGACCTTACTACCATCCGAGAAGAGAACCGCTCTCCCTCTTCCGGCTTCCTCAACCGAGGTCTCCCACTCTTCTCTCCCTCCCCCCTTTCTACCTAGCCTCTCTGCGCACTCCACTTTCACCTTCTCACACTCTCCTCCCCATGAGATCTCCTCGCCCTCCTCCGAGAACCTTGACCACTGCCCCTGCCAGCGGTCCAAAACACTTTCATATCCATCCCCCTCTTCCAGGGCCCACTGCACCCCCCAGTCCTTCCAGTTCCTCGTCCCCTCCTCCTTCTCCTCATTCCCTCTCCTGAAATCTCCTGTGCATAGTTCTGCAAGCTCCGATGGTACCTCCACTTCCCGAACTATCGCCCTTGCCTGTGCTGCGTCCAGGATCACCTCCGCCCCCTCCACTCCGCACACTGCGTTCACCCCCTCTACCCCTGTGCCTCTCCCCCGGTATATAGGGGACGTTTATGTAGGTAATTGCACAGGTGCCTGTCTCCGGGCCATAAGGACTTCGGTCCAGGGACCCTGCCATGGCGAACAGCTGCAAGCGGGGTTACGTGAAATATATATATATAAAAAAAGGCGTATTAAGCATATTGAACGTGCACATAGGATTTTAGGCATATTGGGCATATAGAGTATATAGAGTGCATACATGAAAGCTTGGGCATATTGGGTATATTGACTCTGTTGAATATGTTGAGCATGTACTTCTTACTAGTATATTGAATATAATAAGTGAAGTTTGGATGCCGACAACTGTATAAATATGCAGAATATCTCATACATGCTCATATGTGTGCTCAACATGCTGAGGATGACCAGTATTTTATATGCGCATTCAATATACTTAATATGCCAAATATGCCTAATATCGTCAGAGTGGTCCATTATTCAATATCACAGCTTACCTAAGATATCCTCTTAGGACATTGCTCAATTGAGATGAAGCTCACCCTGTTGCAAAGGAAGGTTCAGCATATGGGCCACTCACTGGGCTACTCATCAAGCTACCATTGGGTCAGCTGGCAGACCATAGTAGAATAATATAGGCTTTTTTTTTTTTTATTTATTTCACGTGACCCCGCTTGTAGCTGTTCGCCATGGCAGGGCCATAATATAGGCATGATGGGCTGTTGATCAGTATACTTCCAGCAAGTTGCTAGTTGACATTGCCGGAATTGCCTTTCATTCTGACGTCAAGTTCAACTGCAACATGAAAAAGGTGCCGATGCACTGAGAATGTATTTGTTGACGCGACTATTGTAATACAAATTTGTAGGCATGGCAGACCGCTCTCGACAGCATGAGATATGGCAACATAAGCTCAACTTAATACATGTAACAGGTCTCTCTCAACGGCATGATATATGGCAATATGAGCTCAACTTTACAGGTATGACAGGTACACCTCGATACTGTGAGATATGGCACAATGAGTTGAATATTACAAGTATGGCAGGCCCCTCTCGGCGACGCGCTATACTGCAGAATGAGCTCTAGTGACAGGTATAGCAGGGCTCTCTGCTAGCAAGAGATAAGGCGGAATATGACAGCCATGGCAGCTCTTCTCGATGGCTTGAGATGCATTACAACGAGCTGTGGCAACATGGGCGATATTTACATGAAAAAGCTAAAGCCGTAGGGCAATAGGTGATGGCATGGCATGGTGAAATAATGAAATACCATCTGTATATAGATCACAATAGCTAGAAATAAATAATCAGTTGTTCAATGTGGCATGGCATCTGCAGGGTGAATGGCATTACCTGTATATAGGTCCCTATGCCGACGAGAAGAGTAGGCATGCCTAGGTTTTGAGAAGTATTATCAATTACGCCCTGGGCGGGAGAAGTAATTTTGGTTCCACTGGGCGCAATAGGGGGCCATACATGGTTGCATTCTATGTTGAGCATGCAATAGAGGTTTATAAATACACCGGGTGCTGTAGACACAGGGTTCTTGCCCAGCGGAAATATTATTTTTGCTGATGGGTATTGGATGAGAATGAATGGAAGGATAGGTGGTTGATCTTACAAGATGTTCATACTATAGACTGAAATATATTTTGTCATCTGTTAACTTCAGTTTTTTCTTTTTTTTGAAATTCAATTTCAATTTTATTTATTTATTTTAATGAAATATTAATCAGGGCATTTATCTCTGGCGGGTGTACGGTACCCAGTATGTTGTTGGCGTGCGGCGTTGCAACGGACTTTCGACTTTCCGATTTTCGACTTTCGACTTTTGGCACTCCCGGCTGCCGTAGGCATAGCCTCGTCGAGTTGCATTCTTGGGTTAATTGCCCGGTTAACTTGTGCCACATGCACACATGAGGGAGGGGAGAGGATAAGCGACGTGAAGATCTGCCGTACCCTCGTTCTCAGCGGGTTATATAGTGCAAATGCATTCTATACGGACGCTAGCTATATTCCTTCGAGTTGCTCACAGGCCCACGTACTAGCAGGTCAAGCCTAGTTTCTGAGAGGTTTCATTAAACTTGTCTTGAAAGCTTGAGAGTCAATTTGTATTCAAGTGGAATGACCATGCCTCAGAGCAGTAGTTTCTCCTGGTCGATATTACGTGAGGTCGATATTACGTGAGGTTAAGGTTAAGTTGATCGACCATCCTTGCCCTGTCCATAACATTTAGCGGTTCAGCCGCAAGCTAATGGGAGCAGTCACCGAGACCACAAGATGGGCTCGCCACAGAAGAGAGGGCAAGCCACTAGTGGGCGCCACCAAGCCACGTGAGAGCCCCTCTCTAGTTGATTTCCTGTTTGGGTGATCCCTCTCTAGTTGGTTTCCCATTCGGGTGATTCCTTTCTGGTAGTCATAGGCAGGCAGGTCAGGGAGGCTCAGTAAATAGAGGAGACACTGGTACTCCCTCTCCAAGCCGCGTGAGTTGCGAAATCACCCACCCACCGACCCCGTTACCTCAGCGACTCGGACCTCCGCGAGGGAGAGACTGGGGGGGCCCTTCGGTTTGCCCCTACTTAGTCAGCAAGAGCACGATGGACTAAGCATGGGCATTAGGGGCTACAAACCCCTGAGCCGATTTCCGCAACCTACAAAGCATGGATAGACACTTCCTCATTTGTTTCCTTATCTTTTCCGTCATTCTCTCATGTATTCTGCATAGCAATGATCATGTTTGTTCGAATCGAAGTAGCCGAGGACCATTAGTTCAGACATTAAGCAAGGCTTAACCACCTATGAATAATTAACTGAAATTCTAGTTTGTTAGTCGGGTTGGCTACTCAGTCTTTCCGGATATATGCCTTGCAAAAGAATTATGTACTCGGGAGTAGGGGAAAATACTCAGAAGCACCTATGCATGCATTAATGTACGCCACTCGACAGGGGGCCAAGGTGAAGTAGGTATGACTTTTTATTGAAAAGTCTTCAGAACTTTTGTATGGGTTTTACACACAAAAATACAACGCATGTATTTTTTAACTGCATACAAATCAATAAAGTATTGCATAATTCTATCTGACTACCATAACAGCAAAGCCAATCTGTCATACTTCTAACTAATGACAGGAGTCTTCTTTTATCATTTTATCCCACTCCTGAACCTTTTCACTTCATTGATGCATTCATCACGTGAAGTAATAGTTCAGACATGCTCAACTCAAGAAGTTTCTCAATTGTGAATTTCATGACCGAAATCTTTGCGTGCTGAGCTCGAATTCTCACTTCACTATTGTATGAGCTTCAGCGGGTGATTCGAGGCTGTGGCTGGGAAATGGAGTTGCGCGAGTTGGTTGAAAACAAAGGTTAAAGTGTGTAGCGATGCGAAGCGTGTAGGAATGCCTGTAGGGTAACAAGTGTTACGTAACCAACAGATGAGCTCTATATATCCTAGCAACTATCGCTGTCACGTTGTATGCAACTTTTCGCGCTTCTGAAGACTTACCCCTACCCCCGAGAACACATCTTCTGCGAAGGTTATGGAACTAGACTAACGTAAAGTGTATGTAATCTAGAAATTGTATACGATTAAGTGTCTATGTGTCTATCGCAGGTCTTGCGTACTACCACTTACCTCGCCATAGCCCCTAGGGCGGCAAGCGAGTAGTGATATTTAAAAAAAAAAAAAAAAAAGGTATTAAAAAAAAAAAAAAAAAAAAAAAAAAGTACTACCACTTTTGACTGTTCCCTGTTCCAAGGCTTTACACAATGAGACTATCAAGTACGCTGATCCGGCTTTACACTCCGGATCTTCGAAGGTTTTTGACCCCATCTATGCCGGGACACACTCAAGACTGGGGATATCGATAGACCACGCGAACTTCCCTAGGTGGGTGGGTCTAAGGCTTTACCTCCGCATACACGCCTTATGGGATGCTGATCAGTTATTGATTGGCCGCAGATCTTTCGATACTGCTGGGAAATGGACATTATGGTTCGGATGCAAGGCCCCATTCAGGTGCAGAAAGAACTTCTGAAGCTATGTATTTATTATATGAGCTTATATTAGCAGAATGAATTGTGAAATGGTTCGTTGCTTATCCTCAACTCCATTGGCATGTAAACGAGTCATGTTCCTGCCTACAAAATCTTTTTCCTTTGAGCCCTCGCCTCAGGGAAATATTGGGACATGGACTCTGGAGCGACTAATTCCAGATTAATCCGGTATGGCTGCGTAAATGAATTTTCAACTGTGGGCTATACTGGTCAACTGTAGCTTATTCCCCCCAGGCCAGGTACAGCGCAGCAGCTGCAGGTTATATGGCACACACGCAGGGGTGGTCGATTGTTAGGTCTACAAATTTGCCACGAGATGGTACTTCTGGCCTAAATTCCAATGTTAGTACTCTGTTGAGGGCTCGAGTAGAGGCAATATCAGTGAACCCTGCTTCTGGCACCCTTCAATGTTATGTGTGCTTGGTTGAGCATAAGATCACTCTCTCTACATGTCGACGTCGTTACACCCACAAGTTTATATCAGGAGCCATCTTCGGCTAGGCGCCTTTTCTATTGAACGGCAATATACATCAACCATGCATGGTGGGTTAGTTCATTGTGACTCGGCACTTCGCGGCCAGTGAAGCGGTGCAACATTTCTATATCACTTCAGCTAGCTATATCTCCGCAGGTTTCGACATAAAGCCATCTCTGAGGGGGTCATGTAATCGTTCATAGCCATCATATAGGATGTTACACCAAAGACGAGTAACATACACAAGTCTGCAGTTGACGTTACGATGCCTGCATACCGGATGAACGCAAACTCGAGATGCTCCCGACGATGCACGCTTGCTGCCAACCACCTCAAAAGTACTTCGAGGGCAAGGCTCTCTCTCCCACTGCTGGATTGAGGTGCTATAGAGAGCCTGGGCACGAGAACAGTGCTATAGAGCGGTATGATATTGTGTCACTCGGCATTGGGCTAGCTTCACCCATTCCTGTTCTTTGCAGGTAAGCCTCAATCTAATATACACTCTAATTCAACTCGTATATAGTTTGAGCTACGAGATTAGCCGGCTTGAGGCCCAAGCTACCACTTTATGTGGTGCATACCTCAGATTAAGTACTTACATCTCTGACTTGCACTGCATACGTGCTGTGTAGCTATTTTAGGCCTCAACTAATGTCACCAATGATGCTCTATAGTTTCTCTAGCACTCAATATGCGTCGGCCTTTTAGTGAGCGGCACGAGCCGAGCCAGCTCGAGCTCAAACGGGCCAAGATCATGCTAGTGTTTTTCTTGACAGCTCGCTAAAATGCTTAGCCAGTGCAAGGTTTCATAAACTGTAAATACCTAATATAGTAATAATTAGAGACTTGGAGCTCATTCTGACCTACCAACAACTTCGACATGCACAATTTAGCTGATAGTAGTGAGAAAGATGAAAATTTAGCTTAGTTTAGTTTAGTTTGTCAATATTATGTATATAATCAATCCTGGCTCGAGCTCACCCTCCAGCTCGGCTCGAGCTAGCTCGTGCCGCTCACTATGTATTTGTTAGCATCCTTCTTGTATATAGTAGTTAATTTTCTGTATACTAAATAAAGCCATTATCTGCTATCAAGAGTAATATCTATATCATGATTGTACTATATTTGTGATAGTAAATAGTAACTTCAGTGAATAGTAACTGCAGTAAGCAGTGGCTAAGGTGAACAGTAACTGTAGTAAGCAGTAAGTAACAGGAATAGTAACTGGAAAATACTATTATAGGAGTACATAATGCCCATACCACTACAGACAAACCTGTCATATTGGATACTTGTCAAACTGGATAACCTGTCATATTGCATAAACCTTTTCGGGCCGAATCTTGGCCTGTGGGATTATTGGATATTTTCATTTATTGGATGGATAACGATTTTGCCGGCCAGTTTCCCGGATTTACTGGTAACTGGACCTGTCATATTGGATAGTGCCAATACTAGCAACGATCATTATGCTTAGTGATAGAATTTTCATTTCGGTATACGAATTCAGCAAACAGATAGGGTTATTTATCCTAGTCATGCTTCTGTCTCTTTGGCAGATTTTGTAGTTGAGAGGACTACTATGGTATGCTTATCATTAACAGATACCTATCACCCAGAACTGGTAGACTCAGATACCACAGACCCAATGGATCAGGATCAGCTTGAAGATGAATTCGAGGAACCAGAGCCAGTCTCACTCCATGAAGCAAATAAGTCCTTGTTCACAATTAAGTGGTTTGATCAGCAACAGGAAGTACAGTACAGAAGGACGAACAAGCAGCACTTGCCTTCTGCGGCTTGAAAAGTACATCACTTTGTTGAGCTTGAAGAGTCTCTTGAAACAGGTCACTATTACCTTTTACTTTGCTCCTATTCACGTACTGTAGGTATTTATTGCATGTATTTACCTTGAAAATTGATCTCTGCACTCCAACCTGTCATACTGGATAACCTGCCATATTGCATAAAATTTCCCGGCCCGATCCTTATCCAATAGAGGGGTTTTGCAAACCCCGAACTTTTTTCAGGGTTTGGAAAAAAAATATGTTGCCTTAGCAACCATGTATTTATTATTGCCAAATCCTGAAAAATTGCCTTCCGAAATCCGGAAAACTGACCCTTAAACTGTAAAATTCCCACAACACTTAATTCTGAAGATATTTACATCAAGAAAACGTGAAAATTGAGCCAAGTCACTCCTCTATCTGCTCAAAAAAAATTCTATCCAAGTGCGATGTCGTGGGTGCTGCTACGGTTCTCTTAAACTCCGTCTCTCAATTCTGCTACTATTACATTACAACCTGCATCACTTTCGGTTGTAGTGTACCGGGGGTCAATTCCGGAGTTTTCAGGCTAACTTGCAAAACCTCATGCATTTTCAGGGTTGCAGCATGATTACTAATTAAGTTACCCGTAAATTTCAGGGTTCGTGCAAAACCCCTCTAATATATGACAGGTTTGTCTGTAAATTGAAATGATCACTAGGACCTGCATAAATTTGGTACCTATGTGGATTTGTCGCGCTGATCCATCCATACCAGTAAAAAGGCCGTAGTGAGCGGCATGAGCTAGCTCGAGCTGAGCTGGAGGGTGAGCTCGAGTCAGTGAGCCTTGATTACATGGTATTAATAACTAATCTAACAGCTTCATCCTCCTCGCCGCTATCCACTAAATTCAGTATTTCTTCTACATTTACTCCTGCTGCAAGTTCCTCAACTGCTTCCTTCAGCATCAACATTGAGGAAACCCTGCGCTGGCTGAGCATTTTAGCGAGCTGCCAAGAGAAATACTAGCGTGATCTTGGCTGTCTTAAGCTCGAGCCAAGGCTCGAGCTGGCTCGGCTCGTGCCGCTCACTACATATACAGAAGGAAATTCAGATAGCATATGGAAAGACAGACTGGGATATAGCATTATGAGCGGGTCAGGTGGTACGGCCGATCATTGCTCACCAGCCGTGGGTCCTCTGCTGGGGGGTCACTGGGCAATTCGCCTCAAAGGGATGCTTCGGGCTGTACTGTATGGTGCCGTGTTGAGTGTATGTGCAAGTGCAAATGTACAAGCTAGGTGAGAACAACTGATGTTTGTATGTATTAAATATAGTAGAAGGTGATCAGTAAGAACATGAAGGCAAGCTTCATAAAGAATAGGCGAAAGTAAAGAAGAACTGAAGGCAGGAATAAAGAACCAAATCTTAGAATATATACCGCTGGCCGACCAAGTATCCATTTCTCATCACAGCATTGGATGACTTCCCATGGGCGCAGATTCACAGACCGTCCAGATTCTGCGCCAGACCCCAATTCCCATGGCAACCACAAAATAAAATTCTCAGATTCCCAGATTTTCAAATTTGTCAGCACATCATGCGCCAGCACCATTACAAAGGCAAGTACTATATGCACCGATTATTGCATGCAAAATTATCTGCACCTTTCGCTCACACAACTACAACTTTTTAGCGCTCCTGAATGGTGATAAAGACATTGCCAGGGAGTGCGACCTTGTGGATTTTGCTGTAATGCTGCTCAAGGCAATAAAATCACTTTGATCATTATCACTTAATTTGAAGACCCAATAGACTCAAACAAATAATTAATAAAAGAGCTTCTTCGAACTCATCATCTGTATGACTGGAGATATTTTGGCGTAGACATGTATTTCAGTGTTGATTTAAGGGGGGTGCCATATTAATTTTTTGGTGTTGAGGTTAGATATGCAAATTACAAGATATGCAGTTTTAATTTTATGTTGCCTAACCCTTTTTGTTCGTCTGTGAAAAATTTCTGTAAATCTGGAATCTGGCAGAGGGGGGGTCTGCCAGATCTGAAAATCTGGACAGGGGGTTGAAAAATTTTCTGGGCGATCTTGCACTGATAAGCCTGAATCTGCGCCCACGGAAGTCATCCATTACCCTCATTCCCAGTACTCGCTTACTATACAACCCATGTGACCTGCGACTCGCCGCCGCCTACCACAGCATCTGGAAAGCAGAATAGGTATTATGAGATCTGGGTTATAAGCAGAAAACAGCTAATACAAAAGAATACTAGAAAAGGGCGGAGAAATTCAAAAAAAAGAGCGCACTATCAGTATCGTAAGCTTCAGTTGCAGTGTTACTTAAAGGATGTAGACTACTTGCTAGAAGTTGTAGATAGTAGGTTTTTTTACTAATACTCATGTATCTATATATATATCTGATAAAATACTGAGTATGCATAGTCTTAAAAAACCAACTTCTAGTTAATTTAGAACTATTGATAGCTATCTCGTACAACTTTTAGAAAAAATATATAAGTATAATTATAGTACTCAACTGATGAACTTTGCTAAAAAGATTCAATACTACTAAAAAGTATATAGTATTTATTATTTCAATGAGACTTATATAACTTTATAAAATGATTGGTTTATAAACATTTCGTTTAATTACAATAAAAATATTTAAAGAATATATTTAATATTTTCTTATTTTTAACTAAATGAATAGTAATTTATTATTTTAAATTTAGATATGCATAGAGAATAAGATATTAATATAGATACTGCATGCTATCAATTTTCTAATAAAATAACTATAGTAAGCTTACCTGTAGTTTCTGGACTCTTTGTCTATATAAAAAACCTATAGTATAGTCTAAAAAGCTACAGTCTTAAGATCTTGATAAAAGTAAATTACCTTTCTATATTTTCAATAATAGGCCAAATATGCTCTAGTAAAGAATACTCGTGTTGCTAATTTTCTATAACATGTATGACTTTGTATTATATCTTTACTATTCTAGTATTGTTGTTCTATTTATATAGCTGACAGTCTAGGAAAAAAAATCTAAAGAAAAAAGAAAATGTAAAAAATAAAACAGATTGCTCTGGGCCGACTAGAATTTAATTATATGAAACTGGAGCATTACAGTCCATCTTAGAGAGATGCTTGACAACTCTCATCCTCTACTCTACTCGAGAGTTGAACTGGGGGCCCTCAATTCTAACCCTCTCCATGGTGCTTGTGGTTACCTTAAGCGCTGAAGAGCACAACATTCCGCTTCAACCAAGGCGCAGGTCAGGACGCTTGGCATAACTCCGGACCTCTTGAGCCCATTTGACTGGCAATACCCCATGCGCCCTCAATATGCTCAATGCGCCCAATATCTCATACGCGCCCTCAATATGCTCAATGCACCCAATATCTCATGCGCGTCCTCATGCGTGCCCTCAATATGCTCAATACGCCCAATATCTCATGTGCGCCCGTATGCGCGCCCTCAATACTTAATGCGTCCAAACATATGATGTATCTCATGCGCGCCCTCATGCACGCCCTCAATATGCTTAATGCACACAATGTCACACTTCCCGTCCAGACAGTTGTGCAGCAAAGGGTGGTGTACCCCGACTCCATATTAATGCTTTACACCACAACGATGATTCTACATCTCTACAATTTTTCATTTTGGTTTCAGACCTTTTCATGATAATGTAGCCTTTATGGTATCAGCATTATTGTGTGTCACGTTGCATTTGGTATAGTGATGATCCAGTGAAGCAATGGTATTGGTATTGTTCTACCTCAATTAGGGTCCAATAGGTTTAAAAATACAAAATGCGAGCTATACAGTTACCAACTTGTTATTATAGCCATGTACTGTGATGGTAACAGCATCATGTAATGCAACGGCTCATGTCCCTGAGGACTACTTCACCAATACTGGCTAGCTGAGTGCAGATCTCTATCATGCAATGACTTCTTGTCACTCCTTTGAAGTAGTACTTACAATATTGTGAAAGTTACGTGGCATCAGCTTCCGGGCGTCATTATTTGAACTTTCAACACATACGTAAGAACTAATTGCACTAAACCATTTTTAGAACAGTTACACAACCATTTGTACGACCGACAAATTTTTTGGTACAACGTTATCGATAACCAACCATCTTGTCCTACTTGTACTACAATATTGCATACGAGCAAGCAATTGCAGTATGCGAATTTGCCCAACAAAAGCCCTACTGTAATATGAGACTTCTACTGAATTTAGGATGGCCACCAGTACGCTTTAAGACCAGGTTTTACTACGTGTAACTTTAGCCTTGGATGTCTAGCGGAGTCAACCATGTTTCTTTTTCTGGCTTGTAACTATACATAGCAGTCGGGCTTTGGTCACAATATTTAGCTTGTGCTTCAGTATAGGAGCAAAGCAGGTGGCTTAATAGTGGTTAGTGCTTGGGACACAAATAACCTGATCTCGATCTTCGAGGATCGGCGAACGAGCCTAGCACAAACTGCACTAACACGCATAAGTGCCAGATATGTACCTTGCATGCATATCGTGCATGATCGTAAATTGGAACCACTAGAACAAACATGACTTACATCTCTCTCCGAAGGTGAAGCATGTCCTCATGTTAGGATCTCAAGCCTTGATCACTCTGAGCCTGCGACTCCATAAATACTGAATTGAAGCCTATAAGTAGGGTTCAGGATCCCACCTTGAAGTGAATCTTCATCCAACATCCTTTGGCCAGTCCTTCAAGCTAGCCAGCCTTTGACAGTCTATTCTTTCCTGCGCGTTCATGATCATGTGGCAATCAACATTGTTCAAAGACCTTTTGCTCCTTGCTGGTCTTGCTGCGCCAGCATTGGTCCAGGCGCAAAGGCAAGCTCCTCGATACGGCCAGTGCGGTGGTGGTGGTGCGGAAACTGCCATCTGCCCATCCGGCTATAAGTGTCAATATGTGAATGCCTGTATGTCTAAACATTGACAATGCCGCAATGATTGCTCGCTGACGATTACATGGGTCCTTAGACTACTCTCAGTGCGTGCCCGAATACTATTCCGACCCACCTACCACCACGACAAAGTCTCCCGCCCCGATCGCTCCCGCCCCAACTGTCACTCCAACCTCGGACCCAGTTGTGGGAGCTACGAGTCGCAAATGCTATCCCAGACGCAAGATCGAGACTCTGCAATCTAGCTACCCTGCTCAGTTCAATATGTTTATTCTGGCCCTTGAGTCTCTCATGGCTACTCCTGAGGACTTGGACCTCAGCTGGTGGGGCATTGCTGGGATCCATGGCGCCCCCTATGAGGCATGGCAGATGGACCCCAACGTTGGGCCGGCCGGTCCCTACAACACCTGGCTTGGATACTGCACTCACGGTAGCCCCATTTTTTCAACTTGGCATCGCCCCTATGTCCTTCTTCTTGAGGTGAGCTCTCGTGGTAAAATATCCCCACTACCCGGATGATAGTCTAACTGCTCTCTATTATACAGCAAAGCTTGCAACGCCGCGCCTTGGAAATTGCTGAACAGTTTACCGGCCCATCGCATGACACGTACGCTGCTGCCGCTGAGCAGCTCCGGCTGCCATACTGGGACTGGTCTGACCCCGTCACCCAGTCGGATCTCCCCCAGTGACGATGCAGACTACCATCAGCGTTACCAAGCCCGGCACTGGTGGTGTTCCAGTCCAAACCACTATCAATAACCCACTTTTCCAGTATAACTTCAAGAATTCAGCTGACGTGGCAGCTAGCTTCACTAATGAGGTAAGTACCTCAATGTCATCCTCGGCTGCACAGCTTGAGCTCAATGGTCTACCCCTCTAAGTACTGCTGGGACGAAATATGCTAATGTTAGACAAATGTGAAGCTGGGGATCTGGATGTGGACCACTCGCTCACCTCTTCCCGACGGTACAGCTCAGAATTCCATTTCCTCAGCCAGCATGGCAGATGGCTTCACGTCGTAAGAATCTCTGCCTTATAATTAATGTAGCTTATTCCTCAGTTGCTGACATACTGACCCATTATTTATTCTAGTCGTCGTGCCGCAACCTACGATGCTTTTAGCTTCAGCGATATCAATGGTTTCAACGAATTCTCTACCTCCATCGAGAACATCCATAACTCCGTGCACGTCGCAGTCGGAGGAACCAACCCGGTCGGTCACATGTCGACAGTCGAGGCTGCGGCCTTCGACCCCATATTCTGGCTCCACCATTGCAACGTCGACCGTCTTATCGCCATGTACCAGGCCATCTACCCATCTAACGTCCTCCAGCCTGCTCCTGGTATTGCTACCTTTGCTCGTATTGTTCCGGGTATAGATGGGCCTCAGGATGACCTCAACACTGGCCTGTACCCGTTTAAGCATCCAAACGGCAAGTTCTGGAATTCTGATGACATAAAAAGTGCCTCCAGCATCTGGAAGTTCAACTATGGATATGAGGAAGTTCCATGCGAGTACTCGAATAAGAGCGCCGCTGACCTCTCTTCCTTCACTCTGGGCCGTGTCAACGCTTTGTATGGACCTGCCATTTCTGATGGGTCCTTCACCCCAGTTGGTGAGTTTCCCACCTAACATTGTTCATGTATGCCCCTGCGTAGTTTCAACTAACAAAGCCACCACAGGCCCCGCCTTCGTCCGTGACGACTTCCTCATCCGCACCGTCATCGACCACAGCGAGCTTCCCGGCTCCTGGACCCTTCATGTCTTCTTTGGCAAGCCCAAAGTTGAGCCCATCAAATACGCTGTGGCTTCCAACCGTGTCGGCTACGTCTCCTCCTTCGGCAACCACTTCAACCGCAAGCCCTCCATGATCTACCAGAATGACGTCCCACTCTCAGATGTCCTCTACGAACGCAAGGTTGACTACAAGGCCGACGCTATCGTGTCATATCTCACCCAGAACCTGTACTACGCCATCACATCCGATGATGACAAATTTGTTGAGATCCCAATTACATCCCTCAAGACCTTCAGGTTGGCGGTATACACTCGCAAGGGTACATACCCTAATCCGGCGGAGAACGACACACTCCCAGTTTATTCCGATCCGACGTACCTCCCAAAGATTACTCGTGGAAAGCCAGGTGGTATTACCAGCGAGAGGGAGATCTTGTATCCAGGTTTGTTGAACGGGACCAGAACTCGGGGTGCTTAAATTGGTGTAGGCCTGGCAGGTGTTTGAATATTGGATGGTGTAGATATTGGAAGTATGGAAAAAAGGTGATGCAAAAGTGGATCAACAGAGCACTGAGGATAAAGAAGTGGACCCAGAGTAATTATTTGTGCAGAACAAAGTGACTGGAAGTCAAGCAATACTTGAGGTTATATTAGCAATCTCTTCTCCCATAAATAGTTTGCGCTATTTGTCCCTTTTTTCTTTTTTTTTCGCACTATTTCAGAACTAGCTTTATTGCTGATAATTGCCAATCTTTCTTTTATCCAAACCATGGAGTTTTATGTGAATTTTCCACATTGAGCGAGAGACAAGATGAGGTAATGAGGAATCAGATAAGCACTGAGTACAATGGTGGCATACAATACCGCGATTGCCTTATGTGCTGTCTGCATTCGTTTAAGCAGTACGTAAGCCGGGGCATACCTACGCCTGTCCCTAATATATCATATTAGCTATATGGGCCCGCGGAAGCCCAACTCTAGCTGTTCTCGTGCCCAGACTCTAACTCTAGCTTGGAGCGTCACCAGCGCACCGCTGCACCCGCCGGCCTTTAAATTCCAGCAGCCACTAGTAGTACGAGGGGTCCGTAGAGAAAGATACTGGTACTTTATTGCATGCCATTAGATGCCCGGCACGTCCCATGCATGCTACTGGCAATGGAACATCCTGTGGCTAGCATCCTGTCCTCCCGAATGTCCTGTGCCTCTAGGTATAAGAGATTCCGCCTCGACCACGATGCGCTGGAGCCGGGAAAGCGTTCGTCTGCATGGCCGGTTCGATTCCTCTGTCGAGGTACAGTAGGGAAGAAGGTAATCTAACATTTTTCACAAGATAAACTGTAATGATCCAACTTTATCAATGTTCAGTGCCAGGCAGGGTTGCAGAATATTTTATAATTCGACTTCGCAACCTACTGTATCTCTCTGGGGCTGGATGCGAGACAGATCAATGTGCTAATAGTTGCAAATCGCCATAGCCCCTAGGGCGGCACGCGATAACTGATATATATTTATAAATAAAAAAAAAAAAAAAAAAAAAAAACTTATAGTTGCAACTGGGGATAACCTTCTTTTCAAGGGAAAAAAATTTCCTATTTTAATTTTATTGCACGTATAATCTAACATTTCCACGTTTCTCCATTAGATAAAATCTAGAGATGACATGATCTCTCTATGCTTACTTCAAATCAGCCGACCACTATCTTGAGCAACAACTAATCCCAGCGAGCTTTTAACATATCAATTCGTGCAGTGATCTGATATATCTAGTGAGTCCAGCTTCCGCTCCTCTCCTAACCTTGTTGTTGTGTTCTTTGAGTTGGCAATACCGGATATGCGCGTGGCTAAAGGGAGCTGCTGAGCTCTGGAAGGCCAGATCCTGTAACAGTTTGATTCGTGATATTGCAAATTTGCGACAAAGGTGAGACAAACTGTCTCTCCTTTAGCCTAACCTCACTCCTTTTTGGTGGGCGGGCCCTTGAGACTTGTGGATAGGCAAGGCCTATGCCAGCACCAAAGGGAACTGAATTCGAAAACACGGATGCCTAGGGCACTCAAAGCAAGCTGTAATAGTGAGCGGCACGAGCTAGCTCGAGCCGAGCTGGAGGGTGAGCTCGAGCCAGCTCGTGAGTAAGTGAGCTGGCGTGGCATGAGCTCGAGCCTGGATTGATTATATACATAATATTGACAACTAAACTAAGCTAAGCTAAATTTTCATCTTTCTCACTACTATCAGCTAAATTGTGCATTTCGAAGTTGTTGGTAGGTCAGAATGAGCTCCAAGTCTCTAATTATTACTATATTAGGTATTTACAGTTTATGAAACCTTGCACTGGCTAAGCATTTTAGCGAGCTGTCAAGAAAAACACAAGCATGATCTTGGCTCGTTTGAGCTCGAGCTGGCTCGGCTCGTGCCGCTCACTAAGCTGTAAACTGAGCTATTGGTAGGATCCGTGGATGTAACTGTACCAGAATTATAATACAGCATAAGAGATAGAATTGCTAGTCATTACTACTACTACTGCAAGTGTAGTCATTACTACTACTACTGCAAGTGTAGTCATTACTACTACTACTCCAAGTGGAGAGAGCATGTACCTTCAGTCGAGAAATGAGTCTTCTTCGTCGAGCGCCTCGGAACCACCGGAGGCCCGGATAGCTCCCGGGGGCTTTACCTGATCAAGCTTACTTTTTGGCATCCTGTTAAACATCAGATGTTCTAGAGTCTCCCTGAGGTCCGACGCCCCTTGTAGAGGACGTCTAAGCGGTCAAGGCGATAAGCAAAGATGTAGAGATACTCGGGGTGCTTCTATTACGACGCGGACATCACACCGTGACCTGCCAGCAAGTTTTGGCCTTCCAGCCCTCTTTGGACAACGACAAGACAACCAAATTTGCGGGCCCCAGGGCCCTCTGACGACCAAGACCCGCCATGCCACATTATAAGCCATTCTGGAGAGGTACTTACTCACACCATAAATGTATAGATCCCGTCATGCGAAAAAAACATATAAGCAAATTGCAAGCCAGAGTCTCAGTACTTTTTCGGTCAAGTAGGAAGGGTTCAGCCGATTGTCCGTCTTTGCCCGCCAGGAAAGGAAGTACCTTCCCCATAGCCAAGCAGAGGGCAGAGGTGCTCGTGGTCCCCGTCTACCCTACGCCCACTCGGGGCGCAGATGTCACGCCGCTGGCCCGAGGGTGGCGTCATTGGGATCCTGTTTGGCACGTCGTTTGGTGAATGTACCTTTGGTGATGTTAAGTGATGATGGATACTATGACACCAGGAGCCTTTATTGACCTTTTGTAAGTTTGGAGGAGATTGCAAGCTTGGGTAAGCAGGTCTGTGCCTTCTCTGCGTCCAGCATCTCCTTTCTTGATTGAACTTGTAAGACACTAAGATGGAGATGGCATTCCCTGCCATAGGTTGGTAGCCTGCATGCACGGTTACGTGATCAAAAAAAAAAAGAAAGAAAGAAAAGAAAAAAGAGATGGCATTCATGCTCTTTCAAATGGGTCAGGGACAACAATTAACAGCAGAGATGACTTCCAACAGAAACCATGCGGTCGAGGCTGCGTGCTATGATATCACTGCAGCGCACGGAGAGGGATCCGCATTCAACCCTACTGTCGCGAGTGCATTTCCCGCTAGATTGGGGAGATCTAGAGCGTTAGTCCGGTTCGAGACTGCCCATGCCCCAGGCACAGCTATCGTAACCCCTGTATGCCTGGGGGCTTGGTATGAGACTTCCTGTATGCTATAACTTGCACTGTAGTGCAGAAATCTCCTTCCGTGTTTGACTAGTGATCCAGTGAGCTGCATAAAGCGGGGCTAATCTCGTAACGAGGCGGGGCAGCACCAGGCTGTAGCATTATGTCTAGGCCCTGCCATAACCTGGGAACCTGGGGAACAGGGCTTTTGCAAACCAGACTAGGCTTTTGCTATTGATATCATAGAATGTGTGTGTGCTAACCACCTGGATTCGCGCGGCACCGGCGTGCATCATCGTAGTGTGACGAGGGACACAAAAAGAAAATAAAAAGTTAAAAGGAAGAGGGGAAAAGACCCACCCTTATATAACTTACCAAAAGCCGCTAAAAAAAAGCAGTCACCCCCACAAAATTGATGCAAACGTTAGTCTCATGCCTACAGACGCTGCATCGTGTTGCATTTAAGTGCCTTAGCCCTCACCGAGGACACCAAATATGGGGGGCACGTGAACACCAAATTTAGGAAAAAGTATTTGGTCTTTTTTAAGGGGGGAAAAAAAAGGTTTGTACCATGAGGCCTCGAACCTTGCTCTAGCCTCAGTTGCAAGGCTACAGCCTGACTGAAAGTGTGTTTCATTTGCATACCGACGCATGAACCTTTGCTCTAGCCTCAGTTGCAAGGCTACAGCCTGACTGAAAGTGTGTTTCATTTGCATACCGACGCATGAACCTTTGCTCTAGCCTCAGTTGCAAGGCTACAGCCTGACTGAAAGTGTGTTTCATTTGCATACCGACGCACATTACTTCGCTAGCAGCTCCCAGAAAACTTTCTTAATGTTTTGGAAGCTTCTAAGAGAGAGCAGAGAACGACTTAACAGATTTAGTCTCATGCTATAATAGACTTAATTTTCATTGCGATAGGGCGGTGATTATCAAGATGGACTGGGGATGAAAAATAGAGGTGGTACTGCTTCTTGAACATGAAAGCATGTAAGGCCTAAAATTATATTTACCATCTTGAGAGCTGTCAAAACTCCATATTGCCCTAGTTACAGCTTTGCCGACGACGCCGAATCTTGCAAATGTGGAACACGTAATAGCAATTACAGATACTTTCCTCCCTGCATAAACTAAAATCTGGAATATTGATGACCCCAGGAATATAATCGTGAAATTTCCGTTCAAACTAAGTAGCGTAATTCATAGCCTGAAAGGCATGAGATAGACTATGAGCGAGAACCCCAGATTTTCGTGACTGCACCAAAGCCATACCAACCCATATTGACAGGTCAACGGATATCAAAATAGTACCATACATCCAAACCTCCCCTTCACTCTACCCTTCGTTTCTTGAGCTCCGGCCCCCCCTCGCCCTCTACCTTCTCCAGATCCTCTAGATCTTTCAAGAACGCCTCCTGAATATCCAGCACTTGTTCCAAATGATTAATCCTCAGCTCCTCCTTCCGGCTCATTGCTAGTCCCTGAGCGGACTTGATCGCGTTCTTGATCTCTCGTCCATTGATCTTCCGCTCAGCCAATTTCGCAAGCTCCTCCACCGAGATATTAACTTCTCTGCCGGCCGCCCTCACCCGGCTCAAGAAGGTATCCCATACTTGCACCCTTGCGGCCTGATCCAAGTCGGAGAACTTGAGCGCGATGTGGATACGAGAGCGGAATGCGGGATCGAATGAGACCACTCGGTTAGTTGTCAGAAAGATGATGCCCTTGTAGTACTCCAATACCTTAAGGAAAATAGAAACGGCAGCGTTTCTTTTAAGCTCGTGCAAGCTACGAGCTTCCATGAATACATCTGCCTCGTCGAGTAGAACGACGGCATTCCAGCGCGCAGCGCGCTTGAAGACCTCGGTCAACTCCTCTTCTACCTTCGGCGGGTGTGATCCAAGTTCACCAGCCGAGATAGCATAGAGTGGGGCTTTCGTGAATTCCGACACTGCTTCCGCAGTGAGGGTCTTGCCAACACCCGGTGGACCGTGAAGCACATAAACCAGCCCCTTTCCTTTTCCGGGAATGATATCGTCCAATACAACTGCGCCCTTAGACTCCTCCAGATGTTGCTCGACTAGACCCCGTACAAGTTCTTTCTTCTTCTCCGGGAGGACCAACAAGTCAAATACATTGGGATTCCAGGTCGGTGGAGTTAGGCGTCCGACGTCAACCAGTCCTATATCCAAATGAGTTAGATAATTTGTCTTTGGCCCTCAAACCCTAAACTTATTCCATAGTTCGACTTACGCCACTCCTTTGTTGCAAAATCAAATATTGCAGTTGAGTTAGTTGCAAGATAACAGTGATAGTCATCCAACGGAACATGCTTTTCCTCGCCTTCAGATTCGCCTCCGCTCATTTCCTCATCTTCGGTCGCTTCATTTTTGACCTCCGCATCCAGTACGTCAATGGAATCACTCTCTTCAGCATTTCCATTTGCGTTTCCTAGAAGATACCCTCCTGTTTTGAGCACTTTCACAAGAGCCCTAGTTTCAAGTTCCAGGTCGAGATCCTTATGGATGTCGTACATTTCTGCTCTACATTGATTCGGATACAGAGCAGCATCGACCATAACTCGCTTCCCGGACTACAAAGTGCGTAAGTTAATGATCACTTATGAAGGCCCACGTTCCCCCAAAGATAAAGTGGCATACCTCCTCGACTTCTCCAGGTTTAATAGGGGGTCCATATCGCATCAAATGAATTCCCCTCAATGTTTCCCATTTCCTACCTCTTGCAATAAGCTTTGCTTTGATCACATCCTTATTGGGATGATATTCAAGCGGATACACTGGCAAGCTAGTAATCTTCTTTTTCCCCTTGAAGGAATTGATAATCTTAGATTTTTTCACCCAACCAAATCTGTTTCCATCATACCCAACAAAGCGGCAAGTAATCTCAAAATACTTTTCACCCGTATATGAAGAGACGTAGTCTCCCTTGCGGAACTCGTACCCTCGCTCTATTCCAGCCTGGGCGGAGTAGAGTTCTTGATGTTTGAAGAATAACGTCCAGAGACTGACAGGTATAGGGATATGTTAGCCTTTTTAATTGTCAGCTTTACCATAGGGTGAGGGGACTTACGTGTCATAGGTAACATAGCCGGTGGGGAGCAGCTTCTCCATGGAGCTGATTGTTTTCTCATGGTATGTCTCCAAGACATTGATCAACAGACCACACACTGTGGCCTCTTCCCAGTCTCTATTTGACATGTCTTGTGCTTTGCCTTCATTCAAGACTTTCTTCTCGAGCCGCTTTTTCTCATCTTTGAAGCAATTCAACCCTCGGAGCCAGTCATCCCACGGGAAGTAATACTCCACATCGGCATCATCATCTTCGCACTTCCACTTGGGGTTCCTGTCGCCAACACACCTCCTGATCACGGATTTGAGCGCCCCCGACTGAATCTGCAGCTTTCGTCCACGAGCCTCTTGGTTACCTTTACTGCTTATGGGATATTCGGAAATCAAAAGCAGGGGGTAGTGATCATATTTTGAGCGCTTTTGAGCACTTTGCTTCGGAACAAATGTGCCTGGATCAAGCAGCTCATATTTTCCGTCTCCCTCGTTTTCTTCAACCCATCGCTCCTCAAGCATTTTGCACTCATATACCGTTTCCTTTGGTTGTTCCTCAGTGAGAGCATCAATTTGTTTCTCAGGTGTCTTGGTTTCAGCAGAGGGATGCGTTGCCTCTGCCGGCGTAGTCTCATTGGCATTCTTGACGTGCGGGGCGTCATCCATCTCAACATCCGCTTTGGAGACAATCACAATTGGTTCTCCATTTGTGGGAGTAGAGATCCCGGACGAGGACGGCTTTGAGTCAACTGCTGCAACTGGATTCATGGCTATTGGTATAGGTTTGTCCGAAAAATCAAGCTGCTGCTGGACTGGCGCTATTGTGGGTAGGAGGGTAGATAGTGTGACCTTCGGCGTCCTAGAGTACTAAGATGGAAGAATCAGGACGCTGCGAAGAGTAGTGGAGCAGTTTTTAGGGGTTGAATTGCCTTGAACATGACAAGAGCCTTTGACTTTATATATGTGAAAAGCGATCAAGCCACCCCACGATAGAAGCTATGGGACATTGCATAGATACCTACCTAGGAACGCAGAATTTGGTGTCGACGCAGCCAATTTCGTTGCCTGAGGCTCTGAACTCGGGGTAATAGCACAGCCTTGTCGATCGGTAAGGGCTCAGCCTCCAATGGAATGTATATTATCTATGCATCCGTGCGGGATTAATCGAGTCATCAACGCACCATGGATGACACACTCAGCTCGGGAGACTCTTTAAACATTGTACCAGCATTGGGATACCGCTTTTGTGCGGTGGTGAGCCAGGGTGAATGCCCTTTCCGTGCTAGCGCACGGTGCATTTGTGCGCACTAGCTTTGAACGGGGATAACCGGGCAGGCATGTATGACTCCGTTGTACTGCGACTCCGTAAGCACGCAGGTCTGCTACGGTACCGCACGGTGTTGGTGTGCGAATGACTCTTCGCAAAGAGCCTCCTGGAGCTGCAGCTGCACAGCTGAAGGATACAGTACTGGATACTGTGGTCCGGTCAGCTGAGGATCAGCTGCCCAGCCTGCACGCGCGCACACCGGAGGCGGCACATGCATTTGCCGGCGAATGTCAGGCAGCTGGCCGTTCGAGGGCTCTAATCGGATCTCGCTTAATTGCAAGGTGCCTTCTCCACATAACCCCACAGTTGCGGGGTCTCCGTCAAACACGTGCACTGGCGCTTAGCCCATAATCGACCGCCGTTCCCTGGAAAACAAGCAACGTTGGCTGTCAACCGCGAGCCCTATGGACAAGCGGCTTGGCATGAGACCCGATGGACACGCCACTCGCTGCCGCACTGGACACATTCGTCACGTTGTTCTCCGCGACAGCTGCGGGGTTCCAACCAGGTACTCTCACGTGAGTGGCTCCGGCCGGCACTTGCACTATTGGCTGAATATGCCTATGGCACATGAATGTCTGAATCGTTATGAAGGTTGCCCTACATATATAAATAACTAAAAAAGGAGGAAAACAGAGCTTTTATTCGCCAATTAGAACGCTACGGATTGAAGCTGTCCAAATCCTAATTGCTAAGAGACATACGCCTAACTCTGCGGCAAAGGCCAGCGAGAGCCCGGGTCCATTCAGCTTGCGCGTATGCCTCACTTGTTTCACACCACCAGCCCCAAGCAAACGTTGCCTTCACGCACTTGACTTGCGGCCGCGCCGTGCATTCCGACTATCGTGCGCTCCGCACTGGCCCATGCCACCCCGCCCCACCTCCCGCACCCCCCCCCCCCCCTCCTCCTCCTCCTCCTCCCCCGCCCCCCCCGCCGCCCGTGGTCCCACGCCACGCAGCGTCGCTCCGAGAAACTAGCCCGGCTAGCTTGGATGAGGCAGCCATGATCACATCTCCTGCCATATCCTGTTCTGGCAATATGCCACCGCACCGCGTAGCGCACCCGCAATCGACGTGTCATGCAAGTCCAACCGAAACAGAATGCGGCCCTCCAAAACGGCCGTCGGTCACTGTGTGTTGTAATGAGCAATCATTGTGTAATTGCCCCGCTTTCAATCCGAACG
This sequence comes from Kalaharituber pfeilii, assembly GCA_015179045.1. Classification (NCBI taxonomy): domain Eukaryota; kingdom Fungi; phylum Ascomycota; class Pezizomycetes; order Pezizales; family Pezizaceae; genus Kalaharituber; species Kalaharituber pfeilii. The sequence continues at coordinate 353,640 of WHUZ01000007.1, read as the reverse complement.
CCGCCGCTTGAACAGCGCCCGTCCTGACGAATCTAGAAACTTGTAAGCAATTAAAGTTTGGTGTGACGTCAGCTGCCGCACGAGCGGCACGCTCAGCGCCAGAGTCCCACTTACGGTCCCAGATGACGGCCAACGCGGTCAATATTACGGTAAGTGCGGCGTCATGGCCAGACTCGCCCAGAGGCCTAGCTCCATACGACCCTTACCTGCGTCTCATTTAACTGCTGCGGCATACTTAATTTATCGCCAAGTGAATTGCGTTTGTTCTTTCAATTCTACTCTGCATCTTGTCAGTTACAATTTCCGGCGAGCCACCAATCAACCCTGCTTCACGCTCTGAATCCTCCCCCATCAAGCCATCCGTTAACCAAGCAAGTCGTAACTTTCGTGTCCTAACCGCCAATTGCAGACAAGACCACCTGCTCACCATAGTTGGGCCGCGCATATAAGTACGCTCTAGATCACAAATTGGGATGATGAATTTCTGCAACATCTTGCTGAAGGCCAGACCCGTGCATCAGAGAGTTCTGCAATTGAGTTCTCAAGCTCGGAACTTCCGCACAACAACCGCCGCACTAGTCGAAAATAAGAGCAGCATGTCTGAAAAGAACCCAGGAAACGTTATTGGCGGGCATAAAGCCACCATCAGCAATCCCAGTAAGTGTTCGCCGGTCACAGGTGTTTGGAGCACCATTGCTGCCGTTTCGGCGAAGAATCATTCTCACTATTTGTGCGCCTGTGCTTGTGAATATAGCCCGCTCCGAAGCAGCAAAGCAGCATTCTCAACAGGTTCTGGAAGAGGAATATGGAGGAGGTGAGGGCACGGGGGGCCACCAAGGCGCTGAGGCGAGGACTGAAAAGAACCCTGGGAACGTAATTGGAGGCTATAAAGCGTTAGTTTCTTCTCCGGTATCAGTTTACGGCTGCGATGCCGTGTCGCATCATAAAGCATTCACTAACCTTGCGTGGCGTCCTTCAATTAGTACCTTGAGCAACCCTACGATTGGGAGCGGGGCCAAAGCTAAGGCAAAGGAAAGGCTGAATGAGATGGGGGTTGAGGTGGAGGAAGATTAAATATAAGCGAAGGCCCTATGTTAGCGCAGAACAGCGCTCATATTAAGTAATGATAATAATAGGGGAAGGGATTGGTCGAGATAGAAATGTGTAGGGTCAGCTTTCAATGTTACTCCGCTCGTTGTCTACTCGTTTACTCCTAAATAAGTATTAGCATTCCTTATCAGTATAAACTGTATTTCTAAAGCCAATCTATATCTGCATACTGCAATAAACTTTGCCAGCGAAAGGTTGGATGCTTGCAATTGTGTGAACGCTTAAAAAATAGCATTGGCAGGCTTCATGCTGCTGCCATTTACCACTAGTCATGTTGTCCACAATCACCTACTCTTGAAGTTCTTGCAGCCAAGTGCAGTAGCTTCTTTCGTCGCCTGCAATATTGAGCAGCATGCACATATTTGCATCTCCACACCAATCTTTTCATCGTAATAGCTCAGGTCACAGTTCAACATTTCCTCAGGCGGGGTTCGCTCAGGCATCAGCTTTCTTAGACCCTGCATTTGCAATGCTTCTCAACGACCTTCTCACATCAAGCAGGGCGGCGCACGATGCGTCTATATTTTGCTGGAGGCACCCGCCAACATCTTGACCTTAACTTATTGCAAGCCAGCTAAATTCCAACTGAGTCTCCTACCTGCCCATCTCTGTTCCAAGCTCCATTGACCTATCGCAGCCTTAATCTCGTTCGCAGCTCCTCCCTCCTCTGGTCCGTTCGCGGTCTTTCCTTTTTAGAAGCACTGATAATCCAACATCAATAACCTCAGCATTATGTCGCAACCCCTCAATATTTACATTTCTGGGATCCCATCCACTGGAAAAACCGAGCTAGTGCTTGCTTTGGAGAACTTTTTTCACAAGACTCGCACCTCTCTGCCACCAGACCCGCTTCCCACCATCATCACTGAAGCAATTCGTGATGATTTTATCAAATCTACATTCACGATTCATAAGGACCACGTAATACCCTCTCCTGAATACAGCTGCGCCATTGAAAAGGTCCTCCTCTTAGCCCAAGATCGAATGGAGAATGCTGCGCTTGGGAATCTAGACGTACCTCTGCCAGGGATTACTCCAGGAAGTTGGTTTATAACCGATAGATGTTGTATAGACATCATAGTGTATACTCTTTTGTTCGTCACGCCTAGGACTATCGACGAGGAAAGCGCTTCACGGGACTTCATAAGCTCCCTTGTGTATAAGCAGCTTGAAGGGCGGCTCTTGTCACATGGTTTGCTAGTAGTCTTGGAACCTTCCCCATTGTCAGGAGATCTTGAAGACGAAGACATTGAAGATGAAGAGGAGGAGTTTGAACATATGGAAACCTCTCAGACCAGTGATGACCGCGGCGATCACCCTATGCTAGACGAACACGAACACTATTGCCACGGCGACAGAGGATTCGAAGATGATAGCCAAAACATGTTACGTACAGTGCCTGCAGCTGAAACCCTTGTCAATGAGAATGGCACGGAGGAAGTGCAAGACACGCAAATAAAAGATGTCCAAAGTGACTTGGGCTCGTCGATTACGACGATAACAACTCGGGTCCACAAAGCCGGTAACTTGGTAAGCATAGCTGATGAGGGGATTACTCGCAGGATGAACAGCCGAGACAGGATGAGATATCACAGAGCATATCTTGACTGGTTGAATAAGCGTGGGGTAAGATATCTTCTGGTCAAAAACGATGTAATTGACGTTCAGGACCGAGTTAGAGCAGTGGTGGAGGCATGGGAGGAAAGTTTCCAAGGCACAGTACCATGGCAGACGTAGCTTGATCTCATACTCTTGGGCATAGCTGTGAAATAATTTGCCAGAATAGTCAATCGCAACTGCGCGTCTGTGAACGCATGTATCTGGTGAGATATCTCAGTTTGATCATGAAGGATGTAACAAAGTGTGGATTTAGCTCAATTCAATTTTGATTTTTTTCCTATTATGCAGGCAGGTGAGCACGAATGCTGCTGGGATGCATATGAAGCACTGCTGGATGAGACAAGCTGGAGGGTATAAAGAGTTGAGGCGTTCAGAGAGTTTGGCTGGTACCCGATTACTTAATTTGTTTCATTACCTCCGTATTGATAACTAGCCCCATTATCAATTGATACTTCTTATACATACGTGCATTGTATCTTATCTCTATTGATCTGATTTTTATCATCTGCCTGAGAAGGTTCAGCTTCGTTAGTACCCATCAATTAGCAGATGTACTGTATCTTTTTCCTACCTTAGCATGATTAGAGGCGGTTGCTATGCCAAGATATGCTGGCGTCTATAAGTGTTGTATTGCCATGCCAGCTGTACCTATCGCATTGCCTCAATTATGGCATGTATGCATATGATAACCACATATAACTGCAATTGTGAAGTTGCATGTTAGGGGCTTGTTTGGTGATTGTTTTAGATAGGTAGTTAACAATTTGAAAACGAACATATGGGGTGCGTGGTACACATAGAGTAAATCGTAGGGCGTACCGGCTAAATTATAACCTAATGCGCACAAACGGCTGGTTCCAGGGTTACACACATACACACTTGTGGAGAGAGCCTCGGCACAGATTGGAAGTGGTGAATCAGCCCCGGGATACAGGGGACGGGGGAGGGGGACGCCCTGGCGGAGTTGCTGCGTTGGATGGAGAGATAGGCACGGTGTCTTGGCTTGATTTGCGTTATGAATTCGGCGCTTTGCTATTCACTTTTCTTTTCCTTGATTTTCTATGTAGCTATCTCGCCGTAGCCATGATAAAAAAAAAAAAAAAAAAAAATGCAGTAAAAGTTGCTAGACAAAGGAGATAAGGAAACTATCAACGTCAATATGAATCATGTGTAAACCGCCCAATGAACTACCAGATCCCAAAAAGAAGCCGTCAAAAGATCTCGAGGATTAAATGCCAGTAGTATATACATTCATATGACTCGTCCCAACACCGTGAGTCCTGCCTCCAGAATAACCATACCCAGTTTTTCTGCCCACCATCCTTCCCACATAGAAAATGGAAGCTTGTACTCTGATAGGTCCCCCTTTATGAGTCAGCTATAGCCTCAATTTTCCATGTTTCCCCATCTTTCATCGTAATTCTCCACGGTCACCTCAACTTGGACCTTCTTCCCAATCCCGTTGGGCGCATGTGCTGGATATGATGACTCCAGGGCAATAATACACTCCTCGCTGTCGTTGGCAGCTGTAGAGCCTATGCTTTTGTCATTCTTCAGCTTCCCTCTACTTGAATTGCTCTGGCTGCTATTGCTCTCCGGCCCGTTGTCTCGGCCGGCCTCCACTATCGCTGTCATATCAAAACGCGGATCCCAAGGAACCAAGGACCGTAGAGGAAATCCGCTCGACCTCTTAATTCCACCAAGTGTGCCCGAATTCAGCTCTTTGGACATGTTTGATGTACGGCCGAGACTACTTGGGAAGTGATGTGCCACGATTGGCTTAAGTGCTGGAATAGAGGCACAGATAATACCAAGCGCGGCTTCGATCAATGAGAATATGTAGAGAAGAGCACCCTCCCCTGTAGGCAACTGTTAGCACTGGTAACGAGCCACTCAATCCTCGCCATAGCCCACAGGGCGGCACGCGAGTAATGATGTGAAAAAAAAAAAAAAAAAAAAAGAGCTACTCAAACTGAAGGCCATCATACAGCTGATATCATAAGAATGGCGGAATTTGACTATGCCCCAAATTCTGCAGGCTCCGGCAAGGCAGGTCAAAAATCCCAATGCGAAAACCACTAATAGACCAATTCTCTGACGTTCGGGTAGCCGTAATTTGGCAATCGATCTGATGGGGAGAAGAAAGACATAGAAATCTGTAAAGACGTTGACCGTTCCGTTAAATATCAAGGCAACAGTCTGGTTGACGCATTTTCTCGGTATGTTCAGATCCCAATACGCCTCGATAGGCCTACATATTCGCGTGGTGAGCATCAACTTGGGGGATGACATCTGAAGAACTTATGTAGTTGCGTGTATCAGGGCAGTACATACAAGCACTGGAAGAGTACTGCAAAGAAAAACCCTATTGTCGATGAACCAACAAGAATCAATCCCAGCCAGGATAGTTTTCGAACATAACCAGTTGACCATACGCGCAGATAGAATACCAAAATCGAAGTTTTCGTTGCATTGGTACTGAAGACAAAAAGGATCTGAGTCGCAAAAGCTAGCTATCAATCCGAAGCGTTTTAGCATACCTTGGATGATTGCTCAAACATTATATAAGGAGCTACCTTTCGAACTGGAATTGCCCATTCAGGCCGATAGTCCCACGTGTGAAGACCCCACCCATACGTCGTCGATGTTGCAATTACCGCTGCCAGAGCCATGTACACGATCTATGGTTGCAGACAGCAAAACGTTTAGCCCGTGCCCATAATTTTTGTGAACCGAAATTCATGCTGGAGATAGCGTCCATAATTAAGGAACTGGAAAACCAACAGTCGATGCCAACATCCACCAGTCATCTCCACCCATGGATTTGCATATCACCGCCCTTGAGTAAATCCTTCCTGCAATCACCATCAAGGTCAAAATAGTGAGTGAGAACATCACCCCCAATAGTGCGGTCGCCCGCGTTTCTGGACTGTTGTAGTTTGGCGGCGGCCACGAATTCCTGACCTCATCAGGAATCTGGGTCGACATCTTGAACTTTCGATAACCAAAACCAAAACGCAAAGGAAATGAAAATTAGAACTGAGTTCTCTATTTTAACGTATTACTACTGTACAGAGTGCGGCCACTCTCAAGAAATTTAGGCAGTGGACTAATGTTCAGGGGCCGCGCCAGCCCTTGACTTGACTACAGGTGACCCTGGCTGACATTCTTTTGTTTACAACGGCGAAGAAAGTGCCCTTGCTATAGTGAAAACTGGATATAGTGAAGAAAACCGGTTGGATTCCTGAACTATCACTATAGCCAGGGTCACCTGTAAGAACTTTCTTTTTTCGCTGTTTGCATGTGGCGGCGTAGTACATTAACGTCCAAGCAACAAAACTGGGGCCAAGGAAAAAGCACAGCTCATGATCCTAGTCAGTTTGGTAACAGACAACGACGAGATTTGCCAAGTCAAGTTCAATCAATCTTTATTGAGAAAGTGAATCCTGGATCCACTCTGCTGTCACCTCTCGAAATTACGCCAAGCAGCCACTTCCACAAACCAAGAGGGCTTCAGGGTAAGGGTTCACAATTGAGGTTGCTAAACAGACCTCATAATGTTAGGCGACCTAGCTATTCTGTGGCTACAAACAAGCTATGTCGCGGGTGAAATCGCAGTCACTTTTCGTGCTCAGGTAACGCGCCAACGGGATATATCGGCCGATTTGGCACAAAATTCTGGTCCGTTCAAAAATCTGTTCCCAGCTGTTACTTGTAACGTTAGAACAGCAAGCCATCTTCCCATTGCCCACCGTTCCCCCCTTGGGCACATCAGCCCTAAAACCTTAAGCATGGATTAGGGTTGAGAATGCAGGATCAATGTACATGCACCTGTACTTGTGCCATCGACCTCCTTTCTGTCAGATTTATATTACTATTTTATATCGGGAAACGATCGCCTACCTAGAAACGACGCGCATCTTGGCATGCCTCATGAGAAACCATTTTCACAATATCTTTGGCAACTTAGATGCCAGTAACATCAAATGAAGTGATATAGATACAATGATGTCGGGACAACATTATCTACATATTCTATTGCCTATATTCAATATCAAGCTCCTGCTATATCAATTAATATGTCAACGGGTCAATTTAACCCCCCTCCCTCTTACGCTCCTACATATTGCCAGTTAAATAGTACTAACATCTATGCTCCTATAGCTGCTGTCACTCACTAATGGCCATAGTATATGGTGGCATATGCTATAGGGGGGTAGGATACTTCAAGCTCTATTCGCAAGTCTAAAAGTGAGCAATTGCAGCAACTGTAGCTGTACTAATTTATACTTGGTTATAATAAATAGAAGGTACCGAGGCTGAACATACTGTTATACACTCTACAACTGCTTACAAGATTGATATAGGGCTATCTGCACCTTTAGACCATGCTAGTTTACCAGTTGAAGATGATATACTCATTCCCAGCTGATATCTCTAAGAGTATGAGACATGCAGTCAAGCGGACTCCTCTAGCAAAAACCCTCACAGCTCAACCAAAATTGCATGAATATGAAATTCTGAGAAGAGATTTGGATTCCCTGATGTTTACTTATGTAACTCACTATTTTACCTTAATTTTTTTGCTCTTTTAATAATTTTTTTATGATTTTATTGAATAGTACTGACAGGTGATACAAGGGGTGCTCAGATACAGTACTTGTCTCACGATCTACGGCAGCCGCTGTCTCACATGAGCTGCAGCTCCCTCTGTGTTGATATGCATACTCCCTAATAGCAATACTTTCAAACTGGTTTGCTGCTGCCTAACCTCAGATTTGCTTCCTAAACCGAATTGCCCTTCCCAGCTATAACATATGCCCTCAATGGCTCGCCACTCGCAACCCCTGGGCCCAGATGTGCCCCTCAAACCGGCTCACTGCTCATAATCCCCGCCCCCAGATATACCCTCAGGCCTGAATATACCCTCCAAACCAGTTCACCACCACTCTCAACACTCTAAGTTAAAGTCAAATTCAGTTGCTGAAGTACTGGCAGTTGTGTAGGCGGCCAGTGGAGCGTGCGAAAATACGAAAAATGCATGCGCCTACGAAATGCGCTTATGCGATGCAAGCGATATGTGAGTCGACGCTGGCAGGCGGCTGTTATGAGTTCCCCGCGACTGTAGTATGGAGCTGGTGGAGCGCGCGAAAAATATGAAAAATGCAAGCGCATATGAAATGCATATATACGACGCAAGCAGCAAGCGATATGCGAGCCGATGCTGGTAGGCGGCATCGCAATCGTACAAATGAGTGCTATATGAGCTACACAGAAGACTAGCGAGGATCACTACTGAAGTGTCTTTTTGGCCTGGCAGACAGTAACTCTCTGCGCTTACTACCTCCATTACAAACTCTGAGTCAAGGTTGGAAAAAACTATCATTTGAATGAGTCCTGGATTGAAATTATCTCATTGCTCGACTATGACAGTTGGAGGGTCAGAAAAATGTGAATGATTGTCATATTGACCTTGATTCGGACTCTAATAACTCTCCTGAGTCTTCTGTAGATGGTCCGAACCAAAGTACTCCAACAGATAGGCTTACTACTAATATACTAGAAGTTAAGGGGGGGGGGGGGGTCAACTACTAGTGGGAAAGGAGGAAAACGGCAGGCTAGAGGGCAAGGGAGTGGTAAAAGGGGACGAACTAGGGCTGCAAAAGATACAGACAATAAGATAGTAGTAAATTCAACAGCATTATCTGGAGCTACTGACTCTCAGCCACCACCACCCCCTCCTTCGACACTTGAGGAAATAATTCAGCAAATGCAGCAGCTGCAGCAGCTAGTTTCAGGCCTCGCGAATAGAGCTGTAAGTTATTCTAGCCTATATTGCATATGCTATCATATACTATAGCCATTAATGACTAACTCTTATTATAGGAAAGATAGATATAGACCTATTGATGGATAATATGCAGGAGGTTGAGGAGGGGGGTGGTAATTTATATCATTAATGCATATATTGATATAGCAAGTGAACTATTGTTGACAGAATTAATACAATATGCTAGAATTATAGTATCAGCTATGCTGTACATATAACTGTTTACTGTAAGCTGCTAGCATGTCTGTTGCACGAGATATAGCCAAATGTAGTATCTCCAGCAGGCGTGCCAAGAAACGTCATATCCCGGTCGACGATCGTATCCCGATATAAAACAGTATGTAGTACCTCGCCACAACTGTGCATATCAGCAAAATATGAGAAAGAGCACATATCCAAGCAAACATTGGACTATCCTAGTCTCTTTCCCAGAGCAGGTACTTTACAATACTTATCCTCTTTCGGTGATGAGACGTGCAGCGTCGATCTGGATTCCGGTGATGATCAAAGACATTGCCCAGGTATATATTCCTACCAGTATGGTGGAGTGCATCAGTAAGGGACCACCCATTCGGCCGCCTGCTGACTAATACACCAAATTTCTAGCTCAGGCGCCCACTCTCTTTGTTTCCCTTGAGACTTTTGGGCGCCTCATATCTCCACATCGCAACGGTTTTTAATTTCGGACAACTTGAATTAAGCTTCTACAGGTGAGTGCAATTTCATAGCTTCTATTTATCTATGAATATTAACTAAATATGTGCAGTTCTACTGATATTCCGGCATTCACTATAATGGCTCGTCCTACCAAGAAACCTACCAAGAAAAGAAGAGCTATATTAAATGTTGTTGCTGCTAGGAAAGAGAAAAGGAGAGCACTTTTGGTGGAAGTAGATGCCGTTGAGCCACCTGCAATAGAGATGGACATCCCCAGACCACTTGTATATAGTGAAAGTGAGGAGTCTGAGAGTGGATGAGTCTGAGAGTGATCTAGAAGAGGAGGAACAGAATGAGCAGGAGGTTCAAGACTTGAACATGGTGGTAGATGTTTATAAAGAGCTCATGAAAAATATAGTGGATGTAGATTTTTCTACTATTGAGTTCAAATATCAACGTGGAGCACAAGTCTCTCGCCAGACTCTATGGCGGCATAAAAAAGCACAACAAAACTTGCAGCACTCAGCTACTGGATGCCGACAATTAACAGCTTACTTTACTACGCCAACAAATAAAGCGGTTGAGGCGACTTCAAGTTCATCTACAGACATCATATTGGAGCCGAAATCTGAAGTAGAAATGCGAAAAGAAATACTTTTAGCTGGAGTTCGGGAGCTGCGGAAGAAATTAAAATGCAAAAAAGAGGCACCAGTTGGGCAAAACTATCAGCGTCACCTAGCAGTTCTACATTTCCTTCAACTGCAGCTACATCGTCCACTTGAAACTCGAACTTCACTATCACTCATGACAGCTAATTCTTTCGACCGAGGAACCAAAATGGCAAGGCATTTAAGACAATGGGAGCGGAGTTGGCTTATCAGTCGATCTATTCCACAAGGTTTTCAAGGTTTACGAAACTCTCGATTTACATGGCTAGATGATGAGGGAGTACAACTTGCAGTCCGGGAGTATATTGCTAATGTTGGTGAAGCTCTCACTACACATGGGCTAGCAAAAGCAATTACTGAATATCTTCGACGTAATGGTGAGGAGGAAGAGGAGGGAATAGAGTTAGAGAATATACTGGTTAATGCATCAAGTGCAGAAAAATCTCGGTCTATTAAAGCATGTACAGCACGGCGGTGGTTGCGCAAGCTAAGCTTTCGGTGGAGAGATATTAAAAAAGGAGTTTATATCGATGGCCACGAGCGAGAGGATGTTGTTCAATATCGACAACTTTTTTTTTTACCACAGTTTTTTACACTTCTTCCTTCTTTGGTCAAATTTACTGTCGATTCGGAGAAAAATACCATCCTGATACAAGATTAATCGCTTCTTTTATAAGTGTTTACGTACCATGGAGGCTTATCGGGATGGTTGTAGGTATGGTACTGATGAGTTTACACAACGTGTATATAAGAGTCATCGAAGCGTTGAGTAGATCTTTTCCATATATAGTAATTTTCCTTTCTGCACTAGTACTAATTCGGCAATCTTGGCAATCTTGGCATGTAACAATTCAAAGGCCTCCCATACAAAGTGCAAATATTTTAATCCGCTATTTCTCAACACCACATTAATTTTTTTTTAATTTGGACAATGAAGAGTTGTAGAGCAAGCGAAATAGTACATGCCTACATTGTTTAATTTTTAATCAGATGTGGTTGGGTGATGAAATAGAGTTGCAAGTTCCGGTTCAGTATTTTGGTCGCGGGTGGTCCCTTACTGATGCACTCCACCATACGAGTTCTCAACTGTCCTTTTGGCCAAATTAAAAGACCACTTTTCATGACCTCTGAAGCAACTAATCACCTTATTGGGGTTTAGTGTAGGGAATACCAGCGCTAGGTATCCGATATCCGAACCTACGGATCACATAGAGCTTAGCCCTATATCATACAGTCTACCCTTGCTATAACGAAACTCGCTATAGCGAAAACCTTGCTATACCGAAAATTGAACGGAGCCATTATTCCGTTCACACTCAAACACCTCTTGCTATAACGAAAATAACGAAATGAAAATTAGATTGAGTGAAAGTTATTTCTGTCTACATACAAATAATTCTTGCTATAACGAAAAATGGCTAGTGGAATGCATGACTAATCAAGAACCACCCAATTGCACAACTAGGAACTCTCTAGTTAGTTTTGGCCCAATTCTACAAAAAAGGGTGTGCTTGGATTGTACCGGATTCATTGTGAAATGCTTTCGAACTGCGTGTAGGGTTTCTTTTTGTTTTTGCAGCTCCAGTCTTCTTTTTGCATAATTGCTGCTTTTCTAACCTGAGGTTCGGCTTTGTAGGTAATTTGCTTCAACAACATGATTGGTTTTTGCATCTACATAGTACCTGATCAATACTTCTGTACTCTCGATTTTTTCCTTCTCCGGTTATTTCCATAAGGAGGAAAATCACAGAGTTAAAATCTGTTGCCATAAATTCCTTAGGTACTCGGGCTTCTAATTTCAGCTGCCAAGGACATGACTATTTTGCCACAATATTCTATAACGAAACCTTGCTATAACGAAAAAAAAGTGCCAGATTTTTGGTTTTCGTTATAGCAAGGGTAGACTGTATGTACATATTGGTAGTTAGGCACAACAGAGACCTTCCGCAACACCGTCTAGAACCTGCGGAAATGCCACTTGACCAGGGTGCGGTCTAGATGGCGCAAAAGACCTTCCGCAAAATTTATACTGACAGGGGTCAGAAAAGCAGGAGTGTTGTATTTTTCAACTATGTAGACATAACCACTTCCTTGTGGACTGCGACAGACTTTGCAATTGATGATGCCTCACCAATTAGTAGGAGAACAAATTGACATTATCAATAACTCAAATTCTTTATTGGATTTCATTGTTTCATGTTGGAAGCATCTTTGGCATTTGATCATGTCTCATTAAATCCAGAAAAGCTGACGCAATGTGTAAATGCTAAATATCGGAAAAATAATTGCCCCTTAACTACATGTTGAAGTTTTATTAGGGAGTTTTTGCTACCTCAGGGATGCATCAGGGATTGAAGTCTTTTAGCATGTGGCACAATCTTAAGCGTGGCAGAAAGTGTACTGTAGTTGAGTTTTTGCTTCGTCAGGGATACTTGTGGATTTTCTATTTATTAGTACAGTAAGTGATAATATTCGAGAGTGCAAGTACTGGGCTTGGCATGAGACTACTGGCGTAGATGCAGGTTATGCAGCTCTCATGTTAGCTTGGCTCTATGGCTACTCAAACTTTAGTTAAATAATCCTAAGATATTACTCGAAGACTTTAATAATAAATAAATATTACTAAAATGTTACTTGGTTTTTGCACAGTCTTACTAACTTTACTTAAACCTACTTTTATGAACTACTGTACGTTGCTTGTACATTCCTTGATATGAAAATAAATATTATATTAATATGAATATATTTATAATAATACATAAAAAAGAAAAAAAAAATTCTTTCTTAAATGCACTTAATTTACTCTTAATATCTATTAATAGTACGCTTTTAATATTATCTACTAATACGCTTTTAAAGTTACTCTTACTAGACTAACTTTTAATCTTATTTATAATATTTAAAGATACTTTTAATACTATTTTACCTTTATACTTTGATATTATTACTACTGTAGTTATTGAATATACTTTATTGTACTCACGTTCTTGCTAGCTACAAGTTTATTAAATATTCTTTCAATATTATTCTATTTTTAAAATTAAGAAAAACAGAGTAGCTGTAGAGTAGCTGCTGGAGAAATAGTAACTAAGAAAATAAAAATAACAAGTTATCTATATTAGTATAGTGGTACAAGTGTTAAAAAAGGTATAGAATTTAAAACTCTAGTTCAATTCTGTACTTTAATTCTGTAGTTAGGTCTAAAACTATAGAGGAGAATTTATTTTTTCAATGTACTATCCTATAATATATTAAAATAAAGCATATTAAATGACCTTCGTATGAGGAAAAGAATCTAAAAAGTTTGAGATTAATAATATATAAATAAAAAGAGGCCAAAGTAATAGATTACAGGTCTGGGCACGAGACTAGATTACAGGTGTAAAAAGCGTAACTTCAAGTATGGTATTTACCTAAGTATCTAAATACTACTATGTCTCGCTTTCATTGCGCTGCATTTGTTACTATCCAGTGTTACTTAATTGAGAAAGCTGGTAACGTTTAAGTAAAGTTCTGGCGCTCCATAGAGTGGATCCCATAGAAATATTGGGTCCCTTTCAATTGCATAGATCGCAACTCAATATTCCCTGATTTGTGTTTGTCTCATGTGATTCGACTCGTAGAATTAATTCCTGCTTTCAGAATGTAAATTGGATAAAAACTGATGAAGATAGATGGGGGTCCAAAAGAGGTCGTTTCCAGGGATCCAGACCCAAATGTCCAGGCTCAGGGTGAAAATTCCTTCCATAGGATTTTCTAGCGCGTGGCGCAGCCATCCCAGCAAAAACTCCCTATTGATGGAACTCTTCGAGGAGACAGCAAAGACCTGTACTCGATACAGCCTACTTCTCATAATGCAAGCACTGTCTTGAAGTATTATGCAGTAGTAATGTCACATTTGTCAAATCAGAATTTGCTGCATTGGTGCCAAGATATTGGCTTCGCAAGAACGGTTTTTAACCTGCCCTGATCTCTCATTTGCCAATGCATCTTATGCATTTCTTAAAGAATTCATGGTATTAAGGTAATGTAGAGACTTCCAGCTATCAATAGGTACCTTCAACAATAAAATCCGAGTGTATATTGAGGTGCTATAGCAGTTCAAAATACTAGACATAGAGGGGGGTTTCCAGACCGCCGGCACCATCTATTGGCATGTCTCGCGCCGTCTACACGGCGTTGCAGATCATTTTCACGGCCTTAAAACCGCCACGAGAGGGCAGGGAAGGCCAATACGGAGTACAGTAGGTATAGACCACTCTTACGGTACTGTACTCATTTCTTACACAAATCCGATCTGTGTACTGTTCTCGTGCCCAGACTATTATTTTTCGGCCGTACATATTTGCTTACGATCTTACCTACTGGCACTTGATTCTGAAATTGCTTAGTAGATCCTACAGTATCGTCAGGCCACTTTCGATTAGCAACCAACTGCCTGCAGGGTTGCACTTTGGTTTCGATCGCGTCTCGAGTTGACCCATGTCGGTGCAACCAGCTCAGGCCGCGACCGGAACTAGCCGTGCCCCGAACTTGGAAGGGCTCATAACAGCCCGGATCGAACTGCATATAATCCTAGTCTCATAGCATGCTTCAGAACGCGATGGCTTCGTAACTGTGGAGCATACATTTTTTTTAAAAAAGAATTAGGCAATTGAGCTTTTTCAGCTCTGCCCGATTTATTGACAAATATACTATAATCTCCCAGTTTACAATTACCTCCTCCGACCCATTCTAATACATTTCTATACCTCTCCTTACGATTGAAAGAAAAGTACAACACTAACTGGGTAGTTTGATATGTAACAATGAATTGCAATTACACTGTACTTCGTGGTATAGATCTGGGCACGAAATCAGGCATTGACTGTCCCTTGCCATGCTCTCCTACGGTGTATGGGCACGAGACTGTATTTAAACATTTTACTAAAGCTAATAACTCTTCTAATGGATATATATGGAGCTTGAGAATAGAATTAAGTAGTTCCGAGTCAGATGTCACGTGGTGACAGTTGAACTCCAGTAGTTGAAGTCGACTTCTTTGAATTGCCAACATGACATTACATGCTGTCTGGCTCAAGACTACTTGAGATATATAATTGCAAACAAAACATCTTAACTATACTTACTTGATGTAACTGCAATACAAGCCTGGGCCAGCACTTCCCTACAGTAGCAGTGCCTCGTCCAGCTGTGGCGTAAAGGAGCCACGCGTAGTGTGGAGTAGCTTAGTCGGCCACTAAGCGGTAGTCTGGTTCGAGACTGGCGTAAAGGATAGTATACTTGTTCTGGGTCACTCATCAATTGTGAGGGCCAGACAAATTTTAGAGGGCAAACACGAGCCAGAATATATAACTAAATTTACAAACATGAGCTTAGAAGCATGCGCATGTTAGTTAGATGCGCACCGCTTAGAGAATCCATGATTTGTCAAAGCATACGAATATAATACTGCACAGCTTGAACATCGTCTTCGACCATCCTAATAGCTATAAGGGCATTATTTGTTAAAACAGATAATGCAGGGGCAGCAATCGGGATGGAGGGTGCTCAGATCAACAGCTGGTCCATTCATTTATCCACGCCACTCGGCACCACTGGCCAAGGCCATTCGCTGTAAGCGGAATGTCTCTGTCCACTCACGTTCTGACTGGACAGAAGTCGGGATCAGTGGCGCTAACTATATATATTGAAAGCGACCGCTAAATCTACTAGTACGTATCATACAACCTATGCAATCGATCCACTTATTTCAACCTCCTGTGTGAGTTTTTTTTTTTTTTTTTTTTTTTTTTTTTTTATATCAGTACTCGCATGCCGCCCTATGGGCTATAGCGGGGTTCCTGTGTGAGTGCAGTTGCTGCGTCATCGTACTCTGGCATCTCTTGATTTTTAGCCAACTCCGGCACTTCAGCCACCTTCCTATGTGAGTGCAGAACAATTAATAACATTGCTGAGTGTGGTTGCCAGCAACATCATTGTGCTGTTGAAGGCCCAACATTTAGCTAACTCCACTTCAGCTACCTCAGCGCCAGAATGCCAATGAGCAGAGGTACAGCAATACCTTCAGGTTTTGGGTTATGTGAGGTCAGTATGCCAGATGCTATTCGAACTGTGTCCAGAAGCTTGGATCTGGAAAAGGCAAATTAGTGGTTGGAAAACCAGGAGTTTTCGAGTGCTTTTGCAATTCTTGCGCTACTGTATATGTAAGC
The DNA here is from genome assembly GCA_015179045.1 of Kalaharituber pfeilii. Lineage (NCBI taxonomy): Eukaryota > Fungi > Ascomycota > Pezizomycetes > Pezizales > Pezizaceae > Kalaharituber > Kalaharituber pfeilii. The sequence continues at coordinate 337,543 of WHUZ01000007.1, read as the reverse complement.
CGGTTGCACAGTGAAATAGCTCTCGAGATTGTATGTTGTCAAACCGAAGCTATGCCGGCCTTGAATGTCAGGCAGAAGGTTTGGCGTCACGAGCGGTGCAGATAAATGAGGCCTTGGTGGAATGAAGCGTCATAGCCCATTGTTAATGAGAGTCCCATGCTGACTTGTCAAGATGCCAATGAGGATGAATTAGCGATAGTGGTAATGACTTTTCAAGAAGATAAAATATATGTAGAAAATGGTGACAAGGAATAACATTGTTAATTGGAGAATAATTCACATATGGTACATACAACATTTCCCATATCCCTGGTGGAATCAGAAGCTTCATATGTAGGAGATTACGCAGCTTGCCATTTATGCTTTAGCATGTCGATACAATACAGTGCAACCTGCCTTATGAGCTCACGTGCACGTAGGAGAGATGTAGACATTGTTTTTTGCGCTTGGTGTGAGGTGCACGTGAGGCAATATGAAGTGAGCAATAGTTGGAGATGAGGCAGTGTGAGAGGCAGCATTCAAAGCTTTTCAATGCGATTTCTAGATTTCAATTTATCCCTACACTCCAGGCATAGGTTGTACGTACTAGTAGATTAGCGGTCGCTTGTATCGTTTAGCGACACTTACCCCGGCTTCCGTCCGTCAGAAAGTGACTGGACAGAGACATTCGTATGGACGACCCGGGCCACTTACATTTGTGTAGATGAAATGGCTGGCCCGGGCCAGTCATCAGTCGCCCGATTACATGACTGGCCCCGAACATACTTAGGTATCATGCGTATCATAAGACTTAAAGTACTTGGGCCGTCAAATTAATTTAATCTAGTTATGTCAAGGCTATCAATCATAGTGAAGTTTGGCTACTAGGATACTTCTTTTTTTTTTTTTTTTTTTTTAATATCACATGACCCCGCTTGTAGCTGTTCGCCATGGCAGGGCACTAGGATACTTCGAATTCACGCAGAATGAAATCATAAAACCGATAGAGCATTTTTACTGTAGTTGCTCGGCAATTTATGAAAGACTAGATGTATGTTATATATATAAGCATCAAATGGGCCTTTCATCCATTCTCAGATTGGTGCCCAGAATACAACTTTGCCCTTGAAGCTTCTTCATTCGACAGAATGATAGTGCATCTTCTGTGAATCGAAGTGGATTGTGGGGGCGAGGCTAAAATTCACATTGGGCAGTTCAACCTTGAATAACAAGCTCAAGTGTCAACCATCGTTCTGAATGAGCTCATGTATGATTCACATAAGTGGTATATGTATTATTTCTGACTTCCCTGGCCAGTAACGTGTATGGCTGATATTAAAAGCTTTTGCTACCATAACAAAACAAACAACTGCAGGAAAAAAAAACACAAAAGCTTCCGAAGTGCGCCAGAGAATATTGTCCTCTCATAACATGGTAACGAAACAAATGTACATCCCATTGCAAGATTTTGTACGCGGATTTCCCTAAAGATGCCAGCCCATCATTAATTCCTCACCTCAAGAGGACGAGGATACTCAACATAACAGCCACTGCTACAGCAGCCTTGCCTCGAATATCCTTGCTGCTGAAAGCATCACCTGCACCCTCATTAACTTCCGATGTTGGGGTTGGACTATGTTCTTCGCTTAGAACCTAGGAAATAAAACACGTTAGCGTTCCTGTACCTAGTCGAGGATGAAGACAGAATCTTAAGGGACCTAGAGCCAAACTCACCCTATCTAGCACATGCGCTACTCCATTGCTCGTAATTATATTTGCTTTGATGACTTTCACATTATTGATCCAGATGAACCCATCCTTCTTCCTGACAACAACCGCCCATCCCGCCATGGTCTCCAGCTGCTGGCCATCGTCCCACAAGTCACTGTATCCAATGTGACTGCCTACGAGAGTGTGCAATTTCAGGGCATTCGTCAGGTGAAACGGGTCCAAGGATTCCTCAGGTGAACCAGCCTCTTCGAAGGCCTCGTCTGATGGAGCAAAACAAGTGATCCTGGGGGTAGTGTCGACGAATTGGGTGAGGTTTGTGCGTTGTAAAGCAGTGAGGAGTGAGGTGAGTTTCGCTTTTGTGGCCGTTTTAGAGCACGTTTCTGGAAGGGCGAAGACGCTGGGTGTGGTAGAGTTAGAACTTGACAAACTCCCATAATTTGTATCTGCCTGCTTGGTTTGACGTACTCATCCACAACATGTATCAGCCCTCCATCAAACTCGACATCCTGCTCCTTGACAGTGGCACTATTCCCCAACCCAGTGTAGATCCTAACCTCCTGCGATGCTACTCCAACACCACTATCCCCAAATTTACTCGCAAACACCACATTCGCCCCACCACCCAACATCGCATACTGATTGCTCTCCAACAATGTATGTGCTGTTAATCCACCTTCTTGCGAGAGCTTGGAAGCGGGATATGATCCATTCAGAATATGGTATCGTAGATGTGCTTGCTGGGTTGCTCCATCGAGTTGGAAAAATTTTGCGCGCGTGAGGGCATCGTCAGAGGGGACGAGAACGGTCTTGCTGCCCGCGCCTGAGGCAGCGGCATCGGCAATGGCTTGATTGGTCTTGATGATTTCCTGGTAAAGCTTGAGGTTGGGGGTATTTTGGATGGCCTCTGTGAAGCTGATAGCATTGGCGAGGCTGAAGATGGTGGAAAGGGCGAGTGGAAGAAACATCGTGTGAAAGGGAACCATGATAATTTTGAAACCAGAGGCAAATCTATTTGATGCGCTTTGTATTCGTATGCAATCCTGATGTAGAAGGTTGACTCAATGCAAGCGGCACCAAATTGTAGAATTTCGCCCTGTGAGCAATTATAAACGAGTCAGTGTTCCTAAATCCCTCGATCAGGTCCATCGAGATATGCTCACGGTTTTAACTCAAGCTGAATGGCGGCAAAAATGCACTCCATGTTCTCTACGCCTCAATTGAAGCTGCTCGTGGACCATTCGCTGCATGCGCTAATAGTCATTGACACTTTGAATTGGTTGCTTAAGTTCAGCCCAAGGCCAAGCTTTCAAATTGTAGCCATGGCTGGTCTAGCATCTCAATCATGCAGCGAGCCTTCCACAGAAGAGTTGGTACTACCACTCTGAAACATGGCAAGTCGGCGTATCCAAATATCTAAACCTCAAAGCATGTTTGTGACCAAGTTTACTCGTTACTAGCATTTAGTGGGCTGTTATGGCTGTGCGAGAAAAGTCTACCGGATCGGGGATGGATTTACTGATGGGTATTTTACTCCCAAAGTCAAGCACAGACCTCAGCCTCACCTGCTCACAGACCGCTTGCACGGCCTATAACCTTGCCCCAGCCTGCATCACTAATTGCTGGTAACGAGTACAATTGCGGTCTGCTAGCGTCCACAGGGCTAAATATACCTCAATAGCATTTGCAAGTTCGCTTCAATGGTTGTACTACTGGCTGCGGCTTTGGGTTGATGTGACACAGAGGCGCGATTCCACAGCGGAATATTGGCGCGGGGAAAGGTTACACAAGTTGACTGTTAGATATTGGTGCATGGAGGAACAGGTTGTCAGACGTACAATAGTTCAGAACCTTACGCTGAGAGCGGTCCTCCTGATGAAAGAAGTGCTTTTTCAACAGATGCGACCTTGTGAGGTGACGGATACGTATAAATAAACAGTGGTGGTGATCTCATATCTATGTAGCCCAGTAGTGAAGCAGCATTGCAATTGCAATGCCTTGATCTGCTGGACATTCGTATTGCAGTGAGCGGTTTGATTTGCTTTTTCCTGTGGGGCTTTGAAATACTAGTAGCCTCCCCAACATTCGTGCCAGAGCACATCTAACTGTCGCCCATATGCACTCTCATCCTTGATGTTTATTCATTACGCAGCTTTCAGCTAGAAAAATCACGAGCTGAAGGTAACGTAAAGCAGAACCAGCAATAAAATACCATATGATGGCAGTGAACGCGCATGCAGCTGTAGGACATTACATGGTTGGACATCAATACTCGGCAAGCTGTTCTTGTACGCAGCCGGCAAGTATATCTCCAAGCCGACCATCTTTAGTTAGCACAGTTACTTGCAATTGTGATGGCGAACTTGCAAGAATACTGGAGTCTCGACGCATCTGACGCGGCACGAAAGTCACATTGCAGGGCGACGGTATCCGGTGTAGTGGCCTTCACTACGTGGGTAATGGAGTGGATAAGCGGGATCTCTGCACTGGCAGATAGAAAAAAAGCAAACATAAGGAAGTTGCCACAAGATACATCTAGTGTATCAAATCAAAATACACTCCGTTAGCAATTGAAACTGGCAATGAAGTGTTCTTGCGCCCACACTCTACAATGAAGCTGCCAATGAATAGTCTGGTTGTGCCACTGGGCACCACAACAGTTGTGCTCGAAGGCATATTAACCACCCAACTAGGAACAGGTGGTAAAACATTGGCCAAAAGTACCCGTCTGGAGGCCACACTACTCCAGGTCTGCCGGCCAAAGACTCGGTGGAGGCAATTTGATTGTTATGGTTGAGGCAGTAGGAGATGTCTTAAAACACACGTTCACGGATGTATAGAGGACCAAACGACGAGACCAAACTTCGAACCAACAGACAGGTTCCTGGACCAAGTGCAACGCACACATTTGCGTATCGCCAAGTTCGCACTCGTAGTGGAGACTCGCCCGTGCATAGATATCCAACAGAGAGTACAGGCTTGAGGTCTCCAAGGAACCGAACCAGAGACACCACCGCGGCGGTCATACGTAGCAATTGTCTCTCAACACACTCCACCTACACCACCTGCCCCTCAGGGGCGGGGACATGATGTAGATTATCATTTTCTTTGACTCTTTTCCGTTAACTATCTCCTATGTACTTAACCTCGCCATAGCCCACAGGGGCGGCAAGCGAGTAATGATTTTTTTTTTAAAAAAAAAAAAAAAAAAAAACCACCTGCCCCTCCTCCCCCTCAGTGCAACAATCACGGAAGGACAAGAAGATACCCATGACCCCCAATCCAACAAAAGGGCAGCCCTCAAAGCCCTCAAAAGCTTAGGAGAAGGCTACAAAAAGACAACACCCCCCATCTCCACTCAAAACCATAAAATATCCCCCAAGCAAGAAGTCGGCAGGGAACAGACTGGGAAGCGACAGTTAAACCTGCCTCAGTCTGGTCATGCAATTGTGGTACATGAAATTGCAACAATGAAAAAGCTGGAAGAGGTTGGGGACTGGATGGAGAAGACAAACCCATGGATGGGGAGCATAGTTGCAGCTTGATGGTTGTTGAAGAAGGAGAGGAGGGAAGGGAAGAAGACCAGCTCAGTAGTAATCTACCTAAAAGGGGAGTGTAGAATTGGATGGTCAAAAACCAGCGAAGGTAAGGTTGTCGGGGAGATGGCTGCACGCGGAATTATACGAGTGGAATAGACTGGGTACAAAGGAAATAGTGAAGGGATGACAGGATGGATGTGGGTGAAGCAGCGGTAGAGGAGGAAGAGTGCTCCGAGAAGTGTGAGGGGTGAACCACCACCTCCTCAGGGCTCTCGGCTCCCCTTATTGAGTGCCCAAGGCACTTCGCGTTCCTGAAGAGGTAGTTTCTTTTTGATGATGTCATATAAGGGGATGTTTTTGTATGCAGTTGCACATGTGCCTGTCTCTGGGCCATAAGGACTTCGGTCCGGGGACCCTGCCATGGCGAACAGCTGTATGCGGGGTTACGTGATAGTATTAAAAAAAAAAAAAAAAAGCACCCAGCTAGGAAAGCCGATATAGTTTGTCAACAACTAGTTGCGAGCTTACTAGCCAGTTTCAAAAGTATTCGGACGCCTGACTAATCCATATTATTGTCAGGCGTCCGAATACTTTTGAAACTAGCTAGTATTGCGAGCTTAGTGCGATCATATATACATTCTATGACACTGCTGGCTCAATAGACTAGTCTGACTTGGTTACCGATATTATAGAGAACGTACATGCTTCAACTTGCAAAGATTGAATACTAATTGTGCAATTGCTCGTACGAGGGGCCATGACCTGCAGCTCTCGGGAACTGAATAGCTGGCTGGTGAGTTTCTATCATATAGCTTGGGCAATCACACTATCGCTATATATGCATATACGTTATGTATCTACGAATTCCTTCAAGCTGTGTTTTTATTCGTTGTGCTATCTAAGTCACTTGTATACATAATCTCATCTTATTTATCAAGGCAACTTGCATTACACAAGTACGTACAGTGGAATCTGTTTTACTTTATTATATCACGATAACTGGATTTACCGTCAGCCCTGCGACCCCGATTGACTCTTTCCTCCCACGGTTGTATCAATCTATCTATGGCTTATTCACTGATACTAGACAGTCTTTACAGTCCAGACCTGGTTCAATGTGGCATATCAAGCTCGGTTGTATAAATGTCTCTCGTCAACGGCCTGACGTCAACTCATATATTTATCGCTAGTCTGTGGTCTCAGTGACATAAAACAATTAAACCCACTTGTCTATCCGCTGCTCGCACCCCAGTTCTAGGGTAAAGCCCCCCATGAATTGGTACCAACCATTCTCATGGATTATGATTGGAAGTCTATTTAACTTTGCCGCGTGAGAACGCTACCCTTGAGGTCCTATAGTGTCAGATCGATTGATTAAGCTTATAGAAACGCTCACCTTCGAATACGGCGCATGGCCGACGGCCGGTCCGGGATAGATATATGAAGTAAGACATGTAATTAGAAACACGCATCAGCACATCTCTTGCCTTAGTCCTTCACTTTGGAAACATACCTGTTGAGCGGCATGCGAGTAAGGAAATTAAAAAGGCCCATATATAAGCGAGATTTAGAAGTACTTCAACCAAAAGCAAACCACCCGTAGTCGTAGTAATTCGCAGACTATTTAATTTATTATTTGATCCAATTAGAACTGAAAGCTATGCTCAAAGAAACCTGATCTTCATATGCCTGCTCAGATCATGATCCAAACGGTTACCCTCATTTCCCAACAGCTGCGAGGTGCCTGTAGTATTAATCTAAATTCCGCTCAACCAGACTAAATTCCCTTTGTAGCCGTGTTTGCGCTAAATTCAGCTAGATATAGATATCATGGCAAGTATGCATCCCTTCGCTTGCCCGTTCCTGCGCCGGCGTCAAATATGGAGTGTATGAGCAATCTGTTTCGATTTCTAGCTAATTGATAATTACATCGTGTACCGTCTATGCAGATTCCATATCACTTCCCTCTCCAAAAATCCACGATCATGGACTAGCAAGGGGAAATAACTAATAACCTCTACCTCTTTTGGATGTCATGTGCACCATTGTTCCGTGTCTCAGGTTCAAGCAAGACCAGATGATCCCAGGTAACTGGGCCGGCATGATCGGCCTGGATGCATGCAAGTGTTTGCCGCACTACATATCCAAGTCATCAAGAAAAGCCACCTGCAATTACAGCACCCAAATGAGCGTGCTACTGAACATGTGGCTTGTCCAATTCACAATCTTTACAGCTCATTACGCGGTTCCCCATACTTCGTCGCAGCGACGCGTAACGCGACTGAATGTAGAAATCTTTGAAATTCGAGTTATCCCACGGTTCGCATACGTATTCGCTGAGGAAATTTTTCTGTTCAATATACCTGTATGTTCCTTACATTTTCTCGCATCCGCTTAAAGTTATGATGTTCTGTGCTCCTCATGTGAGAACTGAACATCGTTGTTTCAAGCGTCGCTTCCAACATTAATTGCGCCACTGGCCGTGCACCTTAGCACAAACCACTGGGTAAGCCACCAACCCAACATCATATCTAAGTCACAATTGCCAACATCAATGTCGCGCGCGCACTCATTTTCCTGTACCAAAGTATCGTAGATTTTGACTGACATACATTGCGGGCGTTTATTTACCTTATTTGATTACAGTCATTGTAAACAGGCCATCATCACTGATAATCAGTAGTAGCAAGCACAACTGTACCATAGGAGATCTTATAGATCACCCTGATGACCTCCAGTACTCGGATCCACCTATATGCGCGCATGCCACAATCCTATAAATCCCATCGCAATCACTCCGGCCCGGCTGTGAAGTACCCGCATATCAATTTCTCCTGAAATTGGTAATTCGCTGGGTTGTAGAGACCAGGGAAAGGAAGTAGGCAAGGGGGATGCCCTGTAAGTATCTGACTGTATTGTGCTTCCAGAATACTGTAATCTGCTTCATTGATGTAGATGGAATAAGAAGTAATTCATCAATTGATGAAGACAAAGGACATGACCTCCAACGGTTGACGCGGTTCCTCTGTGGTCTATTGTACACATGTATCGACATATCCTTCCCAATCAGCAGGAATACCCCACGCCAAGAATTGGGGCAGAGAATTAAAGGAAAGACTTCCGCACACAGCCCCTGACCCAGGATTCAAATAGGGGAAAAGGTATGAGAAAGTCCCAATGAGAAAGTTTGCTTTTTTTTCTTAGAGAAGTTATTTCTTTAAATCTGATGAGATACTGGGGTACAAATTTAGGCTTACTCAAATTGGGCGTATGAAATTCCTAATCTGAGTCGACGTGAAGGTGACACCGGATTATCATTTGTTTTCGGAGCAATCAAAAGGATACTGTATGCCCTGGATCTATGAATTGTAGAGTGCAAAATGTAAGCCGTAGGACTTTGGAAAACAATCCAACCGTTCCCGCCCTCCAGAAAATTAAGCGCTATCAAGAACACCAGCTCCTGTAAAGTGGCAGGGGCAGACATACCTGCATCTTTGTGCTTGTCAAAATCGGTAAGTGCGCCGGCCCTAAGTCACACAACTTGCGATGTGAGCATCCATCTCACGATATTTCTTTTTCTCTGCTCTTTTGGAAATGTCTTGCGTCACGGAGCATGCAAGGTGTGGCCGCCCTGCCCCCCGATTAGTCCAACGTGCTCTACACCACCGCCCAGCCAGCCGCACCTCCTCACACTGGCAGTGCTCAACACACCCTCTGATTTACCCGCGCGAAGCCTCCCGGCTAATGTCTGTAAGCCCCTCTCCAGTTTCAATCAACGTGTGCCAGTTGCGATATTCCTTCATCCATAACAATTAACTTCACAGTCTTCATTCGCTCGTCCCGGTGTTTGAGTTTGTAGAAGATTATCGATCTTCCCGAGGTTCAACGGGTGTGGATTATCAGCGGAGACGTTGGTTTATCCCGACCGTGTGTAACGTAAGATATATTCGCAAAAGCTACTTTGGTAGGGCGAGGGGAAAAAAAATTTATTGTCAATTCATCCAGTCACTCTCAACTTTTCAACCTCTTCCGCTTCATTCAGCCGTCATCGGCAGACTGCCTATTTGCTTTCACGTTACAAAATCGTCTCATACTCGCAGTGACAAGATCCGGCTCGATTGGCTATTGACGCTAGCATCCGAATGTTGAGGATATAGTCACACGCTGATGCATATATCATTGGAGATATATGGGTATCTATGCGTATGTTGATGGAAAGGAAGCTTCATTTTTAGCATGAGGTGTTTTCGGTCAGATCCAGGGCCGGCGGGAATCTCGGCAGCGGACCTAGGCATTGGAGAAGGGATAAGGAAAAGTCGACGGCGGAGGAAGCGATCTGTGGATACCAATCGAGGGAAAAGGGCACTAAAAGACTTTGAGGCAGAGAGCCATGGCCTTCTGTCTAAACTTATCGTGGACATTGCTTTTGCGCACGACGATGAAGGTCCATCGCTGAAGTCCTCTGATAGAAGTCGTGATGATATCACGTCAAGTAAGGCGGGAACTCTGGAATCGACATCCACCGAAAATTCAGTAAGGTATATGGTTTTTGACGAGCCCCACTCCAGCTTCTCTCAGCACCGACTTGTGCCACGTGCGCCAGTCTCCGGAAATGGACCACTTATTATCGGGGCAACTGTTGGAGGTCTGTCGTTTGTTAGCATTCTGATTGTCGCGATCGTGATATGGCGGCGCCGCTTGCAGGCTAAAATGCAACATCAGCCTGACGCGGGAGTACATGATGGGCCTGGTCCAGTAATATCTAGTCCGGTGATATTGGAAGAAGATAAATTAACAGACATTGGTGGTAGCTATAACAGAGAGCCAGGCTCAATACATGGAACTGCGACCTCACGATCCTCCTCCGTCAATAACCGGGCAAGGTCACCAATAAACAAGAGCCAGATTCGTCATGAGTCCTGGATTCAGGGTGAAAACCCTCTCGGAAATCCGATGCCTCCTCCGCTAGCTCAGGTGGGAAGTAGTAGGATACCATCGCGTGCTACAACACCTCTAAGTACGATGTCCTCTCCTACAAGTGTGAGTAAAAAAACAAAACGCTCATCATCGATACTGCAACGCTTTGGCTCCCGAGATCTCACCTCACCAGTCTCAATTCAGTCTTTGTCATCTAACCGCGGACCACCGCCTCCGAGACCCCCGAGGCCGGAAGAAACTGAGGAGGGCGATGGGCTACACACTCAAATTTTTGAGCTTAGTGCCAGCCCAAGTGTCAGGAAAAAGAGATCAAGCAAGCCGTTACCTATGCTGCCGACATTTTTAGTCAGGGAGCATGAAGAGGAGATGAAACGAAGGAGGGAAGAGTTGGAAAGGGAGAAGAGGGAACAATATGAGAAGCTCAGGAGGCCACAGTCACCAGTGGAGGAATCCTCAAAATTAACACGCTCGCCTGCTCCACAGTCTTCGGGCTCTAAGGATACAATTGGGAAGAACGGTGCTAGTAGTCAATTGGGTGTGCCCGAAGAGCCTGCCTTGAAAAAGGTTTTATCTCTGGACTCCCTTGCGAGTACTACAACAACCTCTTCAAGTAGCTCCTCAGATGGTGAGCCCTCCGGTGATCTAAGAAGGCCTTCGCCAGAAGTCAATCCTCTTTCGCCCAGAAGTTCGCAGCGGAAACCAGCTCGCCGGGATAGTCAGCTTCGGGCTCCAATCCCAAGCTTTCCCAGCACTGGCAACGAGAGTGATGCCACGGTAGGAGATAGCCTCATAAAGCGGACAAGCTACCTTGTAGCAGATGGGTCTAGTGGAGTCGAAGCTACTGCTGTTGCACCGGGCTTCCCCAGCCCAAAGTTTGGGGGTCCTTTACGGCTGACACCCCCACCTCCCTCCAGAACCTCCACCCCAGGCAGCAATGGAAGTGGCCTTGTTTCAATAACTGCCCCAGTGTCAGCTACCGTACCAACTCCCCCAGCACTACCCCCACCTGGGTTACAGATGCGAGACGAGTCACCAGGGCACACAAGTCTCCACAGAACCGAAAGCACCAATTCAGGGGGTGTGGCAGCATCAGGAGATCATCGTAGTGACCAGGAGACCTTCTTGGTGCCCTCAGAGAGTCAGAGCGAACGAGGATTGACATTCAGTGCTATTGAGGATTGGCGTGAAAGTGTGGGGGAGTCGTATGCAGCAACGAGGCCTACGACCGCAGGAGCAGCCTCCATGGGGATGGAAAGCATGGAGGATGTAAATGCTACACCATCTGCTGCACCATCAATCCCCGTTGTCGTGGAACCTGCGCGGCCTACTGTACATTTGCAGCGAAGAATTTCCGTCGATACTGGGGTGGGAGCACTTTTCTCCCCTCTCCCCCCTCCACGTGCGAGCTGGGCGCTGCTGACACCAAGCACGGCAACCACCCCCAATACACTAAGCCCATGTACCCCAGTCGAGAAGCTGCCCATTTCAGCAATCTCACCGCCGTCCCAGGGTCGTGAACGGGAACTCCTACGGCCATCCACGATGGAAAGAGAGAGAGAACTGAGGAAGGAGGCCGAGAGAACGGAGAACGCAGAAAAAATAACCAAGAGGAAGTCTGTCGCTGGAACCAGCACCAATGACGGAGTCAAGAGCTGGCTTAATATGGGTGATGATAGCGACTCTGACGAGCACATACCGCCTTTCGATGGGCCCACTATAAAGCAGCCATCGGGGTGAACCATTCATGAAGTGGAGTTCAATTTATGGCGGCTTGACACCAGTGCATTGCCATTAGCACATGTGGCGGTAGGGAAAAGATTATCAATTTGTTACTGCGAATGCGAGATGATTACGTTCTTTAATTCGGTATGAAAGGGGTTTTCGTTTTCGAGTTTAGGTTTTTTTTTTTGGAGTTTCTTCATAAAAAAGTCGTTATCTTTATTTATTTATTTTCTTTTCTTTATTTCTTTTTTTTTTTTTTTTTTTTTTTTTTTTTTTTTTTTTTTTTTTTACTGTTTAGCTTTTCTTTTGTTGTTCACTTCTTTTTCGCGCGGTCTTTGGTTTTGCCCTTAGACATACGACCAATTTTTGACATTGGATTTCCTTGAACTGCACCTCTCGGAATCACAGACCTTTTACGGCCACAGGTTAGGCTATCCATTCTGGTTATTACATGGACGGAGACATTAGTGGGGAACAGTAAAGGAGGACTGATTTCTGGGGAATAGAGGACATCATCAATTTCAATTTTGCCGTGGTATATAGACTTACTCGTTACATAGGTTCATGTAATGCCGTCTGTCTCCTAGTTTATTTTTCTGGTTCAACTTATATACCCCTGTCTACATTTCTTCAATGTTTTTGTTCTCGTTTCCTAATTTCCGTCATCTAGCATTCAAACTCTCTGGTTTACTGAATGTATTTTGCTGCGATACCTGCGTGAAGCGTTTTGGCGTTAGATCATCCAAGTGTCCACCCGGTTGCCTAGGAGTCTGGCGAAGTAAAAATATTTTCAGTGCACCTTGATGAGTGGTCAATCAATATACATTTGTTTCTGATACGGGGAACGCTGGCCTCTGAGATTGAGCTTGTCGCCCTTGCAGTCATTCTGTGCGACGGCTTGGCATGAGACTAATGCTGTGTTTGTGCATGAAGCAACATAGCGTGCGTGCGCAGGGATACGAACATATTGTATTGTTCTCCCTCACTCTCTCTCGACTTCTACATGAACAAACGTACAAATGCACTCTTAACACCTCTACTATATAGACATGAGCTGTCAGCAGATTGGTGCGTTGCTAATTCCTACAACGAAGTGTATCCAGAACCTAGACATTTGATCACGTGGAAACTCGCATACCACGAGCTCGGCTCACGTGCTATCCAAATTCACGTGGCTCGTTCCACATGACAGCTTCACGTGATATGTCCCGTGATCCTCGTTGCATATCTTTCAACAGTGCAACAGCGAGAGATTAACAAACAGCCGTCTGGTCTCAAACCACTCTCATTGCTAGTCTCGTATCTCATTGCAGTACCGTAGTGACCTAAGCTCAGGTTCGAATGTGTAAGGACTAAGCTAATACAATCGAATTTGCTCGGAGCCTTGGCACCATTTACTGATCGGACGCTTACTTATGCTACTTAACTTATAGGATGCATGTACAGTTTTACCAGACCTCGTTAAACCGGAAACCTTGCTATACCAGACGACCCTTGACGGTTTTTGCAATTTACATACAAAAAAATTAGCTATACCGGACACCCAGTTAAACCGGACCGGACAACAAAACTATAGACTTTTAAATTCAAATTACATACAAACTAACTAGCTGAACTGGACGAAGGTCTCAACCATGAAACTTCTTTTGTTCCTTCTGTGTATTATAGTGGTATTATTGAAGTATTCTCAATATCTTGAATTTAATGTTCAAAGTTCTGTAAGATTTTGGGAGATTGAGAAGAGAATACCCCGCTGGAATACCAGTCTCCAGGCATATGGTATTTCTCAATTGGCTTACTAAGTTCTTTATCCCCCTGGCAGGCACCCCTGCAAAATTTGTTGTACCGGACGCTAGGTTATACCGGACAGAAAGTGTTGGACTTCGGTCGTCCGGTATAGCAAGGTGTAACTGTACTTCTTTTGCCTATCGAGCTGGTTCAATTACGCTTGGCAGAAAGGCAAACCCCGCCTGTCAAATTTCGATATTCATTCGACAGCAGGATACGAATTGATGGCCTCTAAGACCCTACAAGATCGTCATAGCCCATGTGGCGGCGTACGAGTGATGATATTTAAGAAAAAAAGAAAAAAAAAAGACCCTGCAAGAGATCTACAAAGTGTGCCGGAGGGAAAGCCTCTAACCGCATTGTTCACAACCGCAGCAAGATCTTTATCTTCTCCTAAACCTAAAGAGGTAACCCACCATCCTACTTCCCATTAAGGGAAACTCCCCAAGCAACCCAATCCAACAAAGGGCAGGTGATCACCATCTCTGACCAACAAATGTATTGATACTTGTATCGCCTTCTACTTTATCTATAGTATGCAGTTAGCCTCGGCAATCCACCATTGAGTTCGAAACCAATTCACTAAAGGCATACCGTAGAAATTGGGCCATAAGGGAGGTCCCTTATGAAAAATCGGGCAGCGGCCCTCTTCCGCTCGGCCATTTGATCGCTTGGATGACACTCTTTCTCACGCAGTTAGTAGTCCCTGATGCAGTACGCTACTGGTGGGTTTAGCCCACCGGCTTTTGCGGTCTCTTACAGACGATGGTGTTTTTAAAGGAAAAAAATGAAAAAATAATTAAAAAAAAGACGGATGTCTCATACAACTTCGTAGTTTGTTATGACCTAAATTTTACGGTATACATGTCGTCCTGTAAAACAGTATATAATTCATTCTAGCTTGGCATAAACATCACTTTGGTAGTACATCCATTGGTCTGACCAGATTCTAGGATAGATCGATACAGCTCGTAGTACTGAACCTTTCAGCAACATGATCATCAATCCTGAGACATCGAGATCTCGTATGACTAGAGTTGTTAATACAGCCCAAAAAGTTGCGGGTCCTTAGTGGCGGACATTATTGTGCTGTAATGTTTATGAATTCGTTGTTTGCAATTGATCTAATGTGAATGAGGCTAATCTAATGCTTCGTGCCAGAATAAGTTGATGCATACTCGGTCAGGGCTAAGCTACTTTGGACTATTTCTATTAATATTCTCACTATAGTCTGGTTGTTCTCATACAGTAGTCTGCCCTGGAAACATTGGCAACTTGAATTAAGTTTCTTAAGCCTTAGCAATAACAAAACTTGAAAACTTTTGAGGCCGAAAATGATTTCAGAAATCCTCACGGCTGCCGTCAGGAGTGCTCACGCGGAAAACGAGGTCGATGTGAATAGTCATGTTTGTTGGGATATCGGCTCAAAGCTCAGCATGAATACAGTAAGGGGAGCTTGAACAGCATCCTTCAGGCACCGACATCCTGTAAATGTTTTAGAGTCTAATTTCTTCCAACCTAAAATTGAGAGGTATCTGTTGAACAGGCCGCATCAGCTCTTCAGAAATTCAATTAGTGTGTATGAGGGTCTGAGAAACCTGAAGGCTTCTTTGCAGCATTAATACTTAGACGGTAATGCCTACAACAATCGAGAAGCACTCAAGGAGCTGGTATGCACAGATAAGACTAAAGCAATGCACAATGAAACTGTAGCGTCCTAGGATGGAGAGACGCCGAGAGTTGACTTAGGATGTTATACGTGAGTTTAGAAAGGTAACTATGGCTAGCAGTAGTTTAAGACGACAATGAATCCAACAGGCCGTGATCTGCATTGGACTGAAACCGCCTGGACCGGCCTGATCCACATGAATCAGGCCAACCAGGCCAGTCCAGGCCAACCAGGCCGGTCCAGACCATTCAGGCCAGTCCAGACCATTCAGGCCAGTCCAGACCAGTCAGGCCAGTCCAGGCCAGTTAAACGAATCACTCCACAGCTACCCAGGTGAATTGAGGCCAGCATTTACCAGATTGTTTGAGTATTTAAATGAGTAGAATCTCCCGTATATCTAGAATTTTAAACAGCAGCGGTCTACGACTTTTGTCAAGTATGTATCACACTTTGTATTCAAGTATATATGCTAAGAAATATTTTAGAAATGATGGACCTTCCAGATAATACAACAGACGGGACTCAATTCTTCGATGATGATACCTAATGCGCAACTGACAATTACTGATAGCGGAAATATCCAGGACTATTGAAATCTAATCCAACTGGGTTAAATTCTAAAATCGCTTGAATTTACGTAAATGGCCTGATTGTTCAGGCCAGGCCAGGCCCAGAATTTCACGGCCCAGGCCAGTCCTGGCCTGGCCTGTTGGATTCATTGATTTAAGACGATGAAATCCTTGCAGATGCCTACGAATGCGAACTTCAAATGCACGCAACATCGAACTTCCTACGTTTCGTGTTAGCTTGGGTTGGCTTCGCATGGTGAAAGAATCATGGTTTACCCAGTTGCAGCGCTCTTTGTTCTCCTCCAAGTGAATGGATGCTAGGAGCCTCAGAAACCATACTACCGTCTCAGGTACCTTAGTACTCGTTGGCGGAATAACGATCTCGAGCAATGCTTGTCCAGCGAGTTGCCTCGAGCAGCTGCTCTGACACCGGCATCGTGAGGGTTGACAACTACGTTTGGGTAGCGTGGTGCGAAACCTCGTTCGGGCAAGAGTGGCTCTTCTTTATTTCTAGGTACCGGGCCATGTCTATTGTCACAATGACAAAACTCCTCTTATACCACAGCACCGCACGCACCAAACTCACTCATACTCAAAATACTACCCTCTGCCCCTTCATTGAACCTTACCTGCTAACGCATCTGGATGTTTCCCTGACCTAGCCTCAGGTACCACGAACTTAGCTAACAATAAGGAACAAGAACCAAATTTAAAGCAAATCAAAACATCTACGGCACAGAGTGCCACTACAGCTCCTTGCTTCTTCTTCTGCATACCACATAATTCATTACTGACAAATTTTGAGATTCTGGTTATTAACCCAAAGTATTAGACTAGTAAGGGTCAGACCGTTGGCAGAAGGAATCGCACCAGGACCAAGAGAAAGAGATCGAAGTGCTGGAAGCAACTATCTTCAGATTTATCAAACTTGCTAATCTGAGTTGCGCACAAGGCAGAAGCGAAAGGTATTCCCAGTTGATTTCATCCTAACCATAGTCCGTACAGAACCTGTTGAATAGGATATTGAATCAGCGAAGTTTCGGCACCAAGCACATTATATTCAGGGTTCCCAGTGCAGAGAACACGGAATCAAGTCATTTGGAGAGAGCATCGGACGAGATGTGGAATCAAGAGCTTTACAACACTTTTGGACCTCCCACGCGCGGTGGTGGTAGCAGCCGCGGCCGGGGTCGAGGGGGAGGTAGGGGTGGACCGAGCAATACTCATGGCGCCAAGCGTGAGTGGCAGGCACGTAATGGCGAGAATAGGCATTCCCATACCTGGAGTCAAAGTTCTCCGCTTCGTGGAAATCATAGTTTCAATTCACCACGTGGAAATGGCCGTGGAGGCGGAGGCAGAGGAAGGGGCGGCAACTTCAACGGAAGACCATTTCAGAGTCAGCAGAACGCCTCGGTGAACAGCAATCATAACCCTTTTGCTCCGAAGCAGGACAATACACATCTACAGATCCCTTTCAGGAATAAAAGGGCGAGAGGCGGAACCTTCAACAATGGTGCTGCTTATGGAAATCACCTTGGTGACCATTCTGTCCAGGATTCTTTCCAGAATTCACCGCACAGAGGATACAAAACGGGACAATACACGAGCCATGGAGGCGGCGGGCGAGGCAAGAGTCCAGCTCCGTACAACCCTTTCCATCATCCCAGCGCGGCCGCCGTCACCGATTTTGACATCTACGACGCTGACGATTCATCCTCCGAGGACAACAGCAACCCAATTCTTGCAGTTACAACTCAAAAACGAATGCAGTTACCAACTGCAAACCCACTCACACAAGTACGCACTCCGCTCGATAAAATTCTGCTTCATCTCATTAAAAACACCCCACAATACACATCGACAGTACGCAGATTCATGAACGGCTACACGGGGAAAGAGGATCTAGAATTTTGGATGAACACACTGGGTGTCGAATATATGGACTGGAATGTCCTCAGAGAAGCGGATGTAACAAAACTGGTGCTACCGCCCGGATGGGGCTGCGTCCCGCCCGACCGTATAGCCCAAAGTGGTAGCAACTACTCTTTAACTTACGGAAGCAGCGCAAGCGGACAATCGAGCAGCCGCCCAATGGAAGCCTGGCGAATGGAACGTAGTGGTGGTGTGGTGATGCCTACAGCTTCGCTAATACCAGCAGGTTCTGATAGGCCGGCCGCGCGTTCGCTATTTCCATCTCTGGTACCTGGCCAGTATTCGCTCTTGCCAGCGTCCGGTGGCCAGGCACAGGGAATACTACCGAATCAAGATCCGGACCACCCGGGGACACAGAAGGCCTTCAATTGGAGGAATGTCAACCAGATACCTCCTGCAAGTGGGTGGCGTTTTGGAAGCTAGTAAGTGGTTTGCCAAGTCTAGTATGAGCTCTCTTTTGTCAGTTCTTTATTTTTTTGCATTTAGGTTTCCTTGTTCTCTTTTTTTCGGTTTTTGAACACTCTGACGAGTACTGCTTGCCAAGTTGTTATACCCTTGTTCCCTTTGTATGAACATTTCAATCGTAGAGCATATTGTTTCTAATGTGGACGTGTTATCAATTGTATGATGGCGTTTGATCTGAGTAACTGCAAAGTTTTGCATAATTAAAAACTCCAGTTTTGCATTCCTAATGTACTGAGAACCGCCCCACGAGGTCTCTATCTCAACCTCGATCATGACATGTATGAAAGCTAGAAAAGCAGTCTTTTTGTGGTGGGAGAACTTGAACCTTCTCGTCATAGCCCACAGGGCGACATGCGAGTATTGATATAAAAAAAAAAAAAAAAAAAAAAAATTGAACCTTCCCTCGTGCATATTTTTTATGCATATACATTATGCAACTGCAGCGTTTGTAAGGTAGCTTAATGCTAGTCTCGTAACCAGACTTAATGCATTTATTCATTAGTTTTGTAGCTACAGTACTACACAAACTCAATGTCTCCTGCGTACAAATTTCTCTTACCGATAATTCACAGTTAGTCAACCCTTCACCTCAACTCCAACACCACCACACTCCACCCAGGCACGTCCCACTTCACCTTCTTCGTTCCCTTCTTGTACGTCCCAACGTCCCTCTCTTGCAACGAGATCGCCGTCGCGTTATTAATACAATTAAACGCGTACTCGTCCTCGTACATCAGAAATGTCACATTTGCCTTATACACCTCCCTATCCAGGTCAATCACCGGCACCTTCTCCGCCCCGGAATTCACAAGCTTCACAAAAACACGTTCTTTATCCTTCTTCTTGCCTGCCATGGCGAACAGCTACAAGCGGGGTCACGTGAAAAAAAAAAAAAAAAAATCCTTCTTCTTGGCGGTTTCAATGGAGGAGGACCGCCAGAGAGGGTTGGAGTTGCCGGCCGTGTTAATGATGGGCAGGGACTCGGTGCCAGTATAAGTGGAGGACAGCTTGAATTGGTAGTGGGAGGTGGAGAGCACAGTTTCTGCAGGGTCTGCGGTGAAGGTGATCAAGTCAGGCTGTATAAAGGGCAATACATCAGCGTCCGTCTGAATTAAATGCAAGTTGTGCGGGCAACGTACCGTCCACTGATACCTACTGAAGTTCTGAAGCAACGGCACATAACTGCACAACTTGACCACATTCGGGTTCCTCTCCACGGCCAACGCAAATATGGCCTCTCCCACAGCCGCAATCATCGGTGGGTAAGAGAAACGGCCCACGCCATTCTGTCAGTCAACACCACCTGGCCTGTCTCGTGACAAGACAGAGAACTCGCCAACGAAGATGGTGATAACCTTATAACCTGTGGCCTCATTCCAGTTGTCAAAGTAATTGAAGTTGACCTTGAAGAATTGTGGAGTCTAGTAGTGGTCTTTGGAGACGAATTCTTGATTAGCTCTTTTCAAGTACGGTGTGTATACACACGCATATGGAGAGTTCTCAATTGCACGACTGGCAATATAGATAATATCCGGGCACTTCGTTAGCAGGGCTTCCAAGAACATGGGGAATCGCGAGTAGTAGCTGTCAGTAAACCAATCCTCATTTCCGAATTCAACATATTTGATACTGAATGGCTTTGGGTGACCATGTTCGGCACGCTTCTTGCCCCAATAGGTAGTCTCTGGGTCCCCTATGGCGTACTCAAGCTGATAAGTGCCACTTGAATATAAATCCACATGTCCTCCTGTGGCACAGTATTGGCCGGGCTGATGTTAGTAATGTCAAGGGAATAGCCAGCGTAGATTGTAAGGAGAGGTTCGATTAACCAATGGACACACATTTACAGCATAAGAACCAGCCTGAACTCACCCCAAGATACTCAAGAAAACCCAACCCGTCTGTATTAAGTATAATAGCCCCGTTTACCAGGTCTTCCAGGCCTATCCTCCAACGGTCCAATGTTCGTCTTCCAATTCATTATTCCATCGAGCGTCGATTCAGTAACCCTTATAAGCTAGTGGGAACAACGAAATAAGACTGGAGTAGAAAAGATTGGCCAGCAAGCCTCCTTACCATCGAAGGTGATGGCAAATTACGTTTTTTGCTATTTGGAGCAGCTGCTTCTAGCGTCAGAACGGTCTCAAAGTGAGTGTAGTTGTGAGTTGACGGCTCTCTAAATTATACGACCCCGGAAGCGAAAATTTCGCCAGTCGAGTTAGAACGCAGTTTTTTTTTTTTTTTTTTTTTTTTTTAAATATATCATTGATCGCATGCCGCCCTAAGGGCTATGGGGGGATTTAAGGTACATAAGAAATAATAAGCAAAATAAAGTAATCATCGTCGTGCAACTGAAAATTAAAAAAGCATGCATGAGCAATTAATGCTGCCGGTATCCATTTAGCAAAACACCCACAAGAGGCCTCTTCACAATCTCCGAGAAAAACACTTGCTTGTCATTCGGCCAAGACCATCAAATCAATTCATCGCGCCATATATGCTGCCGCTCGGCGTTGGTCCTCTCGCATCGTCAATCATGACCCAATACGGAAGTCGCGGTCAAACTCGACTGCCGTTTCGGGAGCCCACGACCCCCCAGCACCACGTCTTGGCACCGAGCACGTGAGCGCCAAAATTTCTGCATGCGCTTCCCCATCGCCCACCAGATGCGGGGCGTCATATGGGGAAATTTGATGTTACAATTTTTTTATCAACTGGTTTCTGGCGGGCCAAAGGAACTAAAAAGCTCGCTCACCGAGCAATCTATAGGTTCGGTCCTAGAGGGAGAGGGAAATGTATATACAGTCGATGTGCTATATCGTACTCTGCAGCATCGTGATTAGCAACATCTGAAGAGTAAACATTACACACAGAATCGCTTTGGGTGTAACGGAATAGCTGCGGCATGCCGATAATAGCACATGTATGTGCACCGGCCTTCGGTCCAAGAATATGCAACCAAAACGGGCTTTATCACAACGAGGGAGACCAGAATTTTGCTGTTTTGGTCTAGTCCAAGAAGAATGGTATTTAAATGTTTCCAGCAGTCAGTCACTTTGTGGGGCTTGTTTTCGTTGAGATTGTCACACTTATGCAGGTATCCTCGACAAAATTGTATTTTTCCACAACCTTAAGTACGTACTCTACAACGACAAAAAGCTAAAAAAGAGATGGTTCGAGACTGAGGAAGAAACATATTATTTACAGGAATGAAAGATTGCCGTGATTAACCAATTTAAACTAGTCAATAGCATACTGCTGTCAAATAAATAGGTACTTCACATTCCCATTAACCTTGCGCGAAGTACCGATGTGCCCTGTTCAACGAGCTTTTCTTCCTCCGACAAGTCCTGCGTGCGACTATCTCCACCACCGGGTCTTCCCCTTCCTTCGCCACCAAACTCATAATACCAACTGGGTATGTCGACCCCTCTCCCGCTTTCACGCATTTTCTTCATAAGCTCGACCTCATTTCCCATGCCGTCAATAACACTAAAGACCTGGCTGCGTGTCATCTCACGGGCAGGAGAGCCTGCAATGGAGATTTTGCGTGTCTCAGAGAGGTCTCTTTCCCAGAAATCCCTCGCGGGAATTTCTCTGCCACGGGGCTGCGTGCTGGGGGTCTCGGTGGTGTTTTGTCGAACAAACCAATGCGATGGGATGGTAGGATCGGCAAGCCAGGAGAAGTATGCGGCGACAAAGGCTTCCGGGTCCTCGCTACTGCGAGATGCATCCATGTCATCGCTAATATCAGTGCGCTTGCTCAGCTCACGCTCATCGGAGATGCCTGATCGCATACTTCTTGCGACGTTGGGAGGGGCAAGCGGTAAACGACCGTGGCTCTTAATGAAAATATTTCGCCATTTGAGGAAGGCCTGATCGAACATCTTGGTTGTGCTCTCTCCGCCATTACGGTCAGGGCGGGTGCGACTCCCCAGGCGGAGCAGCTGAAGGTAGCTTCGCCATGCACGGTCGGTGTCTACGAGGCGGCAATCTCGCCAATTCTGCGAGATGTGATAACTATCGTGGAAACGACGAACTTGCGAAAGGTCGGAGAGAACAAAAAAGTGGCGGGGCCCCCGAGGGGTTGGCTTGCTCTTCTTGACTTCTGTCTTCATTTGCTGAAGGTAAGATTCCGGCTTCATGAAAGCATGTGAAGAAGGATTCGGTCCGGCACCTGCAGACGTAGTGGGCTCCTCTCCAGCAAGCTTGCGGATGAAAATGTTGTCCAACTTGACATCACCATGGCAGTATCCCTCGTCATTGGCAGCAATACGCTTTGGACGTCGAGCTCCCGGGATTCCCTGTGTCCCGATGTGTTCGACGGAATCCGGGTCCTCAAACTCAGAGGTCCCGAATTCAGTGTACCAATTCCCGTTCATGAATTCCCAGTGGAACTGCTCTCGATCCCCCATGTCTTCTTTAGTATGATGAATTCGAGCGAGAGATTTTATGACACCATTGGCAAAAAGAGGCCGGTAGAGCCAGTCAAGGTCCGCTGGGGTCAGTCCGACAAGGGGTAGCAATCCGAGAAGGTGGTCCGCCTAAGAAGGCGGGTGTAAGCATTGCGCCCAGGCCATTCGGCGTTCCATGATACAGATTTGACTTACATCACCGCCGTTTATGAAAGGAAGCACAATCCCCCATGTCTCAATGTCTGTAAGGGCGTTCCTCAGGATGCGCTTCTTCTTCTTCTGCTGCTGCTGCTGGGAATTGGATGCCTCTTCAGCCGCCTCTTGCCATTCTGTCCCCTCGGCCTCCAGTCCCGAATCCTCAGCCTCTTCCTCGTCAGCCTCTGCCTCCCCCTTCATCTCCCCTACCAGTGCACTTGCCCCCCGCTCTGCTTCTTTCATCAACTGCTCTTGCTTTACTATTTCCTCTTCCGTTAACTGCTCTTCTGGCTTCCGCTTTCCGATTTTCGGCTGCGGCTTGTTCTGCATTGGAGTATCTTCAACCTCAACCTCCATTATTTCGAAGTCCGGTAAATAGAAGACATCCAATAGCTTAATCAGTTCACCTTCCTCTTGTTCCTCCGCGACAGATCCGCTCTTGGGTGTATATTCCTTGCTAGTCTGTAAACCATACATCTTGATTTCTTCCTGTGTAACCACCTCCCTGAAAGGCATCCACGCTCTCACACTTGCGGAAATTTCTACAGGCCACTCTAATCGACGGTCCCTCCACGTTTTGTCATAATTTGAGATTTTAGCATCCCCCAGGGGTGACCAACCCCACAAATTTCCTTCTTCCGAGAGGATGCTCATCCCACTTGTCCAATGGCTTTCTCCTGTAATAGCCCTGTTTAATGCTCTAGCCTCGCTGAGCAGCTTCGATCGGACACTTTTCGGGACTGGTTGAGACCTTGTCATGGCAAAGAAGTGTTTGAGTACTACCTTGGCCCCATTAAGGGGTACCGATTCATAAAGATAAGCTCGACCCTCGTATCCTGACTTTAAAGTAGCCTTATAGAAATAAACAGGGGCTGGCGGTTCACGAGGATGAGTAAAGTCAATACGAAAAATATCTCTTTGATCCTGTCTATACGACGTGAGGCCCAGGTCGGAATTCTGGCTCTCAATGTGGTATATTATGATGTGATTTGGATCTGAAGTGTTCATAGGAAAAGTAAGCCCTTGAATATATTGTGGAGCCGAATGAATGGCAAAAATCCTTCCCCACAGAGGAAATGTGAGGATTATTAAAAGCAAGCCCAGTAACCCCACAGCTCTTGGACGGCAGAGAAGGCCTCTGCGTACTTTCCCATTCCTGTCCAATGGGCTAGGAGGCACTAACTCATAGTTGCCTATGGTAGGATCAAGGGACCGCCGCACTCGTCTTGCGGCTAACGAAACGACTCTGAAGCCGAAGCGGTATACATTTCGCAAGTAATGAAACGGAGGAAGCGCGAAATTCAATGGCGGTAACTGCAATAATGACCCGTTACCAGAAGCTGAAGCCGATGGAGCTCGCGGAGAGCAGCTGGAGGAGCCTCGCGAAAAAGTATCCTGCAGCGGTGTATTGGCTTCATATATTTGTTCTAGTATGAGATCTTCCCCACATCGCGATGTCACGCTGCTGTGGTACAGGACATCGGTTCCGGAGGAGTGCGAGCGAGCATGGCGAGAAACTTGGGAGGCCGATCCAGAAGAAGTTCTATTGTGACGAAAAACCATGGTGCATCGCAGTGGATTGAAAGACTGTCGATAACCCCCTGACACCCAAAGCAAGGGAATTGCAGTAACACCGAAAAGGGGCTTGGGAGGTAGAGGTGGAAGCACCTAGCTATATAATGGAGTGTAAACCAACTTCCAGACAGCAATTGTATAAATCAGACAATCCCTAAACTGTAGACCAAGGATGACTGGTGAGAGCGAACGGAGGAACAGCACATGAACAAAAGTACCGTGAGAGGCAGCACACTCGAAGAAATACGCCAACTGTGTGTCTCTTTATGAATGTTAGGAGGTTTACTTGAAGAAAAAAGTCGTAGTGCACGTACTAGATGTATTTGTACCTGGCGCTGTGGAAAGTAGACATGGGTCACCGGAGAGGTGTTCACGGGACGAGATTTGTACAACCATTGGCATGCGACCCGCCGTGTATGGAGCCCCTATTTTTCGCTATACAAGCACTCTGTAGTGAGTGTATAGACAGCCAAGGCAGGCGCGCGTGGAGGATGCAAGAATATATCTCACGATGTACTGCCTAGTAGATGATCATCGAAGCCCTCTGAAACGCATTGCTCAGGGCCCCCAATCACCACAACACTTTCCGAGACACTGGCAGAGAGCCCCTTTATGCACTTGACAACTACATACCGATCATTCGTTCCCCCTGTGCCGCCCAGTGCATCCCGATCAACATCGAATGTCCACAGCCTGGGACCCTATCGCGTGCCTGCTTGCCAGGAAGAGCACGCTGGCCTCATTATCCTCATCCGATGTCTGTGATTCACAAGCGGACGGAGTAAAACAATCATGAGTGAGCCGCCCCCCGTGTTCGGCCCCTTCCCCGCGGGGCGTGCAGCTTGGGCGCTCGAGAAAGGTTGGCCCGTGCCCGTCTGCCCTTTCAGGTTAGCGCAATCCCCCTCATCCCCTGCCGAATCCGTCGAGGCTGCTCCTGTCGGACTACCTAGTCTGGTTGCACTATGATATACCCCCCGCGAACATACCCTGGGGGTAATCTCGGCACCCCCTGGCCCCTCGCCTACATAGCACGAGGGGCCGCTGAAGGCACTGCATTTGCCTACTGCGCAGTTCTCAGCCAAACTAGTCTGGTTGCAGCCAAACAATAATCCTGACAACCAGCAACGGGTAGAAATAGAAGCGCCAGTACTAGGTTGCTGCTACCGTAGGGCTTCGGCAGTCTGGGGAGTCCGGGCAGCTAACCATTGAAGCATACCCAACACGCAAGCCTGACCTGTCAATGGTCTTAGTTTAGTTCCGCTGAGACTGCAGCGGCATCCAGCCGTCCCAGGGGACGCAGTGCACAAAAAAAAACCAGCAGACGCTCCGGAGCGTAACTCAGCCCAAATCGATTCCGCCAGTGTCGGAAAATTCATTAATTATCCGGCTACTGTAACCCAGTATTTCGGGTTCTGGGGTGCATGCTTTACGCGGGCGCGCGGCCGGGCCGACCGGGGGAAGATCGCACGTGGAGAAACAAGGTCACGTCATCTCGCTACTGGGAATCGATAAATAAACGACATAAGGCGGGGACAGATGCGAGCAATTGGCGATCCGGGGGAGGGGCGCCAGAAACAGAAAGTGCGCGTATGTAACTTATTAGGCAGGTAGTACAGTTTTTTTTTTTTGCCTAACGCAAGGCGCCGAATGGGGCCTTAAACTCGAACCATCCCCGACTTGTACTCCATGTACAGTATAGTACTTCCCACCCCCCCGCTCGCCGACGCCCCTAGCCTGACCCGGTCCGAATCCGCAAGTATAGCTACCCTACTTTTATTGGTCATTTTGTTCTACTGTATGAATTCCATGCAAGAATTTATATATTCACTACTACTCGTAATTCTTCACCCTGGCACCTGGGCTATATGTGGGAAACGAACAACAGGAAAATCATATGCAGGAAACCGACAAAGGAAAAGAAAAACAAAAGAAAAACAAAAACATAGATATAGTATAGATGGCTATATAGGAAAACTAGATAAAGATATGATAAAAGTAGGAGAAATTTTTTTTTTTTTTTTTTTTTTTTCTTATTTTATGTGGGTCCATTTATGTGTTGGAGTGAAAGCAATATTATAATCAATCCATAATATATAACTGGTTCATAGACTTTCGTATCAGACGAACACAACACCAAAAAAAAAAAAAAAACAGCAACAAAGCTACAAATAGAAAAGAAAAATATTAAAAATGATATAAAAAGAAACGAGTGTTGCTGGTCTAGCCGTCATAACACCTCGGAAAAACCTATACATGAGTGAACAAAAATACCAAAATACAATAACAAAAATGCTAAAAAAAATCAACATAAAAATAAAAATGAAAATAAACAGATTGCGCCTTCCCATAAGCTTTGTTTGCCAATCTTTGTAGGACTATAAGAAAAAGTCGTTAACCTTCGGCCCTATCATAAAAGAAAAACTCCGTAATATTGACATAACGACAAATTGATGTGACCCCGCCACCATATAAACAAGTAAAGGAAACACTACCTTAGAAGTAGGATTAACAAAAAGAAATCCCCCACAACTAAACTCAACGTGAACAAAAATGGATGTAAGTAGGTATCATATCATCATCTCATAACCGTCATCATGCTAACAGAATCATTCAAATTCAATCCTGAAACGCCACTCGTCGCTCTGAAACATTACACCTCTTGATTTGATTGGTGATAACGGGCCTCGAACTCTGGCTCACATCCAACTTGAATGGCACAGTCATCGAGCTGCTTGTGATCGCTGAATTGGCTGCATCATCTGCCACCTTAGAAACACTCTCTGGGACCATCAACTTCAGCGTCGGTTTTACTCCCGCCTGCGTAATTGGAACGGACGCTTTTCTTGCATAGGCAACCAGCATTCTTATCCCCGTCTTCTTTTTCGCACATTCCCTCAGGAGCCCTTTGTCCATCCACATACTTCTCCCCATCGCTTCTCCTTTCGCCCCAGTGATGACCCGCTCATAGGTACGAGTATACCAATATCGGCCAACCTTGCTGACGACTTCCGTGATGCTCGAATCGTGTGCATCGATAGGTTTGCGTAACATTTCCTGACCATTCGTGGCACCCTCACTGGGCTTGACATTTGGTGGATTCTGAGTGTGATCTATGGATCCATGCACTGAGCCAAAGGACAAGCTACCATCAATATGTCCTACCACAGGCAATCCCACAATACACCTATTGACATCTTCAAAGCCCTTTGCAAGCAATTTCAAAACTCTCTCCGAAGCAGGTCTTGCTGCAATTGTAGCAGGCGATAAGGGACTAACCGTCTCCGGCATAGAATTCAGAGCAGTATCTTCAAACTCCCGCATCATGATACCTCTGTTCAGCTCAACAGCTCGCTTAGTTTTGTTACCCATATTGACCAAGTCAGCATCGAGAATGGAAACTTCAATGTATCCGCCGGGTGCAAGCACACGCTGGCATTGCCGGAGAATGAATGGCAAGGACGGATAGGTGCAAGCTGGGAGAAAGCGAAGAGAGACAACGTTGAAAAACCCAACAGGAAAAGGGAAAACGGCATCGAATGACGAATGGTGAATTTGCTTGTGGTTTGGCGGCTTGGACAAGCCAGTAGGAGAGTCTTGCCCGTTCGCTCCGGTTTCCGAGGAGCCGAGGGAAGGACTTAAGTTGTAAACTTTGCATGAGGGATAAGTTAAAGCACAGTAATAAGACCATTCATCTGTGCCCAACCCATCAACCACTAGAATTCTGCCCTCAAAGTCTTCTCGAGCCTTCTCCTTTCCCTTCGCGCTTGATCCCTTTAGCTCCTCATGAGCGGGGCTAACCAGCACTCTATCGAAGTTAAGCCATGTGCTCGCCATGAGTGCCCATAACCGCAACTTCATTTCATCCTCCAGTCCTAGTTCTGACAATACAGATCCATTCGATCCGCTTGAGCTATTTGAGCCGTTAGATATTCTTGACTTCATTGACCCAGCGCCATGGTGGACAGCGTCAATGGCATTTAGCACGGTATCATCATTCTCCTCATTTCCAGCACCAGAGTAATACTGTAGAAACTTCTCCATTGAGAATGGGGTTGGTGGCGGTATATTCTTGTCCTTCTCCTTATTAAGTGGAACAATCCTGATTGAGGGCAATGCAGTAGAGGATGAAGCTATTTGAGCGGTTTGCAGAGTTGGGGATTCGTCCAATTCGAACACAGTAGAGTTCGTTTTGTCAGAAGCTGCTGAGGATCCAGATGAGGGTTCAATTTCGCCGGGATCCGGTAGGGTGGGTGACTCCCTGGCATGTGTATGGCTTCCATTAACAAGCTCCTCCTTTTCAGGTTCTGTCTGATGCATCCAAGTGAGATTATCAAACTGAAATGGAAATCCGAGAGACGATGTGTTAGACTTGATACCAGAGCTCTTTGTTGCGGCTTCAAGCTCAAGCTCAAGCGAGAAAGGCCTTCCGAAGAAGTCCTTATCCTCGAACAAATCATCATACTCTGACCAGACGTCCTCAATCTCTTCCGCAGGCTCTGTTTTTGCTGCAATGGGTTCAATAGTATCCGCAGAAATCGGGAATACAGGATCAAAAGATGCATAAGGAATTGAGTCTTTTCTGACCGGCCAGTCATTGCGCCTTACTTCCGATCCAGCAGTATCCAAGGGGTCACAGGCCTCATGCCCTGAAGAAGCAACAGCTTTTTTGCTGGAATCGCTCAACTCATAGCTGGACCAATCAACCTGAGGCTGGCCTGATTCCTTAGCAGCTGTAAGAGGCTGCATATGCAAATTTCTGTTAGCAATCTGCTGGGCCAAAGTGCTTTCAATGTGCTTTTCCGGTCCGATGTGCGCAGGAGCGCTCCAACCCTCGGGACCTCCGATCTGTAGACGTCTTGAAAACTGTGTTTGCAGTTGCGGCAATGCTCCTTGAAGAGGTCGTGCATGTTTTTGTGACTGGTTCCGTGGTAGCTTAATCTCGCTTTCACTGGGTCTCGTACGATGTCCCATCGCTTTCGTAGGTTGCTGAGGAGATTCCACTTTCTTTCCAAATCCTAGCATAGGAAGGCGGCCTCCCATCTGATGCATCCTTTTCTGACCATTTGCCCTATTCTCGGAAATTTCTTGCTTAGAAGCTTCAAGCGATTCAGATTCACCGGTATTCTTTCGAGGACGTGCAGGGGTTTGGATGGGTGAAAGAGGAGCCAATGCGGGGGTGACATTTACCCCAGGAGATGGTGTTGTTGTCGGAGGTGATAGTGGCCGAGGTGATGTGCCTGATTGGGGTGGAGGCGGTGGATCAGGAAGTAGAACAGAGTGGATGTGTTGTTGCTGCCTGATAGCACTCGTGTACTGCCGCATATTCTCGGCTTGCTTATCATGAGGTTCTTTTGCCTTATTCCTAAGTTCCAACATCAAATCCTTCACCTGTGCTGCCTCTTGCTGTTCATATGGATCCAACATAGCGTAATGAGGTGGACGCGCCTGTCTTCGTCCAGCGATTGCTGGTATCTGAGGAGAAAGCGAATTATTTTTTGCTGCAGTTGGCTGTGACCTTTGTAGAAAATTCCACCGCTTCGTTTTCACTGGCGTGGTTGTTGGGAGTGGGTCGGTTGCAAGAGGAGGAGAGATTTGACCATAGACATCATTCGTCCATACTTCCTGGCCAAGAACTGGTGTAAAGGCCTTTTCCATTTTCGTATGAGCATTAATCACAGCTTGCTTGACTTCCCGGGGCCGTTGAGGGCTCCGCCCAAATGAGGGGGTTCTTGCATGGGAAAATGGTTTGGATGAAGTATTGATTGGAGCTGGGATTGGAGTCGCTGCTCTTCTAGTTCCAAAAACTTTGCCACTCACAATCTGTGTGTATGTTGGACTGTCCCGGCTCCCAGGTCGTCTTGGATCTGCGTTAGTATTCTCGCTCCCGCTTCTGGACATCGCGAATCCACCCTGATCCGATGTGCTTCCATTCCTTGGCCTATATTCGGGAGAGCTGAAATTTTGATTTTCAACAACCTCGCCACCTCCAGCAAGTACCACTGGCTTAAGCTTGTCCATGAAATAATCGTCCATATCTGCTCTGCTGCCCCTACTCCCGCTCCTTCTTCCACTTCCGCTTCCAAAATTACTATCGGAGGTAATACTGCTTTGGCTTCCACTTCTGCCCCAACTACCACTTGTGCTTGTGTTGCTTCCACTCCTGCCCCTGGTTGGCCGTCCAAAAGGGCCATATCCCTCATGGCCTGTACCAGCAGCTGGACCCTTCCGTGGCTCAGAGTGGTCAGATGTTTTGGAACGACTCCTTGAAAATAGGCTAGGGCGCGAGGTTTTGCCTGGGCTGGCGCGGACGGGGCTTCTGTCCCTATTTCTCCTGTCACTATTTTCTTCCTTCTTCTTAGTTGATGTTGCAGAAGGCAATGAGCTGTATGCAAATCCAATAGTCGGTGAAGCGACATTGGCAGGTGGTGTATTTTGAGGTGGTCCGCTACCAGTATTTGTCACACTAGGCCTGCGAGAGCCACTTGCAGATGGTGGGAGGGATGGTGATGGAAGTGGTGGTGTTGCAGAGGGTGCCGGTCCTTTCTTCTGAGCTGTGGTTTTGATTCCTAGACCTACATTGCCAGTTGACTTACTTCGTGTCTTCACGAGTCCAGTTCCGGGTGCTAAGTTGCTATGAATGACTGGAATAGTAACACCTAATCCTGCTGCGTGGAGGTCAGGTGTTCCTTCCCTGGATGGTCTTGTCGGGACTGAATTGCTACTTTTTGAGCGGAAGGTACCAATGTGTGCAGGTGCCTGAGATGATGCTTTTGTAGGAACTTGTGAGGATGGTATTCGAGGGGATAAGGAATTGAGGAGTCCTGAGGATGCGGGTGGTGAAGGTATAGATGGCGAAGCTGGTGATTTTTGAGCAGCTTGTGCATTACTTTCACCTTCTAGGCCGCCTGCCCGAACTGTGGAACTTGATGAAGTTGAGGTCGTAGATTCCCTGACAGAGTCCAATCCCTTATTACCATCAGCTTTTCCTCTTACATCCCCCAACTCATTTAACAGTTGCCCGATGCTGCCGGATCGATTACGTGTAACCGGAGGCCTGCTAGGGCTTTGTGCTCTTTGCCGTATGTTAGAAGGAGGGAACCCAGGTGAGGGTAACGAGACAGATGAGGGCGTTGACGCCATGCTAAAGTTTCCTGGTGAGTCATTGAAGTTTGTGGTTGAGGAGCTACTCGCGTAACCTGGGTTGATATTGATGGGTTGAGGCAAGTCGTATGCCGAAGGCTTTGGTAGTGAGGACGAAGCGTTACTCTTGGAATGATGGTGAAGCGATGAGGCCGACCTGCTAGAGGGGAGAGGTATGCCCAACACTAATCCGGAAGACCCTGACTTGGTACCTAACCCCGCATACGATGAAGTAGATGTAATGGATGTTGTTGACCCGTTCGCAGATGTTGTCGACCCTGTCCGCAAACTCCCTAATCCAAAGGCCGAGTGAGAGTTACTGGCAGAGTTTTTCCTCCGGATAACATTCCTGGGTTTCTTTTCAGACTTCTCGGATGGTCCGGTTGCTGCGGCTGACGGTGGGGCCTTTGCTGAGGATGACCCAAATGAGAAAGCAGCGTAGTGCTTCGACGGAGGGGTGGTCTTGGACTTGTGCAGCGGCATTGGAGACACCGTCAGTGATGTGCTTGTCATTGCTGGCTTCGGTATGCTTGATGGCGGCTTGGACAGAGTCGGCTTCGACAGCGTCGAGGCTTTCCTTCGAGGAAGAAGCGAATTGTCCGACGCAGCTGATGGGGAGAGGGTGGCGGTGGGGGGGGTCGGTTCGGTCTTGCTCCGCGCAATGCTGGAGTGCGGAGGTGGCGACAGTGAGGACGACGGAAGGAAGCCCCTAGGCTTCAGCCTGGAGATGGCGGGCGTCGGCCTTAATGAGGGAGCGCTCTTTGCTGACTGAGCGGTGACTGTGGTGGAGGCGGTGGTTGTGGTGGTGGTCCCGAGGGATGGGCCGCAGGGGCTTATGTTGAGCGACGCTGCGGGCTTACCGGCCATGGCTCTGACTGACTACTAGACCCTCGTGCTTTTACAATACGATGCTATGGGGGATGTGGTGCTGGGGGTGGGTGTGGTATTAATTTCGGACGCCTGCGCACCGCGGGGGCGCCGCAGGCCTATGCTTGCATACGTCAGTGAAGCCAGCAGCAGCAGCAGCAGCAGCAGCAGCAGGCAAGCCTCTCGCTGTCGCGAGGAATTAATAATGATGTGCCGACTTCGTGCGCCGTGTGCGCGGGGCGCGGAGGGCCTGCAGAAGTGCGACGGGTTAGAGGGCACAGCACTTGCCGGTCGGAGGGCTGCCTTTTTGGGCCGAGATGGTAACACACCAAGCGAGGCAGCAGGCGGGCGCGCAGGGCTGTCTTGTGGCCACCAGCTCCGCCGGAGCGCCCTGCGAGTGGCAGGCAGCAGCAGAGCAGCAGCAGAGCAGCAGCAGCAGCAGCAGCAGCAGCAGCAGCAGCAGCGCGATGCCCCCCTCCCCCCCCCCGCCCAGGCACAGACAGCGACAGCGACAGCGACTAGCGGGCAAGCAATCGCGATGCAAGCCCTTCTCTGCGCCCCGCCTCGCTGCACGAGCACCCTCTCGGCGACGTGGTTGCGCTGCACTGCGTTGCGTTGGGAATAATATGCACACTGCCAGTGGCAGCTGTTGAGGCTCAGCAAGCCCGCGGGGCGAAGCAAAACCTGCACAGCGCAATGGGGCTATCGTCAACTTGCAGTCCCCAAGGCGACAACAGAAATGCTACGCCACTGCAGCCAGGCTCAAGGTATTCATAGTACGGAACTTCACTCACCGTATGTAAACTGTAGAGAGAGCGGATATAAACAACTCGATATTTCTCCGATCGCCGGGTGAAACAGCTAGTTTTTTTTTCCCTTGTATGTCTTCAACCCTCTCCGACACAAACTGTTGAACCTTAAAGTTGACAGATCCAGGCTAGGATTGACGGCGTCAGTTAGTGGCGGAACACCTGGAACAATCGAGCAGCAAAAACAGTTGATGCCGAGTAAAGACTTCAATGCCCGTGATTTTTGCAGTGAAAACGAAATCAAGAAGAAGGGAAAGAAGAGAAAGACGGAGGAAGAGAAAGATGGAGCCCGTGAGGAAGGAGTTGGTATTACTATCCCTTGGGTAGGTGAGACCTCGCCTAGCTCGATGCCAGTGAACATCATGGGAAGGTTGTCCAGCCATTGGCTGAATCGATCGAAAGCGCTTCAGATATCTGCGCGAAAAGCGGCTTTCTACTCTACAATGCTGGGGCGGCGGCCGTCTTTGTGATCCTGGTTTTTGGTCGCCATACAAATTTCTATGTGATTTCGCATGGCAACCAATAGTCCGGTTGTATATCCAGTCGTCCACATAGGCAACCAAGCCCCCCCTTTTACGACAGTTGTTGAACTAATGGATGATGCCAGTAAATCTAAGGAAACTATGAGTATGATCCTCGGAGAGGAAACTTTGTTAATGAAAAGAACCAGGGCCAATTCTTTGTCAAGCAAATTTGGTGCTGACTCATGTAATTATATAAACTATTGAGAGTTCAGCGAGCAATGTGGCCGTGCATGCGCAAAGCTAGATGCTCAATATCGCCAGCTAGAACCCCAGCCGTGGCGAGTTTCCCGACGGTGTGATGGGGAATGTTTCACTTTCAGAATTGATATGAATGACCAAGCCTTGAGCACAATAATCTCGCAGGAACTGGATAGTATCTAGTATCTTCAAGGGCTCATGTATACTATAGAGGCCGATCCCTAAGGGCATTGTCAATTTTGACATGAGTATATAGTTCGTTAATCACATGAAGAAAGGAAAGAGACCCACAAAGGTACCGCTGTTTGATTCTGGTCTATAGGGTTTATAGTTCCTCCGCATATGTCCAGGTATTCAGATACGGAGTGATGATGATTTTCGGCCTCCTCTAAATTATCGTGGAGAGAGTCTACACATATGGTGTTGCCCATCTCACTGTAGGTCATCCGATCAGAGATAATGGCACTGCATTAAAAGCGGCGTGCGCTTCCGATTACGGTAGGAATCGGTTGCCACCCTTGGTATACACTCATGCGTGACGAGGCTTCCTTGCGGATGAGATGTTTCGGGAGGGAGTCTGAAACCCCATCTCGATCTCAACCCTCTGGTTGGTCATTGAATTGGGCAACAAGCCCAAAAATGGACATAGTAGTGACATCTTGAGGACAATCCAGCCATTTCATTTCACTGCGAAAAAGGCGCTTCCATAGATGGACAGTTTAGTACCTACTGATTTGGTTACCCTGCAAGTGAGAGTTGGCACGTGCCTCCTAGGTAGGTTCAAGTTCATTGCTCGTCCAGCACACGCACCTAACTTGTTGAGATGAATACTCCAGCAACATACATACTGTACCATCACAGGGCGAAATAGGCTACTGGTCCAAGATTCCAGCCTCGAATTTGCAATTGAAGCTGAGTGTTGCCGTCACTCGCGCTTTGAGAAAAGCGGCATGGTATAGACCCCATATTGTAGGTCACTAAAGGAGCGCCTATTTGCGGCAGAAGAGTGGAGCAGTACTACTAGGTGCGTGACCAAGAAGCATTGCCAATTGCGTTGATAGGATATGGAAAAGAGCCAATAAATAGGCAGAACCGTTATCAGTGGCACCAGCTTTTCCAAATATTTCTCCCATCTCCGGCATAACGTCAAACTGTTACGGTGTAGAAACGAAACGCAAGTCGCGAATGAGAGTTTCGATGAGCTCCAAGACAAGTTGGATTGGGCGGAATCGGAAAGGACATGCAGACAGGCATAAATAAGCGTCAACGAGTAAGATCTTTAAGATCGTGAGTGCGCCAAGTTTTCAGACTAGGCTTTACCGAAGTCCCACATTGGTTTGGGTAGTACCACATGAAAGGACAAGGGGATCCCTTGTCTTGAAGTCTCGTGAGCGCCAAAGTTCGTTGTTGTGGCCAACTTGGTGATATGATTCGTTTGTCCGATTATGGCACTGTACTCTACCTGGATTTGCCCTTGTTCAAGAGCCATAATGCCTCACCAGGTAGGAGTCGTTACTACAGCATTTTCCACGGTGCGTCAAAAATACTCGAGTATGCGTCTGTATTATCACTGGGGAGGTACGTAAGCAGGCGCCTAGATCTTCAAAATATCACAATTCACTTTGAAATTGTTCATTTTGTTGTAAGGTGTACGGTAGGATCAAACAGGCGGATAGCCAGAGCTTTGGAGAAATTGGGACAGTTTCATCGCCATGGCGCAAATCCAGCTCCTCGCACTGATGTTGCTATTAAGACATGGCAGTGGCAGTCTCGAAGCAGATAACCGTGGCCGTGGACCTGTGGCAGGTCTCGGTATCATAATCTGGTTCGACATGGCAGGCCTGGTCCGCGCCCGTGCCCGAACCGATGTCAACAGACCGGGGTACATGTGCCAACCAGACTAGGTACCTAGATACGGTTCTTGTTCTTGGCAACCAAACACTGAATGCTGTCCACTTTCAGTTGATAACCAGACCAGAAGTGTACGGTGGCAGGTGGCGGCGGCCAGACTACTTCCCCCGCGGGATTGAAGTGAAGCGAACGAGTGGGTTGGCTACACAAGGAAGTGGCAACTTGTCTCCGTCTGGAGTGGAGAAAGTTTCAGAATATGCAAAGCTAGCCTGATATCTAGATGTAGCATACCCTAGTGAAGAGTCGATCAGCTTTCAAACCGTTGCAACTAAAACAAAGACAAACCCAATAGAAGAATTTAGCGCACCACCACATTCTGGCCCACGATACAATATGATCGCTTGCATGTGTTTCCTTAGAATAGCACAATCAGCTAAGAATGCTCCAATGAGACATGTGGTCTTGAGTCCCAAATTCGGGATTTTTATCAGCGGCGGAGGTAGTCCTGAGGCAGCAGATGCATTAACGTACAGAGATGGTAGGAATATGAGTCACAAGTGACATGTAAACTGCGTGGGAGTTTACAGCAGAGAGTAACCGAGCATGAGTACTGTTAAAGATAGCCTATTCAGCCTATAAATCACAAGAGCTGCTATCAGCTTTTCTAACCTTCATGCACCGTGAGAGTGAGTATCAATGTCATCATGTTGTCAGTGAAGCCTTGAAGCATCGATGACTCTGTAGACATCTGGATCCCGCATGCACAATTCACTCAGTTATGCCCGTTATGTATAGCCGTCCAAATGCATGGACTCAGGCGGAGCAGAAGTGTGATGTTTGAATAACTTTTAAGCCAATATTCGTAGTAGGATGCTGTCAAAGTATTCTCGAACCACTGTCAAAGTGCAGGATGCAAACTGGGAGTACTCAGCACGCAGCCTGGCTGCTGAGGTCGGAGGACATTAAGAGATGCCCTGGAAAGTATATCTCGAGCAAGAAAGGGCCTTGGCATCCGACCGCACCACTTTTTGCTTGGCAGGGCCGATAAATTACATAAGTGCAGCCACCGTCAGGTACCAGTTCTTCCGTGCGCCGCTGTAGCTGCGGTCCTGGCGCCCGCGCCCGCGCCTGCAGCTGCCAGCGCTCAAGTCATTGCGACGTAGAATATCGCCTGTGAAAGGGGTCCCAGCAATCGGACAAGTGCCCACGTCTGCCACTCCCTCTTTATCCCGCGACTTCGAACATCGCCTCTAGCAAGCATCGCTCAGGTCTTCTCTTCCTCGACGGCTCCACCGATTCAACTGTCAGTAGTTCGTTGTTCAGGATTCCATCTAAGTTCCGTACATCAATCGCGCACCGAAACAGGAAGTCTCCAACCTCAAGTTCCAAGGAAGTCTCACCGACGAGGCTCCCTTGTCATCTTGAACGCGAACGCGCGTATTCTTCACGGAGCTCAGCAATCCAGACCTCATTACCAACGAAAATGACAAACTATTCCTCCCTTCGCGTTACTGACCTAAAAGACCTGCTTGCTAAACGTAAACTACCAACAAATGGAAACAAGGCTGAGTTAATATCACGACTGGAAGCCGCCGATCGCGAAGCGGCTGCCCCCACAGCGCCCGCTGTTTCTGCTGCTCCTCCTGCTGCCGACGCAAAGGCACACCTTCCGTCTGCGGAGGAGTACGAAATAAACTGGGATGAAGACGATACCACCTCTGCTGGAGGCCCGAAGTCGACGAAAGCCGCCCTATTAAAACCGGAACTCTCTGAAGTAAAGAAGGTAGTCGCTAGTGCTAGCTCAGGAGCAAATCCAGCAGAACACCCACGCACGGTTGGTGCCTCAAGTGAGAAGAAAACGGATGAGAAATCTGGGCAAGCAATTACGAACACGGCAGCTGATGGCAAGAAACCATTCATTTTCAAGCGCCTAGCTGAGCAGTTTTCCGATTTACCATCAGTAAAGAAGCCAGATACAAAAAAGTCAGGAACAACGGCGAAGCCAGAAATTGCGCAGAAAATTCAATCTGCTGCCGCTAAGGACTCAAACCCGGGACCGGCCTCAAATCCGGAAACAGAAAGTAAACCAACAGCTTCTGAACAAGCATTCAAAGCCAATTTACCCCCCACACCATTGGAATTGGAGCTGGAGAAGAGAAAGGCCCGCGCCGCGAGGTTTGGTGCAGACAATGTTGACCCAGTAGCCGCAGAGTCTTTAAAGAAGCTAGAGCGTGCAGCTAGGTTTGGAGCGGCTGATCCGGCTGGCACCGGGGATACAGCTGTAGCGGTCAAGGGCCTTGACCAAGCATTACCGGAGCACAAGAAAGGAAAACGGTCTGGTGATCATGTGGGCGGAGGAGGGAGGGGAGGGATTCAGAAGAGGACGAGATATGGAGATCGAAATCATGGTGGGAGGCGACCAGATGCTGGTGGGGACCGGAGGAATGGGGGTCCACCTGCCGGCGGAGCTCAGAATAAAGCTAGCGCCCCAGCTGTAAAGCGCATACTAGATGACCCTATTGAGAGGGAGAAGGCGGAAAAGCGGAAAAATCGATTTGGTACCACAGTTTGATCAAGAGCATACGGCGACCTCTAGAATAGAGTTTCCGGTTGCAATGGAACTGTCAAAAAGAAAACCTTTACACACCTTCCTTCCCATTCCTTCTCTCTTGTTCCGGTGCTATCTTGAAGTTCTTGACATATGCCTCCGAAGGACCGGGTATCATTGTATGTATGTTTCATCGAAGCACACCTAATACCGCCATTTTTTCTTTTTTTTTTTTTTTCCTTTCGTGGTATTTCCTTTTTGTCCTATTTGGATTCGGGTTTCTTGTGCAATTATGTATGTTTCATCATGATAATCTTTTTCTTGTTCCAAACATTTATTTCCTCCGCACCGCCTGATGTTTGAGGCATCCAAAGTTCTCACAAAGCCTTAAGAACTTCAAGACGATGTACACTTATGTAAAAGCTTCTTAAACTGGAGTTTGACCTATGCAAAAAAATATGTAGGGGAGATAATGACATATAATAGATCCGGTAATTACGCCTTTCAGGGTAGCACTGATGATTCTCTTATCACATGTTATCGCAACTGACACATTGCCTCGTTACGCGTCATGCGCAGTTTGGCCCTTGTTTTGCCAGTTTCGCCAAACGCGCTCTGCACATGCCAAGACTACGCACCAACTTAAACAACGCAGCAGCCCCAGAAACTATTTCAGCTTGAGTGTTCACGGTTACCAATCCCCGTGCTGGTTGGTGTCGTATCTAGCCATCTCTGCAAGGCAGAAAGGGTCCACTGTACAAACAAATCAGTATGTACGATAATCGAGAAGGATGCTGGTTATACTCCCTCTAACATTGCTACACCATCAGCGTGGGTTTCAGCAGGATGGCAGCGAGCATCGATTTTCCCGACAACCCCTCTAACCGCCCGTCACCCCTTCTCCAGCTCCT
The DNA here is from genome assembly GCA_015179045.1 of Kalaharituber pfeilii. Lineage (NCBI taxonomy): Eukaryota > Fungi > Ascomycota > Pezizomycetes > Pezizales > Pezizaceae > Kalaharituber > Kalaharituber pfeilii. The sequence goes on along the minus strand of WHUZ01000007.1, from coordinate 298,181 downwards.
CAAGGAAGCCCCAAGATACACTGACAATTTCCAGAGCTTGCCTGTGGGATCTCAGGATGCAGAATCGAAGACAGAGATTCCAATATTCGCGACCTCAAAGCTGGTAGGAAGACTTTCGGCGGTGGGGACTACAAGCGGAACCGGAGTATTTGGAGTGCGGAGCGGCCGCGGGATGCAGCGAATCAGTCCTAGAACAGTCATTGGAGGCATTGGGGGAATAGAAGAAGCAAAAGGCGGCAAAGGAGGGGTGAGAGAAAATGGAATACGGCGAAGCTCAGCTGTATCTCTGCCCCTGGCACCGCCCAACCCTACCAAGGTCTCCAAATCAGCAAAGCGGATCCCGTCAAGCTCTGGAATTCTAACCATCCCTACTTCCGATTCTTCGCAGGTTGAACACTTATCATCTGGCCAGCTTCCCACCATCAAGCGCCCCAGTCTCAAAACCGAGCTCCGTCGGAGGGTACTTCTGAACGCTGCCGCCAAAGCCAAGCCAATGTCTAGTGTCGAGCCTCGTATCCACTCAGCTTCGCGATCTTCTTCACGTTCGAGCATGCGCGGGAATAGGTCAGCGAGGGGGGCGCGGGCGAAACCCAAAGTATCTATTGCGGAAATAGGGACACAGGATGTTACAAAGTTGGTGAAGGGCATGTGTACTACGGAGGATGAAATTGTAGTCAGAGAAAAATTATCGCAATTTCTACAGAGCGAAGAGAACGCAAAACAAAAAGGCAGTGGTGCAGAGGAGGATGAGAGTCGGGTTATGCCAGAATATCATGAGAATGATTACGGTTACGATGAGAATGATGATGGTGATATTCCACCACCGTTCATAAATGTAGGTGACGCAACTGGTACATTGACACGAAATCTCCGTCAACATCTTACTTCACATAAAATCTCACACAAGAAAGAAGTTCTTGAGCGTGCGTTTGGATGGCACTCTCGTCTTCTCGATGAGGAGGACATCGAGGAACAAATGGGACGTCCCGTTCAAATGCTCACACGGCAGGAAGAGGACTCTGTGGTGGTCCCTATAGGCGAGAGCGCCAGCGGAAGTGAAAGATGGATTGGAGCTACGAAGGTTCCCGGAAGTGTAAGCAGCGGTGGGGTACAGCCAGTTCGTCGTGGAGAATGGGTAACTGAAGACGAGAAAAACGCGGACACAGTACTGGTAGGAAACGGTAAAGTACGAAAAGGCAAACGAAGTGAATTTCAAAGTGAGTTCAATATTGTTCCTTAATATATGAAATATGCTTTATCGATTTTATATTTGGGGTTTCTCTGACATGTAATTGAAACAGTTGACCAAGCCCGGATTCAGCCAACCCTACTTCCGAAGACCCGACGGGGACGACAACAACCTTTGCCATTTTCTCCGCTGCGGAGCTGTGCAAACTCTCCTTCGGAGCGTACTACACAAGAATCTTCAGCTATCTCTCGATTGCCCACAGGAAAGCGGTCTTTGCAGCGTTTCGACCGTGTTGAGGACTGGCTCGATCACCAGGAGCAGCATGGCGACAATACTCCACATCACAGACCCGCCATCTCTCCAATTCCCCAAATTAACATTCCGTCGTTGGCTTCTGCCAATCCGATGAACTCAACACTACACAATAGGACTCCAAGATCAAAAACCTCTTCCGCTTACAGGAACCCGCATACGCCGTCAGCGCCGCTCCTCGAGCGCAAATTTCCTTTTAGCCTTGCGCGTCTTCCTTATCTTAAGCATACCCTCAAAAATGGCGGCAAAGGGAACGCACGCGGAGGTGGTGTCGTCACGATATCCCCGCCTACGGATTCCGATACATTAGGATACATCCATCTTGACCTCACTGCGAAGCGATACGTATATACAATCATTCCTGGCTCTGGCCCTGGCACCGTAGACATAGGGAAATACACCATGGTGATTGTGCAGCCTCGCCGCCGGTACAACAAGTCCGAACATGCTAGAGATCTCGCAAAACAGGGTGATGTCAAGCGGGAGAATACGGGATTGATGGGCGAGGAGGTCTATGAGCTATCAGAACTACCGGTAAAACACCTCAGCGTCGTCAAGTTTGCTAGCAAGTTCGTGGGCATTGTACGGCGCGGAACGGTAGTTGTGCGTGTCGAAGGGCAGAATTCAGGTTCTGCGCCTGGGTCTCGGGGGGCAATAGCGGTGGAAAAGGGGGGCGATACCTCCGCAAATCCGAAGTGGGAGTGGTACAGGGGGGAGATTTTTGCAGATGGAAGGTTTGAGTTCACCATCATACCTCGAGGTGGGATTCTAGGGACTAGTGGTGAGGTAGGTGGCGGCGGAGGCGGGGTCGAAACAGTTGTGCTCCTTGGAGGGGTAGTGAAAATTATCTTCCGAGCGATGTTAACAGGCTCTCTTGCTGGAGGAGGGCCAGTAGGAATTGGGGGCGACGGCGAAAGGAAAAACGCGATTCCTCAATTTATTGGCAGCAAAACCATTGGCAACGTGAAGCTCAGAAGAGTCCACGTTGAGATTATGCGCACGGTAGCTCCATCAACGTCTTCCTCTGCCTCCAAGTCAAGCTCCACTGTTTGGTCCGGCCCAGTTGATCTAGGCCAGGGGACTGCGCATGCCGCCACTGTCTTCGGTTCTGAAAAGGCAAGCCAAAATGTCAGCCTCTGCGCGGGATTTCATGTGGAGGTTGATTGGGCAAGGAGGATATGGATTGAATGTAAACGACTGTTGGAAAAGGGCAAATAAGCCCTTGCTGTGGGTGCAGTTCGGCATTCGGGAAGTAAGGATGAAGAATGATGTAGACTGTGATACACAAGGGTAGTTTTTTTTTTTTTTTTTTTTTTTTTTAATCATTACTCACATGCCGCCCTGTGGGCTATGGTGAGAACACAAGGGTAGTTGCACACCTCTAAGGCACGTAGCCGGTGTGCTTTGTGTGTATGCCGTTCACTCGAAAAAATGAGATACCTATGCAGCTCATGCATAGCTTCGAAGCCGTATATGCGTATGAGCCTAGTTCGTCTGAGCCCTCAAACTATCCTTATGGTAACAAATGGGATGAATTCCTGGTTTGGCGTTGTCAGGAGTGTTTTTTTTTATTCTTTTTTTTTTATTATTATTTATTTATTTGTCCATTCTATTATTCTCGTATGTAGGCGGTGAATTATGCTAATCTGGTTATTATTCCTATTTCCTACATTATGCCTTTGTCTATTGCTGTGTCAACCTTTTATAATTATTATTACTATTTTTTTTTTATTTTTTTTTTATTTTTATATCACATAACCCCGCTTGCAGCTGTTCGCCATGGCAGGGCAACAGTATCACCATAGGGCTACGACGGGACGTGTGGCAAACTGTTCGCTCGACTTGCATGCCACTAAAATTTCTAGCTGGAATATGCACAATCACCAAGCCAGACTAGACAACCGTATGAATGGGTATTGGTTAAGTAAGAGTGATCATAGCCAGGTCATGTCCAGAGCTTGGCCACATGTTCGTTCCTCATGAGATTATGTTCAAACTTTATAGTATTTGGCAGATTCAAATCACTTGACCGCAGGAACTACTGCTTGTCAGCTATCGACTGCAACGTTGCTTTTGTGCCCAGATTCCTCACGGCCAGGGTATGGTGCTAACATGTAATCCTTTCGAGCCTATCGGTAGTCTTCATAGGTGACCTGAATGATTATTTCGGTCACTTTGAACCGGTGTGGGCGGAGTGTGTAGGGATCAGCGCTATGCTGCCGTTCTGGAAATCAAAGTGCTCACCCGGTTCCTGGTACTGCATTCAGATTGGGTAAGCAATCAGTAGGAAGTGGCGTCATCACCAGACTGAGAGTTCGGTTCGCAGCTTCTGGGTGGCCCTGAAACTGACTCTTCATATGGTCACAGCGCCTGGGAGCGCCCATACTGTCCAAATTCGAAGACATGAGTGCCACTGTGTTGCGTATAGCAATAAGTTAACTGCACGAGGACACGGCTTTTGTACTGGGAGTTGAGGGAAGCTGGATATCTGATATCAATGGACATTGGACTCACTGGTTGCAGGCTGCAGAGTAATGTAAGTGACCTGGCAAGTAGCCAACTGCCACCCGTAGTCTCCTACCAAAGAAGCGCTTAACAGTTAGCAAGGCAGGCGCCCGGTATCCGAAATGTTCAGCTAACCCAAACCTCTGGTTTTGGTCAACGGCACCGCGTTAGCGATCGTTGTGCTTGAGCCTGCCTTGTATTGGATGGCTAACACTGTATGAAGTGACGCTTGCCTAAGCTGTGCTGGCAGAAGGTAGCTTAGTGGCAGGTCATGCAGGACTAGACAGCTTGAGAAGCCCCCAGGGCCATGGAGCACCTCTCAGGTACTTGCAAATGGGGCCTATGGCTAGTCTCGTAACCGCCTATGGCATCGGTGCATCACTTATTGCCATGAGGCTGTATCTAACGTCGCAGAGAGAGCCGCTAACGATCTATCAAGTAATCTCGATACCCGCCTCCAGAAGACTGCGGGTACGAACTGCTGGGCCTCTGGATTGTAACGGTGGCAGGGTCTTAGATGAATCTCGTTATTCTAACTTTGCCTGGTATGATCTGAAGGGATTCGTTTGATAGATCATACTTAAGGTGAGCTACACGGTTGATTGGTCCAAGTAGCATTAGAGGCTTCGACTGTCCATCTACAAGGTCGAACGCAACTTTGGTTACAAGGCCTCAAGAGTCTTATGTTTAAAACTTCGAAATAATATATAATCGCCGAGTAGTAATTCTGCGGGGCGGTCTCATGTGGTAGAACAGAGTATTAGAAAGGCATACATGTAAATCGTCAACAACCACTTGAAAAAGACCTACCTGCAACTACCGCAATATTTGCATTTCGGGTGTGATAAAATATAGAATCATCCCATGGCCATGGTCTCCACGTGTGTCAAGTCCAACGCATGGGATGAACCCGTTACGCAGAAATGGTCATCATGAGCTACCCAAGTCGTGGATATTGGGTTCTCCCAATGCAGCCGGCTTCTCAACTACCAGACCAACTCATTTCCTCTGCAGCCAAGCTCGTTAACAGCTTTCCCTTTACTTTGGTCCATAGGAGAGTACGAAAATCATATGCATCCGGGCGCCGTGATTACCGGATAGTTCTATCTCAATTTAGCTTCGGCTCTCTGCTATAACCCCAGACGCGGCCAAACTGTTTCCTCCCATCTTCAGCAAAAGTAGGCCGACCAGTCCACAGTGATGTAAGTTGCCGCTCCAACCACCTATGAGTTAGCTTTCAACGTTTTTTATTGTCTGTGTATGTGTGAAATATCCATATCTGTAAGGTATACAGGTTAATTGCATGGAACTAACGGCCCGGGTCTAGGCAATGGCATGGCATAAGTTCTACAGTCATCATCCAACCAGCAAGGCTCATTGATAGGAGCCGTTGCCAACGTAACGGACGGTAGCCTGCAGTGACGGCTTTGTGGTTACTAGTATCTGTTATTGCTGATTGCAGCCGCCTAGTATTCATACCCTTGTTGGAATAATTGCCCGTCAAATATTCTCCATATCACTGGCGGCCGAGCAGAGTGACAATAACATGAGGGGAGTACGATCAATTCCTAATGTGTAAGTGGCGTCCAAGTTGATGCCTTGACTTCAATCTGTGATTGATCTGGGCAACCGGCATGAGAATCATCCTCTCGCGGTTGGCTGTACTAGCCGTACCACAAGTGTGACCTCGAGAATGCTAAACCAGTGAGCCTTTTCTCCTATTTCTGGGGTTACACATTGTGCTATATCTGGATACATGTGAGCATGGAATGAAAATCTCGATCTCAGAAGGCCTAAGGTGAATTCAAATTTCGGATGCTATCATTATCCGAAACATCGTTCAGAAGCTTGCCTAACCTGGAATTTTTGCAGCGTCCGCAACTTGGAGAGCAGCAATTCTTATGAAAGCATAGATTGTTCAATTAATCTATTAGCATCTGCTCAAAGTCAAAGGCTGTCACATCTGGAATGCGTTCACCACACACATCGGCGAAGTGGGGTGCCTATCACCACACTTGGTCCAAAGCATTTGCCGAGCCGGTGTAGGACCTGAAAAGCTGCAGCCTGACCGCATATGAGTATGAATAAACTAGCTTAGAGTTAGATTAGCATTTGTAATGTGCAAACAAAAGGTCCTCGAGTCGAGGTTACTCCGAGTGGTGAAACATTGATTGTTGCACGGTGGGACAAGGAGTGCGAATTTCGCTAGCTGCTTCAAAATTCTGTTGTCTGCATCTCCCATTACCACTCGTTTTGAATTCTTGATATGTTCTAGGGCTTTCAGTGTTGCTGGAACTAAGGCTGGGCATGAGTCTACGAGAATCGTAAAGGACTATCATGTCTATTTACTAGAGAGTTAAATAAGATCGACGGAATACCGTTCCGTACTAGCAGAATAATAGAACGAATAGTTCCCCTAAAGGTCAATTAACAGTTAGCATTCAGCTTACTGATTCTTGGAATTTGCGCTCAAACGGTACAACTAAACTTGCTTTGGCAATATGGATGCTAGTTTCTGGTTTAAGAGTTCATACTCTAGCCAATTGTGATTCTGGTGCCTATGTTATGCTTTGTACCCTCTTAATGCCTGATTAGTCGATACAAAAGTATGAATCATTCGCTGCCTTTGCAGCGGCATGCGATTAATGATAAAAAAAAAAAAAAAAAAAAAACCTGCCTTTGCAGAAGATGAATAATCACGGCAGAAGGCAATGCATCTCTGTTAAGTTGACCTGAGTGGACTGAACGAAGTTTTGTAAGCTGGGTTCGATGAATGAACGAGAGGCGAGTTACTCCAGTCCATCCTGACGTGGTTGTATACTTGTCATGGATGAGCCGAAGTGACTTGTGACGGATACTTCTCATTCGGGGGATCGTTTTAAAATTGTAGAACGAACTGGTAGCTGCTGGTTCCAGTCAAGCACAAAGCCGACTGGGTGTTAAAGGGTGTGAACTTAATCATGATGACACGAATTGTCAGTTGTTTGAATGTGTAAGGGTTAAAATATGATATTTCGTGTTTGTAAGAGCGATAACCTGCATGTCAGGTTCGGGAACACAAAGTTGCAAAGCGCACATATACCGAGTGGTGACTTTGGTGAGCGCTTCCATTCAGGAGTGTGGCCTCTTAATTCCGCAAGACGATATTGTGCCTCAAAGCTATTTTGAGTTCCTCTTGGTGAGCAAAATATGAGGAAAAGTCTGGCGATTCCTTTCATATAAAGCAACGAAGATTCCCGGCATACTATGTTTTCAGATCGATTCCTGCTCACCAAAGTTTTTTTTTTTTTTATTCTACGATAAAGAGATAACCTGTGAACCAACTAGTCAAATCGCTTCAAGTCAATTTGTTTGTTTTTCTTTTTGTTTAGCTCAAGTGGGACCCTTCTTACCTTCATACTTGTGAATGCCTTTTAATTTGGACGCAATCATACACGCCAACATTTACCAACTATCGGCAGCCTTATAAGTGAGTGTGGGGTCCATTTTCAAGTGTTCAGAGGGGATTGCGGTCAGGAACTGTAACAAGTGGCTACATTTGTACGGGGCCGGGTGAATCGTAGCTTATGCACCTAGCACGGCGCATGTGAGAAAGGACTTTGGTTCTGCTTCTGCCACTAGCTCCTCAGGTGCATCTGCTATAAATCTCCATACTATCCACATTAGCATACCTGCAAGGTAAGCAAGGCCTTTTCATTTTGTTTATGAGGGATCGAGTGACATGCGGAAACAATTTCTTGCCCGGGAGGTTTCTTCGCCTGCAAATGTCGGTCTGGATTTATGGCAGTACGATCACCTTCTACGGATCCCGTCAATGGCCATGGACAATCCATAACACCTCAGTCAATCAGCTTTGAGCCTAATAATCACGACACGAAAAATGCAAACTTACCTAATCCCAAAAAATGACAAACCTGTACGTAATACCTCGACCCCGATTTGGGCAAGGTTCCTGCTGGGAGCTCTCTAACTGATACAATACGAAATCTTCGTGAAAAAGAATTACTGCATTTGGCGCAAATATTTAATGCATATAATCGCTTCCAAAGCTTCCTATCAATCCAGCATAGCGTCATTGCGAGGTTCCGCATGGGTTCAATCATAGTCAAAAACTGCAGTCGTCTTCAAACATGGCGAGGGAAACGGGCTGTATCATTCCATTTATGCTAATTGTCGAGCAGTACACAAACAGCTAATCACGACCGTGAGCTGCCGCAGTCAACCTATAATTTCGGAGGCAAAGTAGATACGATTTACCTAGATATACCCATAAAGTTAGTTTCATGTTGTCAATTCACTTTTGCTTCGCATTCATTTCTTACATTCTTCTCATCTCTTCGAGATGATTATGAGATTTAATCCATCTTCGATCTTATGGCTATGCTAAGCCAGCAATGGACATATGTACATTCAATTTAGCTTCACTGCATTCTGTTATAGCCCAGTTTGCTACAGGCATCTGTGTTGCGTGATCGTTAACTATTGGCAAGGTCGTCTGTCGACAAATTCAGCCATTTGCTATCCCAATTAATCAACAACTGCATGCACGAGCCCTACTCATTATATATGCTTCCTTCCTCTTGAATTTCCATGCACTGCATTTGATGTTCATTGTTGAAGCATACTGTCCAATACCAAGGCAATGCGAGAATAAAATAGCAAGGGACGGAAAAATACTAACTTTATAGTTGAATCTTACGAGCTAGTATTTCGGATAGCCAACATGGCGGAAGAGCAAGAGGAAATAAACCCACACATACTGCGTCCCGAAGACCCAGGCAGCACACCTGCAAGCAATGAAGGCGTACCTCCAAAAGCGTTCGAGCCATCTCACTCCCACCTTACTTTTCCTCATTCCCAACCTTTCACAACGCCCTTATCGCACCCAGAACCAGCAACTGTCGAGATTTACGACACGCCAGCGACCAGGGCGTATCGCATGACATCGCGGAAAATGGGCAACGTTGTGATGCAGTCATCCGGAGATAGTACGGACCAATACGTAATCCTTATTGGAAACGTATGTAGAGTATTTCCCCGACACTGAAAGAGAGATTTTTCCGTTGTCCTCCGCTGAGATGTGGTAAGCAATGAATGGATTATGTGCTGATTACCGTCATTTCAGATACCTTGGAGGGAAAAATGGCAAGATCTCAAAGATCTTGTCCGCAGGATAACCCCAAATGTTGAAAGAGCGGAAATATATTCCTCAAAAGACGGGAGGTCAAGAGGATTTGGATATGTCAGGGTGAAAGGGTTGAGAGAAGCCGAGAAGGTCAAGGGTAAGGACGTCTTTCTGCCTTGGGGTGATCGTCATCCTTCAGTTTTAGAGGTTGTGATATTTCGATGAGCTGAAGCGCTGACCGCGATAATTTCTATTCCCTAGATGCGCTTGATGGCTTTGAATGGCATGGAAGGGCATTGGTGACAAAACTGGGAAATCTCAAATATGGCTGCCCTGTCGGTGGTTCATCAATGACCGGCCTCGAACAGAGCGACCCCAAGACTCTTCCTCATGCAACGAACTTTCCGTACCAGCCTCCTCACCCTGTGGATGTGATATCAATAGATGAGCCTTACAAACACCTGCCCCCGGAATTTCAAGACCCACCGGCAATCTCTCGTTCGCTTCCGTCAAATGCGAACCCATTAGATATCGAGGCACATTACCATCACACCTACGTGCAGGCATACATGCAGCACTTAGCCAAAGCAAGTTATCACTTTGGCAAGGCAAATGATCTTTTTAAGGCAATGGATGAACTTTGGCGTCATGGTCGGGTGGATATACTTGAGGAATATCAGCGACAGTTTTATATCCATAGGGATATCGGGAATCAGGCTAACAACCAGGCAGTGAATGCCCACCAGCTAGCAGCTGAACACTTTGAGAGGTTTAATCAGCTGAGGCTAGCAACTGCAGGTGGTAGTATACCCGTCCAAAATATCAGTGACCCTTACCCCCTCCCGTATCTTAACCTCCCAGTGCCAGTCTATCAAGGGCCAATGATGGGATCAGCGTCGACGGGGAGCCAGTCAACCTTTCGTTCAGTATCAGATACGGGGGTAAATACCGGAAACCTTGTCATTTCACACCCAAATGCGCCAGGTCCTTTTCTAATGCCTTTCAACCCAGAATATCCTCACATTACCCCCTCACCCGTTTATGTAACTCCGCCAAATGGGTTACCTGTTAACTTAGCTCATGGCGCCGTTCGGACCGAATGTCGTAGCGTGTTCATTGGAAACCTTCCATACGACACGACATGGAGGGAGCTGAAAGAATATCTCGAGACATGCATCAGAGTTGACGTACCTCGCAATGTGGATAATCGAGCAAAAGGCTATGCAACAGCGATATTCGAGACTCCGGAAGGAGCTGAGCAGGCTTGCCTCCGTTTCAATAACTCCATTTTTAAAGGGCGCCCTATAAGGGTGAAAATGGATAAATTCTGTGCAACAAAGTTAGGGCCGGATACTACTATTGGCGGTCCAGGGAGAGGGGAGCAAAGTGAAAGAGCAGCTGGCCCAGTGGAAAGATCTGCAGGTTCCGCTCACAGTCCGGACGCTTCAGTGTATACTGCTCCAGTTGTAGTTGATGGATCCACCTCCATAACGATGAAAGGGTGTAAAGATAAGTCAGTGGGATAAACGGAGCATGCTAATTGTTAATACTTTCCTCACTTGTCCTGTGGATGAAGTTCTATATTCGATTGATTGTTCCTCTCTATAGAGAGAGGGGATTATGTTTCCTGTTCAGCCTAGGTAAATGTTGAAGTTCGAAATTTCTATCAAATGATTCGATAATAGCCATTAGATAAAAAGCATGCCAGGACCATGTTGTCTAAGTATGTTCCAGAATGAAAAGTGTTGTACCTAGTGGGTACTTGAGCTATTACAGCTACCTTGTAGAGGTAGAATTTGAAGCCTCACGAACTCTGCGCAAGTAGTTCAGATTCCAGCCTTGAGATGCGGAGTAAGAGGCAGGTTTTCTAGTCATGGTGAGCCCTGCAGTAGTCTACAAACCATAATCAAACATCAATATAACACACCTTGAGATTTATAGCTGCTTATCATCACATATTTCGTGAATTTCTCTGGCAAAGAAAATAGGTAAATAGGTATGAGAAAATTTCAACAGGGAAGCAGCTCACCTGGAAAGCGCTTACTTGAGGCTATTCAGATCAAGTAGATCTTTTCAAGTGCCCATTTCTCCTCAAAAACTGCTGTTCATCAGTATAAAATTGAGGAAGGATTTCTCCCACGGCTGACTGATTCAGTAGCAGGTTTAAAATACCTAGTACCTCCTCTTTTTATGGTTGTGGTCAAATAGAAATATCGACCGGCCGGTACCAGCTGCAGCCAGACCTCAACTGGGTACATACATGTATACAGGTATGGCGCATTCCAGTCGTCTGCGGTTGTATAGAACTGTATGCAAATAATAAGACCGCGAAGCGTAACAATATGGTAAAAGCCAAAGATACTTAGAGTGTATATGTATATATAACTATAGGTACCTCTATGGGGTTAATATCGTTGCAGTTCAGCTTGACTTGCGATGGGAGGGGCTGACAGCGCCAAACCTAGTCTTGCACCCACTAAGCCTATCGAAGACATTGATATGTCACTTGGCCAAATAATATGTCGAGGGGCAGAATCGGAGCGACTGATACATAAAAGTACACTCCTGCTTTTTTTTCATCATCATCTGATCTTGTGCATCGTAGAAGCAACAAATTGATAATCCGTAAGAATAAACCTGACGGTCGCCCACTTTATAGATTGTAAGTAACAGAGATCAATTTGTTCACCTGGGCGTCCATTGCACCGCCGTCGGACGTTGTAACTATTCCGGGATAAGAGTATACTACTCCAATATTCGTCACCACATGTAAATTTGTTCAACCTTTTTCCGATTGTTCGTAACAAGCGGATGCAATGGCTTGCAGTTCATGTTCCATGAATAGATCGTGGGTTGTGCTTAGCCGAAAGACTGTATATATCAACAGGTGACGATGTTTTAGTTTTCATTGCCGAAAGTTCAAATCATTTCCGGCGGGCCCTAGATATGCTAGTGGCTACTCATGAAAATAGAAATTTGTGCCAGACTGGTGCATATACGTGCTTTGCAGAGGCATCTAGCGTAACGAAGGGCAGCGGCCGTGCCCAATTAGTCTTTTCGTTGTTAACCATAGCAACCCAGTAGTCAATAGAAACATTTTCATACATACTCAGTCAGTTCATGATTGGCTGTAGGTTAGGGGTCCGCGAAGCTAACGCTTAAATGCGTATCTATAGGAACTGCGGGCAACATATCTAAAAAGGCAAGCCATGACAACGTGTGCTTGTCCTCATGTAGTTCCAGTCTAGCCACTGTACATGCACTTCAATCAAGATATCGTGTGGATTTTGATACTGTATCATGATCTCATGTTGCCATTTGGGATGTCCATTTGGAGCTCATGGACAGTGAATCTATTTAAGTATGTTTGACTGGTTCGCTGAAAGAAGGTTCATGGCAACGGTTCTAGTTGACGATAACGGCTATACCTATGAGAGAAAATATGTGAGCTTATATTCATCAAGTTTTAGGATTAATTTAGGAAGAAAACACTCACCATGCAGTGCCACACGCACGGTCAGGAGATCATAGTATTGGAGGTTCATGGGGCTTTGATGTTTAGGAAAGAGTGTTGTGCACTTTGTCACTCACTGATGGGAGCCCCAGAGCCCACCTGATGGGGCTAGCCTAGGCTAGGCACTAGCCGCGATTCGCCTACTAGTACCGATGCAGACTATGGCTAGGATGATCTGCTGGAGGCTTATATAATCTTCTTGCCTGTATCAGCCCTAGTATCGGGCCTGCCGGTCCATTTGGCCTCATCCTGAATCTACAAAGAATGAGATCCAGCTGCAGTCTCTTGCCCAAACCCTGGGCCTTGGACAGTCCTGAGTGCAGGCCACCCTATATCTCTCATTGATCATGTCATGATCTGGAAAAGTCCGAAGCTAGGTTCCTTCATTTTAACCTCATATCATGGCAACCATGATTATCCTGATTGCCTCTTTGAATCTCACATTGGAAGAGTACATATATGTACATGCCTAGTCTGGTACCAAAGGGCTTATCTTAACATCCCCCGATCGTAGCCCGGCTGGGGTCGTGCCAACCAGATTACCCCGATCGCAATGCATGGTTTCAAGAGACTCGGGCCGGTTATGGAACTAGCCTTGTAGGGCACTATCCCCCAGTACGGAACGTTGAACACGTTCCAGCCTATCGGACAGAGATTTAACCCTTCTATCGAATACAGGTGAACCTGGCTATAATGAAGGCCAAGAATCTGACCGGTTTTCTTCACGATAACCAGTTTTCACTATAGCGAGGGCACTTTCTTTACCTGTGTAGACAAAGAAGCTTGCCCATCCCTTCACTATAGCCAGGGTCACCTCTACTAACCTTCGAGCGCCGAACAGCTGCACGCGGGGTCACGTGAATTAGAAAAAAAAAAGAAAAAAAAAAACCTTCGAGTGCTCAGAAGTATGCATTCAATATGGGTCGCCAGCAAGTACCATGCTATGTTGGAAGCCTTATAATACGCACACTCTCAAGCTGGCTGCAGGATTCCACGACTACAATTGGCGGACAAACATAGCGTGTGCCCATTACCCATTGTTGAGCATCATCTCATGTAACCAACAGTGCTAATTATCGGTGTATAGCTAGATCTAGATTTAATGCTGTTGATGCTAAAACCGCAAGCAGTCTTCAGTAACCCTCAATAGTGAGGTTTTGGATATCTTGTGATGACAAATCCCACAAACATGCATCCGGATTCTCTCAATGGATAACACGATCGAAGTCTTCGGAGTAGGCACTCGAACTCAAGACTATTGAATGTGAAGCTGGAGAAAAGCTTCACTATCACCAGCTATGGCAATTCTGGGTATCGTCATGACCGTTTAAAAATCAGTGCTACTGTCCCCATTTGAGATCTTCCACTTTCCAGGTTAACGAGTACGACAGTCTTGACATCTAAATATAGATTATCAGGTTGTCCAAAATAGGAGATTCTCATCAAGGATCTCATTGCACTGTCACTGCCAGTGGAGCAATTTCAATTATGGGTACAATTCAGTGTCACGGATACTGTGGTCAATTCACAATGTAGCAGTCTAAGCTAGTTATTCAGCAAGTAGATATGTTGCTATCTAATTATAATAAAGGACACACATATATCTCAGCTATAGCTGTCAACATAACCTGGAGCATTTCCTCAGGTTCATCACAGCGGTGATGTTCAGGATAATAGTCAGAATTCCGCGCGTTACTGTTCATCCAACTCTCTATTAGGCCTCCAAGCAGATGGTGAAAGACATGAATACAAAATCCTCCTACTCAGAGTCTAATTATATTCAGGATTATACTCAACCACAACACAATCGGTAATCTCGACCCACGGTCAGTCAATGATGAAGCATCAAAGTAAACATTATGCTGGGGCTGAGATAGAACCTAGTTTTGATTTTTCAGTGGCATCAGGTAGATGCTAACATACCCCAACAAGCTAAAAAAACAATCGTCAATGGTGCAGAGGCTTTGCTAGATTAACTAAAGCTTTCTGGAGCGAGGCCGAAAACATTCAAGCTACTTGCTGAGTCATCATGTAGCCATCCTACACATAGTAGTGTAACTGAAACGATTTTAGTGCCTTAGCCCCTTCGTTCATTGGCGCAATGGATGGTGGCGCAACTTACCAGCATAGGTTAGGTAAGTTCTTTTACCAGTCAAAATAGCATTAATCGACTCGAGACTGGAGCTCAGTTAGTAACCTACATGTACTTTGCTGCATACACCCACGACATTTCGCACCATATGCAGCATCTGCGTATGCACATCTCGATTCGCATCAACCTTCAGCGCGCATCTACAACCACAAATAACGCACACATATCCTATTCATATTTATGTCTTCTTTATGCGTCAATTCACCCTGGAACATTGTATTGACGTAAGAAGTGTACCTTTGGCCATTTCCTCTAAATCTGAGTTGGAGTCTGCATCTGAATGAAGAACCATGAGCATCATGATAGCTTTTACAGTACATCACTCGCGAGCTCTTGCTGTATTACAGCTCTTTGACCTGGATGGGGCATATTGCATGTAAGTTGATACGCATATATTGCGGTGATGTGTGGGGCGTTTAGTCGTGGTAATTCGGATTTTACTTACTAATAAATTTCGCAGGGTTGAAAAAGGTACCTCACGGTTCCTGCCTAGTTTGGTTGGTGTATTTTCTCTGATAACCTCTGGTAACCATTCTCAATATTATTCAGTAACAACCACTATTAGAGAGCTTTGGCAATGTCCCCGTAATTTTCCCCGTAATGCTGCGCCACACTGTTGCCGTGACAACGGTGGCTATGTTTATACAAAACTAGGAGAACTTTGAAAAAATCCCCGTAATTAGGGGGAAAACTGCACATCTTTGAGCAATGCCCGTAACTATTTAATCAAGTCAGATTGCTCTCAAACTTTGTACAGAATTAATACCTATCGTGAAAAACTGCTTTACAAAATTCCGTCTTGATTTACTTTCACAGACACCAGCAGTACTACTTTCCCCGTAACCTTTATTCATACACCATGCCTCCAAGACGTCCAAGAGCAACTGTGACTCCTTCAGTATCTAACACCTCCCAAATAGGCACTCCCAGCTCGGAAAGACCAGAAGAAGAGACTCCACAAGCTGAGTCTGCTTCAGCAACTCCAAATCCTCCTAGTTCAACTGCTCGAACTCGCCTCACTGAGGAAGAACGCTTAATCCTCGTGTGCTTATGCTTGGAGTATCAAGATGAACATACTCCAAGAAATAAAACGAAGTTTTCGTCCAGCTAGGTATTCAGTAATGCTATTAAAGATACTGGATTGCCAGGCTTGTCCTCTTCCAAATACATGTAGATTCTCTTTGTATCGATTAGGAGCAGATAATCGGTAAAGAAGTAGACAAAATGCAGCCTCCGGTGAGGGTTTGTATCTCTTAACATATTTGATCTTATCCAATCGCAGGTATGGTAGAATCTCTCGAATTTCAGCCTTGGTGAACCGAAAGTACTCTATGCATTGCTCATCAGTCCAAGTATCTAATGAAAATTCAACGGGGGGTGCTGGCAATGCTGGCCTCCTAGCTCGCTGGCCATATCGCTTCCTCCGACAATTTCTTGTTGTATATGCCACTGCAACTGTAGAAAGTACTTGCAAGAGAGTACTACAGGCTGCAACTGCTGCCTGTGCAGCTGCGAAATACTGTAGGTGCATGTGCATGGTGGATTCGTTGCAGTAATTGGTATGGGGATATAAATGGGGATATGAACGGGGAGTGCGTGCCAAATCTCTCATTTGCAGCATTCCCGCTAAGATGACTAAGACAATACGGGGAAAATTTACGGGGATATTGCCAAAGCTCTCTATTATTTTCAGGATCCGAGTGCCATAAGTTCCTAACAGAGAAGACAAAGATTTCAACTCTAAACACACGAATTTATGGCACTAACAACCTTGTGGAGCCCGCAGTGTTTGCTTCATTTCAATAATTTCCACATGCAGTGCTGACGGGGCTAGTGCACCTATAATGCAACCGAGGTCATCATATACGGCGATTATCATAATGGGTGATTAGTGATCTTACTGTAGACTCAAAAGCACATACACCTAAAGTCTAACCAGATCGTACATATATTTAAATGCCTGCTTTCCGGTTACTCTATTGCTTATTTTCGTTTCGTCAGTGGGGGACCTGCTCGAGAACGCTTATGCTGACGTGATGTATATAGTAGACAAGCACCAGGCAGGGAACATGAAAAATTTGCCTCTGTCTGAGATGAACGTATACAGAGATTGTTGGCTAATGGCACACTAACAGCCAACAAACATGGGTCAAGCTGTATCGGTACAGTACGGTATACTGATGATAATGACGGATGGCCGGCCGTTTGTTTGATGCCAATGTAGGTAAACTCTCAGCGAGCTCCCAATTCAAGTACCAAAACTTCCATCTCCATATATTGCCAATGGATTAAAAAATTTGCGACCCATGAGAACGAACGAAGCTATTACATATATTTCCAATCCGAATCAAAGGTGATATATGAGTGGAAAGGTTGTACGCCTTGGTGAGCCGCAGGAAAAACCGATTTTGTATTGACAGATTCGATGGTTAAAGCCTGTAAGCAGTACGCATGCATGTCAGCAATGCAGGTTTTCTAGAGCACACACGACACATGTGCCTCGTACTGCAGTTGGATGAGAGGTATTTCACTGAATCACTGGTTCGAGATAGTAATGAAGAGAGTTTGAGACCGATTGTAATGCTCAGTATAGAGGTTAAGCTGGGATAGGTGGTGGAAAATGTCCTCTAGTCCTACAATGAGCTGTTTCATGTCTCACAGATTTGCGGGAGGCCATCTAAAGGTGCTGGAGATCTGCAACACCAGATCCTGAAGGAATTGAGGAAATGCATAGAGAAGGGTCAATTAGTAGTTATGGTGTGTGATGATGTCAAGTCCGCATTCAACTTTACGAGAAGGAGAAGGTGGTGTCCCGTATAGAGAAGGTCAACAAGGACATAGCGGCCTTTGTAGACGGATTCCTCCAGGTACTGAGCCTGTCCAGTTTGATTCCTCATGGCCATCTTTCGTATACGTATCATAGTGCTTGAAATTTTGCGTCAAGTGCATATTTTGCATGAAGAGTCATGCAGAATTGTAGAATTTTGTGTCCCACAAACTAGTGGTATATTGTAAGTTGAGCCTTGAATTGCTGACCCTTCTTTTCAGTTGTCTTATGAGACTGTGCTTCGAATTCAGGACGTCTACATCAGTCTAGAGATCTACCAGCTGAGTCATCAGTCAACGGCGGTGCCGTACGGTGTAGAAAGCTAAAATTAGCATCACCTCGACCTTAGCGAAAATCGTGGAAAGCATAGGATCGAACTTTGATTCCGTAGTAAAAAAAATTCTACGATTTCTACGCTTATAGCAGAGCACTTTGAATACCCTTAATGTCTGCAGTAGCCTGGTATTTGAAGTGTAGTCTGGTTTTTGAAGCGCCAACGAACCAGAGCCCCAGATTGACTGGCTCTCTACTAAGCACTTGAGGTACACTACATTCTTACCTTCATACAAGACGCACCAAGCACCTTGAATTCAAGAGTTATTGTTACGACCGTATATTTGATTATTCTACATGTTAGCTACTCAACTGCCAAAGTTCACTCCCATTACAATCACCTAATTTGCTCTCTATGGCTTGTCATTTCATACACTGATACATAGACAGCTCCTCTAGACCTTCCAAACTGCCCGTTTCACTCATTGCTTTCAAGCTCGGCCGGGGCTGTTCAAATAGTGATCTTGCCCTACCTGCGACTATTGTACCTGCGTGACATGCTAACCATCACTTAACGTTACATTGGCCCAGGGAAGCCATGACATTACAGAAAGTCAGAAAACTCCTATGTCAATTATTGCTTTAACCAGGGCCCCGAGAAGCGCAAGTCGATGTCGACATAAATGCTTTACAATCAGTCTACCTATACAGACATATATACATACATACATACATACTCTAGTTAGGGAACTGCAGTAGACTGTGGTAGCTAGTATACAGAAGATGGGAGCCATCCACTACTTCATTCATGCTTCAAATCTCGTGAAAGGCAAATCGGTTTCCAAGACTAGAAAAGCAACATACGGCGCTTGGGTCCTCTTATCACAGGATATATATGTAACAAACACGCAATTCTACAATATAATCAACTAGGTAACACTTAGATTCATATGTAATCATATATGTAGAGTTTCCAGAATCAATATGCACACAAAATCCGAAATCGATTCGAAGTATAAAGGAATTTTATACCATGTGTCTCCCTGACCTTTGCCCTCCTTGTCTAGCCCCAGAGGCCTTGTCACATTTGTTCCTATTAACAGGCCGCTATGGAACTCACCGCACACTTGTCGTACTTCCTCAGCTATTGACGAATTGATTGGAGAATGCCACGCTTTTGAGAGAAGTGCCAATCAAACTCTTAGGGAAAAGGGTATAACGTACACTGGAGGAGGCTAATAAGCCAGATCGCAACAATACCCATGCAGAAGGGAGATATATCACTAGTCTTGTCACAATGGCCCTCTTCGCTACCATATCATGTCATATTGCAATTTCTCATGCATAGGAGGTCGTCGTGTGACATGTTACATAATCTGCATGGTACTTAGTATTTAAGGTTGGTCGTACTGTACAGGTTGACGGCGGCATTTCTATATTCTCAATGGGGTTAAAACCAAATTTCGGTCTCCGGGGCTCAAGTCCATGTTCTGCAACGGATGCTCAATCGAACCCTAAGTGGCATTATCAGACTACATCAGTTGTATATTCAAAGTCATTCGTCAAGAGCTGGAAAACATGCATGAGGCCCATCAGGGGTCCTGTCAACCAGACTAAAGGGAGTTCTCATTTTATACCATTAAGCAGCTGACTTATGCAAACAATGGACAACAAAAAAGAGGGATGCGAAAGGACTCTCACTATAGAACTAATGCATTTATGATAACTTCAGCAACATGCAGCCTTTGGCCGTATTGGAAGACAATACAGTCTGCCCTTGCTAGACCGGACGCCCTAACAATTCCGGACCGGACAGAAACCTCCAGACATGTACCCCCCTGTCTCCATACAAATAATATTTGCCATACTGGATACACTAATACTAATACATCTTTGACTACCCCATTTCACACTTGGCTGCCATCACTGCTGCCACCACGTGCTACCGCTGCTACCATCACTTGCTACAATGTTGTTCAAGTAATGGAAACTGGGTACTTCGTTGCTTCATTTTACATGTATGATCATTTCTGAGATTAATTACCAACCACTTATCACTTTGTTTCAAATCATCTGACAAAGGAGATACAGCTACTGCAGCTGGTTGGCATAAAATAATAGATTAGATACCTAGGATATCACAGTTAAGTTAAAGTATAGTAATCTTACCAATTGGTCTTGAAAATGTTTACCAAATTCACTTAGTTGGCATTTACATATTTGATGCTTCTCAAGTGTCCTTAAGGCCCGATGTTTTTCTAGACTGTTGTGAGTAACGCATATTAATGTCTTTGACTAGGTATGTAAACATGTTGATACATTTCCTATTGCAGTAATTATTCGAACTTACAAAATTTTATCAACTCCCTGTCTGCCAAGCATTTTATTCTATACCCGGAACCTTGCTCTACGGAACGAAAAGTGCCAGATTCTAGTGATCCGGTATAGCAGGTAGACTGTACAATCAGGGCCAGCTCAGCACTACATATCCCGAACAACTACCGGGCGCAAGACCAGGTGGCTGCCCTAATCCCCATCTGTCCAACAGATGTACCACATGTTCCTGTACCTACTACAGTGGCAAACCCCACATGAGGACCAGCACGGAAATGCTGGAAGTGGCTGCAAGCCTACATGGAAGTAAGACTTTGTCATAGAAGTGAACTAATAAGGCAGATACCATCCTATTTGGGGATATCCTGTGGGGTACTCAAGACTTTGCTGTTACTGCTCTAGTATTGCGCAATTGCAATCAATGGTACAAACTGCAAAGTTACATGAGCCATTGTCCTGACCATCAAGGCGTGAAACCTGAAATTAAACCAGCTAGATGGACTTGTACTCTTTTTTTTTTTTTTTTTTTTTTTTTGATATCATTACTTGGATGGCCATATGGGCTATGACGAGAAAATTACAAAGGAGAAAATAGGAAATAACATCTCTATCCACCTCATCAATTCCACCAGCGGCCCTTCATCTGTGGCCGGGGTTGTTGTACTATTCCATTTCCTACCCGTGCTGTGTCTCTCCACTCCCTGGTCAGCTTTGGATGCAGAGTCTAGGAACATGTAATGTGCTTAACTGGACTATGGGAGAACGGCAGATTAGTAACTATGGAGCAGTAATACTGGTATCATGCGGGCGACATGACATGCTGCTTACATAGTCTCATGCCACCGCTTACATACCTAATTGTCTAGAAGAAAAGCTGCTTACGTTGTCAACAAATCCATACGTAAAGTAACGTAGATGTGGCACGCCGATCGGGGTAGCCCTACTAAAGTCAGGGGGCATCCCGACCGCTTTTAGTAGTGCTGAAATTACAGCGCTGCTAAAGAGGGACGCTCCACATAGGTAGGAAAAACAGCATAAAAAAACGCAAGAAAGGTTAGTTTTCAGCTTGCAGCATGGGACCAAGTAAGCCCATGCCCCTGCTGCAATGCAATTGCTCAAACCCAACACCATGGGTACAAGAGCAATTCAACATCTCTCTGTTACATTTCCACCCGTTTACCTCCGGGGCTACTATCCTTCGGTGCACAACACCCCAACAAATCAAAAAATCAAAGGGAATCTGATAGATTTTATTGTTCGCATCTCCCTCCACCTGTGCCCAGGTGGAATGCCCACCATCTGAAGTGAAAACAAGAAACGGTAAGCACATAGCTCTTGACAGGGTATCAGCTTCGTTACTTGCCTTTATCCTCAGGCTGCTGGTTGTGGCGCTTGAAATCATCCTTGATAAGGAGCTGAGTATAGTCAGCAACAACATATCACAAGTTCACTGCATATTATTGCACTTCCACCACGATGATTTCCGGTTATGATGACGGAGTAGGTGAAAGTAGTCGGTCGTCACGGTCTTAAGGCAACACCCCTTCCAATCTGGTGAACTTCTGTCTCCATGCCATTGATGAATTAAATTACCAATGCGTAAGCTCCCGGCGGGGTAGGGGCATGCTCACCCAATAGCACTCTAAACTCGCTTTTGACCTTATTTTCAAGAATTAAACTGTGCTGGCCAATTTTCGTTTCCAACCGTCCAGATCGGCTCTTGGTAAAATCCGACGCTACTACGAAAACGAAGCGTGCTGGTTGAGCTGCCAGCAGTAGGGCTGGCAGTAGGGTCTCTCCCTCCACCACCAGTAGACCGCCCTCCCACCCAGAGTATAGTAGGTGCGTCTTTCATAAATGCAGAGTACGACGGAATGGAGCAGCCACATGTATACCAGCCAGCCTTGGGCGGAACATTCTGAGAGTGTTCATGGCCTGGGGAATTCGTGCAAGGATGCATAGCGTTCATGAGATTCCGATGAAGTTCCGTGACGTTGAGAGAAGATATGGCAAGTCGTGGGGGGAGGTTTCGTGCGGGCGCCTAACACTGCACTGCGCAGTACCGGGGGCATTTCGGCTCTGCTTCGCGATATACAGCAGCCTCGCACCACAGGCTCGCCGCTCCGTCTGTCCTCTTACATGTCTCCCGGCTCCTAACTCGGAATTCCAAGGCCTTACGCGCCTTGACCGCATTTCTCCGCTCCCATCCAGTTTCGCCGCTTTCATTTTCGCCAGAACGATTGCTTAGGCTTTCGCTTGATGCTGTGCGCCGGTTGATGCTTGCGAGGCCGCGACAAGCCCTCTGCTTTCGCTGGCGATCACGTCTGCCTGTGCGTGTTCAAAGGCTGGCCTGGACATCAAGTAGCCTGGTTCTGGACTGCTGTCGTGGGCTTGCCCGTTTGGCGCCCTTGCTTTTCCAATTAATGCCCACTGCGATACATGCGCTGCCACCCTCTGAGATGTATGCACACCTGCTACACCCCTCCCCGCTGATTGCTGGTCTGATTAAGTGCCTGCAGGCCTTGCCCGGCCCCACGCTCGCCCATTCTAATCATCCTTTGCAGCGGCAGCAGAAAGGATCACTCGGGCGCGGTGGAGAGGGTCGTTGAAAAGGCGCCGAACAGCCGGTGCATGTACGTGCGCCTGTCTGCCCGCTGACCCCAATACATGCACCCCTCTCTTGCGCTACCACCACTCCTCCTCCCCCATCACGACCACCTCTGCTCACATCACCACCAGCACCATCACCATCACTACCACTGCCACAGTATTCCCAGCACCCGCAGCATCCGCGTCCCTTTCCAAGCCAGCACCAGCACCAGCCTGCACCAGCCTGCACAGCGCCAGCCCTTCCGTCGCTGCTGAAGCTTGGGTAGGCCCCAATTCACGTCCACACCGGTAACCAACTGTACCAGCACCGGCTTGGCGGCACGGCGTCTGTGGGGCTTGTTTCAACTGCTGCGGTGAATTCAGCGCTAGCCTAGACACCGAATGTCGCAAGCGCTGCCGGGGAAGCAAAACCGACTTCCGGAGGGCGGCGACGAGCACCAAGACGGATGGAAGCAGCACCAGCACCAGCAGCACCAGCAGCACCAGCAGCAGTATCGGCTCCCGCCGCCAGAGGTACCCGCGGTAGATCGTTGGTCCAGTTCAGCGCAGCCGGAGCTGTGGAGGTCTGCGGAGCAACGACAACAGCCGGGGCAGGGACACAAAGCCAGCGTTTCTCTGCAACGCCAGTGCCATCCTCACCATCAACGTCACCCTACATATCCCCCGCAGGCGTTAAGTAAACGTCCTGTTACAAACCCACATCGCCGAGAAGACAGTGCATGGGCTCATTATCACCATGATACCAATTCACAGGATCAGCTACCGCATTCGCACCTTCCGCATATCTCCGGCCAGAAGCCCTGGTCTCAGTCAGCAGTACAGGCGCGCGAGCTTCCCTCGCCAGTGGCGAACCTCCCAAGTCTCACCTCTGTCCAGGCACAAGGTCAAATGTCATCATCCTATCTGGCCTCCAGCAGGGATGAAAGCTACCAACACTCTAAAAGGCGGAGGATATCTGATGATGAGCCATCTTGCCCCTCGGAGGAGGGTGACATCGACCGAAGGGCTCTTTATAGAAACACTTCCACTCAACAACATGGGGCATCAAGCAGCCCACCTGTACAGTTGCGCCGTCAATCCCCCCAATATCAACAGCAGACCTCGTCCTTCAACGATCACACCCCTGGATCATCCCGTGGATCACCTCAGTTGTCACAAATTCCTCCCGCTCCATTGACTTCTCGCTTGGTTTGGCAACATGGTAGCCGAATTACAGATGCAAGGAGAGACCAACCTGGCAACACACTCACCTTTGACGGCATAGGTTATCTAAGCTCAGTTTCGAAGCATCAAAATCATTTAGCTCAGGCCCCTGCCGCACTTCCACCTCCACCTCCACCTCCGCCCCCACCTCCACCTCCACCTCCACCTCCACCTCTGCCTCCGCCTCCGCCTCCACCTCCGCCTCCACCTCCGCCTCCACCTCCATTATCATCGCCTCTATCTCCAACCCCACCACTCCCTATGCCTGGGATTCCATTTTCCTCGAACAAATTCAGTGCCCTTCACCCTTTTTCCTCCAACTGGCCACTACCAAACCAATACCACTATGCCCCATCTATCATTCCGGATTTAGAGGATCAATACTTCAAGTTGAGCCAAGAAAATCAAAACCTTCAGGATGAGCTCAAAAAAGCCACTAAACGGTTCACTCCTGGGGACAATCTCCGAGGGATTATAATGCAACTGTTCGAGGTGGTGGAAGATTTTGCTGATGTGATTTCGGAGCAGCAACAGCAAGTACAGCTTGCATTAGAGGCAGCAGAGGATGCTAGAATTGGGCGCATAGGAGACCGTAGGGGTCAAAGTCCAGAAATTTCCGTTCCGCGTCGAAAGGCTGTTTCGGATAAAGATCTCATGACTCAGGAGAATGTAGTAGCTTGTCTCAGAGGAATGCATACCACCATGAGGTCAAAACTGAATGCACTGGGGAGATTAGGGGCAATGAGAGCAAGAATAGGACTGATGGAGAGAAGCGCAGCAGAAAAAGCCAGAGGAAGACATGTTGAATTGCCAGAGATGGAGAAAGAAAGGGTAGGATCAAATTTAGATGCGAACCGCCCACACGAGAAGGCTGCACCACGTCAGCAAGAAAATGAAGGAGAAAAAAAAGGTTCATATATAAAGGGGTCGCAACCAAGTGCAATTAGCCCTGAGAATGCAGCTAGTGGTCTTCCAATCCTGCCGCCAGCTCCATCAAGCCCATCTGCTAGTTTCCAACCCACGTCACCGGGACGGCAGCAACAGGCGCCTGCCCAGATTGACAGCTCCACTGCTCGATCTCCTTCAACTGCGACCATAGCTCCGTCCACAGCGACATCTACAACAGTATACGCTGATACACTAAATACTCTTCAGCACCGCTTATCATTAACCCAGCTCGAGCTTGAAACTCTCCAGGCAGATCATACACGACTCCGAGCAGCGCTACAACGAAGTCAGACGCGAGCAGCAGCTCTGGAAAAAAAGCAAGCGGTATCGAATGAGGAAAATGACACTCTGATTGCTGAGCGAGATCGGTACCAGATGCTGTATGAGACGCTGGAGGAGCAGCTCGCAGAGGTTGCAGCAAGTAGAGATGAATATCGCCGGCAAGCTGTAGCAGGAGGGGGCCAATATAGCAGTATTTTGGCAATGGCTACCAGATTAGAAATGAAAGGAGTTGATGATCGTAAAAGATGGAAAGAGGAACGGGAATCGCTTGAGGGGCAACGAGAAATATTAAGAATGGAATTGACTGAAAAAGAGGAGGAGACATCGAAACTAAGTGGGGAAATAAGGATCCTAAGGGACGAAGTAAAGAGGTTGAAAGGATCTCAGAAGGAGGATGTGGGAGAATACTCGCATGGTGTTGCTACCTTCTACCATGTGGCAGGGTCACCGTCAGGTAACGCCTTGTCTCCACAAGTATCACCAACAGACTGCGTAGAGGCTGAGAAACAGCCATCATCCCTCAATAGTCCAGGGAATGACCTCGAGCGTGCAAATAATCAGTTACGTGAGAAAGTGAAAACGCTCGAAAAGGCGTTAATTGAGATGAAGCGAGAAGGGCTAACGATCCTCCGAGCTGCAGAACGGTTTCTTTCTGCAGGAGAAGAAATACCTGGATGATCATTGAAGGCTGTGTTCCTTTTTTTTTTTTTTTTTTTTTTTTTTTTTTGCTCTGCACGGCTTTTAATGACAAACTTTTGAGATCATGCATCATGACCACACTGGCATTGAACTTCAATTGCTTCTTAACTGTTGCTTATATACCTCGCTGATGTTGATGTTTTTCACCGAGGCAATGCAAAGGAACAATACAATCTGCTGGGAACGCTTGCGTTCACTGTAGCAAGCTACTCTCGGTCACCAAGCTCCCTCACTCCTCTAAAGCCTGTTGCCCTCGCTCCGCTCAGTTGAGGCTTCGACTTCTCTCTATTGCCCTTCGACTCTCGAGGCTCCCCCGCACTAATCTTATATCCAGCCCCCACACTCAATAATTATAGTGTCTTCAAACCGAATCAATCATTAGAGCTTGGGAACTCGGAAAATGTGGAGCTGAAGTAAGAGCTGAAAGGGTTAAAAGCTTTCTATTGGTACTGAACAGCTAGGAGGCTAAACTGACAGATGACCTTCTGTCTGATTGATGAACGTTTTGAAATCCTCACACTTCCCATCGAAGTCGAAATAACAAAGGTATCTAAAATCTGAGGTGTACGACTGCATAAATCGTATATCATTTTGATGTATAAAGTTTCTTCACATAAAAGTTTTTTCACATAAAATAGTATTCATTCGTGATGGATGGCTATAGAGAACACCACATGAAAATGCCATTACCCTCAATTCTTGTGTCCCATCCAAACATGCATTAGAATATTTCAATCACTGAACAGGAAATTATCTCCGTTTCACTTCAATTGATTTTTGTCAGACACTGTGGAAGTCATAGTCTTGCTCAGCATGGCTCCAAATGCTCGCTTATTGCTGCCCCATGATGGGTGGTGATATTAATGCAGGAGGACTACCCATATTAATAGGTCTACAATGTTCTGGGTCCGCTTTCATCATGATACCACCCCTGTTCGCATTATCCTAGAAGTCATGCCACGTCGCGGACTACGCAGCCTTTACCTCTCTCGGCTCCCAACCTGCAACGCTTCAGCCAACTTGAAGCAGCCACGACCTTGTGTATCCACAAACTACTACCTAACAGATATCTTTCTTCTGCCCCACTAACAGCAAATACGATAACCAACTCCTATCATCCCACCAAGAAGCACAGAAGCAAGTGAAGAAAATGGTATTTTTGTTGAAACGACTATCGGAGAAAAAGGCTCCAGTTGACAACATCTGCTGAAGAAATTTTGACTTAACTACATAAGATTATAATAACAGCTTTCATAAGAATGGATATAGAGAATCATATCGACATGAAGATTAAGCATATATCCTCATTTCAATCGTTCATGAGTTTGGACATGGCGTGATGGGGATTCTTTGGACCTGTTCCTGGAATACAAACAACAAGAGTTGGATAGAAGAGAAAAAAAAAATAATAATAGTGGAAAACCAGAAGCTATTTTACGTAAACCAAAGACCCAGAGCAAGAATTCGGAAATGGGATAATCCGGATATCATCAAGAAAAATAAGACTGAACAAAGCAAAACAAGGAAATGCATCATTAGGAACCACAAGAATTGAGCACCTCCAGATCGTCTAGGTCCAGAAAATGTAGAGTTCAAACCAACTCTACCGCACGCATGAACCTCTTATGTCCATTCCACATTCCTCGTCACCCCACTACCTCCAGCTTCCCCGGCAGCCCCATAATATGTTCCCCCTTGCAGTTCAGCGCTTGTCAATCCCCCTTCTTTCCTCTCCTCTCGTCTCTTTCGTCGCCTCCTCTCCCGAATCTTCTCTTCCGCCTCTGCATCGTCCGTCTGTGCACCCGCGCTCACAACGCTTTCCCTTCCAGCGCCTCCACCTCCAGAAACTCGGCTCCCAACGGCACTTCCTACCGGAACACCGACAGGAGCATAGCCCTCTTCCGAGGTGTACCCATCATCCTCGGAATAGGAGTGGCGGTGAAGAAGGCTTGTACGAGGATTGGTGTCGTTGCTACGTTCTGGGCTAACAGGGCGTGGTGCTGGTTTTGACGCGGCAGCGGTAGAGCCAAGCGCAACGTTGGTGTGTCCACCGCTACCGCTTCCGGTGGCCATAGTTGCCTCACCTTCAGATTTTCGTTTCGCTTCTCTGTCTATTGCCCGTTCTCTTTCCTCTGCTTTGGCAGCTCTCTCTCGTTGTCTCTTTTGTCTCAACAGTGTTGCTTCGTCTTCAGGAACTCGGCGTACAGTAACTGACCTCCCAAGACGATCAAGGTGCACCTGAACAGATACCTGAGGTTGTTCTCCTGGGGGAAGGTTGTTCCGCACCAGCTCTCCGGCGGGGACATTGATCACGTCGGAATTTCGTGACAGTGGGATGCGAATTACGGCGTCTGGTTGAGTCGATGCATCACTCGGGGCTCTATGATGCGAGCGGGAGCGGCGCGGGGGCTCGGGTGGCATTGGAAGAGGAACCTTTGGCGGGTTGGAAAGCAGGAGAGGAGGATACTTATTCTTTGGTGGAGGAGAGGCAGGGCCCTCATCGGAGAGGTATGAGTCCCCAAGAGGGGAAGGGGGCATAGGCACATCCTGCTGTGGTGTTTGCTTGATTGGAGGGAGAAGTGGAGAAAAGAGATGACCACCAGCATATTTCGCTCCGGGTCGATCTGAAGAAAGCGAGGAGACATCAGATTGTGGACGTGGGATAGGTGCCACCTGAATAAAGCTGCTGGATACAGGTGAGACAGGAGATATTGTTGTTGTATTTGTGGTTGTCTGAGGAACAGATGAGCCTGGCAATTCAACACGGCTGCCGCTGCTGGGGCGGTTACTGTCCTTGAGAGGATCGTCAGAACTGTGGGCACCGTTTCGGCGGTAATGATGCTGATCCAAGGCTCCAACAGAAGCTATTTGCCCCCCGATACTGGAGAGGGCGGGGCGGTTCTGGTTGTTTGGCGGTGCATGAAGACCTCCAGATAGTTGGTTGGCCGTACTTCCAGTTGGCGGCCTGGTAGAGGTGTCCAGTGATATTGGTGTGCCACCGATGACCCTTCCCTCTAAGCTTGATACCCCACGCCTGAACCTGTTCCCAAGAGATTGCGAGAGACGATTGAGTCGACTCATCTTTGGCGAGACTGGCATATTTGGATTATTACTGTGGTTGTGTTCGTTCCCAAAGCCGCTATCATGACTGACATATTCTGTTCCATCATAACTGGTTCGAGTCAATGTCCCTGGTGTTGTACTAGTCGGCGCAGTATGGGAGGTTTCAGTCATCTCGGTATAACTCACTCCGGAGTGACTGGCATTTCTACGGTGACTGCTGCCATCACTGCGAGCTTGCCCACCGCGGACACTCCCAACGCCTGGTTGCTCATACCTGGGGCGACGTCTGCTATACACGTACTCGAAAATAAACCAGATGCAGAAGATGACAAAGGTGAGTGCTGCATAGATAATGAAGAGAACTAGTGGAGAACCGTAGAGGTAAAGTCCTAAAGGGATCTGCGCCAGACCGAGAAGAAATATACCACGGCCAAACCATGCATGAAGCTATTTGTCACATTACCTGCGTTAGCCGGGAACAACGGTAACAGCTGAGGAGACTGTGAGCAAACACCAATGCTCTTTCACTGCCCCTCTTTCCCTCCACATAAATCACTTACCATTGACTTCAGCCCCACTTCACCAAGCTTTCGGAGCTTATTCTTCTCCCGCTGCCTAAGGAAGATACCAAACAATGCTTGCAAAACAATGCCACCATAGATAGTTACACCGATGATGTGGTGCGGGTTGCCGCCCCATTCCCCCTTATTAACTGCGAACCATCCTGCCAGAAATCCCACCGTCAAGAATAGCACAGTAGTCGTATTCAGGATGAAATGCCATTGTATCGCCTGCCGAGGCGATTCGAATTTCTTGTACCGTGCACTGAAAATAGCGGCAGGGATAAGGAAGAGAAATGGAACTGCCATGAACACAGCGTGTACGACAATGAGGGTGTAATACTTCGAGTTATCGGCATGACGGGCTCCTTCGCCTGTTGTCGTTTAAATGAGCGAAGAAGAAAAGTGGTGTAAATTCTTTGTTCGCGCGCAGATGGAGAAAGTGAGAGGGGCTTGTGGGCAGGCAACATACCGTTCTTGACCATCTCATGAAAAGGAAGACCAATGAGCGGTGGGAGGATGTACGCGCCAACCCGAGGATTCCATTGTCCGTCATAAGCTGTGTCCCGTCCGGGGCCGCCTGTCGGCATGTTTGTACTTTTTTGGACTTGCGATAGGATATGTTTGCCTGTGGTGATGAGCTAGCTAGGAGCTAGCACCTCCTAGGAAAATGCGCGGGGAAACCAGGAGCTTTCAGGTTGTGGCTCTATTGCGTTTGAAATGCATGCAAGGTTTGTAGCTGGTAACTTCTGCGCTTGGATTTCTGTCTATGTCGTGCACAAAGGTGGTGTCGCCTCAGGGTCGTGCCAATCCAAGATCCAAGATCCACAAACAAATTTGTTGCCGACTGTCGTTTCCTGTACAGTGATGTTTTGATGTTTGTCCGTTGTAACGACTGGGCCGGGCTCATAAGGAACACAGGCGGCCACAAGTCAATAAAGCGGCACCAAGATGCGTACTCTACAAGAACAAGTAACCCGCAGCTCGATGGCAATTGGAGAAGTTCACAAGTTATGGCTCCACTGTGGTACTAAATGTGGCTATGAAGGCGGCTACCATCATCGCTGCAACCCCAAGATCGCCAACGCTAACTAAGTGGGGCTGCTCGAATTTAAACACGCGTACTCAACACTCACCGACAAACGACCATAGACGAAGACGAATCTGGTCGAGGATAGGTAAACGAAACAAGACATGATGGATGGATTGAAATATATGTGTGCGTACTACAGCGCGTGGTAGGTCACACAGCAAATTGTGCGCAGACGACAGCTGAGACTTGCACGATTCCAGTCCCGCCTGGGACTTGGCTTGCATGTCATGCCCTGAGTGCGCTATGATTGGACCTTTAATGACCGCTGCAAAAGACTGGCAATTAGCAGTAGTAAACAGAGCTAGCATAAGTGGTTGCTATGCGGCAACCACAGAAACGCGGATTGTTGTTTACGGACTTGTTTACGCAGATGACTAACGAAGCGAGAGGTCAAGGTTGGCATGAGATTTAGCAAGACTATCATATGATATGTAAGGTTTGACGCCAAGATCTACGTTTGGTACGTTGGAGGGCATGAAACTATCATATGTACTCTTCTCTACAATACAACTTGAGGCTTGGTAGTTACTTTAAATCCTTAGTAATTAGCTTCACATAGTTCTTTTCGCTATGTTTAGGATCAGCGAATTCGAAATCTTATTGATGAATCTAAATGTCGTAAATTCCAGCCTTCTTCAACTACGTATACCTGGATCGAAATGATTCACTAAAGCCGTTGCCTTAGCAACAATGCATTTATTATTGCCAAGTCCTGGAAATTTCCCTGACCCTGAAACTATAAAATTCCAACTATGTACACTCAATTCTGAAGATATTTTACATCAAGTACAGTCACTGGTCAAAGGTCTTGGTGACGCCACTTTTCTTGGCACCTCAAAATGCTTGCTAGCACAACTTCAAATGCTCATATCTCCATGATTCATAGCTCAATTTCAGAAGTTGTACCTGCAATTGATAGCACCGTGTCTATATTCTTGCATATCACATGCAGCAGTCATGAGAATAGTAGTAGTCAATTATATGGACCAATAAATCAGGAGCAAATTCTAGCATTTTTTACCTAAATTCTCTCTGCATAATAGTGTAGTTCCATACAAGGAGAATATTTTTGGGGCTAGTAAATTTTGCTATGAAAATACATATTGAGTCCATCTTATTTCATATTTTTGATATTTTTTATGTTGTGTTGCGGGTTCTGTGCGGAGTTATTTATTTCCAAACACCGATATTTGACCCTAAAATGACAATTTTGTATGGGACTTTGGCAATCTTGGCGTTCTTTGAAGTTTGCGATTTTAGCTCGGCAGCCACATGACTCCAACATCTGTTCTACAACCGGAACCATGAAGTTTCAGGTAGTACCTATCATAGAAAAATCCTGTTTGTCTATCTAGTTGTGGTGCTAAAGATACGTCACATTTCAAAAAGTCACAGTTTTTGTATGGAATACCTAGTTATCAATATACCTTTTTTGTAGATATTACACTGCAATCAGTGTGCTACAAGTATATTCTGTGCTATAGCATAAACCATACTGCTTACACTATCACCAGTTCAAGTTGTAGGTTAATTGGGTCACTTCTTGCGGAGATATCTCAATTTTTGTTCTTATGGACATTGTCGCCGCTTGGTGCTCAGATCGCTTTCACCAAGACTTTTGACCAGTGACTGTACTCCGTAAACGTGAAAAATGAGCCCAAGTACCCTTTTATATACTACTCAAGAAAATTCTATCCCAGCACGACATCATGGTTGCCCCCACGGGCTTCTCAAACCCCTGCTCTCAATTCTACTACTGATACATGACAACCTACATCACAATCTGTATCTGCGACCCCACTCCAATGCCTGTAACTTTATCTCGGCCCCATCTAAGCTCCGTATGGGTACTTGCTTCTTTGCTCTTGCTATAACTTTCCTCTGTAGCTCCCCCATAGCAGGTCTTGTAACAGCAATAGCAGCTGCAGAACGAAAAAATTATAGGCACTTCTGCTCTTAGTAACAGTCATCTTGCAAGTGCGGTATGGTATCTCTTTCGCGCCCTCTCGTTTTTGTGTTCCGCAAAACCTCACGCATTTTTAGGGTTGAAGCATTGTTATTAATTAAGCTACCCACAATTTCAGGGTTTGTCCAAAATTCCTCTACTGGCTGCTCAAGCTGCTAACGTTTGGGATCGCAATACCTTCTCATGTGCTGCTGCCCACGGAGGCAGCGGTATCTAGAGTACATCCATCCTTCCAGTCGAGCCGTCACCCGCAGAGCCGTTCATTACGGGTAGTGTAACTAGACTATTATACCTAGATCAGTGCCAGCTTCCTAATGGGGGTAACAGCAGAAACTTGAAATGATCTCCAGGCGGAAGCAGGGTCACATCAAGGTAGGGCTTGGACTGCGGTACGAAGTCACTACAGTGTAGTCTGTAGTCAAGTAAGAATCTGCTTTGGGAAGGCTGAGATATAGGACGCTAGTGTGCTGGCTGTCAAACACGGTAGAGCAAAGCCATTAATCTTCTATGACATTTGAGATATACAATATGTATATACTAGTATATGTATAAACAGTAATCTCATGCCCATATAAACAGCTATATTTCCTCCCACAATAATGCTGAACTCGTCCGTTTCATCAATATCGATAACGATCCTCGCCGCTGCGGGGCTTCGGTAGCTTGTAAACTTGCCTACCCATGATGCGTGTCCTCCCATTCCACAACTCAGAGTTTATTTATACCCTTGATGTTGCAAATAGAAATCAACTATAGATCCTACCAGAGATTAGCTTGTACTATTGGGGAGCATAAATTACCTCTTAATATCCCTAACCTAGCTCTGCAGAGCCTTCGTCTGTCAGGGTATGCCATACCCTGTCATGAGCTTTTCATCTCGCTATAGCGAAGGGCGGTATGCGAGTAATGATAAATTTTTTTTTTAAAAAAAAAAAAAAAAAGAAAAAGAAAAAAAGGAACTTTTCACAGCGCGTAGTGGTAATGCTGGCAACTAGAGGGTACATCCGTGGTTTAGCCTGTCTATGGTTTATGATTTATACCCTAAATGATTTCCAATTATGAACCCCAACACCCGGAGTTCATCATGATCTCCTATAACCCTGCTTGTTTATAATGTCATTACTCTGAACTCTGAGTTAATCTGCAATGAGGAAATCGTAGCTCTGTACCCTAGGCCTATGTATTGCTTGGTTTGGATTAAAAGGCTGCGCAAGGCTGCGTTTGCACACAACATCACCTATACTCAACATGCACGAATGTAATGCAGTTAAATCAACTATTTATCGTCTCACCGCTAAGACCAAACCTGAGGTTGACCACCGCACCGCAAAATTATCTCTCAAGTTTAAAACTGCTCTCAGGTGGCATTTATCTAAGTGCTCTTTGGCCTGCTTAGATCCATCTATCTTATGTCTTTTTTAAGAGGTTAACTGGTTCAACATCTAGTTATACCAACAATAACAACATGGGAATTTTAAAGGAAAGAACCTACATGTATTGCTTTTAGGAATCTTGCAGATCTGGCCTCAATGGGTGTAACGTTGCATGAGTACATAGTGGAAATTATAATTTCTCATCTTTTTTCATGCGTATGATATGATTACGGCGTTGAACGGGTATGATGTTTCGTTAGATCTGATGTCTATCTATGCCCCATATGCCTTTGGTGTTATAAGGACATCAAGAAGTGTATGGGCGGGCTCACCCATGTGTGCAATGTTAAATATTCGATAATGAGATATGACGAAAGAGGTAGTGAAACTGAATTGCAAGGAAAACTGGGACGCCTGGGACACTTAGGAGATCACCTCTAATGAGACAGGTTGCGAGCTTGAGAACAATAAGGCAAATAAAATGAATTGACTCTGATGGCGTCTAACGGCTTTCTGGGCAGGATATGTATCGTACCGTAAGAAGAGGATTCTCTGGGCTATTGTAATATAGTTTGATTAGTCAAGTGGAGAATCTGTATCAAATGCTTTTGCGCAAGACCTAGAAGTCCGGATGCATTTTTCCATTTCGTCCCCTGGGAAATACATAAGGCATGTTCGACCGGGCAATATGGTCAGGTGGCCTGCAAGTACAAGTCACAGCCCAAAAAATTCAACCTTCCATTTTGAGGAGATCAAAGTATTGAAGAACACAATCGCAGCAAAACCTCCTCTCCCTGGGTTTCTGAGGGAAGTGAAATGTAGTTCTTAACGGCTTCTATATGCTCTATAATCTCCTGTAGGAACATGAAGTAGGTGAGGGATAAGACGTACAGTGAATAGAGAAATAACGCATGTTGCAATACCTGTTTTTACTTTATTTCTTTTCAATGTTCAGTATTCATGTGCAGCCCTGCTTGGTGACGAACTGTTCTCGTACCCAGACGGGCACTGCCATGGATGCTGCCAAGAGGTGCAAAGGCCCTAATACAATATAGAGTGCGCAGGGATACGTATTGTAGTATTCTCTCTCAACTTCACACTTAAACAACGTACAATATGCGCTCCTATATATAACATGAGATGCAAGCAGATTGGTGCGAGTATGAGCTTCCTACAACGAGAGTGTCCAGAATCTTCTAGATATTTCATCACGTGGCGTTTTCACACATCACAAATTCACGTGATATGTCTCGTGGTCCTCGTTGCATAATCTTCAACAGACCCAATGCTACTGGCAAGCGTGAATGAAACTGCCAAGTCCGTACTCATCTGCCTCCCCCTCCACCACCCCTGCGCTGCACCTCTCCGCTTGCCTCAGTGTAGGGCCTCTGTCACCATCCCCATGGCCTCCATGAACTCCTTGATTCTGTCACCTCCCGCTCTTTCTGTGCTAGCCACATGTCACCTCCTCAGCTCCTCCCACGTCGGTCCCCACCATCCGCTGCAGCGGCCCTCTACCCAGTGAGCCGCCGTCTCCTCCACGCCCTTACTGTCTGCAGTCCGCCTCCGCCGCACCTCCTAGCCGAATTCTCCATGGCCTCTCCCCCGTCAGTAGGTATGTCAGTCCTTGCAGCCCTCTGTCTCCCACCCTTTCCATGGCCTGGAAGTCTACCAGCCCATGTCTGCTGTCCCTTCTCTCTCTTCTCACATGCTGCGGGATTCCCTCCACCATCAGGTAATCCTCCTGCACGGTAAGCAGGCCCCAATTTTGGCCCTTCGTTCCCCTATGCCTCCAAATCTCTTGATCCATGCCACTGCCAGCTCTATGTTGCCAATGTCCCTCATGGCCCTCCTCGGTCTCTCGTTGGTCTCTCGTTGCCTTGGGCGCCACCCATACCCGGCCAGTTGCCAGGCTCTTTGCAATATCTCAGTAAGTACCCAAGAGTGGGTCCGTGTGAGATGTTGGACCAGCTTTCGTGTAGAATACATCAGATGCAAGTATAGGGTAGCCCTGCCATGGCGAAAAGCCGCACGCGGGGTCACGTGAACTTAAAAAAAAAAAAAAAAGGGTATAGGGTAAGTACTTACCTAAGCTTAAGTAAGTAGAAAGTCACGTGACACGAAACTGGGGTCATCAGGAGATAGAAGGGCATACGTACTTGATACAATTACTTAGTCTGGTTGACAATTACTCATTGCCCTATCCACATCACGGAAGCTAGAGTTAGCCTGCGACGTAACTATTTAGCGTATTATGAAACCTAGTTAGGAGGTTGCATGTACAGGCTTCTCTAAGCATAGCGTACCAATGGAGAGCATTGTCAGAAAACTGAAATGACACCACGCTAACAAGGAGTAAATCCCAATCCACTTTCTACAAATTGGGAAGTGTTCGTGTATGGTAGTCGTTACGAGACTACGTGTATGGCTCGCCGGTGTCCTAGTCGATATTAATGTGGGCTCTAACCCTTAGGAGAGGAAACGATAACGCCAGTGGAAATTGAATTCGATGGAGTCTATCTATTCGCTGGATAACAAAATCTGAACAGTCAGCAGTGCACACGGGCCTTTAGTCCTCTAACTGGAGAAATACTACGATAGGTTTTGGTGCGAGCCTTTTCACTCGCATTATTTCCTCTCTTTCGCCCTCCCAAGGAAGATGCTAGGATACATAGCACGCTGAGAATACTACAATCAAGTTGTTGCAGATGTCTTTTGATGTTGCACACTCCAAGTAATCACATAATGAGCCAGTGCTTCTACTCTACAGCCGGTCGCTCATATGATGCACCAAGTTACTGGTTTGCTACGATTAAAACTGGAGCAATAAACTATGTTTCCTTGTTATTCTGATCTCCAACAGCTGAGGGTGAACCCCCATAATACAGCTGCAATCATCACAACTGCAGACACTAATCAGATACCGAGCCGAATGGGCTAGTATTAATCGAAGCTTAAGTACTAGTGAAAAAAGGCACCAACCGGAGAGACCGCGGCGGGGCTGGTAATAAGAGATCATCCATAATAGGTCTCAGCTGTGCAATTGACCAATAGATAGGCTACTTTTCGTTATGTAGCTGAGCACCATTGCCACACACTTCATGCATGCAGTGAGACTACGCGTGAGATGAGTTTGATGTCGGGGTTGCCGCTGTTGGTGGTATTAAAACTTTAAGACAATGTCTGAGACAAAAGAGCTGAACGTGCTGGGATGCTCACAATTGATATTTAGTCCGTGCACTCAAACAGAAGTAATCATGTTCTCATTCTGATTGCATGCTGATATGCTACCTTTACGAATTGTAGCTAGGCTTGAAAGCTTTGTTGACCTCTAGTGTTTCTTGTAGGATTCAAACATTTGTGTGTGAGCAAATAAACTGATTTGAGCCCCCTTGTGACTTTGAACCTACACTGGTATAGTAATATGTACATAATATACTCAGGTATGTAAAAACTAGTAATGGTAGGTAACGCAGATCACGGCTGCTGTTTTTTTTTTTTTTTTTTCTAATCTAAAATATCACATAACCCCGCGCGCAGCGTGTGGCCGAAACCCTCGATGCGCGGAAGCAAGCATATTAGAAACCTGAGGCGCTGTAGGATACCTATCTTCAAATACATCAAGTTATGAAAAAGAAACTGTAGTTGTCTAAGGAGATCGAAAACAGGAATTCATTCGCACAGAAGATACTTCAAAACATACCCTATAATCCAAATTGGAGAAACATATTGCACGACCATGATCCAAACGCTAACGATGTAAACAAGGTACTAGCTAATGACTTCAGGAGCAAGTACAATACTTGAGATGTAGGTTTATATAATTTCCTTACCAGCTACATACGTGCGTATATCCGGCATCTTCTTGAAATGTTTGCATTTTTTTTTTTTGTCATCATTACTCGCATTCTGCCCGTCGGGCTATGGCGAGAACGTTTGCACAAGGCATTGATATGCAGCAGAATTATACTATTAAATGCCTGCCACATTTGTTACTTGTATGTAGCCTTTGTCAGTATCTTAGGGAAGTTGGCATATACAATATGGGTACAGAATGAGCTAGCTCCAAGACCCTCAT
The DNA here is from genome assembly GCA_015179045.1 of Kalaharituber pfeilii. NCBI lineage: Eukaryota > Fungi > Ascomycota > Pezizomycetes > Pezizales > Pezizaceae > Kalaharituber > Kalaharituber pfeilii. The sequence continues at coordinate 260,075 of WHUZ01000007.1, read as the reverse complement.
ATGCAAATCTGGGATGTCGGATATGTAGCACAAAGCCGTTGATAAATGCCGCACATGTGGGCTAATAATGAATATTACGCACCCTTGGCCTAAGCCAACAGAATTAGGTACAGTCTAACCTTGTTATACCGGACGAGTAAAAATCCGGCACTTTTTGTCCGGTATAGCAAGGTCCGGTATAGAATAAAATGCTTGGCAACTGTAAAAAAGGCGTGGCAAAAATAGGTATAGAAATTACTGGAGTAGGAAATAAACAAGTACAGCAAACATTAACTCAATCAAAGTCTATTCAACATGCATCGCTCTTACCACCTAGAAGAGGTCTAGCCTTACAAGCTCTTGGGGAGCATCATTGACTAGAGCCAAAACATGCTACACTGACTGTTTCTCTAAAAGCCTATCAATTCACACCAAAGAAGCAGCAAACTCTACAAGAATGTTCCAGCCTCCCAGCAGCAGCAGCGACAGCAGTGGTAGCAGCAATGGTGACAGCAGTGGCAGCATCGGTAGCAAGTGATAGCAGCAGCGGTGACAGCAGTGATGGCAGCAGTAACGGCAGCAGTAGTGGTAGTTAGCATTGACGGCAGCAGAGTGGTAAACAACCAGTCTAAGTGGTAAAGTGGGGTAGTCTAAGATGTATTAGTATTAGTGTGCCCGGTATAGCAAACATTATTTGTATGGAGACAGGGGGGTAGTTGTCTGGAGGTTTTTGTCAGGTCCGGTAGTGTTAGGGCGTCCGGTATAGCAAGGTTAGACTGTACTTGCATATAGGCTCTTGTGGGGTGGGGAATCATTACTCGCATGCCACTCCGCTGGTCAAGGCGATGCGTTCCAGTCGGCTTTTGCTAACTATAAGTACAGATGGTGAGGCCAGCTGGAGTTGACTAGTCTCATTCCAAGCCCCTAGGCAGTTGACAGGCTGTAATATGTATGCATAAGCGAATATCTATTTCTTGTCCTGTACCTGACTGGTAGCCTATTCGTTGTTCTCATACTCAAACAACAGATGCGGTTCACCACAACTGCTTATGGACTGCTCAATTAAGAATTGAAGGTCAATCAGAACAGTACTAATTAATTCTTTGGCCGCTAAATGTAATCTGGTTGTTTTTGTGACATGATAGGACTAGCTATGTACCAGGTACGTGAGTCGAAGGTGGTAATGTCTTCACATCGTTTTCCTTCTAATCAACTATAGTTCTATGTACTCACGATTGTAGTCAGGTTAGTCTCATACCAAGCCCTAGGGCACTCTACGAGCGCGCATACAGGCTACTACCCTATGGCGGGGAAGAACACGCAACACGTACGGCCACTATGAGTCAAAGCAATGCCCGCCCAATTTCAGAAGTACATAAAAATGCCCATTGACGGTTCTTCCCTTTTTGTAATCTAGGACTTGGCCCTCTCCTTAGACACTGATACAAGATCACTACACTTCTATTGGTGATTATTTACTAGACAATTCGGCTTACAGACCTATGGTAGAAGATGAATGGTACCAGCTGTCGTGACCTTATCGCTAGTCGAGAATCGAGATACCCGGCCCCTAGCCCTCGATCCCATGACCAGAACACTCAATAGCACATGAATTCAGACGCCGATACGCCCAACAGTGATCTTACTTTAGGACATGAATTCATCCATTTTCTGAGATTCATTACAAGGAATATAATATATAACACTCTGAACCCCCAAACATGGCCGTATCAAAAGCACTCGAAGGATATTTGAGAAAGATTTATTGTTCAAAGACCCGCACAGTATGTGTGTTTCCCGTTGGCCGGCGGGCCTCAATCTCTGACTAATTCACAAAGGCACATGCCATGTGTGACCTGCTACCATATAGGACAAGAATGTTTTGCAAGCATTTATGTACTGTTTGCCATCTTGCCCTATGCATGTATCAACACGTTTTCGTGGCCATATCAATTGGCAATCACTCACAAAAGTCTTAACCAGTATGTTCTTAATTAAAGTATATGGACTGGCAGTGCAAGTAATACGTATACATTACCTTACTCAGGTGTTCTCGCGCCCAGACTAATAGCAGCACACCAGTTCTTAAATTTAGACTAGGTATAAAATCTTTACTTCAGCTCAAGTGAACTATAGAAAATTTTGGATCTTTTGGCAACTTGCTCTGAAAGCAGTAGCTGATTGCATGATAAATATACTAGCACATAGATCAGTCGAGTACATCAACTTGAAATGGTACTGTTGTACCTCTAATCCCCACAGCAAACATTGGCCTTGAAACCTCCTATACATATTTACTGACTATACATATTACCTGACGTACCATATAAGAGGGGTAACCAATGATGAAGCTTCACAATGACTGCGGACAGTACAGCAACCTCGTATGGTTTAACGACCCATGGCAGCCAGCTCTCTCAATGCAACGATCTGCTACGACATACCACTATAGATTGACTTCTACTCATACAGTAGATATGATTGGACCTGGACATTTGTCAAATTTGAGTGCGGCCTTGGCGCTGCTGCAACATGCGCCGTCTCTACCTGATTTTCAGTAGGAAAACCTGCGCACGTTAGTTATATGTACGACGATTCTCTCGAGATGGATAAAGCTATATTTATTGCAAGGGCTCGAATTGTGAATTAATTGAAATCCGGATCCGTTGACGCTACTGTAGCATCAAAGGCACTTCGATGTGCACTGAAGTAGATTAAACAATTCAGGTAACAGCAAATTTGGCTACCTTGTCAGAAAATGCTCAGGTGACTAGGACCATACCAGGATTGGATGCCACTTGCAATTAACGTGTCCTGCATGACCGTTTTTACATGCATTCACTTACATTAGTGCAATAGTTTTCAATTTGTTTACGTATATGTGCTGGGCCATTCGTAACAAACGTTCCAGTGGCCACTAGCCCGGACTACTCAATGGAACGCTGGTTAGTGACTGGCCCGGGCCACTCAGAATTTGAATTTTCTTACTCTACCTACAATTTACCCTCTCAGACTCTCACACACACACTCGCGTGTCCACACATCCACTGTTTGAAAAAAAACAGCGTCACTAAAGACCCCTCCCGGCCACAGGAAAAAACAGCTCTACCAAGGACCCCTCCAGCGACAGGAAAAACAGCTCCAACAAAGAACTCCTCCGGCAGCAAAAAAAAGCTCTACCAAGGACCCCCCGGCGACAGGGCAAAAAAAATACAGCTTCATGAATGACCCCCTCCGGCGACAGAAAAAACAGCTTCATAGACCCCTCCGGCGAAAAAAAAAAACAGCTTCATAAAGGACCCCTCCGGCGACAGGAAAAAACAGCTACATTAAAGGCCCCCTTCTGAACCTCTTGCTAAAGCATTATTAACACATCTAGTATGGTCTGATCCTTTGTCTTCTGAGGTTCCATTCGATATCTGTTTGTGTGGTCTCGAGATTGAAGCTCGAATTGATGGTGAATTTTGGGTGTAAAAGGCTCCATAGGTAAAGACTGTTAAGGAATGAGGCTGAAAAGTAATTACCAGTTTAGGTAAATAAGATAGGCTTGGTGTTGTATACTAGAGAAACAGAATGCGATATATGTAGAATACATACAAAAAATACCGACAGCATGGAAAAATATCAAGTTTAAATACTTGAGTAAATAAACAAAAAAAATAAACAAATGATTTAGACAATTACAATTTCGAACCTTCTAGTATTTTAACAGCCACCAACATACCAACATTCTGTTGTAGTTCTGTGCGCAGAACAAAAAGGTCAATGCATTGTACTAGTGTGTGATCATGAACCAGCGTTCCGTTCAGTAGTCCGGGCCAGTGTTACGAATGGCCCGGCACATATATACACTCGATTCACACCTTCGCGATGATATACTTGGATATGCGGTCTAGGCAGGTAAATTTTTATTTTACTCATCATTCGTTACATCTTTACTAGGGGTGAATGAGTGATAAGGGGAACAATTTTCATTTGAACTGGGTGTTTTGTTGGATTCTTAATGGAACATGCAAACGAGTATTCTGGTTAACAAAAAGACAACAACTCTGGGACTATATTATATACGAACAGTTGTAATGAGAAATTCCTGCCTTGATCATCATCAGCAATAGGTGCAGAAATGTATATCTTATAAAGTGAGTGCTCATGAGCAGTTAAATCGAGGATTTTAGATCGCTTCTACCAATGACACTATTGGGGCCTTCCCCTAAGGATTTATGTGAAATTTAAACCAAATTTTACCAGGGCACATTCTACCGCAAGCAGGGGGTAGTTCCTCTAAGCACTTGGACATGAGTAAATAATAAATCTAGAAACTTTTTCGTTATGCAGACATTTTCACCTTAGATGCAGAAATTACGAGTCAGTGAACAAGCTGTCAATCTCACCACAAAAGACAGCATGAGCTCTCATGCACCAAGAGATCACTAGGTCTTAAGAAACAGCAATCAAGTTCTGCTGGCACTAGGTGGCAGTCAGGTATCAATGTATTTAAAAAGCGATAGTGTAGAGGAGGATGAACTCTCGATCTGGGAGTGAAAATTTTTCGCTGGAGGATAAGAATGCATTACTGGACATTACATATGCAAGCAGGAATCGGTGCAAATGATGCAAATGTGAATTTGAATATCTGCTATATGGTATAAACTATGCTACTTCAGCAGCATTATACTCTAACTAACTGCTTTTGTAATTTATTGTTTATTGTGAGTATTTTGTAAGAGGGGGGGTACCCCTCTCTCAAAAAAATTGTTTCGAATGCTTTACCGAATAATAAAACAGGGATACAGACCCCGGTTTTATCTCAAAGCCGGGATTAAATTTCACATAAACCCTTAGGGGAAGGCATTGGTGGATTTAAGTGGTTCATACGGAGATACCTTTTTTTTTTTCTTTCCTTTTTTGATCATAATTCAGATGCCGCCCTATGGGCTATGAACGGAGATACCAAGCAGGATGCGCAGACTTCTCAAATAAAGTGTCATACGCTGTAACACATCGCTGAAAGGATACAGGGGTGTTGGGGACATCGACCCGAAAAGACTGAGAACCTTCCAGTTTACTGGAAGTACTTGCCCAGCTTAATGTTACTAACCGTTCACGCATATGCTGCATAGGACGGCCCTCTCTGGTCTTTCGTCTAGCTACTGTCGTACCGCGGTTCGAAAGCCTTGCTTTTTAGTCCAGAACTCATTTGGAAGGAATTGGCGATAACATGGATCAAGATGCATGCGCCTCATTGCTATTCGGGCCCAACCTTAACATTTCCAGTGCCACATTCTATTCGTATATATGTAATTCGGAGCTGCAAATGCCTCTGCTTGAGGGGGTTCGGTATCATACTCAGCATAAAATACTGGTACAACTGATCTTTTATAACCACTATACACGATCTCTACCCTAGTGTTCCTTTGCTGGATACCAATTAATCCGGAGCCCTTTCGATGTTGGTATAATTGAAGCTAACTTGGTATCGGAACACCTACAGCCCAACTACACAATTTGTATTTATACACAACTATATATGTGTGTAAGATACTGGCCATCAGTATTGGCCTTCATACAGTGTACCAACATTAGATACAGGCCAATTTTGGTTATCAATACAGCAAGATTACTGCAAGGTTACTTGATAATATAGTGATAGCAATTATGTGGGCAACTCCGTTTCTAGAATATTTGACGATTTATGCAACAAACAGTTCCCCCCCCTTATCTAATTCTTCTTACGTCACACAAAATGAGGTTTGCATCGCGCGTGAGAAGCTTGCCGATCTGAGCTGAACGTTAACAGGGCTGGAAACGCCAGAGGCCGTTGTCTAACCCACGGAGTTCCGATTTCCTTAAACTGCTCGCTAGTTTTACGAGTTACATTGCAATTGCACATTCGAATCTGCACTGCAGGGCGTTGATACTGGAAGTAGAATGTAGATGCATCTAAACCCACCTTTCGAGCTCAATGCAAAGCTCATGGTATCATACTCTGCAATGCTGAGTGGATATCTCAAAAACTATGACCATGCGTGGCCAATAATGTGTCCAAGGTCGGCCGAAGTGATCTTGTTAACTGATCAACGCATGACCTGGAGATCTCACAGCACATCTTTTCCAAGTCTAGCACATGGTGTATGTTCTTCATGTTTTATAACGGCATGTGTACATATGTATGCATCCGTGGGTGGAAACCAGGCCAATGGCATTCCAATTTCATGCCCCTTCAAATGAGATAGTCTCCAGCCCAAGTGATACTTTGGTATAGAAAATACAAGAAAGCCTTAGACAAGGGCCATGTCTGAGTGAACAGAGAGGTTTGGATGTTGCAGATGGTCAGCTTCCTGTGCATCATACCTGACAAGACCTAATGTTCCTCATGAATTACAGGACAAAAAGCAATGACAACCACAGCTATAACGTCTTCGGCGGGTATCCTGCCCGAGGCAGTACATTGTCAAGAGCATTATTGAGGAACTCCTTTTTATTTCTGGTTTATACTCGAGTTTATGAGCTGCTTGCTCGACTAATGGGTATCATACATAATGTTCTGTCGGCAAATTTTCAACGAGCTATACGGTCAGCTGAAGTTAATGAATTCGAAGCTAAGACCATTGCGCCTGCCTATCTTCTATCAGCTGAGGCCTTTTCGCAGGGGTTATGCAGACCTCTGTGCTCTAAATGTCCTTGAGTACTTACTTACCTAACCAAGCGAATTGTGAAAATCATTTTATGTTACAATGTTTACTCATAGATCAAATTCCAATCAAGTGATACAGCATACAGCAGGGATGCTATTGGTTGTATGCAGATGTGCTCAAAAACCCGCAATATATGCTTAATCTGCTCAGAACGTAGATGCCTTATGCAAATCACCCAATCTAAATTCTCTGATTCTGATATGCGGAGTGGTGGATGGATCAGGAATAAGTACCGTCTCTAGTTCAATTAAACCTTGCATACTCGAAAATCATAGTGGGAAAAAAGGGGTTCTGATAGTATGAACACACTTATACCTCTCTTAGGCCACCTCTTAGAGCGGGTCGGATTTTCCCTCAGTTTACAATGAACCTCCTCCACTTCTCATACTAACAATATTTCGGCAGAAGAAGCGTCTTTTACTAAGACACACCAAACCAGGTATTTTTTTTTTTTTTTTTTTTTTTTTTTTTTTATATCATTACTGGCGTGCCGCCTGATAGGCTATGGCGAGGTCACCAAACCAGGCAGAATGTACACTCTTACATATGCACTAATGACTGGAGATACGGCCAAGCCAAGGCGGAGGCCGAAAATAATAGTCTGGGCACGAGAACATGGAGAAATCGGATGTACGGCCTTTACCATAATAATATTGTACGAGTAGACGAAAGCAGCTTGAAAACAAACATTTAGTTAACAGGGTAAACTGAGCTCAAACCCAGAGTTTAGACAGGGATTATTTATTGCTATTAGCTTTTGCTCCTTCTATCTTTGAGGGCTGCTCCACCATACGCACTGTGACTTGTTAAGAAACTCACATTCTGTATACCCATCTTAGTACTGCTTGCCTGGGGCAAGAGGCAACTCATGCAATTCAACATTATCTTATACCACTTCAAAGAGGAAATCTGGCCGCTGCAACAGGAAGCCGATCTTTTTCACTTGTCTCCAATTGCAAGGTTTGTTACATGATGCATCAGTAAATCAAGCTATGCCCGATTCTGTACCACAGAGTAGTTATGGAAACGGAAGCCGCTGATGAAAACAGCCTGCTGTAGTTTTGCGACATCTGAGAAACGGCGGAAAAATCTGCAAGACCGTTTTCAATTTCTTTGCCTTGGCTTCTTCCCTCCGTCAAGGCAGATCCTGGACGCTGTCACACTATTTGAGGGTTAGTGTTTCAAATTGACCAGAGGGAAAAGCGTGTTAATTGATCCGGGATCTTTTGAGTAGTGCTGCAATAATATATATCAACCCAGGCATAGTCGCCAGTATATCACAGACCGCGCGTCGATTTGAATGCATCTAGCGATCACTCAAGCGATCACTGCTGTTGATAGGTAATGTATCGAGTAAAAGTAACCATGACTTCTAACCAGATCGTGCTCGATTTCCAGTTTAAGATTAGAAGAGTACGGTCGGAGGTCGTGCTAACCAGTCTATGGTTATATCTGAAAATGTGATCACCACTACGGTGGGCACAAGATGAGCATATTCACATGATAACATGAAAGTATACACATAAGTACAGCCTAAGGTGGAGTTCCATAACACTGGAATAAAATTTCTTGTTCAGCACACATTAGCATAATTCAACGTCAACAGAAGAGACAATCCCGCATATGGCCCCAACCATGCTTCAAATTTTATGACAATTACGTATACATATACGCACAACTATTGGAAATGGATCAACTGGCATCATTCGCAGCCATGCAGATCAACTACCCCTGGTGTTGGTTTATGATTACGTATACCTCTCTGAACCTCTTATAACCAACATTAACCTCCGGGGGGCCGGGCAAGACAATACAATGGTATCGAGTTGTAACCAGATTGGCAATTATGTGAAAGCTTATACATTAACTATGCACCTGAGACAGGTGTTCGATCTTGCAAGCAGATGGGAAGTGTCGGCTGACTTAGCAGTGCAATCAGACTAACTTAGCAGAGGGGGAATGATCCACCCCCATCTAGGTCCCACCCTACTTTGTACATACTGCTCGGCAGAATTATGATACCAGTGGGAAGCGAGTTATTTCTGGCAGAGTAATTTTAGAGCACATCCAGCTGCACATGGCTACATGCCCGAATTTGGATGATAGAGTAATGATGGGCAAATATTCAAAAGTTGAGCTATGAGCAGCTGTTTTGATAGACGGGGAGCTGCAATTTGCTGGAAATATATTTGTAATGGGCCTGATAGTGAAATGCGAAAAGCTAGATGTACAGTATCTAGGTTGCGATATGATCTTTGCAACCTGCTCGAACCCCTTACCGTTATTGGAATTACCTAATCAAGCATTCTCGATGGCCTGTGTCTTTGTAGCTTGGGGCACATTTCCTCTCGTGTGCATAAAGGCCTTTCAACAGATAGAATTTCACATTAAATATGCAAGCACCTTTTCATTCTGTAAGTAAGCTATGAACTCTTGGCCGCACCAAGATACAGTATATCGGATAACTAAGACAAACTCATACTTGCAACTAGTCTCGTACGCTGACTAACTTGCAACTGCAACAACTGCAAGATGCTTATTCTTGGCCTGGGGTAAGCATTGCGATGTAGAGTACAAAGAGCAAGTAGCTATAGTCTAGCGGAAAAGGCTGTTGCATATGTGTATTGCTCTACAAATTTCGTCAAACAGGTGCATCCATATAGTGAATGAGGTCTTAAGTACTTCCTTACTTAGGCAGTGAAATAAATATGAGAAGGGCCAAAATAGACATTTCAGAGTTGGAACGAGTGCACCATATTGGCACATAGAGTGCGTGACAATCAAAATTCTAGGACCAAGTTCACGGGTCATTATGCAATCTGCTCCAGATTATGCATGTACGCAGCTACATTCTATCAAAAATTAAAGGTAAGTGAAAGCCCTTATGGCAGCCACTACAGACTGCGAAAACTAATCATAACATCTAACTACCAGCAAAGCATCTGATGAACGAATGCAAGGAGCATGTATGCATGTACTACACTACAAGCCTTGCACGGTAGGTATCCCTATGGGTTTGAGATTAATCCTACAGGTGTGGCTTCTAATATTTTGGTGCACAAATATTTGCTTAAAGTTTCGATAATCGGACCTCGGGCATATTTAATCATTAACAAAAATTAATTTATAATTGCAATGAGACTTAACTATTACGAGAGTTTTTCGGCGCTGCGCTACCATTGAACTTTTGGGAGGAACCAATCCAGTGCCGCCTACTAACTAATACCGTTCATCCAGAGTGTAGTGTGATGGGTGCTGTGGGAGGAATTAGAGTTGGCGGAGAACCCTGGCTATACTGCGTTCGCCGTTTCAAAGGACACTTATCATGCGGGCGGCGACAGATACGCGTTCGGGTATTTACAAAATAACTCGTTCAATAGCCAAGATAGTTGAGACGTCGGGACACAAGCACTTTGTCAATATTAATAAGGTATTCGAATCTTTCATTCACTTGACATCAGGCATCACCCATATGCCAGATTCAGTGACTTCTAGCCAATATGCGGCTAACGGCGTTTACCCCATCAGTGGATCGCTAATACAGCCGTGAGCACGATCGCGAGCAAAGCCCATGCAGGAATATACTCTGGGACCGAATGAAATTATGGTAAATATATACTACCGTAGCCTGGCTGTGGTCACTCATTTGTGATCCTCTAAATTGTTCTCCTGTCCAGACTATTAGTTTTCGACCTCCGTATTGGCTCGGTGCCTTTGCTATTATTTTATCTTGGCAGCACACCATAATAGACTTTAGGGCAGGCAATCGCCGTTTCACTTCAACACCTGCTGGTTGCTGCGTATGCACGAACCTATGCACATGTAAGTAAAAGTTTCCTACGGACCTTTGAACATTTACATAATTCACATGTTTAGCGCCTCCTATCGACAACTTTTGAGTTTATTCCCGTACCTTTTATCCTTTTATGCTAGTTTGGGGGGGGGGGGGGAACCAAATGCCATAACAGGTTCACCTTTTCACCTGAGAGGTTAAATTTGACCTGGCCATGAATAGTCGTGTAGTAAGTTACTCCACTTGATTCAGATCGTTTTATGTTAACATCTGTGCAGTAAGTAGTTGTTTAAGACAAAGAGGAGAGCTAATTCTACAATTAGCGGGCTCGGCGCAAGTGGGACTCGCCGCGTCGTCAACATCCAGAACTTGGCTCAGAGCTTCTGTTGCAAATCTCGTTGTCCAGTGACCGCATCTGACTTAGCTGATCAGATATGACGGAAAGGTGGGGGTAGACTAGTAGCGTGGTTGGTGAGTACGCAAACGGTTGGTACAGTGACCTGCAAAGCTAGTCTCGTACCCAGCTGCACAGCTAGAATGTGAGTACATTATGTACTTACTCTGTACTGAGTAGGATGAGCATCGGGGTTACATATAACGGTTCGTGCTGGGGGGCGCCATGGATGCAGCACCCGGTTCGTGCTCTGTACCACTTATCTGGGGGCGAATAACGCTTTCTCGCTTACAACTGCTACAAAACTTGTCCTCAAATACGGGTAGAACATCACGTTGCAGTACAGTACTTAGTGCTCAGCACCGGGGGCGTGGGTGGATTTGAGGGCTTGAGACGTGATAAATGGTTTTGCATGCACAGCAGAGAGGGGCGTACAAGAACATGGAAGGAGAAAATGGGTAGGGAGTGGGCACGTAGGGGCAAACGCAAAGGTAAGTGTATGGCTCCGTTCTCAGACGGCTAACCCGGCGTTGCGCCGGCAGGTCGACAGGCCGCGCAGAAGAGGGTTGCAAAAGGGGAAGGATTGCGACAATCAGCGGCAAGGTAGAAGAGAGGGAGGGATGGAAAACGGTCACCGCGACAGCAGAAATGCGCGTCGACCCACCCTTCGCTACGACGGGCGAATCGGCTAGCGCCCAGCGAACGGGGCGGTCGTGTTTCGAAACCGACAGACTGCAGGACCGCAGGCCGCAGGCCGCAGGCCGCAGGACTGCAGCGCCCGCAGTGATGGTGGTGTACTGGAGTATTCGAGCACTCGAAAGTACAGTACAGTACAGTACCTGGAGGGTGCCGGGCGACGATGCTCGCGCGCTGGATCTGTGCGTGTGCAGCCCTGTGCGGGCGGGGCCGCTAGCCTCAGGCTTCTGCTCGCGGCGGCGGCAGCGGACGCTGCTGACGGTCTCAGCCGCGGCCCCGACGTGCCAGCGGCGCCCGCTGATTGGGCTTGCACGCGCAGAGTATTTGGAATCCACGCTGCGGTCTGCGGCCCCAGCTGGCGGCGGCCTCGCTGGCCTCTGGATGGCCTCTGGATGGCCTCTGGATGGCCTCTGGATGGCCGGTGGCCGTGGGGCCGTCGCATGATGCGCTGCACAGCGGTCGCAGAGGCCCTGAGCCTGAGGTAAAGCCGTTGGAGCTAAGCTCCGCGGCGATGACTGCGGCCGTTAGCTTCCTCGACCCTGGCCTGCAGCCGGGCCAAGCACCCTGAACCTATCCACCGTCCCTCACCACGCTTTCCGCACTCCCCCACCCTCCCCCCCCCCCTCCCCTCCCCCTCCCCATATTCCCCCTCCCCCCCATGGCTAAATCTTAACCAAGCATTTTGGCTGGTTTCTTCCAGATATGTAGCTCATGTATGCCCGTTGCCGGTCAGCCACGCGCCAGGTAGTTGGGTGGGTGGGAGCGCAGAGCGCAACATGAGGGCGAAGGAGGCAGGCATGGCAGGGAAGACAAGAACTCACGCGCAGAGTCAACGCCCGGGACTGGCTTACCTCCGCTACCCCCCCAATTTCCACCTCAAATCTCAACCGTTTGATTTGCGCCACTTGCTGCAGACGATGGGCCTTGAGCTAGAGTGCCTTCAACGGCCCCTCCCCCCGGCTCTTGCTGGATATTGGACCAATGTGGTCTCGTTCGAAGCGTTACATCCATGACACATTCGATCCTGACTTCCTTAAGCTATCTTCCTTCCTTATATGCCCAGACTAGGTCCTTGCTTGCCCTCACTGGCGGCCGATCGTGAGCCCTGAAGAAAGGAGGCTTACGCTGTTCCGGCTACATATTGGCAACGTCTAAGGGGAGCCGGGTGAGATTTACATTTATCTATTCCTTTCCTCCTCCCCACTACCAAGCCTAACTATACCTTTCCTTTCTTTTTCGATGAATTTCCCTCTTCATGGCATTTCTCGGTTATAGATTGAGCATTAAGTGAAACCATTTTTTTTTTTCCTAGTTTCTTTTGATACCCATTCCACTCGGCGTTTGCTTTCCGTCACTATTTCGACACCGCAGCCGCTGCTTCTTGTGTATCCAACTAGCAAACACCAGCATTGGGTCAAACGATTTTTCTTTGTTCCGCTGCTAGAACTTATACCTGACGCGAAGGAAACCAACGCGGTTGTCAACGTCTCCTCAGCAGCGGCCCTGCTAAGGGCCATTGCTTTCCTTACTGATATATACACATAAATATAGAACTCAGACGCCGCAGACGTCTATTTGAGTATTGGTAATGTGGATGGGTTGGATGGGGAAGACATTTATAGGTTACTGTTGATACCTTATTGACGGGCTGGAAAAAAAGTCATGCCCTCACCCCATCTATTAATCTCAGAGATCATCCACACATTTACCGGCTCCCTAACCGACGACGGAAACGGTGGAGTTCACGTCGCTGGGTTTATTCCATACGCTCATCCTCTGAGACATTCAGTCACAGATTATTATACGCCTCTTACGGGGTATTATAATTCTCTTTCCAACATTTCTTCGGCTCCACTAATTCTAAACCATCCTCCACCGTCGTACTACGACGTCCAGGACCAACCTTCTCTCCCCCAGCCAGGTTTCCAGTGACGCCTAGGGAGGAGGAAGGAAGGGAGCAGCTACCACCATACTCCTGCTCTGTTCACAGAGAAGCGGTATTTCATACAAAGATGGAGCTGAGCAGTCCGTTCGAAAAAGCAACGGACCGCAGCTGGAGGAAGGAGTACGTGGTGCTGCATGGGACTTTGTTGAGGATGCATAAGCCCAGGCGAATACCTTTTTTCTCTACCCCCGAGGTGAGAAGTGGACAGGGCGAAGATGGAAGCGCAAGACCTGATGGTTGGATGCCTGGAGAGTTGTTAAGGAAGTATACATTGCAAGGAGCTGAGGTGGGAATTGCTGGCGACTATAAGAAGTAAGACTCATTATGGTTCCCCTTATCCACTCTAAGTTTCAATTTGCACTTTCATTATTCGTGTTTCCTTGGATGCCATGCTTATCCCTTGGATATTGTACAGGCGTCATTTTGTTATCCGTGTCCGCGCAGAGACCGAGCAATTCCTGCTTTCATCAAAGCGAGTAGATGAGTTCATGGCATGGCTAGAAGCTCTTTCCGCTGCAGTGGATTTATCACCATCACTAGATGAGCGGTCGTTACCCCGATACCAAACAATACCGCGAAGGCGAAGGAGAAGGGACAGGCAAGTAATCAGCGAGCAGGAAAGGATTATAAGATCGCATTTTCCCTATTTAAACGGCGGTCTAATGGAAGACGATTGGAGTGGTGACCACGCCGAAAGCAGACCGCATAGCAATTCTACCTCAGGAACCGCCGGCGGCCCAGACTCTCGAAGACGCACTGGCGTTCGAAGGCTAGCAGGTGCACGTGTGGAAAGTGCATATACAGCCCATAGTGAATATCGCGACTCTCAGGAGTCAATAACAGAGCAGGATCTTCAGGAGTTCAGCGCTGAAATGGCAAGCTCATCTGTTTCAGCACTGCCACACTCAGCTGAAGAGGGAATTTCCTCTGCCTCGTCCCTCTCCAATGCTACTGTCACAACATCGAGCACAGCCTCATCCCCAGCTTATCGAGCGCGAATAGAACGTTCGTCATCCTCGTCCTCTGAGACTACTCCAAGAAGTTCACAATCTCAGGAAGCGGGTAGAAAATGGCGGCCGGTCAATACACTGACGCCGGAAGCCAATCTACGTTACGCCCGGCGCTGCATGGCAGTGCTCTGTGGAAATTCACCGCGCCAAAGTAATTTTATTATCAAGGACGGGCGGAGATACCGAATAATATGGGAGAAAAAGGAGATAGTGCCTGAGGATGTTGACAGTGGGGTAATATTGCCCCATAGTACCTTGGACCAGCCAAAATGGAAGCTGCCACGGTACGAGGAGATTTTCGCCAGCGAAGCTGCAGGAAGGGTTGCAGTTGTGGTTGGCCTTGGGCTAGCAGTGCCACCTTCCTCCTCCATACATTCCACAACAACAAGACAGATAACGGCAGGAAGAAGTGCCAGGCCGGGGCCATCCCAACGCCCTGCAACCAGTGTTGGTGGTGGGGTTGTCGGGTGAAGTAAGTTACGCGTAGCTGTATTATTTGAAATGCACGGACCATGATTGTGCAATTTGAGGACATGTTGAGCATTTGTTCGTTTGAGTATGCACTCTTGTGGGTATAATGAAGCATCGATTATTTGGTTTCAACACAGGTATTTGGGCATCTAACTGGAGGCCCATTACTACAGTGCTTCTTACTTCAATTCTATCAATCCCTTTAGTTGTGTATTTTTGGCTACATTATTTACCTGTACAATTTACCTTTCCATTCACTAATCATTTGGTTGGTCGGTTAATCAAGTTTGGGGCAGGCATATTCCATTTCCTTTGATACACTCCTCCTTTATATCTCTTTCCCTCCCTTTTTTTTTTTACCCTCTCCCGTCACGGTTATCGGTTCATATTGGTCACGTTTCATGGCGAGCATCATACCATATCAAGACTGCATTTTTTCCTATTTTTTCCCTCGGTGAGGGGAGTTTGTGTATAAGTTTCTCGGATAAATAACCGGAGGTCTATGTTGCATATGCAACACTTCAATGTAAGTTTGGGTTGGTTGAAGGTCTGGAATTGGACTATAAGTTCGGTCTTTATGTCAAAAGTTGTAGCTCTGGGTACTCTAACAAAAGAAATAGGCGCGCAATGCCCGGTTGGCCCCATGAGGTGAGATGAGGTCGGAGGTTAACCCCCTGAAAATGTGCTTCTAAACCGGTATATTCATTTGGCCGATAAATATCGTTGAGAACGTTCACTCCCCATACGGCGGGAGTGAGAGGGCGGATTCTAGTCGCATATGTACTAAAACTATGTAACTTAGTATATACGTCTTACTAGATGCTATGCTGATTACTATCCGATGTGAGCCAGCAGCCTCGGGCAAGTGGGGAGTATATCAGGGGCATTAAATGTAACCGGCCCAAGACGGATGCCAGTGCTGCCGGCACGGGATTGATTCTATTCCGGAGTTTTATCTCGGGGAGCTGGTGAATCGGGCAGGGTAAATGTGATTGCGAAGCTTTGCCAGTGTCCATATTGATGTTTAAGTCAGGCTCGGCTTTGAAGCGCCCTTGAGGCCCTCTCTGCTAAAGCTATGCCCGATGGCTGTGCAGTAAGTGAGTTCGTTTTCAGGGTAACTGATTTCTAAATAAATCTATGGAGAATAACCAATGTCTTATTTCTATAATTATAGAGGGCGATTACCAGCAGCGCCCCTTACTATTCTTGATGATACTTGAGACACCCCAGACCGCGAACACCAGTCTGGAGTGGATACGACAGGCTTAATAGATACACTACAACCGGGGGAGTCCAAATTCCATAACCTTCAAAATCCGCGGGATAAAAAAGCTCTATGCGCGTATAATAGAATTGATCCATAATGCAATGGGTTTTTTTTTCCGTTAATCATTGTTAGATAGGTAAATTGAACTGCGTGGTTAGAGATAAATTTATCCTTAGATCAAATCATTATCGATACATTTCCATCTCGCTCTTACATACACAAGGCATACAAGATCAAGATCAAGATCAAACTGTAAAAATAACAAAAAAAAAAAAAAAAAAAAAAAAAAAAAAAAAAAAAAAAAAAAAAAAAAAAGGCAACGCGTTACCACCCTTTGGCATAAAAAGTAAAAAAAGCAAGAGCAAACAGCAACAAAAAATCAAAAGCCCCCCCTAACAAAATAATAGTTAACATTGGTCCATGCTCACATGGAAAAATTACACATACACGCCCCAACCCCTTTCCGTCTTCCTCCCCTCAAGTTCATCAAGAGGAAAGGGAGATGTGAAACAATCAGGGTATCACAGATACCCTCAACTCCTCACTTCTCACAGCTTCCACACCCCATACCCCCCACTCCCTGCCTTTTCGTCTCCACCAACCTCCATGCCCTCGCCACCTTCAATCACCTTTCTCACAACCATTCTCATTCTCTCTCTGCCTTCCTCAACCACCGCCCTCTCTAAGGTCTTGATTTCCTCCAATTCCTTCACCACCTCCTCCCCTAACTCCAAATACCCCATTACCATCTTACCCAGCATCCCCGGCTCTCCACCCTCAACACCACCTACCAAAATCCCTTGATACCCCCACCAAAATTCCCTCACTCCATCCACCGCAGCCTCGACTTTGCGCAAGACGGCTGCAAAGTCACGGTGCCATTGCTTCGGTAGCCCTTCCCCTAATGCGCTAGCACTACTGGATTGAGAATCAGAGGAGGAGGCGGAAGTGTATTTGGACACCCACGATTCCCATTGTCCCCGCACCCGCGCCACCTCCCCGCCCTTCCGCAACAGCGAATCAAGCCGCTTGGTGCTCTCGCTGAACACTTGAATCATCTCCTCGACCGGCGTTGCGATTGCCCCAGAGAGTGTCTTCCGCCGCGCGTTACCGGACGGCTTGCTCCCAGCCGACAACGACAAACGGCGTCCTGCTGCAGTGCCAAATCTCGCTACCCCACCTCCAGCGGGTGGAGGAGCAGGTGGGGTCTGCAAGATTTTTCCTAAGACTGCCAAGTCCGCGGCCCGTGCCTTGGCAATCATCCGCGAGCGGACCTCATTGTGCAGCGCGGCGACGTGGTTGTATCGGGCCTCGAGCTTTTGCCGTGCGGAGGCGTGAAAGGACTGGAATGATGTGATGGCGGTATTGTGCAAGAGGACAAGCTGGAGGAGGTGGGTTTGCTTCTGGAGAGTGGGAGCGTCTGGGAGGAGAGAGGTCGTGCTAGGTTGAGTTGATGCAGTTGAGGGTGGTGCGGTGGGGGCAGAGTAATCCTTTTGGAGAGTGTTGAAGGCAGGACGGGAGGGTTTCTCAGCAGCATGTGAAGGGTGCAAGGATTGAGATTGGGAGGATTGGGACTCGGATTGCATTCGGCGGTGGGTGGAGACGGAGGGCTGGCCACCTGGGAGTGTCGGCCCCGCGAGGGCCTTGGCGGATGGTCTTCGGTTCACTGACGGTGCTGTCTCCTTTGACTGCGACTGCGGGCGGGTGCGTGCATTTGGCGCGGTCGCAGTCGTAGGCGAGGGCGGCGCAGCGTCCGCATCCTTATCTGCAGCTGCAGGCTTTGAAGTCGCAACGAACATTGACGCAGGCCGAGATTTCTTCGCCGCCCCTGTGCGGGCCGCAGCCGCCGCAGCCCGTTTGTTTGATGCCGCGCCTTCGGAGTCGGTGCCCGTAGTGTTGGCATTAGCGCTATTTGCGGCGGAGGCGGAAGAGCGCGAGAATGTAGAGGCGGCTGAGGCGCCCGGAGGCTGGCCAGCTATCGAACGGGCACGCATGTGCCGTGTCGTAGAGCTAGATGGAGCTGCGCTCGTCGTCGCCTTGGTAACTACAGGCTTTGAATCTGTTGTCCCTCGCGGTCTTGTCCTGACCGAGCCGCTGTCTTTTGTAGAAATAGCTGTCCTCACAGACTTACTCCTACCAAGGCCGCCTGCGGGCGAAGGAGCTGCCGTCCCTTTGCTCCCAACTGAAGCTGCAGTAGCTGTGCCAGTTTGGCTTTTATCTGTCGCGGGTTTGCTAACCCTCTTGGTCGGAGGTGGTGGCATCTTCGCCCTATCCCTCTCTTCCTTCTCTCTCTTCACCTTTTCCCTCTCGCTGCCTTTCGGTGTCCTCTTTCTAGTTCCCCCAGCAGCAGCAGCAGGAGGTGAACTCTTCCCCGCATCTGTCATGCTCGATTGCGGAGACGGTGTTTCCACCAGCATCTTAGCCTTACCCTCAACTTCCAGTGCAATCCCCCCATCGTCCGTAACCTGCTCTCCCTCTGTAATTCCCTCCCTCTCCACATCTGCGTCCATCTCCGGATCCAGCTCCGCATCTGCTTCGGTCTCTTCTCCAGCATCATCCATTTCCATACTTCCAAAAAATCCACTACTGCCCCCCATATCCCCCCCAAACTTCATACTTCGTCCCGCTCCATTCTCTGCCCTCATCTCCTCAACCTCGCCCTCAGGTCTATCCACATCCATTTCATCTTCCTCCCCATCCTCTTCATCATCCCCATCGGCATCATCTCCCTCGTCCCCGGCCTCTCCTCCATCCTCATCTCGACTGGCATTTTCGCGCCCTTCCCTCACAACATCCGCATCCATCAGGGACTGCGAGCCACCGGCCTGCACTAACCCTGCACTCTCCTCTACTTGTAGTTGCGTAACCTGCTCATGGGTCGCCGGTGCCGGTGCCGTCGTTGGACTTGTCCCATGCACCCCCCTTCCGCCACCGAACCCTATTCCAATCCGACTGGGCCCAACCCCCAGCCCTGCTGCCCTCGGCAGCTGAATCTTCGAGCTCGGTTGCTGCGGGATCCCTGATGATGTTTCTGATGCCAATGACGCGGGCGCCGCTTCCGAGGCCGCGGGGATCTGTGTTTGTGCGTGCTTTTGCTGTCCCTGCACCTCTAACCTTCTCACACCAAAGCTGCCACTCCCACTTCCGGTAAAGCTCCCACTCCCACTAAAGCTGCCTCCACTCCCTCCTCCACTACCACCACCACCACCACCACCACTTCCAGAAGTCGCCGCCGTAGCCCGTCGCGTGGGCCGTGTAGGCGTCGGTACCGGGATCGGCATTTGTGGACCCTACAGTGTAATCTTTTTTTCGGTGCAGATTGGTCGGTTGGGGTTTTGCCGGTCCGTCAGTTTTCGCTTGATCTGGTTGTCCTGTGACTTCTTGGTTCCTCTGGCTAGAGCACGGTAGCTCTGCTGTGGCTTGTGGTATGTTGTACAAGCTGCACTTGTACTCTACCCTTGGATGTGTGTGTTTCCGTCCCCTGTCACGTGCTGTGCGATCCGCGTCGAGCACCTGTGTATGTGTGTGCTACTAGCCCTAGAGAATCCCTTCCCGATGCGGATGCGGGGTCGGAAGTGAGCTTGCCAACGTGCAGCGGGATGGATGACCGCAGGAGGTATTGGGTGAAATCGATGCCTTTGGCGAGTGGGGTGGCGGGGCGGAATGCGAGGACCGAAGCCCTGACTCGAGCAGAGTCCATGCGGAGGTAAGATACAGTGCCACACGCGCGGCTCCGGGCCCGTCCGGAGCAATGAGGGTCTTGGCGCGGGCCCCTGCCAAAGGTTGCCAAAACACTGAGTGAGCCCAAGAAACGTATGGTGACGGCGACATGCATTAGTATTGAATTGAATCCACTGAGGAGCAAGAGTTGCAACTCAAGCGTTCGATACATCCCGTCCCGGCAAAAGTTGGCCGGCACGGAAGGTGATCAACTCCAAATTGACCTCGGTAATTAACTTCATACGTCATACTTAGATTCTTCTGGACTACCCAAATGCTACCGCCCCATGGGAACGGTATCCCCAGAGCGAGTAGGTAGTACTGTACAAACCCTGGAGGCCAAGAAACAACGCAAAGCCCGGGATCGTGCAGCATTGTAGACATGATAACCAGTTTTGACCAGTTTTGATCTGTAGACATATATCCGATTGTAGATGGCTAAGCGGAGGGGGAGCGTTGATCCTGACCGTAATGACTCAGGATATGCTTCAGGAGGGCCCATTTATAGAGGCTCAGGTGGGCGGCTGCATCTCTCCAAACCCCAATTGCATCCCTCCACAGCTCGTTGAAGCTGTTCCTGACTCTAGCACAGAAAACCTCCAAACAAAGCAAAAATGTCAGCTGCAACGCGACCCATCACCATTGCCCTCGCGGGAGGAACGTTCTCCATCGCGCTCCACATCCTCAACGCCCTGCTAAAGTCCCCACATAACTTCCAAGTCCTCCTGCTCACCCGTGCTGCCCGCCCGGACCCTTCAAGTCCCCAGCAGAGCGTATTCAAAGTACCAAACTTCCCTCTTGCAGAGCATCCAAACTTGACCATCTCGTACTCTACCCCGTACGACCGGGTAGAGCAACTCTCCCTGTTATTCCGCTCTCATAATGTGCATACTGTAGTATCTGCCATAGGGTCTATGGAGAATCTGCAAGGCCTCCGTGACTCTCAAATCAATTTATACGAAGCAGCCAAGCAATCAGACACCGTCAAACGGTTCGTACCATCCGAATGGGAGGGTAGCCCGAGTCGCCGTTCGAAGGGTAACGAAAGCGAATTTGGCTACTTTGGCATCAAAAATGAGGTACTTGACTATATCATAAAGGATATCTTGAGTGGGAAGGGATTGGAGGTTGGGTATTTCATCCCGGGGGTGTTCATGGATTACTTCTCGAAGAAGTACTTCACCGATACCAGTGAAGAAGGTGGGAAAGGATATCTGCCAGACATTGGATTCCCTTTCCTAGTAGACTTCAAAGCAAGAGTCGCAAATTTCCCCGCACATGATGACGGTCAAACCGGGGACTGGAAGGTTCGATGGACTTTTGCGCAGGACGTTGGAAAATTTACAGCATTGGTCTTGGGAGAAGAAAACTGGAATGCTTTGTCATCTGCCTCGCCTGTCAAGCCTGAGAAGCCGTTATATGAATTTCGTATTGGAACTTCTCGCACATCTGCAACTGATTTAATTGGTATCGGGACTCGGCTTCCGCCAGGCACCCCATTGGAGGTGTTGACGACCCCAATAGCACAGCTGGCAGCAGAGGCAGCACAAGCGATGAAGAATGGAGACGTGTACACCAATTTTGAGAAGGAAGCCTTGGTTGCAACAGGTAAAGGTATATTTGATTGGGACGATAGCGAGAATCTGGAGAGTGAGAACATCGTATTGGTCAATGTAAAGGATGTGTGGGAACATGAACACGCCTGGCAGTTGGAAGAGTTCCTTCAAAGATGGGGTCCATGAATGTGGGGCCTTGAACCTAGACCCTTACAGGACCTGTGAGTCCCACATGTTGGATGATGGTGGGGTTGTGGCTTGTGGCTGGAGTTGTGGCAAGCATCTGATGGCTAGCTGGTGGGGATTTCTTGTTGGGTTATGTGATGATTTTCTTTTCCTTATCTCTCTCCGCTCAATCCTATGTGGAAAAGACAGGACATTTTCTCCTCCCTCCCTCACTATCACTGGCTGATGTTTTTGGAAAGCTTGAAATGCTATACTTTATCTGCACCGCCATATTTAGGATCCTGGCAATGAACAGAAAGGTCAATCTTACAGGACAAACACAAGGAAAGCTGAAAGCGGAGCCCGATGATGTGTTCGTATAGTGCTTACTGCCTTGAAATGCCTTTGCCATATAGGCTTAGGCGTGATAACGCAAGACAGAGCCAGCACAGCCATACACGTGTACACGGTGCTAGTAGTGTACCTTGTTAGCACAGAGAAGAATTCTATTTTGTCCCCTCTAGTGGGCCTAGGGCTGTACTCTACAGTTCTGGAGGCCATATTTCTTCACGCCCTGCATAGACTTCCCCGCATAATTCAGAAGAAATTCCCCAAATAAAAAAAGATGCAAAAAAAGGAAAAAAAAAAGGCAAGGATAGTTTACATCGCGAGTCATCTTGAGCCGAGGCATACATTAATAGAGCATTACTTCTCGCGCCTGTGAATATTGCCTGCATGCGTGTAGATGCGCGTTACGCAAATGAAACGAGGTGAATTAGAATCGAGAGGGAAAAAAGCAAACATGCAGATATTTTGAGTCTGTGGACGTATCAGAGGCAAGGCAAGTATTGCCTTGGTACTAGATAAGTACTACGTGCCTTGCTCTGTATTCGGCACAGCAGACCTCGAATACATTAGGTACCTACGTAGTGATCTGTTGCGTGGCGTCGTCGCGATCCAGATTGAGATCCTCAGCAGAGCCAGGGATGCTTGACTGCAGCGATCACAGCGACGTCAATCCCAGGAGTTGGGATATCTTTAAAGAAATGACAATGATGGTCCGGCATTATAATCAGTGAGCTGTGAAGCTGTCATCTTGCCCATCTGCTTCTTGGAAAAGTTTACTTTCAAGATGCGTCGCGAGCTTGATGTTCGTTGACATTGCCTAAACAGGCCAACAAGGTCCTTAGGACTGCCGAGACGGGTTAGACGATTCAAGAACAGTAGCCACCCTTGGAAGGAAAAACACACAATCCTCACCCTTTAGTAACTCCGTCAACTGCACTATGCGCACCAGCACTGCTGCTACCTTGTCTGGTCCAGGCCGTTCCCCAGTCGGCATACCCAGGTGATGAGGGTCCGTAGGAACTACTTTAAATTTGCGCTGTCCGCAAACTGGGCTTCATGGTCGCTAGGAGGATTTCTGCTGAAAATGGTCAGCGCAGTGTATCGCCCTGGCCAGTTGCCATGCTCACGCCGGACATAGGCTATGCAAAGAAGGAGTGGGTGACGCACACTCAGCGTGCCTTGTGCAACGTAATACGTACAGTACGTACAATAGTAGTCTGGGAAAGTGATCACTGTGCGACAGTAAAATGTGAAACGCTGCGCTGCAATTGGGGTTTAGTTTCTGTTTCGCAAGCGTCTGATGAGGGATGTGAGCATGTGTCTCCGCTGCGCGATGCTGCTACACCTGCTTGCTTCATTGCACTCGCATTCTCATTTCGATTGATCCGCAGCCAGGTGCGTACTTAGCAAAAAGCCAGTATACAAACCGTGAAAGAGGGCAAGTTGTATTATTAGGCTCGAGACTAGTAGTATTGCGGGCGGGAAGGCTTAAGAAGCATGTAAGAGTTCAAGGAATACGGTCGGTATGACGTCTACCTCACATAGGGAGATACAAGGGCAAGCACCTTCTTTTCTGTTCAATGCTGCTGGCCAATTCGCATGGAAGTCTCCTCCGGCATTAGGGTTATCTCGCTCCAGCAAATGTATCCTGTCGTTGTATAGTACCTCCAAAGAAGAAGCTGCATGTAACATCATAGAAAGGTTGCAACAATGACAACATCCCCAGTGCTGGGGGCCCAAGTGGGATAAAAAGTACAATACCTTGAAATATGCTCGCATCAAGACAGGTTGAAAGATTGCTATTGTGCTAGTAGCTCTCCGCTTGTGCCAGGTGCGGGACTTTCCATGAACTGGCCCTGGCTCGGAAGGTATGGCTTAGCTATTGTATGTGGACACCTTGTGCACCGATTGTGCAAGGCCGTGCAAGATTTGCCAGAAACAGAGCAGGCCGGGTGCGCATGCCGTCGCAATGACGGCGCGGTGATCGTATAACTGGGTCGTTGTCACGACAGTTACCTTTATGCTAAGTCGAATGGACCGACTCGAGTACGCCAGATACAGCGATGGGGGGGGGGGGGGGGGGGGGGGGGCAGCAGTAGGGCAGGCGGCAAGGAACTCAGTAGCGCCCGCATGGCCCACGTCTATGTGCTGCGGTCGCACATAGAAGAGCAGTGGTGCATAGCGGTGCTGTGTCCATATAGCGAGCTCTGCGGCCTTGCTCGTGTTGTACGGTCATGGGGCAGGAGGGAGATGAGCGCGAGGAGGGCGGCCAGCTGCCTGTGACGATCGCTAGTCGTGCCTATGCGCATGCACCGGTAGCAAGAGGGCATCGTGTGCATTTATGCCGCCGCGCGGGCGCTGGGGGGCGCCGGGGGGCGCCGGGCAGTCTCGAACCCGGGGGGGCACCCGCGACGCACGCTCGAGTGCACCGTGTGGACGCGGCACTCGAGCGACTCGAGCGACCGGAGCCGCGGATGGGCAGGCCGCGGCAGCACTGATCTGAGGGATGCCGGGCAGCAAGGTTATCCAGAGTCTGCACGTGCGCACACCAGAAGAACGGAGGAAAAAATATGCATCGCAGCGTTGCAATAATGGAACGAGGGAGGGAGATAATGGAGAATATTAATGAACGCCGCAGTTGGATGGCCCGCGGCAACAGCATCAGCACCACACTCTGTGGTCGGCCTGCGTCCAGCAACTGCGGCCCCGATAGCACCTCCATGCCCCCCTCCCTCCCCCACACATCGGCGGCATCCCCAGTGGCCACTGCAAAGCCATGCTTGCCATGCTTGCCCTGCTTGCCCTGCTTCGTGTCTTCGTGGGCACCTGCCCAGCCCGCTACGGCCAGCCTACCCACAGCGGCCATACAATGCTCGCGGCTTGCGGCTGAGCGTCCTACACCCCCTCCACGCAGCCCCCCCCCACCCCCACCCACCCCCACCCACCCCCAAAGAAAAACCTCCACAGCACGGGAGATGCCCCAGGTAGCCTGATAGGGGCAAATTGTGGCCTCAGAGCAAGGTGGGCGTGATGGGCGTGGCCATTGGACGGCTCGTCCTGCAGCTAGGAATCTACCTGCTCACACATGTCTCCTGCTCGATACCTCTACTGACGACGACCTGCAACCCAATTACTCCAACAAGCTTGCTTTGCTTTCCTTTGTATGTGCTGGTATCCCCACTGTGCAGTACTTGCAGAGTACAGTCAGTGCACTTACGAAAGGGACGCAAGGCATTGATCCAAGTCAACCCCCCCCCCCCCCCCCCCCCATCTTTTCGTTCTCCCGAGAAGAGCCTTAGTAAGGGACACCGCCCGCTCCTCGCTCTTCGCCATACCACCCACTTCACCTCATCACTCGCTCCTCTAGTCTCCGAGAAGTGCCTAAACGGAGGAATGGAGTTCTCTCTGCCCACAATATTTATCTACAATTGAGTAGAGTGCGTCTGCCCAGTGTTCAAGCCTGTCAGCTAGTGGTTGTCCTGCATCTCTCGCACCTGCTCTCATCGTATCTGCTACCGACGAGAACGCCCCAGCAGGGACAGCAGCCAAACAGCTAACAGTACGGTGACTTGGACTAAAGATCTCTTACATGCTGTGAGGTCTTTTCTGATTCGTTGAATATACTTTGATTTGAAGGGTTTTCCATTATTTTTCTTCGTATTCTACATTTATTTCTGGGCCCTAGATTTCATCTGGTGTGAACATCTGGCGAACGCCTATTTCATGTTACTCTGATCTTCGGAAATATACCTGAATAATATACCAAGGAGCATCTAACCAGCATCATCTCGGGAAATAATTCACAAAAAAGGGTTTTTGATAGCTTCAAGTGCAAATTTTGGCAACAGCTCTCTAGAAAATCGGTCTCTAACTCAGCAAAAACATCAGGACTTTAATACCTACACTCTACGTTGGTGAGAGAGAACGTAACAGGTGTCTTAGTTTGGCTTTCTAACACTGCCTTCGTTGAAACTTATTTCGAGACAAGGTGGTGACCCCTCAGATTGTGTGGCATTTTACAAGAGTTTAAACTATACCCCTCGATTATCTCTTTCTAGCTGCTCTGAACAGCTTTATGCTGCGGGCATTTGCAACGACACTTCTTCTACTCTTAATTCTGAAATCTTCAGTCTACCTCACGATAGCACTATACCAAGCCAACTCTATTGCAGAATTCGCATTCACAGAGCGTGACTCCGTGTTGAGCCTGCATCATCGAAACTTTGTTGCCAAAAGACAAGCGAACATATCGACATCTAGTGCTGTGGAAACTTCTACCGCTTCATTGGGAGGCTTACCTCCAGGGGGAACCGATACTCCTCCTCCGGTCCTGGGAACATCATTGCGGTCTACTACGCGGCTAAGCTCTGAGGACTCGGAATCCTCTAGAGTGCCGGTCGTAACCGTGGATTCATCTACTTCTAGTCTGGCTTCGGAGAGCTCTACGGAGGAGAGCAGCGCAACGGAAAGCAGCACCCTAGTACCACGTACGACAGAAGGTAGTACGGTTAAGAGCAGTACAATAATTGATTCAACTACAGTGGAAACAACCACCTCAATACGTGATAGTAGCACGACATCAACCGTGCCAACTACGAAGTCATCCACCATGGATGGATCTACTGGTGAACTCCCTACCTCCCTGACGGAAGTTACAACCCTGTCCCTTAAATCTACGACCACATCTGTGGCCTCCTCGAGTACTTCTGCTGATGAAATGTCATCTGCGGGATCTACAGCAACCTCAAGCTATACATCAATTACCAGCGTTTCTAGCAGTCAGAGGCCATCTCAGGATGATTCTACAAGCGTACCAGTTCCTCCTGACGACCCCACGGCTATGACCAGTCAGACTTCGACGAGCTCGAAAACGAATCCACAACCCCAGTCTTCCAGCACGACAAAATCTACATCTCAAGTGGATGGGCCAGGAACATCCATTAGTACATCGACATCTCCAGAGGTGCCAACATCTCATTCAACTAGTAATGTTCCGCCAACAACATCCACAAGTATTCCCAGTACTACAAGTACTTCGTCTCATAGTGGGATCCCCAGTACCCCTCATCCAAGCTTCACTTCAAGTGAAACAACATCCTCTACACCTACTATTACTCCTCCTCTCATTACTACATCTTCCTGTAGAGCTCCTATCTTATTGTCACCTGTAGTGTGCAAATTCTATGGACGACTGTGCTAACGCTATCTTTATAGTAATAACAACGTCTGATACTCTAATTTGCTCCAGTGGCAAGTACCGATGTGCAAAACACTTCGGAGGTAAGTTGATTCTCTACGTGAATGATAATGACAGTACTAACGATTTTGTTCGGTCACAGGAGGTTGTTGTCCATCTGATTACGAATGTTCAACAAGTATGTGTGTGGCACCGCCAATCACCAGCTTCACGGTTACGTGTGATCAGGGCCTCTTTTTGTGCCCAAAGAGTTTGGGAGGAGGATGGTAAAAGATCCTTTGAATTATTGCTTTGAGCGTGTCTCTTCTGGCTGATACATTGCCTCTTTCCTATAGTTGCCCCAGTGGTAGAATATGTGCCCGTACAACTTGTGGAACTATGATCCTTACTTCCCGCCCAGTCACTATTACAGGTTCACCCCAACTTACCACCCTTACCGACGGCGAGATTACAACGCAAATGCCGATCCCTATTGTTACAATAACGGTAGATTCCATTATTGTTATTACGGAGAGTGTTACAGTTATAAAGGAAGAAGGTTCTACGATGATCACGATACCAACTCGTACAGGAGTACCTCAAACTCCACCACAGCCGCCGGAGGCTTCAAATGCTCGAAAACTGAGTGGTGGGGCTATTGGCGGGATAGCCGGTGGGGGTATTGTGGCAATATTAATCCTATTATCCGCCGTTATCTTTACTTGGAGAAGGTTGACGGGCCGAGGGAACTTTGAACTCCCAAGCGCTTTTGGGGCAGCTGGGTTTTATAAAAGGAGGCGTCGGAGTAGAGACTTCGACGATGCGGCAGTGACCAGTGGAAGTTATGATCCTCAATCACCGGGTGGAAAAGCACATCGGCAGCGAATGCGCAAGGAGACAAAATTCGGACGAAGTGGTAGCGGGGCTAGTGGTGGTGGGGGTTATAGAGGTACAACTGTTACTAATGGGAACAACGGCAAGAGAGGAAGTGATGGGTTCTGTCCACCTGGTACTACCGTTTCTGGAAGTGACGGGAATAAGTCCTTAACCTCCGCCACCAAAGTTACTGTTAACCCCATCAATACTCCCAGTGGATCTCCACCAGCGTTTCATGAGTCCGACGGTTTTGTGGTATACCAACCGTACAATACTGTCCAACAGGACCCTTATATTGTGGAGCTTGACGATGGGGAGCCTTCACCTCTACCTGTCCAACGATGGCTGGTTACCAACCCGGACGTGGAAACGGAGTCAGTTGCGGCAAGTAGAGTTCCCAGTCGGGCTGGCGATAGGGTACAATTACACCCAGGAACAAATTTCTGAAGATTGATGGTACAGTGACCCGTCAAGGGGATTAGGTTGGGGTAAGTATATCATGCAAGCCTAATCCCCAAGACTTTCGACGGGCCACTGTATTTGGGAAAGAAATTGTTGAGTGAGGAGAATTTTAACCCTACCATCTTGCATCTCATGTTTAGTTCTTTGAAGCCTTCTGTTTCTATTTTTGGCAACTTCGCGCTTTTATTGCAGGTTTGGTTTTCATGGCATTTCATTGGGCTTTTGGCTTAGTGCTGTCAGCTTGGTACGATATAAACCTAGCTATGGTTGCTGGTGGAATGCAGGAGCGGGAAAGCATGTGACGACAGTTGACGATGATGACGGCGACTGTGTGTTTGGCATTGATCTGCAGGAGGGTTAATGCAGACATTAGGGACGGCTGAAGGGGAGTTGCACAAGTTGATGCTGCATGATCCTTCGAACTCTGCTTCATTTTATTTTCTATCGTTGATTGTTTCTGATATCTTCTCTGTATATATCTATACTTCAAGCATCCTGCGTTTCTTCGCTTTTCTCTTATTTTCTTTTTTAAGCATACCCTTCTTCACTCTTCTATGATAGCTTTACCTTTGGCTTTCATGCACACTCCGTCGTTGACATTCTTCAACAATTGTTCGATCCGCATTCTAGGGCCCAGATTTCCTACCCTTAATATTCTTTCCCGCAACCCCCCTAACCAGTCTTTGCCTTGATTGCCTTAAATTTCGTCAGTCTTCTCACGGTAGACGTTTCTCCACGGCATCCTTTCCTTTATTTAGGGATTAAAGAAAAGCAACTCTCGCTACGATGTGGTGTATCTCATTTATGTTTATTTAAAAAAAATTTTTCTCGCTATGTGCCTTGCTAGTTTGTTTGCATTCGTTAGGTGTAAGATATTATCTCCTTCGTTATGTTTATGGATACACTCACTTTTGTATTGGTTAATTGACTTTACTGGTGATTTTTTTTTTTTTTTTTTTTTGCTTTGGGTTACATTGATACATGGATTAGCTATGTTGTTGCTTTTGAACTTATTTGTTTCTCAACTTTGTTTTGTGGGCTCTAGGGAGGACGGGATTTTGGGAATAGGGAAGGTATACAAACGGTGGGGGAAAATTTACAAGATACCCGAGTTGAAATGGGATACAGGGAGGATGGGATACAGTATATTGCTGGCGGAGTTTGTTGGTGCAGAAAGGGTTTGTAGTAGAGGGATATACAGGGGGGGCCAAACTTGTTGGGCAAAGGGTTTGCAATTTGGGGTTTTGGAAATGGGACTTGGAGATTCGGGGGGATCAGCATTGCGTACGCTGCATGTTTGCATAAAGAAAGGGAACTAGGGGGAGACTTTTTGTTTAGATTTGGAAGTCTTCTAATACACAAAGAGATAAAACAAGAACAGTTGAATTGGGTAGCAGAACTGCCTTGTGGTCATATCATAATGGGATGGTAGAGTTAACCTGGGAATAAATTGAGCACCTATTTTTAGCAAGTATTGGAGTTTGTTGGTGTGTGTGGGGGGGGAAAGAGGAGGGGGGTTGGAAACTTTAACGTTCTCGAGTACTTCCCAACATGGGCAATAATTTCCCAGACATCAATTAGTTCGATGCTTCGATTTCCCTGTTCGGTAGAGAGAATGTTCGTGCTCGGCTCCGATACAGATAGCAGGGGTAGACATGTAGAGTACTTAGTGCAATGTGACTAGCGTGGAACCGCAGATCTGGTTTAGTAAATCGACTGGAGGAAAGCTTTTGATGGTCCTCGGGCGATTGGCTGTGGTCAAACAATTATCGGCGAATTATTCCTGGATAGGAAATAATTAAGCAAGCGTCCTGGTCGATGACTGCTCAATAGAAGTGTCGATTTTTATGCTTCTTTTCCTCTACAGGAAATTTGGACATTCAGATAGACATCTCAAAGTACTTCCTCATGTGGTTTCATGGTAGATACGTAGAGAATAACTGTTCTCATATCTACGAATTAGACAAGCCGGAAACACAAGACTAACTTGGAATCAAGGGGGGAAAAAGGATGAAAAGAAAACTTATCACTCAAACTCAAACCCAGAACGAAACACTTTGGGATAACAAAAACACCATATATACTTTGTGTGATTATAATTTAGCTGAAAGGCCAGCTATAGATTGTCCCTCTCTCTCGCGAAAATAAAAAAATTAAAAGAAAATAAAATGAAATAAAATAAAGATCAATTCTTTTAACCCTTTATAGACTCTGAAAGATATTAATATATATCCTTTTCTTTTTTTTTTTCCATCCCCAAAAATAAAATAAAAATAAGGTTCATCTCTTCATCAAGATATATAAATTCTCTCTTTCCAACCTCCCTCGACCCCACACCGCACGTTTCCCTGCACCCCCTACACGACCTTCGCTAAATTAATCCAACTTCCTCAAAAGACATCCACGGTACACACCACACAATACAGATAGACTCATTAATTGGCAGCTCCCCACTTGCAGCATTTATGTAATGTAGCACAAACGATTTTTTACATTACTCTGCATATGACCCCTCGCAGGACAAGATTTGTTTCGACACACAAGAGCCAATGTGTCAGAGACCTGCATATGATCCTGCCAGTAAGTATCAGCTAGCTCTTAACTTGCGAAAAGTTGAATATGTACTGCATGCGGTGCACGTATGTAATAGTATGTGAGTAAGTATATAGTGACGCCATCCGGGCCCCAACATTTCTCCGCAAAGAATACAGGAATATATGTGGCAGGCCTTTTCCTTATCGATGGTCCTGTCAAAGACAAGGGGGCATAAGTGATATATGCAAACAAAGGCAAAGCAGAGAAAAAGATGGTATGAGGATGAGTCAACCTTAACAACTATCATATGAGCAACCAAGTTGGGTGGAGTACCATGTGACAAAGGTAAGAGTCTAGTTCCACACCATCAAATTGGCAGAGATCTGAGGGCACGAAATCATGGGATCTTCCAAAAAGGAACATGTTAGGTGTTGGGAGGATCCAGAACTGGTCATTTTGAAACATATTCCTCACAATATCTGTTGGGACGGAGGCTAATCGGTATCAATCTTGTGAGCTAGTAAAGGCCAATAGAGGGGTCGTAGGAGGACCTATTGGCGGACATATTAAAGTATGGATCCTGAAACGGAGCCTTACGGGCCTCGCGTACGGGACATGTATGGGGGTTTTTGAAGGCTGCCTAGAGTACATGCTGAGCACTGGGGCTACATTGGTTGCAGTGCTGCTCAAGCTGGGGTATACGCGAGCCTCAGAAGTCAGGGTAATTGGGATGCAGTGGCAGGGGAGAGGATGCAAGAAAGCCTGTGGCTGCATCTGGCAGGGGGGCTTCGAACAAGTGGCTTGCTGGAGCCTGCAGCAAGTAAGCAAAGACATAGCAATCGTACCATTGTAAACAATACAATTCGAGCCACTGAAGAAGCACATACCACAGCAATAGACCGCCACAGCAGCCAGCTTCCAGCACAAAGATTGCCCGGAACTCCAGCCAGTTGTTACGAGTCCCCGACCCAGCCCTACAGAAATAGTGATGAGCAGAACGAATTACTCCGATAGACTCTCTCTAGACCATCGCACATCTTACCCACCGAAGGCTTGTATCTCGGTGATATCGCTCCCCTGCTGCTGGCGGCAATTCTAAAGGCTTGCGCCCAGAGTCCTAAGGCTGCTCAGCACTGCATCCAAGACTGCCGCCGCGGCTGTGCCGACAGGGAGGCCAGATCCCCCACCATACTTCCCCGCCGGCGACCCCGCCAGAGCCTGTAGGCCCTCATCTCGGTCCAAATTCCTCCGGAAGTAAGTGGCAAAGCTTTTCCGTGTACGTTCCCGCCGTCTGGGCACTACTACCGGTGCAAATAGCCCAAGGCTACGCCTTTCTCACCATCGTCTCAAAGTACCCGGAACAGCATCAGGACGATGACGCCACCACCACCTTTCAATCGCATCCTACTCTTCCATCTCCCTCTCAATTGCGCCCCCTTTGGGCCCCTCCGTCAGGACACATTAACAGGCACCTCCGACACCCCCTTCAGAGGCCCTTCCATACCCGTCCAGCCACTTCTCCGCGTCCTCCCATCCCCGATACCCCTCAAACGCCGCCTGCCTAAGGTAAATCAAGTTCTGCCGTGGATATTTGTTCGCCTACCTGACCGTTGGTTATTATGGGGGCCTGCGGGTATACGGGGCTCAAACTTGCGGGTACACGGGGGCTTAAATTTGCTGTTACATGGGACTTAAGATTTTTTCTTTGCCTTTACTAATATAGCATAAGCTAACTCATATATCCAGACTACAAGTGACCCTGGCTATGATATAATGAACCTTTTTTAGTGAAAACCTGGCTATAGTGAAGGGATGGGCGAGCTTCTTTGTCTACACAGGTAAAGAAAGTGCCCTCGCTATAGTGAAAACCGGTCAGATTCTTGGCCTTCATTATAGCCAGGTTCACTTGTACTCACATATATACTATCCTTGTCCGTTAAGAAGCACACTATGATAGAGAAATCGGATGATGCCAAAAGCTAGTCATGGCAAAGGCGAAAGCAGATAAGAGTCCATAACTAATTCAAGGAAGCCTTTAGGATACCTGGGCAAGAGCGCAGTGGAGTGCCGCCCTTCCTGCTGCATAGTATGCATGCATTACTCAGTCGTTCGAATACTTTTTGAATCAGAGAGTTGTTTGCGATATATCCTTTCATTCAGCAGCTGGAGCACTGTAGTGTACCTGTTACCTGGACTCTAAATTTTGTAGGGCACAGCAATCTCCACAGTGATACATGTTTTCTCATGGGACGAGTGGTCAATTTTCGATAGTAAAACAACTATGAAGGCGAAGTATCACGTGCCAGACTTTATCACGTGCCATTGCCTAATGCGCATTGCAAATAATTCTCCAATAAGGAACCCTTTTAATAAAAGCTTTAAAATAAAAAAGGTGACTCTGGGGACGAGGCTAGCACTGACTAAGCTGCTGAAAAGAAATCTACATCTCTACGGTTGATTGCCTTACGCTGGCTAGCATCTAAACTTCATGGTAAACATGCCCGTAACCACTGAGCTCGACTCTTCTCCCCTCAGTTATGCAATTCGGACATACAGTAGCGTTTACACTCAAGGCTACCGTTAATTTATGGTGTAATGATTTCTCGGCTATTGAATGTACTTTAGTTTCGATACCGACTTCGAAACACTCCAGCACTGCCACCCATGATCTCACAAAACAGTGTACGAAAATTCGAATGCGGTCTGTCATTATTATTGGATTCTTATCATAGTCATTGAAAAAAAAGACTGCCCAGTCCCTGCGCTCGCACAGTTATCGTACCCGTGGTGTACAGTACCTACGCTGTTTGTATGACTCTTAACTAGACTAGTCAGCTTGGCTACGGAGATACACAATAGTCTGGTTGCACTACATACCCCTCGTTAGAAGGGATGCACAAATAGGTTACATGAAACTTTAGAATCTGAAATAGCCCTCAGAAGACAAAGCTTCTGGCCTCAGGAGACAAAGCTTAACTGGATTGCATGTTATTGGGTTTCGGAGAGGCTACAACTGATGAAGGTTAGTGTCGTGGTGAGTGCGGCCTGCTAGCGTGCGCCCCCAAATGTTGTAGGGGTTACACAGAGAGCGACCGAAAGGTGCTGGCAGTTGAGATCGCTAGTACTTAGCAACTTGGACGGAAGAATTTGTAATGACCTGGCTTAACGATTCGAATCATAATCATCATTCATTGATGCTACTTATGCTACCACGCAGAAACTTAAGAGCCCCGCACTGCTCTCAAGAGAAGCTGGCCGCGCTCTTGGCTTAGTAGAGCCTGCCGCAACTGGTATGCTGGGGACCACAACTTTAGCTTCCGTCTCTGTGGCGGTGGAGAGGGGGAGGAGACTATGGAGAAGGAGAGAAGGAAGAGAAAGAGGAAGAGGACGGGCACGAGCACCGACACAAGCGTGAGCACTAGCACAAGCGGAGCAGAACAGAGCAGAGCAGAGCAGCGCACGAGATGCTGTGGGGCTGGGTGCCCGCCGGCTCGAGGCCTCTGGCGCATGTGCTTTGATTGGCGCGATAAGTCAACACGAGCGTGTCATGCATGGAAGCCTCCTTGCGCGAGCCATAGGCCACTAACAGCTGTCGTGGGAAGACAGTGAATGGTGGTATACTTATACCATCACGACCCTCAGTCGGTGCAGAGCTAGAGCCGAATCTTCTTTTTCCAAGGTCTGCTGGGTAAGCTTCATATCATAAGCCCCCTCTCTGCGCGGCATCCCGTTCTGAATGCAGCCTGCGGCGCCGCCCTGGTTCCTGCATTCTGCGTGCGGGCAGCGCGCCGCTGGGGTGGGGAGGGGGGGGGGGGTTGTTGAGGAGGGCGGCGAGGAGGAGCCGGCGGTGTCAAGACGGCGCACAATTTGGGCTGCGGCCATGCGGCCTGCTGGAGCAGCGCTGCCTCCGCTGGCCTGGTTGGCACCCACGCACCCCGCCGCTGCGTCCTTGCACGCCGTGTAGCAGCTCCCTGGCCCAGCGCCAGCCAGCCCCAGATGGCCGCGGGGCCGATGCCATTCAGCTACAGTATAAGCTTATCCCGGCGTATCGGGCCTGCCCCAGCCCTAATCTACTGCGTATCCCGCAGCCTTTTGTCCAGCACTCGCTCCCCTCTCTCCTCTCCTCCTCCCCTTCCCCTTCCCCTCCCCCTTCCCCTTCCCCTTCCCCTCCCCCTTCCCTCCGCCCTCCCCCACCTCGATCCCCACCTCCAAATCCCACCCTCCCCCACCCCCCATCCATGTCTCGAACTTGACTGTACAGATTTCTCAATTTGCTTCGCTTTGGCCTAGAGTGACACAGGCGCTGCGGTTGGGGATTTCCTCACTCACACCTGCTCACGCATTCCCCGACAAGCCTTTGGGACGTGTCCAGAATGCGAACTCTGGCTGGTAGGCCCAGCCATTTTCAACACCCGTCAATCATATCATAGCCCACAGCCGCAACCAGAACACCTGCCCAGAGCTAAACCACTTTGCTTGTACTGCTGTATCTAACCAATCCTGTAGCCGTGGCCCAATATCCAACTAGGAACTGTGAGGCTTGCAAGTGCTAGACCCAAAAATACTTGACATTGCACTTCCTGAGCTCTATTTTCTAGCTCGTTCGGTTGCCGAAGTACCACCCTTCCCGTTCGCTCAGGGAAACCCCCCCCCCCCCCCCCCCTCCCCCCCAATAATTCATTCTCCACACAAATTTACACGAGCCGGGTTCAGATCAAGTGAGTCGAAGACATCTCAATAGCTCAACGTTTATGAATGGCTGTGTTCAGACGACTGACAGGCCTTCTTTAGGACATTACTTACATAGCAAGCCGCGATTGGGCTAGCCGGGAGCTCTGCTCCTGCAGCATTGAGAATTGCAGTTCTCGTGCTCGTTATAACCAGAAACCTTTGCAACATCGGGCGTTCTCCTTTTCACTTCAGAACCTTCCGCTCGCTACGTTCCAGTCGTCTTTCATTCCCATTCACCCTTTCCTGCAGTTACCTCAGACGGTTCAGTAAACTCTAGGTTACGTCAGTCATATCCAAAAGCATCCAGTCGTCAATCTCCAGCAGCCAATCCAGTCAACCTGGGTGTCAAGGATGGCAAGATACAGTTCTGTCTTGATTGATGTTCTATTCTGGGTTGCGGCCTTTTGTCTCTCACCCCTGATCCTCTGTTACTTCCTTCTGGCAGGACTTCGTGCTAGTTTATTAGCACTTCTACGGCTTTGGAAATATCCTAAACCAAAGCTTATTCCTGAACCATTTGATCCTGATGTCGAGAACTCATTGGGGAACTGGAACGCCTCTGAAACTGGCTCCAAGTCACGAACTGTTGGCGAGGTTTTGGAGGTGAAGAAGATGCTTTCAAGCATGAAGTTCACCGAGTTATTAGTGCAAGACATTCAGGGAAAAAATGTTACAAAATCTTCGAAACCCCCGGGAAAGATACCCATAAAACTTCCTCCGGAGATTATTGATCTCATTCTCGACCTAGGGGAGTATTGGCCATGTACCAAGACATCTGTTAGTAGAGTTATGCTTGTGGGAAGTCCACGTCCTGATTCAAATACCTCCGTGTGGATGGATAAGGAGCGCGATTGGAAGACCAACACCCCAGGAGCTTCAATTAAAACTAAGCCATGGAGAAGAATACCTTCTGCGGAATTGGGAAGAAACATAGATGAAGAGAATACAGATGGCGAGACATACAATCCCCATGGTGTGTACCTTAGGAGCTTTCCGGTGGGTTCAGAGATGAGGCTGGTGCTTCCTGAGGATGTTGAAGCTACTCATTCAGCCAAGAATAAAAAAGGATCTGCTAGTGACAGCGAGGAATCACGGTGGCAGAGATTATCCAAAATGCTGGAACGTGGTTTATGGAAATCTCCGGTTGTGTCAGTTGTTGAATTGAAGAATATAAAGCCAAAACCTTCCTCTGAAGGCAATTGCATCACTTCTGGGCCTCTCTCTAAAGGAAAAGCTCAACACAAGCCATATATCGCTCGCAGTCTGTCCCCTTCCGAGGCTGATTCTTGGTGTCTTGAAATTGATGAACTTTATCCGAATATCAGGCCTGGTATTGACGAAGTCGCTATCCAGAAGAGAGAACTCAGGCGAGACAGACGGCAATGGCGATCTTACTATACCAAGTCTCATTTTCGCCGGCGTGTCATTCCTATTTTTGAGAACTTCGTTACGATAAGAAAAGAGAAATCTTTGACTGAAAATCAAGTACAAAGTACCACAGAAACGCCATTTGAGCGGAAAAGCATATTGATACCCAGGTTAGTGGATTGCGCTGGGAATTTGGCTGGCCCTGGAAAGCCATCAGAAGCTAGAAAAGCTGCAAAAGTGAGAAAGATTGTGTGGACTATATGGTCAAAGGAAATGGTAGACTACGCAGTCGATGATCGGAGGCCGCTTAATCACGACTCTACCCCAGATCTGACCTGGTTTGAAATGTTTATTGAGGAGCCAGTAACTGTGAGGAAGGGCGACAATGACGCCGAAATTGTGTGGAAGAGAAAATTTCCAAAGAGTAACGAAAATATACTTGTTTCACGAGACTTGGGTCATCGGATACGTGCCAACAATTCGAGAGTGAGGGTACATAGAGTTGTGTGGGATTGGGATGACTGGGAGGATAAAACTCCTGATGATGACAATGAAGAGGAAGGAAACTGGCGCTATTTAGGGGCTGATTTTATGGATATGCACCATATCACTAACCTACCAAGTCATCCTTACCGTCATTTTAATGCCAAAAACTACTGCAATTGTCCCTATGGGAAGAAGCTATACTGGGGCGAAGGCATCCCTCCGAGCAAGTCTTCGCCGGTCAGCTCACGGCTGATCTCGTCTCCAGAGCAGGCGACATCTTCAAAATCATCCTCCACAGCCCCATCCACATCAAGTTCAGGATCGTCTTCATCCTCCTCAAACTCATCCTCCTCAGCTTCATCGTCATCCTCCTCGTCAAATTCTACGTCCTCGACAAATTCTTCTACCAATACTGCAAGCGGGAATCCAAAATCTGTGGCGAATTCTCCGATACTGCCAAATACGGTTTTAGAGGAACGACTCAGAAATGGGTCGCTACGGAAGAACGGCGCTCTTGGCAAGCTTGTAAAGAGCCTTCAAATGGGGGATCGATTAGTATTGGTTGTGAGAGCTGGAGGCGGCCTGGGTTGGTCCCCTACCATTCAGAGGTGGGATATTGGCGTGTTTAGAGCGGAAGTAGATATTTATTGGGCAGTTTGAAATGTTTTCGTAACTGTGTTATGGGGAATTTTACTCAACTTCTCTCAGGTCACGATCCAGTCTTGCTTTGCTACTTTTCTCTTTGCTATTTTTCTGCTTTCATTGGCAATCACTTTCATGCTTATGAGAACCCCAGGACTTCCAAACCACCATCATTGCCGCTAACGTTCTCCTCTTCCTCATCTGATGGCGTTTCATGGATACAGCGCACTTTTCTTTCCGGACGATCTATCACCATCCTCACAACATATTATTTGATTTTCCTGGGGGTCTATGTTCCATTCATCTCGAATTTACTCGATGTTATGCGAGTTACTCCATAAATTATTATGCTGTATTCTCCTCTTGCGAACTGAAATTGTATGGTCTTGTTTTCTTGAATTGTTATTATCTATTTTTGCTTTGGATACCAGTAGTATTCATGAATGGACGCATATTTTTAACCTTACACAATCTTGCGGGCGGGGGGAGGAAGCGGAACAAACTGGGTGGAAATTTGGTTTGAGACGGGAGAGGGGCCTACAACAAATAAACAAAAAAATAGGGACAGCTGGGTGTAGTTGAACTAGGTCTACGTACTGGGTCTGGTCTGTTTTGTTGCTGTTTGCTAGTATGTCTGGTGTCCTGGCGTGGGTTGATTGGGTTTGCTGGTTTTATCTGCTTTTCTTTCTTATTTCTTTGCAAAATATTGAAGGGGGATGGATTGGCTTTGGTCAATGGTAAGAAAAAATGGGAGTGCAGGTAAGCAGCTTGTGTCGTGTATACGCAGCGCAATGGAAAAGAGAGTCGACTTTAAAAATAAGAGATTTCGGGGTGGGCTGCTTCTCGACATTTACTTTGCTATATGATGCTCAACTTGGACTCAAATCGTTGTGGAAGTAAATGGGATTGTCGAGATGGTGCGGCAGAGAGCTTCCCTAAAATTGGGCTAAGTTGAGGTGAGGGGAATATAGGACATGGCAGGAGTATAGATGCGGAATATATATACCCCATAAATATATATAGTTTTGCATTTTAGCTAAAGTGGCTACTTCTGGGTAGAAATGATAAAAGCATGCGTAAATAGATCTGATTTTCAACGAGGATGAGTGAGTTTATAGTTGAAAGAGGCAAATTTCTCGTGTGGGTGCTCTATAATTTACACTCTCCAGGTCTTGGTCTACTTACACACCTCTCCATTGATTAGCCCCTCAATTGAACCATTTCTTGAATTCCTCTCCTCCCTCACTCTTACTCTCGTGCCCCATCCATGAGACAATATAAGAAGCTACCTTATTCTGACAATGCAGCCGTGCCGTTTGATTAAAGTTCATGTCTCTTGTTGACGTTTGCTATATAGATCTTTAGGTACTGTATATTACAGACTGCAGGCACACACACACACATACATGTACATGTACATATGTACATGGCACAACCCCAGATGTACAGGAATACATCCGTACAGTAAAGAAAACTGCCTTTTTTTTTCTTTTTTTTTTTTCCCTTTTTTTTCGTTTGTTATGTTATGTTATGGGCAATCAGTAGAGAGCAGCACTTGCTTTTTTCCATTTCGTTCACAAAAAAAAGATAGATTTGGCTCTGAAAGCTATCCCGGAAGGGGTTATAGAGAGTCTATATATATAGGAAAGCAAGCGTTCTTCTTTCATCTTTTTCTTCATAAGATACATGAAATGAAAAAAAAAAAAATATAACAAAATTCAAGACAAAACAGAGCATCAACAAGGAGAAGCGCAAACTACATAGGCTTCTAACAGGATATCTCACCCGCCCTTCCTCACTCACCAGCTTCCTTATCAATCAAAACTCCGTCTTGCTATTCCTCGCGCCCTTCGTATCCAAAAAACCCTCCAACTCGAACCACTCCGCCGCAAATGCTGTCGTCAGCATCGCCCAGTCTACGACCGTGTCCATGTCTAGATTCTCGCCATTATCCGCCATCTCATGCCAGACTCTCGGAAAGGGCACCGGTATGAGATGCAGGATCTCCACTCCCCTCCTCAAGAACGGTATGTGGTCGTCCTGAACCCCGCCCGCCCAGTGGAAGTCCGTGCCTTTCTTGTTGTACTCGTTGAGGAAGTTGGCTGAGCGGTCCGCGGGGCGCTTGCCAGTGCGGAAGATGCCAAGCTCGCGTAGGCGATGCTCGAGATCGGACATGTGTTTGTAGGCCCAGTGGGTTGTCTTGAAGTAGCTGGGGACCTTCGGGTTCTTGGCGCCGAGGAGGTCGAGAAGGACGAAGAGGTCAATGGAGGAGAGGGCGGTATGGCGACGGGAGCCGGCGGCGTGGTACGTTTGTTCCCAGGTGTTGGCGAGGTTTCTATGTAACGCCGCAGAGGGAAGTTAGCCTGTGCTCTGACTGGGGGATGATGGGGGACTGAGGGTAAAACTCACCTGGAGCCGTATAGTGAGTCAGTTTCAGTCCAGCTATCAAACGCCTCTTCTCCATCCAGCAGTAATATCATAATTCCCCTATTCCAAATATCTCCCGCTGGCCCTGCCTCTTCAATGTCCTCTAGATCATGAAAACCATCTCCGTTATTTGACCCTTGCTTCTTCTTTCGTAGCTCATCCATGTGTTTCCACTTCTTGGTCAGCGCCTTGTCAATAGTTCGCGAAGCGTGCATCAACATTGCACAGGGGGCAGCGCTGTCTGTTGCGCCGATGAAGCCCTCAGGAAGGATTTTGCTGTCGTAGTGGGCGACGAGAACCAGACGGCCGACTTCACCGGGCTGGGACCACGGGGGGTCCCGGCTGGCCATGAAGTTCCTCTACATCCATCCAAGTGTCAGCAGTCCGATCCCCGAGCACAATTGAGCTCTTCCTTGGATGCACTTACAAAAGGTATCTCCTTCCCATTGCTCAACGGCGTCGCCGACGTGCTGTTATCATACTCAATTTTCCAATCCGGCAGCTCGTTGCTCCAAAAGTCCGTAAAGTGTTGCAGCACTTTTAGCGAATTCTCCGTCCCGGATACCCGTGGTATCAAGATGGGCGCTAGAAGCTTGCCCTTATGGATGTCAAAGTCCGCAGAGGGGTCTGGGAGAGACTTGAGGGTTGCATCTGAGAGAGTCGAGTATGCTGCTGACAGAATCGGCAGGAGGCCGCTGATGAAAAATGAGACTAGCGACCGCAGAGTCGCGGGCTGCATTATTGCCGTATTCGAACGCTGCTGCTGAAGCAGCAGAAACACTCGGGAAGCTGTGTTGCAGGCGAATGGACAATTGCAAGCAACGGTCCTGGGGATCACTTGGGCTCGTGATAGCAGGGCGGCGGTCAGCCGTCGTGCGTGCGGCGGTGATCCTCGAAGGGCAGCTCCTAGTGCGTGTAGCTTGGCCCCGCCGTGCTGGGGCCGAGACGTGCTTAGCGACGGCGGCGTGTCCTCAACTTTTTTCCGGGGGCGCTGGTGCGACAGGACAGCTTGCGTTCTGGACGAGCGTCGGGGGCCGCGGCAGCTGGGCGGCGGCAACGGGCCCCGCTGCAGGCTGAAAGCAGGCACTTGCCATTCGACCGTTGTCCGGGAGGGCTTCGCGCTCCCAGTATGCATACGGCACAGTGCATGCGGGGCGAGCAGGGCGGCACGCCCGGCAGAATATGCATATCCCCAGCTGCGGACGAAGCCGGCCGCCAGTTCGGTCGTGCTTGCGCCACAAGGGGGCAAACAAGCCAATGGCTTGGCACGGCGGCAGCAGCGCGCAGCACGACGTGGGCCACAACAACAACGTTACAGTACAGCTTTTCCGCCCATGAGTTGCATATTCAGACCCGCAGAAAAAGAAAAGAACAGGAAAAATGGACAACATAAAGATAGAAAAGATGAAGAAAAAGAAAAGAAGGAGAAGGAGAAGGGCAATAAATAAATACAGGGTAAGATATTCGAGACAGCACCTGTTCCATATGCGGCATTATTCTGTGTTGTCAGCTCCACCCCCCCGCTCGCTTTCTCTTGTACACAGCTCTGATATTCGCTCACGTCAATATTATCGTCTTCTCATCGTCCTATAGAAATGAATACTAGTACACATACTAACTCTATGGGACCCCTCAAAGCTTAACCCCCCAAATGCCCCTTCCCCCTACCACCCCCAGCCACTCACTGTGCCCTGTGGTGCCCGCACTGGTCGTGGTAGGGGGTGACCATGATATGTTGTTTACCTCCCAGTCACTACGCCAAACCATCACAGGTGTCCTTGCATGGCTCTCTTGTTGCCCGACAATTTGGCCTTGTGAGGAGGAGCCAGAACCGCTTCCGCCACCAGGGTTAAGAGGCACAGATGTACTCGAATTTAGCAAGTCCCAGATAAGCACAAGACAGTCATCGCCTCCTGCTGCAATGTAGCCCCGTCTATTCGGGGCCCATTCGACGCAATTCACATTATTTGAATGTCCTCGAAGCTCTATAAGAGCTTGTCCAGGTTGCCGAACATCGAGGATGCGAACAAGATTTGAGTCCTGAGCAAATGTTGCAATGAGATGTTGGTCATGTGGGGAGGCTAGATTCATATCAGTATCTTGGCCATCATTGCGAGGAAAAGGATGTAGCTACCAGCTAATCGTAGTAACGGTGGCGGTGAAACTAATCCTGTAGGACTTTGCCCTGTGGGATTCCACCCTATGGTGAGCATCAGTTTTTGCAACAGGAAGGCAGAATATTATCCACTACCTGGTTTTCCGACGGTTGGCTCATATATAATTGTGCTGTGCTCTAAGCTTCTCAAATCAAACATTCGAACACTTCCATCTGCACCACAACTTGCAAACACATCAACACTATTGCTCATGAACCGTACATCATAAACCTCCTTATCATGAGCTATCAATTGGGTCTTAGCAGTCAAAGTTGGAATATCCCAGACTGTGCATGTCGTGTCGATACTACTGGTGATGATCAATGCTGGAGAAATAGTATTCCAATCCAAACTCGTAAGGGGGGCCGTGGAATCATTCGACTTTGAATTCGATAACAATGCCAGAGGGGTCAGTTTTTGGCTCTGGGGATGGAGGGAGTTCGTCCTCGTTATAGGGTTAGATGGCGGAGGGTTAGGAGAGGATGCGGAGTTTGTGTTTGGCAGCGACCATAGACGTAAATGATCGCCTGATGTAGCAAGAAGGTCAGTAAATGGCTTAGATGCTGTTGGAGGCTCCCATAATATCCTGGTAATTGGGTATGTATGTGAGGCTTCGGCCAACTTGGTGAATTCGATGGAGGGCTGATTATGTGTATCAGATGGGTGTCCGGAATGTCGACTTTGCTGCATAGGAGCTGTGCTCAGAATTTGTATCTACAGAAGATTAGAATCAGCCATTTAATATTGCATTTGTTGCACCTGATTGTGGTCCTCAGCATAGGAATAGACAAAGCCAGGAATAGAATCAAAGTTACATTGACGCTCAGGAAAGAAACAACTACTCACACAATTATGTGAATCCTCTGAATAACTTCCAATTGCAACTCTTCCAAATCCTCCCAGTCCGTTTCCGCCCGGCACAACTGGCCATTTGCACCAATCAACAGCGAAAATCGCCCATGGTGCTAAATATCTGCCGTTGGCTGAGCCAATGGTTCCCGCATAAGGATCAACGTGGTTCACAGTACTACTTGTGTATGACGGAAGGCTGTTTGGATGGTTGTACTTTCGTTCTCCACTGCCTGCGCCTGAGGATGACTGCATAGACGATGGGGTATATTTTGATGTAGACGATGTATTAGTATCCTGGGCTCCCGCTGATGAGTAGGACACGCTGCCGCTGCCGCCGGTACGATGGGTCGACATGGTTCGCCCAGAGGAACTAGCGTCTTGCCGACCAGAAGTGCCACTTGGGCCCCCCGAATACGGTAAGTAGGACTGCGAGCTATTGCTGACCGTCGGTGTCAGCTGATGCTGCTG
This sequence comes from Kalaharituber pfeilii, assembly GCA_015179045.1. Taxonomy (NCBI): domain Eukaryota; kingdom Fungi; phylum Ascomycota; class Pezizomycetes; order Pezizales; family Pezizaceae; genus Kalaharituber; species Kalaharituber pfeilii. The sequence continues at coordinate 215,857 of WHUZ01000007.1, read as the reverse complement.
CTGGTAGGCCGAGTACTGAGATGCTCCCTGCGAGGCAAGCTGCTGTAATTGCACCGGGTCTGTGGGCCGCTGCGGAGAATACAGGTCCGGGGGCGAGTGTAACGTCTGTTGGCCGAGAATCTGCTGCTGCTGGCGCTGGTGTAGCGATACGGTGGAGGAGCTTGGATTCAGTATCGACGTCGCCTGATGGTCTGCAAGCGACGGACAAGACAATCAGCATTTCTTCTGGTGGATGGGGTGTCACACGTGGGCTACTGTCTAAACTTCTCATACCGGTGGAGGGGCTTAGTGTGCTAGACTGCGTTTGAGATGATGTTTGCAGTCGGAGGCTAGGGAGGGCATTCGAGGAAAGGGTATGGGCGGTCTGGACTTGGGACGAGGCCGGCGGGTGATTGGTTGGAGCAGGTGCAGAGGCGGAGGGGTTGCTGTCCTGGCCGTGCGAATGTGTGCGCGAGTGGATAGGCATGGAGGCGTGGTCGGAGCAGCACGATGGTGTTGGGCGGGCGGTGGGGTGGGGGGGGGGGGGGGGGTGGGGGCGTGCGGGCGGGAGAAGCGATTAGGTACGGCCTTTGCGGCGGGCACTCGGGAAGCCACAAGTACCTGCAAGCACGAGCGATATGTATGAAGCCCAGAAGCCCAGATAATCCCGGGGCCTTAACAGCAGATTGGTGACCATGATCCCAGCGGATAGCACGTACTAAGCAGCGCAGGGGATGAACGCCAGTTACAGTGAGGCTAGTAAGCATTTTCGTTGTTGCATGTTGATGCGAGATGGCTTGGCGGTGTTGGTGTTTTCCATCTCCTGAAGCATCCTGAACCTACAATGTGTTTGGTGAGGCACACAGGTGTGCCGTCATAGTCGTTAGCTATCATCGGGACGTTAACCAAACATGTGCCATACAGTCATATGGCATCAGAAAGGAATAATCTCTCAAGAACACCGAACTCTAAAACTACTCGACCTTCAGGCACAAAGGGCCCTTTGCAGTATCAAGTTTGGAATTTAGGAAATTCGTTCAGCACCCCTTGTGAAATTTAGCTGAAGTTCGGGGCCAAGTTTTGTATACATTTTCTTCTGAATTTTCCCCATTGCTGCTGGTAATACATAAACGGAGTCTAGTCCTAGTCACCGCCTCATGTACTTTGCATGCACCACGTACAGACAGATTATCCAATTCCTCACGCCACGGCACTGGTTCCTGTTTACCAGCTTGTCAATCATAACCCCACAAGGAGAGCTATCCAAGTGCCAACGGCAAACCTTCGAATTTATTGTAGCTGCGTAAGGTGATATTACAAGAATAGTTCCTTTTGATATATACATGCCCAATCGAGAACAAGTAATGGGCAGATATGCATCCTGCGGTTCTGTATGCATATTGGTGATTGGGGGAATTCAAGGGCAATGCAAGGTTGTTGGACTATGTCAAGATAGGTGAGAGCCGTCTTATTGCTCGTCCTTGGCACCTTGCACGTGATCCAATTACTCAGCCTGCTACTTGTGTAAGCTTGAGGCATCGAGCTAAAAATGTATTGAAAAGAACGTTTAACTTAGCCTCGTCCTAGCACTTAACTCCAGAAGGTCGGAATAGCCACCAAAACCTCACTACAAAGCACTGTATAAGAAGCACCGCACTCCCCCAAGTCGACTTTTCTTCACTTAGCCTCCTTCAATTCCAGCTTACAGAGTCTTGCTGCCTTCTCGCCTTAGCCCAAATATATTCAAAGTACACAATGTCTGCCGCCGACCTGCTAAATCAGAATTTTGACTCGGATGAGGAGGACGAAGATTTCGAGGGAGGAGAAGACCTGGACGCGGAAAATGAGCCAGATGAAGAAGAAACAAGCCTCGCTAAATCCAAACGAAGACGAGATGAGGATGAAGAGGACGAGGAGGATGAGGATGAGGACGAGGAGGACGACGAAGAGGATGAGGAAGAAGATCAAGTAAGTCCAAATTTAGAAAAACTAGCCCAAACCCCTATCGTTGCATTGGATGCGCGTCTTTCAATTCTAAGATCACATCATCTAATTGTTTAAAATCGTAGCCACGGCGAAAACGCTTGCGACGAAGAGGAAATCAATTCATCGATGAAGAAGCCGAAGTCGATGAGGATGAAGAGGATCTCGAAGACGAAGATGATGAATTATTAGGTGGGGAAAACGGGTTTATTGAACGTGAGGATGAGGCGGAGGTCCAGCGCCACAGAGATGACCATCGACACCGAGAGCTTGATCGCCGCCTCCAAGCAGAGAACGCACAGGACCTTCAAGACATTGCCGCAGGATTCGTGCGCCGCCACGGTAGGACCGCTGGACATAGATCACTGGATTCCCGGGCAATTCCAAGAAAGCTGCTTTTGCCTTCTGTTCAAGATCCCTCAATCTGGGGAATTCGATGCAAGCCTGGGAAGGAAAGGGAAATCATTTTTAGTATCATGAAAAAGATGGAGCAAATGTCACTGACGCGAAATCCACTGAATATTACGGCAGCTTTTGAACGAGGTGGCGGGGGGGCAACCATGGCAGGATATATTTACGTCGAGGCCAGGAAACAGGCCGATGTCATGCAAGCTCTTCAAGGCATTCAGGATGTCTATCCAGCCACCAAAACCATTTTGGTCCCAATCAAGGAAATGCCTGACTTGCTTCATGTAGTGAAGAAAGCCGAGATAACTCCTGGCACATGGGTTCGATATAAGCGCGGAAAATACACAGGGGATTTGGCGCAGGTTGAAAATGTTAGTGCAAACGGGCTGGAGCTTCGGATTCGGATGGTACCTAGGTTGGATTATGGTGTAAGCAGGGATACTCTCGATAGTATAGACCCTCTCAAGAGAAAACGAGGATTTGGCAGTAAGAATAACGCCCTGCTTGGTCGGCCTCCCCAACGACTCTTTTCGGAGCAAGAAGCAAAGAATGGACTTCTCACGCAGACCGCCTCGAAAAGTGGCAAGAAATGCTTTACCTACATGGGCGAAGAATATGAAGACGGTTACCTCATGAAGGAAGTTAAATTGTCGGCTGTGTCTACTGAGAACGTTAATCCTACCCTGGAAGAAGTTACAAAATTTGCTTCCGGTGGTGAGGATGGAACGGAGGCGCTCGACCTAAATGCCCTTGCAGTATCCCTTCGATCAGGTGCTCAATCAGCTTATCAACCGGGTGACATTGTTGAGGTGTTTGAAGGTGAACAACAAGGGCTTATCGGCAAAGCCATAGCTGTTCAGCGCGATATTGTCACCATGGACGTTCTGGAAGGTGACCTAAAGGGTACTAGAATAGAAGTTCCGTTCAAAGGCATCAGAAAGAAATTTAAGGAGGGAGATCACGTTCGTGTAACTGGCGGCAGTAGGTACAAGGACGAGGTTGGGATGGTCGTCAGAATTGTGGCGGATAAGGTCACCATCGTCAGTGACACAACAATGCAAGAGATCACCGTGTTTTCGAAGGATCTTCGAGACGCTACAGAGAGCGTTGGTGGGGGACTAGACAGTAAATATGATCTTCATGATCTCGTGCAACTTGAGTATGTCGATTATCTATTTCCTTCTAAAGTCTGCCACTAACATAGTTCATCAAAGTCCTACGACAGTTGCTTGCGTTACAAAAGTAGATCGAGAGTCGCTCCGCGTATTGGACCAACATGGAAACAACAGAATGGTAATGCCATCCCAGATCTCTAACAAAATTACCAATCGTCGTCTTGGAGTTGCAACCGATCGGAACGGTTCAGAAATCCGAGTTGGTGATACTGTGAAGGAGGTCTCTGGGGAGGCAAAACAAGGCACTATCTTGCACATTTTTAGGTCGTATGCTTTCCTGCATAATCGGGATCAAACCGAGAACGCTGGAGTTTTTGTATGCCGTACAAATAACGTTGCGACTATTGTGGCTAAGGGAGGACGAATTACATCAGGGCAATCAACTGGTCCCGACTTGTCAAAAATGAACCCCGCGATTATGAGGGGTCACGGGAATATGCCACCACCACCGATTATTCCTAAACAAGGGGGAAGGGATAGAACAATTGGGCAAACTGTCACAATTAGACAAGGTGAATATAAAGGGTTATTGGGCATCGTTAAAGACGCTACCGAGAAAACTGCAAGGGTGGAACTACACACCAAAGGCAAAACTATTACTGTTGACAAGATGAAATTGGGTTTTAGGGAGTACGTATGCTCCCTTTCCTTTCATTAACTTCATTGTAACAATTTGTGCTGATATTCACGAATCTAGCCCAATTACTGGTGCAATACAGTCATATGAACAGTTCATTTCTGTAGGCCGAGGCCGTGGTGGAGGTTTCGGTAGTTCCACACCATCACAGGCGTCTGGCGCGCCAAGAAATGATTGGTCTGGGAGTCGAACGCCAGTTCCAGACTTTCAAGGAAGCAGAACTCCACATATCGCGGGTGGTAGAAGTAAGTGTATTCCAGATGGCAATTATTTGATTCACTTATATTAACACTTTTCAGCTCCTGCATGGATGAATTCTGACGGGGGTCGAACTCCTGCGCATATGGGAGGATCCAAAACTCCTGCATGGGGTATGGATGGCAGTAGAAGCACCTATGATAGGGGGAATGTAGGTTTTTCCACGATCTCATATATATGATGCCGCCACTCACAATTGTGTGCACAGAGAACACCAGCTTGGAATCCCGGTTCTCGGACGCCTTACGTAGCATCTAGTGACCGCAGTGCTTGGGATGCAGGCTCCAAAACACCCGGGCGGCCCGGTGAGTCGTCCAATGGTTACGACTCTTCCTTTAGTGCGCGAACACCAGGCACTTCTGGATATAGTGCGACTTCTCCTGACTTCAGTTCGAACACTCCATACAACTCTGCTCCGACACCAGGAAATCCAATATCTGCACCCACCCCTGGAGTGGTTTCTGCGCCCACGCCGGCTGCGCTTTCTGCGCCTACGCCGGGAGCCTCCGGCGGATTTGGAGGTTACTCTGCGCCAACACCTGCGGCCTATACAGCACCGACTCCAGGGGCATCAGGAAGTTATGGTAGCAGTAGGGATCCGAGAAATGCGCAAAAAGGTTATTACGAGGGCGCGCCAACGCCTGCTGGGGGCAGCTACTTTGACAATAGTGCGAGAACACCTGGAGTATGGGGTGGAGGTGATGATGAAGGAGAGCCTAGATACTCGACACCAAGTCCTTAATAGCGTGGCTTTTGTCCGCCGTCATTTATTGTTTTTTTCAGTACAAGTTTGGTTGCGATGAGCTGATAATATTTAAATGACCATATGTATATCTACTTGCATTTCTTGCTGCGGGCTGCTATTGTAATCTCTTAGCCTTGTTTGCTTCAGTCTGTTTGTGTTTGCTTGCGCTCTATGTGATGCGTATTTCGGAAGTCGAGAAATTGACTATGTCATTTGCGTTACCCAAGTATGCCATGTGCCAAATTTGATCCCTGTGGCATTTTTAAGCGCTGCACTCTCAACATCTCCCATCAGCTTTCAGTAAAATGCGTATGCCTACGCAGCCACTGAACAGAGACCACTTCATCGGAGATACACCAGATGGCTGATCAGCCCCATCCTCTTCCTTCTCTTGCACTGAGAGTGCCCTCCATATATGACAAAACGCTGCTCGAAACAAGGATATATGTACCACATGAGCTCCAATCTGTAGTTCAAAGGATAGCAGTAGTGGCACACCCATATGCGACCCTTGGAGGAAACTTCAATGACCATGTTGTATTAAACACTGTTCGCATTTTACTGGGGGGTGGATGGGTTATTGGAACGTTCAACTTCAGGTATTCTCTACTAAGACATATTTCAGTTAAAGAATTGATTTAATCCAGCTGGTTTATGTAGGGGAGCAGGAAAGTCGGGCGGAAGCACGAGCTGGACGGGAAAACCAGAAATCTCGGATTATCAAAGCGTATTAGGATGTCTTATCGCCTTTGTTCAAGCATTGAATGAATGCTCTGGTAGCAAACCGACCAACAAAACTCCTCTCAGAGAAGAACACCAAGATTTGGATGAAGAAATTGCCAGCGAACAGAGAAAACGATTGAAACTTCTTATGGCAGGTTACTCTTATGGATCGCTGATAGCATCACATTTACCGTCGGTTGATGATATTGTCCGAGAAATTAATTCGGCGATTGCAAAGTCAGCAGAGTACAGGACATGCATCGCTGGATTAGGAGGCTCGGGGGAAGAGTGGGGTAGCCATACAACATCTAGCCAAGAACCTGCAGGAATACCAGATTTCAGTGGGTTGGTACTTCAGCCGAATTACCTTTTGATATCTCCATTATTACCACCATTGTCAAGCCTTCTAACACTGTCTATGTTTAATTTCATGACTCCAAGACGCAGCCTATTGTCCGCGGAATTGCCCGAGGAATTGGGTGAACTAAAAAAAGGGAATATCTTAGTTATATATGGTGATGCTGATGTATTTACTTCTGCCACAAAATATAGGAAATGGAGAGAACACTGGGCTATGGTTAGTAAAAGGGAAGGTCTTCAGACGCGAACTGTTGTTGAAATTGAAGGCGCGGGTCATCTTTGGACTGAAGAAGGGGTCATGAGAGAATTGGCAAGAACAATCGGCAGATGGGCGGATGAACTGAGCATGTAGGAGTTCATAGCATGAAGCGAGATGGGGGGCGTCTGTACTCCCATGTTATGACGGTGGTAGAACATGGAACGAATAGTGATACAACAGAGAACTGTATGGGAAAGTGAATCTCGCGATGATTGCTTATTTCGGGAGCATATGATAAGTAAGAATGGCCCACTTATTATTAAGATCCCCAGGAACTTTACCAGCAGCTTTCGCATCATACATGCAGGAGCCCCTGCAAGTATTGATCAAGGTTAGATGATCTCGAGGGGCAAAACTACGTGACGGTTTATCAATCGTTAAAGGATTCAATTAGTGTAAAGGAAGTCCTGCACCTATGGCTTCATTTTTATGTCAATAATCATACAATGCGCCTCCATAGACCGCCTTAACCCTGTCAAAATCAAATCGTTATGGCACAGGATATGCAAATCGAAAACTGAGCTTTTGAAGCGTCTATTATTAGCTATAGTGAAAATCAACCGAGATTGAAACTTCAGCCACATTGGTCGTGAATCTTTGAAATGTCAATTTGATTTCTGGTCACGTGATAACTATACACCGCTGATCCTGTTTATCCTTATGGCTGAAACAGAAAAGACCTTGTGATCGTCCGCATAATCCAGGGCGTCTTACAGAAAGAGCGGGGTATCGCGCCACAGCTGAATCTTTGAGTACGCATGGTTTGCCGTCCGCGGCGTTAGTGTCCTTGAGTAAATGGGGAGAGTGTATACAACTCCAACTAACTTCAAGTAGTTATTCTGGTTACGAGACTAATATTTTCCTGTCCGTAATCAGAACTCAAACGCAACTTATATATCTCAGTCTTGCAGTGAGGGTTAATCAGAATCGTTCTTGACGGACGAGTAGCTTTCTTCCCTCGAATGGTCTACTCTAGAATGGTCATCATAGTCTACTTGGCTATACAGCGCCCTATACATGCATGTCCCATACAGAGATCTGTTCATGCCATACATATCCTTGGGCTGCTGATGATCATTTCAGAGGTGAATCTATGGCATTGCATGTATACAGCGATGTACAGTACAGCTCAATTGCGGAATCATGATCATCGAAGAATGCGCATCTTACACGGGTGAACGGTGTCGGGTACTAGTAGCTCCTGAAGCCCCTAGAATAGCGTGCTGCGGGACTACATCTAGTGTCTCGCACGCTCACTGTGTCGTGTCTGCTGTACAAGCACCGCCTCCTGCCCCGATTGCGAGCACCGTATCTGCAGTCATCAAGCGCCTCGTATATAGTACTTAAGTGCATAACCTCCAGGTGCCGGCATTCTGAAGATACACAAGCCAGCCAGTCAGTGCAATGTTGAATGACTAGAGCACCTACTGCTCGTGGCTTAATAAGCACTGAGCAAGGCATACTTGCATACATGATGCACACGTATCGTGCATGCCTGTCCCGGCACGGCCTTGGTGGCCACGATGAGGCAAGCTATTAGACACCACGCAAACACTGCATAGGACGGTAACTGCACGATCAGCGCGGAAGAGAAACGAAAGGGTATAGGATACCGGGGCTAATAATAGCTGGTTCCAGAGAAAGCTGTGCTCGCAATTCTCTTCGCTTCGTTGTTCGCTTTGCCGAGCCTCCGGGTTGGTCCAGCTCCCCACGTCTCGTACGTGCTGATTGGAGGATGGCGCAGTTGCGGTGCACGTATTACTCAGGAAGTACAGCATGTGGCCCGATGCGGTAGTTACGATTTCAAACTGGCAAAGGCCGGCCAGGACATGCCTTACAAAGATCGTATCTCTTTGGTGCCCTCGCGTTGTCGATGCTGCAGCTGTGACCCTTCTTCATCCACAGATTCGTACCCGGCAGCCTTCTTTTCTGCCATATATCGCAGGTCTACCTTTTATCCTTCCATAAGCTACAAAAGCAAGTTCTATCTCAGTTCGTATGATTGACTGCTGTCTCCTGTCGGCGATAATCATTCGGGCTTCGTCAAAAAGGAAATGAGCTGCTCTGAAGCTTCGGCGGCGGACACCTGGCAGAGATTACAACTCTTGCCATGCAGAGCCCTGGAAGCTTGCAGATGTATGCTGTGTTGTACTCGAATATGAATTGAGGAGAAAAACGGAAAGGGAAAGGAAAAAGATACCGCGAGGGTGGCCCTGCCAGGGTACAGCACACTGTGTTTTATGTGGCAGCTATGCTTGGATAAGAGTGACACAACATACACAACGAAGTCCAACTGTGCGGATTTATGTCTGCGTTGCCGGCATTTTGTTTCCCTGGTATACCGAGCTTCCTCAAGATGTAAAACCAGCATTGAGGCTTGGCGGATGCCATGCGACTCAGAGATGCTGCAGGAGACTATCATCCTGGGTTCTACTGATTCTCTCCAAATGGCCAATTGAATACCCCTCTCTGTCATCGACCTAGCTTTACTTCAAGGAAGGGGATCGTCAGGGTGAAAGGATTTTCTCGGGATGTCAACAACAATTTGATTCAGCATCTATCGCCGCCAAATTCGGGTCCTGCTTTGGGGCATTCTCGTACTATATTCCGTTCCCCGGACTCTCACTGTTTGAGTTACCTCTAAGCTGGAGTATAATTGATATGACCCGTTAATCTTGTCAGAACAACAGTTTCAGAGGTGGCTGCTTGGAATGATTGGCGCTAGCTGCCACAAGAGTGACGCAACGACAAGGTGCCTGTGGCTAGCAAGAGTATGTTTTAAATACAAGAAGCCCTCCATCTATGAACTGGGAGCGATGCTTCCGTTAGATGCGGCTACGTCTGCACACCCGCATGAACTTTCAGTCATGTGCTCTGGCCGTTGTGAATACTCATTGGTGGAAGCCACCTCGTCCAGTGAGTGGACAAAAATACCCAGCGAATGGTAACTTTATGTCCGTAATTTCTATTCTGATACCCCTCGATAGCTTGTATCGGATTTCTGGTTGTTCTTGTACCCCTTCAAGTTGGGACCTAGTATAGCCTTTTTGTAAATTAAAAGTAAAAAAAAATAAATAAATAAATCTTATTTCTATTTTTTTTGGTTGTAGTACCCCAATTACCCCAACCTTCTATCTGCATCCAAATCTTGCCCTGACTGTCAATTCCTCAACGATTGGAGTTTTATCCTTTCGGAATACCCTGGCTTTACTTCTGTCCATGGCCTGTTTATCCTGCTACGAGGCCAATGGCAGGCGCCTAAAATATTAGCTTGATCTGCCGTTATGTGTGATATAATAATAAGAGACATGTTCCCCCATTTATTCTACTTTTCGTATCACGGACACGCAAGACATTCGTTCATTCGTTTGTTCTAACCCATCAGTTTTGACGACCCGAGACGAGACCAACGAGATTTTCTGTGTACGACATTCCTTCTATGCAATTTATCTTCAATTGAAACGGTCCATTCTCTCTCTGTCTGGCCTTCTGCTCTCGTTATCTGGATACCCCTGTATAGAGAGAGACATCAATAAACTGGTCAATGGATGTCCTTCCTACAGACATTTTACGCGAGATATTCGATTTTCTGGACCCAAATTGGGACGACTACTCAACTGCCACGTACTGGGTTCAAATACCAAGACGCTACAAGCACCCAGAGGGTCGGCGAGATCTCTCTGATCTTGCGAGGCTACGCCTGGTCTGCAAGAGATTCAGTTCCTTGGGAGCTCAGTACCTCTTCAGGTGTGTAGTGCAGCGCTTCAATCGGGAGAGTTTTCGACGGCTAGAGTGTCTGGCTGAACATCCGGAGCTTGGACGTCATGTCAGGAAGTTTGTTTATTTGATGCCCTACCTTTATGTTGAAGGTATACCACACCTATCTTATTGAGATTCCTACCTCTATCCATTTCATGTCTTGATAGACGTGTCTACTTGTTAAATCAGGGGAAGTACATAAAATAAAGATGATGAAGAGAGAATGACTGTCCTACTTGTCCAGGGATATTCTACCATGGATACGAACCTTGGTTGGATTGAACCAGGCAGGATGAGGAAGCCCCAGATAATTAAAAACCACTCCGTTGACTGTATCCTTATTTTGAGTTTCTTGAACAGGTTCCAAAGATTTCGAAACGTTTAAATCGGAAGGCCCTCGACTCTGCCGAGATTCTATGACCAGAAGAATTTTCGACGACGATCAGTTTATTTATCCTCGAATCTATGCGGAGCAGCAAGATATCATAAAAACCTCCTACGACTTGCATGTTCTGAAGAAAGCCATGAAATCATTCAAGTCCTTACAAAGAGTGACTGTCCTTCAAACTGCTGGCAACGTTGACCTGGCATTACGCAGATTGGCATATTCTTCAGCTGCAGCTTTAGAGCATCAGCTTCATCATCAAGGGCAGGCAACACATGTCTGGGATTATGTTTACTGCTCCTGGGCTCCAGCGTCCCAAAGGGTCGTCGAGACTCTCCTCCAAGCACTGCAATACGGTAATTCTGGGATCAAGTCCTTTGTTTGTCCAATGATATCCCCACAGGGTCTGGTCCGGATTAATCACAAAATACAGCAAGTAGCTCTGAAGGGAGTTTGGAGGCAGTTGACACACCTGGAGCTGAGCTTCGATGACAAGGAGTTGTCCCTGAGCTGGCTCCATGGGATGCGTTGGAGAGACCAGGAGAGCCTCGATGAACGCATACTACTTCTTTCAAAGATATTCTTTAGGGATTTGTTCATGACTGCGGAAAATCTGTCCACAATATTCTTGGGATTTGATCACAATCGGCCTCTCAACATCCCTCTCGAGTCCGTATTTCATGATATTTCATGGTCTAAGCTGAAGAGCTTGGGACTGGAGAGCTGGAGACTTTCGACAAAAGAGATTGTGGATGTTGTCAAGAGGCATAGGAAAACGCTTCGAGCACTGAGGCTAGGAAATGTCAGGTTACGTGATGGTGACCTTTGGAGGGATGTGGTTATCGCACTTAGGCGTCATGCCAGGGAGTTGCAACTTGTCAGTCTTGATGGATGTGGATATGAAAAGGAATTTGATAAATGGAGGCAAAGCTTACTAATGGGCAACCTTGGGGGAGGCTTGGGAGGCCTTATGCCAGGAGTAGGCCATGCAGCAGGAGATGATGGCTGGACCGATGAGCTGAGCATGGCATTGGGAATTGAGGTGGATGACATCAGTGCAAGCGATACTGATGAGCCATTGGAGGGCAATAACCATGACGATAATGGGGTAGAGGTGGTAGAGTACGATCACGGGGGCCTTGTGGGAGCTGGGACCGCAGATGCATCGCTACCTGGACAAACAGGTGCCAGCGGAGAGTACATGTTGAGCAGTGATCATGTATTAGACATCAAGCTTGAGAGGCCGAGGACAGGGCTGTCGGGGATTGGCCTTGACGACGAGGAAACAATACTGGCGGATAATGGACAAACAATTACATATGCGCAGCGAAGACGGTGGGAGGAGTGGATAGTGACAGGGAGACATGGTAGCATCACTAGTTGTATGTCGACGGGAGGTCGGTTTGTTGGGAATGGCGGTGGGAAAGGGAGATGTAGATCTTGACGATGGTTGTGCACCTCAAATTGCGATAATGCATCTGGGCACGAGAATCAATAATGCATTTGGTGTTTTAGAAAGTTGATTCTTTTCAATTGTTTGAAGTATTTGTAGGATGCATGCATATAATCATGTCTTTAGGTCGCGCGTGAACTCTTTCTCCACTGCTTTGCAAGTACATACATGTTAAGTACCAATCCCCGAACTCTTAGTCAATGAAGAAAGATGTAATGCAAATTTGGGCTGATCTTGAGAATTGATAGCTTCTGCGGCAATGTACACAGGATTTGTGCTTGGTATGCCCGTCGCCCAAGCACTGCATGGCTTTCTTAGGTCAGCGCCAGCCCATTTTCTGGGAACCTTCAGGTACTTGCAGTGAGGGCAGGGCAATTGTGGGCACGAGGCCAGGGCAATCCTGCGTGGTATAAAGTCTGTGCCTGGTTAAGCCTGACGATACGATTGCATATGTAGTGCCACGAGACTGTCTGATGCATGTTTGCTGGTACACAACCACTGACAAGCAGTACTTACTGTACTTTGTATAAGTTGTAAGATTGTCAGCGTACACTGATTTTATGAAGATATTTATTCTCTCATCCTGGTGAGATGGAAAGCGGAGTCTAGGGGGAACGAGAACAATTCTGATGAAGGGGCTGGCGTCTGCCTCCAAGTGGTATGTAGTAGTAAAAATTGACCAGAAGTACTCTACATGTAGTTACGAGACTGCTCTACATGTAGACTACCCTGCACCGGATCCTTGGAACTTGAAACCACTGATCACTGGTGTGCCTACAATGGCCTTATGAGTAACCCCACAAGCACAATACTCATAGATAGAGGCAACCTTTGGTCTGAAATTTCGTTGTGTTACATTAGAATATGCAACGTAATTGGTTGCAGTGCCACAAAGGCTCGGTACATGTTATCATGAGACATTTGTATTTGACTACTTGTCTGCTGTAGATATTATCAGAGGATCCGGTACTTGAGGGATGGCTACGTGGTTTTTTTTTAATTTTCCTTCAAATGCAAGTCGTGAGCTGAACGTTCAAGTTGGCTGTGACTGTTTGGTGATGGCAGGGTGGGAGGTGTAGGCGTGCGTGCAGCTGCAATGGTACCTGAGTACAGTTACAGTATGTTCGGGTTTCATTGGCCAAGCACATATGATGCATCTTCAACATTGCGGCGCACCATTTCAGTCGAGAGCACGGATGATTAGATCAGAGCTAACAGAGTCATTATGCATAGAAGCATGGAAACCTCGAAATCTCTCATGAGGGATATCATGGTTTGATTGTTGTGGCAGAGCGGCGCTTACTGGTTTGCGTCGACTGCCCATGAACCTGGCGAGCGAGAGACGTGAATCCTGCCTGGGCGTGAGTGGATGGATAATTGAGAAATCTTGATGGACCGATTGTCGAATGGACGTCTCTAGCATAGCCTGGACATAGGCTTACACATCGGCGCTGTCCTGCGACCTCTTGGTCCTCCGCTTTGCTTCACTATGATACCATCCATCACTCTTGACTCGCCCTGCCTGCCTGCCTGCTTGCTTGCTGCCCTTGTCTTCCGCTTGGCGCCGCCCACAGCAACGTCTGCAGCACGACGCGTGAAATGAAGGCTCAATGGCACCGGCGCCGGCGCCCCCGCCCCGCCCCTGGTTCTGCTTACGAGGCCGCCCCCGCCTATCAGAGTCTCGTGCCCAGCCGCTACGCCCCCGCCCCTCGCTGCGGCGGCTCCCAAGCAAATGCCACTTTTGTGCGTTTATGATAACCACGCCGGGCCCAGCACGCCCTCGTGTCCCTCACCACCCCTCCAGCCTCTCCATACGGAAACGACAGGTCCTGGACCGGAAAAAAAAAAAAAATAATAATAAATAAAATAAAATAAAATAAGTAAAAAAAAAAAAAAAAAAAAAAAAAAAAAAAAAAAAAAAAAAAAAAGAGGAACAGAGCTGGATCAGCATAGCAAGCCTGCGCCGTGGCTTCTTCGTGCCTTCCCCCCCCCCCCCCCCCGCGTGCTTGTTTTGTTGTTCCGGCCCTTTTTGCGTCATTGGCATTCCTGCTTTCTTTCGCCCACGCTAAGCATCACCGCATCTGAAATCAAGCTTCAGGAAAAAAACACCAAAACACTAACCCCACCATCGCCCTAATCATCCCTCTCTTCGCCCCCGCCCGCCATCTCACTTGTACTGCAAGACTACGGATACACCAACACGTAATACATATACACACACACGCATAGGGATACACAACGCACGCACACGCAGGGTATTTTGGCAGAGCAAAATGCCAAACTACTCGTACAGAGTCAGGGTCCTTGCCGCTCTGGATGCAAATGCCTCAGGGCCGGTAACTCTAGACAAAATTGGTACGTAAGACAGGACGGCCCGGCATGGCGACACGATGCATTGTTGGGGGAGGGGGGCATCATAACTAATGTGACAACAGAATCGGAGGTGCAGAGTAAATGCGAGGCCAGCAGAATTAACTTACCCTCAACGTGGAAGAAATGGACAAGATCGGTAAGCGCGTCTACAATTCGCGGCATCAAGGGTACGATTTACTGAGATACTTCTGGCAGACTGTGGACAAGCTTGTGGATGAGGGATGGGTTTCGAGTCGGGGACAGCAATATTCCATCTCGAGTGCCCTACAGAAAATAATCAGGGAAGAAAAGGAACGTCTCAAGGTACCCCAGACTGACCACGAGTGGAAAACCTTCGCCCATATTGCACGCCGATTACCCAGCAAGCCTGAAGAACTAGCTACACCTCGAACACCTGTTACAAGAAAACGGAGGAGTATGGCAGTGACAGTAGAGATTTCACCTCGAGGGCTGTCTGAAGGGCCATTTGGACAGCTCGCGCAGCAGCTAGGAAATCGACTTGCACAAGAAGATGGCGCTGATGATACAATTGTTGTACAGGATGCCAAGCGACGGCGAGTTAGGCATTCGGACCCTGGAGTTTCTGTCGCAGCTGGTGGTTCCTCATCCCAGGCGGCATCAGCTCAGAGACGAAGAAGTGTTAATACCGCTTCTCAGACTTCAAGTAGCCGTCGCAGGAGCAGTGGAGTTTCCCGCTCTCACCGTCGACATACCATGCCCGCTATGCAACAACGAACACCAGCACAATTACGAGAGATACCTCAAGGGGTGTCTAAAGAAATTCAGTTTATCCCACTTCGGCAGGTTCTTTCAGCAAGAACTAGACGTGCTCTTAGACGAAATCAACTCAGTGATGAAATGAACAATATTGATGAAGAGAGGAGGGAAGGACAGCGAAGGAATAGAGAAGAGCTAATGCGGTTACGTGCGGAAATCCAACAATATGCAAGTAAGATGGAGGATTTGGAGCGGCAGCTTCACCTTGCTAGAATTGCACCTCCTAGTGAGACAGGATCAGTAGGCCCAGGATCTGTTGGGATGGCACCAATTTACGAAGACGAGGCCGAAGACTCATTTTCTCCCGGTGGTTTAGGGTCATTCAGTACACCAAGGACACCTTTCAGGTTTGGTAGCGGTGCGCTTACACCTGCATTGAGGAGGTTCCAAAGTGAAGGGCAGCGTGAGTCCGGAGAAACGCCAATCTCTCGAAGAGATAAGAAGATCAGAGACCTTGAAAGCCAAATTGACGTATTACGCCGTGATATTTCTGATCGTGAGGAAGAAGAGCGGAAGCGAGCAGCTGTAGAAGAACAAATTTTCATGGAGGCAATGGACAATACTCAGGCAGATATGTCCTATTCCGTGATGTATTCACCCTCTAGGATAGGTCTTGGCAATGACGACGAAGAAGACTACGGTGATGACGACAATGCGTACCCTCCAATGTTTCCTCATGATGACTCGGATGTTGAATCCATCAAGCAGCCGGACGTTATTTCTGTTCCAGACAGCCCGACTGCACTACAATCGTCTCAAATGACAATTAATGATGTTGAGGAAATCATCACTGTTAAGACTACTGAGAAGACTAATACCGCCTTACTCGAGAAGGAAAACGAGACGCTACAAGCCTCCCTAGAGGCACTCAAACAACACGTAGAGGAATTAGAGGAGACTCTTGAGGACAACCGCAGTCGCCCCGAGGCCCGCGCAGCTGGTGTTCAAACTGACTCCGTTATGGATGCCGAAAAGGTGCGGATGAAGGAGACGATTGAGATGTTGGAGGACAAAGTGGACGTATTAGAACAATCTTCGTCTGAGGAAAGGCACAGGCTTTGGCAGAAAATTAAGGGACATCTCTCTCATACTCACAGTAATGAAGGACTGGAAGAACTTGACATGGCCATCGATGAAATTCTCACTAACTTGGCCCTTATCCAAAATACGGCCGATGAGCGCCACAAAGCATTCGAAGCTGCCGAGCGGGATCTTCAGGTGGAGCGAATGCTGGCTAAGGAGAAGGAGGCTGAGTTGTCCGCGCTGCAAGAGCAGAAGGTATCTTTAGAGGCTCAAGTTAAAAAGTTGGAAGCGGTGACGGCGGAATTGGAGAATCAATTGGCCGACTTTGAGGCCGACGAAGAGCAGCTGCAAAGAGAATTGGAGGATCAGAAGCGAGAACTTGCAGAGGAGCAAGAGGAATTGAAGCGGAAGACGAAGGAGCTGGAGGCTGCCGTTGCTGAGGCTGATAAGTTGGAGAAGGATCTTGCGGAGCTTGGTGAGGTTCTTGATGAGGAGATTGCGGAATTTCCTAATGCCTCTAAGGGTCCTTTATCCACCATCTTGGAAAAACTTCAAGCATTTGCCGATGTCGTCAGAGAGGAGAAAGAAAGTCATGAAGCTAAGGTGGAGGAGCTGACAGATTCTATCGCTAGCAAGGAAGAAGCAATCGAGGAGCTCCAGGATAGGCTTGCTGGACTCAATGGGAACTATGAAGAGCTAGAGAAGATGAACGAGAAGCTAGAAGCGCTTTTAAAAGAAAGGGATAAGGAAATTGAGACTCTTAAACAAGAGTTGGATACTCTCAAGTCGCAACTGGAGGAAGCGCAAAAGGAGAAGGAAGAACTTAACGGAACGATACAGAAGAAGGACGAGAATATCACATCTCTCACAAATCAGCTCATGTGTGTCACAGATGATTTGGCTAAGATCAAGGAGAAGAGAGACGACGCTCAGAAGAAGATACTTGAACTCACCTCTGAGCTTGAGAAGAAAAGCGAAGAGGCTACTGCACATGGTATCAAGTTGGACTCCGACTTGGCAGCCAAGAACCAGGCGATTACAGATCTTGAAGTTCAGCTTGCCTCTGTGAACGAGCAGTACTCTAAACTTAATGTGCAGCATGCATCCACCGAAACTAAGGTCAAGGAATTATCTGAAGAGCTTGCTCGCGTTAAGGAGGATGCCGAGGCCAAACTCGAGGAACTCAATATCATGCTCGACGCAAAAAGCGAGAAGATAGGGGACCTTCAAGAGGAGGTCAAGTCGCTCGGTGAGGAAGTTTCTGAACTGACGAGCACCATCGACCAGCTCAACAATGACCAGACCCTCAAAGAGAATCAGTTGGCGTCACTTAAGCAGTTGGTGGCAGAGAAGGAGCAAATCATTGATGATCTTCAAGCTCTCAATGGCGTTATTGAGCGCAAGGATAAGACTGTCGAGGATATGCTTGCGCAGATTAAGAGCCTTGAGTCCGAACTTGGTATAAAATCTCAACGTTTGTCGACTGTCGAATCCGAGGTTGAGGCTTTGAAGGGGAAAGTGTCAACACAAGATGCATCGCTCGCCACTCTGGAGGAGGAAATCAACCTGCTTAAGGATGACCTTGAAAACAGATTCGTTGAATTGGAGAGTCTTCGAAGCGGTCTCAGCCTGCACGATAAGGAGATCTCAATCAAGCAAGAGCACATAAGGGATCTTTCTGAGGAAATTATTGCACTCAATGATACCATTTCTGACAAGACTAAGGAGGCTGAGGATTTGAGGGAGGAGGTTTTATCTCTCAACAACGCCATCATAGAGAATGAGGGCCAAATTAATGCTCTTGAGGACGAAATTGAGGAACTTCGCACTGCCCTTGACGAAAGGACCTCCAAGATTGAGGAGCTTGAGAAGGAGGTCTCATCCCTTCAATCCGCTAACGCTGAGAAAGACGAATCAGTCAACTCCCTGAACAACAGAATTTCCGACCTCAGTAGCACCATTAACAATCGTGATAGTACCATTGCAGTATTGAACCGAGAAGTTGCCGATCGCAATGGAGTTATCCAGGCCAACCATGGCACTATCCAATCCTTGACTGGGAAGATCAATGATCTCAACAAGCTCGTCGAAACTAGAGATGGTGTGATTGAGAATTTGAATGGGGATATTGCGGATCTCAAGGACCATATTGCTTCGATTGAGGACAATTTGGCGTCAATCGATAAAGAAAAGGCCGCTACCCAGAAGAGGGTTAAGGAGCTGTTGCAAGAGGCTGCTGCAAAGGATCAGACGATTGCGGAACTTGAGAAGCTGTATGATGTTGTAGCCTTCAAGAACGCGGAGATTGATTCATTGAATGATACTATTGAGAACCTCAGAAATGGGCTTGCATCCCTCACTGAGCGGTTCGAGGCTACGGAAGCTCGCATTGGAGAGTTGCTGCTGGAGATGTCTGAGAAGCAGAAGACCATTGATCGGTTGGAGATTGAGCTTGACGCGAGCAAGGTTCGGGAGTATGAAGCCAATGAGAAATATCACGAGGCTCTCAATGCACAGGGCAGCCTGAAGAAGCAGCTTGGGGAGATGCATTCTCTAGTTGACAAGCTGAGAGCAGTGGTTGATGGCCATGAGGCTGCTTTGGAGGAGAAGGACAAGGAGATAACAGACCTCCAGCAGAAATACTCCAATCTTGAGACAACTTTCACTGAGAAAATTGCGGCTTATGAGGAACAACTGGCTGATTTGCGTGCTGAGTTGGAGCAAGAGAGGGACGATGCTGTCAATAGTGTGCAGTTGAAGCTCGATGATGCTCTCCAGGCGCAGGCGGAGTTGGAGACAGAGTTGGAGTCCACCAGGGCCGAGTACAAGGACATTATTGACAACCTCAAGTCCAAGGTTGAAAGCCTCGAAATTGATCTTGATCACTCGAAGGGAGAAACGCATCAAGCTCGGGCGGAGATTAAGAGTCTTGAAGAGGCGAAAAACCTGATTATCGCGGAACTTCAACAGAAGGTCAAGATGGTCGCGGATCTCAAGGAGCGGAGTGAAGTCGAATTTGCTGAGCAAGTTGAGCTCAAGAGGGTTGCGTTGGCAGAGAAGGAGAAGGAGCTTGCATCCGTGGAACTTGCCGCCCAGAAGGACAAGAATGCAATGCGGATAGAGCTCAATAAGCAGTACCAGGAGATTTCTCGCTTGGAGACGACCATTACGGAGTTAAATGAGGAGCTCAATGCATCTCTTGCGGAAGAGGATCGGTTGACGGAGGAGATCCAGGAGTATGAGCAGTCAACACAGCTCCTGAAGGACGAAGCTGCCAAGGTGAAGGCGGCGCTGGAGAGCCACAATACGGAGCTGTCGGTGGCAATAGATGCGCTGAGACTGGAATTACTGCAGGCGCGTGACGAGTTGAAGCACGAAGTGCAGTTGCACGCGGCCAGCGTCGAGGAGAAGGACAACACGATTAGCAAGCTGAATGAGATGATCGATAGTTATAAAGATGAGGGCAACTCGCTGAGGAAGCGCATCTCGGCGCTGTGCGTGGATAATGAGAAGTGGAGACAGAAGTACAACCATGCGGTGGAGGATAGCACGGCAGAGTTTGACGCCTTCCAGAATACGTTGTGGACTGTTGCGTCTGCGGTCAAGAAGCGCAAAGCGGAGTTTTTGGAGCGCGCAAACTCGAGGTTGCGGACAGAAGCGAAAGGGGAGAGTAGTGAGGAACAGGAAGAGCAGTCACCGTTTGAGGAGGGTGATACTAGTACTGCAGGTGACCTTCTGAGCCACGATGCCACCACGAATGTGTCTATGTTCTCGCCCCCGACTCCAGAGGCTTCACAGCATGTTGGGCAACTGTCGGGGCACATTTCAAGGCTCGCGAAGGTGCATGGAAAGAGGACTTTTAGGGATAGTGGGATGGGGGTCGAGGAAGAGGATGAGGATGAGGAGGTGGAGCGGTTTGAGTCATATGGAGCGAGGAGGAGGGGGTTTCTGACGGAAGGGCATTAGAAGGATCCGGTCATCAGGATGGTAGCGGTTTACCACGCATGAATGAATTTTGAGACGCATTGAGCGAGGATGCGTTGATTCCAAGCACATGATTTTGATTTCCTTCGTCTTTGGTTTTCTTGCTTTTACTTTTTTTTGTGAGAGAGATGATTTTTTCTGTGAATTATGTTTGCTTTTCTCACGATGCCTCATAACCAATTTTGTTCTTGTTCATGTGATTTTCTTTTTTGTATTATCTTTTCGGCAACATTATTTTCTTTGTAATTCTTGGTTGAGTGATGGTCACCATTTATCTTGTTTTTGTTTTCGTCCTTTTGTCCTTGTTGTTCCTGTTTGGCTCTGGCTTTGCTCTGCTTCGCTTGTGGTTTTGTCTAATGAAATGGATTTGTTTTCTTGGATAATTGGGAGGACTTGTTTTTGTTTTTTTCGTACCTTGTGTATTGTTGCTGTTTTTTTTTTTTTTTTAAAAAACTCTCATGAGGATGATGCTTGTCTCGCCTTGTTTTTTTTCTGTGCTTCTCATGTTGCTTTTGATTTTTTTTGATTGGCCTTTTGACTTTATGCTTTTATGGGGGGTCTTTGCTGGACTTTTTTTGTAGGCTGCCGCTTTTTTTTCTTCTTTTTTGTTGGAACGGGAATGTATAAAGAAAGGGAAAAAAAAAAAGAGTCTGAAGTGATAACATTGAAGGGGAAAAAAGAAAAAGAAAAAAAAATAAATATTGGGAACCATGGGCTGTTTTTGTGAGTGTTGAATTGTGGTGGGAAGGGTATATATATATTCTATCTTATATATTTCAGTGTGTTGGCTACGGAGAAGTGAAGAAGAGTGAAGAAGGGGGTGAGGGGTTAGGTCAGGGTTGGGATGTAGTTTTCGTTTGGTGAATATATGCTTTTTTTTTTTAAATATATATAGGATTCGGAGCGAGAACAATAGCTAATTCAATACGGACATCGTTCCGCCCGGTAGTAAACGTGAACTTTGATATTTTCCTAAGCTACTTACATATATGACTCTTCACTAACATCACTACTTGAATCAATAATTTATATTTATATTACCCACACAGACATTGTCGTAATGATGAACAAACCAAACAGAAAGTAAAGTGACAGAAAAAAAACATTTATACATATCCACTCGCTTCCCCTGACTTCTGTCCCCCTTAACATTAACATCGTCACAACCGCGCCAGACCCCTCCTCCCCTTTCCCTTCCCCTTCTCCGCTCCACCCTCCCCCACCCCCTCTCCACTTACCCTCTCATCACCACCACGGACCATCCCACCTTCCCCCGCATGCATCCTGAACAACTCCTCGCCCAACTCCCCTACGAGCACCAATACCCTCCTACTCACCGTCGCACCATCCCTCCTGTTCTTGCCCTCCCGCCTGCTCTTCGCAATCTTCTCCACAAAGTCCCACAGTCTGCCTTCCGGTATCAGCTTGCCTGTCTTCTGGTCCCTCTTTGGCACCCACTCCGGCGCGAGCCTACATACCGGCGCCGTTGGCGCCTGCGTCGTCGTCGCCGTCGTTGCTGCTGCTGTTGTTGCGGCAGCCATTGTGGACACCGGTATGGGCTTCCGCACAAGAATGATCCCTTCTTCCTCAAACCGCAGAAATGAGTTTGCCATCGTCTGCTTGTTGACGGCCTCAAAGTACGAGAGGTCGCCCTGGTGGTAGAGCGTCTTGCCGAGGAGCTGTGCCATCTCCTGTGCAGCTTTGACAGGTACCCACGGGTTCCATTCCCTTCCAGCCTCTCCGCCTCCTTCTCCCTCTTTGGCTGCGGGAGGGGTAAGCCCGATGATAGCCACGCCCGCTAACCAGCTCCCCTCGATAAACGGCCAAATCAGAAAGCAATAAAAATCGTAATTTTCTCTCCCTTGGTCCCGTTCCTGTTTCGAAAGCTCTACAGACAAAACTTGGTCTCCCTCGCGCTCGACAGTGATGACGCCGTCGGCCTCCAGACCAGATATGGTGCGGTGCAGGTTGGCGCGGACACCTTCAGGTGGAAACACAAATTCGCCGCGGAAGAGGGACGAGAGAAAGACAACTTGGTCGAGGAGAGCGGCATATCGGATGACTTGGTTGGGAGGAGCACCGCCCTGCTTAATGCGCGTGTACATGGCAGCAGCGACAATAGCCTCAGATATGAAGAGGTGGATAACCATGTTTCTATAGAAAGATAATTGGAAGCTGTATCCCTTCATTAGCTCACACCATCACCATCACAATCATTAAAAGTTTCTGGATAACGTACCGATCCACCGCATAAAATGTCTCCTCTGCCAACCCCTCCACTCTCCCCACCAGCTCCCCCAACACTTCCAACCCCCTCTCTACTACCGTCTCCGTACCAATTCCCCCAAAATCTGCCACTCTCCCACCCTTCGCTCTGATCCTCTCACTTAGCCACTCTATCCTCCTTACCAACTCCCTCTTCCCGACCCCCCTCCCTCTCAAAGTCAATAATATAGTCCCAATCAAACTCGTCGGCATCACGACCGACACCGCATTAATATCCGCAAGCACCTTGTAGCCCAATGTCCTCAGTAACCGAAGTCTCCCCGCCCCACCCTCTGCCATATCTGCATTGGGTTCCTTGGCAATTTGCGTGTTGATGAACTCGCGCAGACTCCATGGCCTTCCGAACCGTACATCCACACGCCCCATCTTGAGAGACAACACCTTCGACGAGCTAATGAAGTCAATCAGATTCTCCTTTCGCTTGGGTATACCTAGCAACTCGTTCACATACGCCTCCGTCTCGATCACTTTGTCGTACTGCGTAGACACAGGGATGATGTAGCTATCCGACACACGCTCACTCAATAACGAATCTAATATAAAATTCAATATGCCGAATTTCGGCGGCAGTAGTTTACCAGTACGGGACCGGCCTCCCTCGATAAAGCATTCAAAATTGAACCCCTCACTGAGCAGGGCGTCGATGTACGCTTGCACTACGCTGCCGTAAAGAGAGTCGCGGGAGAAGGAGCGCCGAATGTAAAACGCTCCTGCGTGCTGCAGAAACTGACCGACGACAGGGAAGTTGAGGTTATCACCTGCCACGACAGTGGGCAGTACAATCCCCAGTTGGTAGCAAATGAGCTGGAGGGAAACGTAGTCAATATGGCTGCGGTGGCACGGCAGGAATATCAGGGACTGTTTCTTCTCCGCTGCAATCTGTGCAATGCGTCGTAGACGCAGCACTTCCTCGGTGGAAACGTGCACGCCCTGGTGGTATGTCCGGGCCAAAATCTGCATAGCGATGTAGTATGCGGCCTATATTTCATGGGACGGCAAGTGCATGCTGCGGTTGGGGAAGGAAGAGGGAAGATAGTGAATGTACACACCGATCCCTCTTCCACCCCGATGATTGTCAGGACGTCAGAACCTTGCCATTTTATATATATATATTTGCTGTCGGACTTCGTCGGGTGTACAGTGGTGGATAGATGGGCATTGGTACGTACTCTAATAAACCTCTTACTCTCAAATTTACATATCATCCCATCAACGTCTCTTGCCGCGACCTCATTCAAACTCACAATCAACTCTCTCAACCTCCTCTTCTTGCGGTTCGCAATCTCCTTTGCCTGTGCTTCTTCGCCTTTAATTTTTTCAATCCCACCGGACAGCAGCCCCTCCTTGAGTTCGACTTCCACTCTCTTCGTCGCAAGATCCAGTATCCGCTGCTTGAGCAGCTCGGAATTGAGTACCCGATTCTTCATGTTCTCGGTGAAACCGGGGTAGAAGACGGGTTGGCCGATAGGGTTGTCATAGGCGCGCCACCCGGAGCCGGAGTAGTGACGGGAGATTTCTCGAAGGAACTCAAATGGAGCATCACGGAACTAGAACTCCAAAGTCAGCATACTGCCCTCCATTATTGAGCACAGAGTAGGTAGAAATATAATAAAGCTCCATACATGCACAAACGCTGGTGATAACTGTTTCAATGACAGCCCAACCATCCTGCGTGCGTACGCATCCTTCACAATATCCACATTTGCAAGCTCCGAACCCGTAGCCACCTCCAGCGACGTCGATTGAGCCGTAGGCAGCGTATCAAGGCCCGCAGAAGGCGCGACCGGCTGCTCCGGCACAAGCGGGGGGTGTATAGTCACTGTGCTCGTCAGAATGTCCATGTCCGGGGCAGCGGGCTGCTTGCCCGCCGCGGACTTTGTCGCCTCGGGATTTGCCATGGATGGTATAGAGCTGTGCTATAACTTCGAAGCACTGATCGGAATTGCTTTTTAGTTCAGAGGAGTATTGCCTTCTATGACGATTGATTATTTTTCTTCTCTCTTCTCCCGTGCTTTCCAGGAGGCCTTAGATCGAGTGATCAACTGAATTGGTCACGGCAGAAAAAAATGAGGCGAGTGCTAACGTTGATAAAGTGGTGAGCGGTCGTACCCAATGATCGTCGGCCAGTCGATTAACTAACTTCGTTACTCAATTCCGTGCTGCATCTATGTACCTCGGCGCTGCACGGAAAACCGGTAATGCAAGTGCTACAGTACTTTAGATTTGCTTCCCCTGGATCTAAAACGGCCACCCGCAAGCCCAAGCCAACATATCCTTCCTGCTCTTGAGCAAATCCCGCTTCTTTATTTTAATTGATTAGATTGTTTTATTTTTTGCTTGTGTTTGTGGAGAGATCCGATCAGATCTGATCAGGAGCGAGTTGCTTCTTACTGTACCCTAAAGCTAGCTATCGCCCCTATATGATACCCACATGCACCCCGCACTTGGTTATGCAAGTACGGGTAGAGCTCAAGCTGATTCCGATGTTGTGTGACCGTAGAGGATGTACTGTGATCCGCCGAGCAAGGCGATGCTTGAAGTGCGGTAAGTGAATGGATAACTTGCAATTGCTGGCGACAGATTTGAGTCCCTGCAAGGAGCGTACGCAAAACCATACGCCGAATGCTGCTGATGATCCGCACGGGACAAGCTTTCGTCTGGGAAGGGTCGTATTTGCCGTGCGGCCAGGGTGCGGGGACTAAGCTGTCGAGGCTTAGTCATTCATACGCTCGAGGCTGGCGTTGTCCGCACTAGCCACGTCCGTCCTGCCTGGGCGCTCTAGCCACAGCGCAGAGCACCTGACTTTGCTGCCCGCCCAAAGCCTGTCTGCAGGGGAAAGCCTCGTGATACTCCAGAGTGCGAACACCCTCTCTCAGCACACCAACTATGGACAAGAACGACGTGCGTGCAATTGAGAACGCCCGCCAGCGGTACTCTCAGCTCGTCAACACGCTCACGACCTTCCACAAGGGCTTGACCCACTCGGAGCAGCTCCCTCCATGGTACCGTACCCACCCCCGACATCCCAATCCAAATCGCTAACCCCCCACAACCCCGTAGGCCCAGCCAGCAGGCCCAATTTTCCGTGCTCTCCTCCAACCTCGAATCTATCGCAAAAACCCTCTCCCAGAACTTCCCTGCTGTCCCACCTCCCCAACATAACAATGCCGGCCACCCTCACAACCGCCCCGCCCCGGCCCCGTCCTCCTCCCAGCCAAGCCTCTCCCAAGACACCCTCATTGCCTACCCAAACACTTCCTTCCCCTCCCGCGACAACGACACTCTTATCGCCATGCTCTTCCGCAAGAAACCCCAACCGTATGTTAACGAATGGATGGCTGAGGGCCGTAAGCTCGCACAGGCCCCTTGCGGGGACGGAGTCCCCTGGCTCTCACCCCAGGATACATTCACATTATGGAACTCTGCCGTTGACATCGTGCGCGAGCTCGGCGAGGAGCGGGACTGGGACGATGCGTATACGAAGGAGGAAAGGGATGAGGGGATCGAAACAGTGGAGACGGGTCTGCGGACAGAGATGATGGAGATTGGTACACTTGACGAGAAGGGCAAGAAGAAGACCGGTACTGTCGCTGCAGCGACGGGTGTGGAGAGGGTGGATGGGCTGAAGATTGAGCAGTTCTTCAGGTTCTGGAGCACGGGGACGATGCCACATAACCAGCAGCAGGCTCAGGAGTTGCGAAGGTGAACTATGGTGCCTGAGTAATTTTCTAGTATTAGCGTCCTTGCTTTGCGTATCTGGGTCTTTTTCTCAGTTTTTGGGCGGGGCGTTAAGGGTGTATTTTTGTCAATGAAATTTTGAGACATGTATTTTGAATAATACAGAATTAAGTATACAACGACTTGCAACGGGCTCCCAGTATATTTTTTCAATGGTAATACGTTTGCATATAGTACTTTTTACCGAACATCTCCCAGCTGAAAAGAAACCCTGTAAACAAAATGAAACTTGAGTCTCTTATACAGGAATATAGACATTATTTACACTAATCCCCCTCAACCCATCGCACTCTCTCCTTCCACCCCTTCCCTCCCTCATCGCCCGTTTTCCCCTTCTCCGCCTAATTAACCCTGCATAACAGCTGCCCCCCCAACAACATTTCTGCCGCCTCCCTCGCCTCCATAATCCCCCTATCCGTACTCACCACCATTACCTCCCCCGGCGCCAGCCCCTTTACATAATTTGCGTCCCTCCCCATCGCTAACTCCTTCAAGTCCCTATACCCCACATAAATCCTCTTCGTCGGCTTACTCACCATGTTTAACCGGCTCATCACGGGCTCGTTGTCCAGGTACTTCAGCCCCAGCCAAATCCGGCGCGTCGAAACATTCTCCTGCGTCGTGGGCGTGTACACCTCGTCGGGGCCTAGCACGGAGCCGCGGGTGACAGAGGAGATGAAGCCCGAGGACTGTAGAAGGAGAGACACAAGGAGAATCTGTCGGGTCGAAGGGACCGAGGTGGTGCCAAGACGCGCTTTAGTCGCATTTTGGAGGTGGGAGCAGAAGTTGGCGAGGAGCACCAGGGACATGGTGGTGGTGGTGATGGTGGTGTAATATGTGTGTGATTGTGTGATGATGGTTTGAGAAGTATAATGTAGATGATAGTGTAGTATTATCACGGATACTGATGCCGACTATGCAATCCAACAGATTGACCTATAGCTGCTACTCACTTCACTCTGTCAGCAAGCAAGAGCCACACAATCTCAATAATATCCATTCCCTTCAGTCAGTCATGTCAAATTCGAAAATAGACCCTACCTCAGTCCAACCTTCAATCCCAGCACTTAATCCCCAATCTACTCTAGAACGTTAACCCCCCCCCCCCCCTATGCCTCGTCCCAATGAGCTCGTTAAAGAAAAATAAAAGGAATAAACGTTGACGAGATCTCAATCCGTCGCCCTTGGCCCGTCGTCAATCAATCAACCCGTTGGGTTTTTGACGAAGACTTCCCCCCAGCCTCGACAAAACCGCAATTGACAAGCGCCCTTAACCAAATTCGTAATTCGCAGGTTTCGAGAAAACTTTGTTCCTGTGAAACGTTGGGGGGGGGCGTGTTCTCGTGCCTGGGGGGGGGGGGGGCGGAGGTTCTCTGCAATTGCCGAATCTCACGCTAGATTCTCCCCGCCTTGGCGCCGAGTAGAGAAGATGGTGGGAGGATATAAGTAAGGGTAGAGTGCTGTACTAGTACCTCGGGGTGGCTCTAGTCCGGTCGGGGGTCGTGCCAACCAGACTAGGGTAGGGTGGCTCCTATATAGGGCCAATCCCGATCCTAGCTAGACTTATGATATGCCAGGCGCCGAGAAACGGGTTCGATTAAATTGGCGTTTCGAATTGACGACTCAACGGTTTTGCACGTGATTACAGACTCTTTAAATTGAAATCGCCTCTCAAAATTCTTTTTTTTTTTTACTTCGTGAGACTCAAAAAGTGCAAGTATATGACAAAAAGATTTGTGAGTACACTATTTAATTCTCATGAATCGATCCCATCCTTGATTTCGCACTCTGCTGGTAATATTGAATACTTACTTCCACTAAAGCCGAAGGTAGAACACTTCCGAAATTTCAAAATGGCCCACAAAAATTGCCGTCGTACCCAGAGCCAGCAAGGCTATAAGGCTCTTTATATATAAAACTAGCCTCGTAACCGGTATAAAGCCACTGCTGAGCCGTACTTCAGCATGTAGCACGATCAGCAAAAAAACACAAGAGAAATAAAATATGTATATACCTGTATCCCCATGACTGCGCCTCCAAAAATAAGAGAAAAAAAGAGGAGGAAAAAAAATTAAAAAAAAAAAAAAAAAAAAAAAAAAAAAATCCAGAGCCTGCCTATGTATACTAATGACATAGTAGCTATGCTCAGGAAAAAGTAAGAAGGTGCAGAGTAGTCTCCCTCACCTCGAGGGCAGAAGAACCCCGTATCCCCGTACGCCAACGTGCGCACAATATACACGCATTTTGATCATAATGATAACTTCCCCCATGCATATAGAAGTGGCGAAGGAAAAATCAAGGGAAAGAGAAGTAAGGAAGAAAAAAGAGAAAAAAATGCAAGGAAAATAAAATTGTGATATCATGTTTAGAGTGAAAAATCAATATGACCCCAAAAGTAAAAAAGGAAATGATTTCATGGTGACAAATTGAGGTAACCGGTATTCGATAGGGAAAAGAACATTGTCCAAAACAGTCGAGAAGACACAGGACAATCGGAAAAAAAAAAAAAAAATAAATAAATAAATAAAAAAAATCCGACCCATGCCACCAGGGTAGCAAGGTCAATCAACATCTTCTAGTCCCGACCCGACCCGTACCCCTTCAACTCCATTTGCGCCGTTTACACCATGAATCGAATCATTCACCTCGTAGTTTAGTTTTTCCAGATTATCC
Source organism: Kalaharituber pfeilii (assembly GCA_015179045.1). Lineage (NCBI taxonomy): Eukaryota > Fungi > Ascomycota > Pezizomycetes > Pezizales > Pezizaceae > Kalaharituber > Kalaharituber pfeilii. Next base: position 186,879 of record WHUZ01000007.1, on the reverse strand, counting down.
CCTCCATCCTCTTCACTAACCAGGATTCCCACAAGACAACCGCTCAACATTCCCTCAATATTAACCCAGCTATGTGTCTTCATGAACAAGCTTGTGCCATCTTTCCCTGCGCATCGCAATAACTCGCCTTCGCCACCTGGATGAAACGGCATATATGCTGTGATATTGTAGACCTTCCCCTCAAGCGCCATCCACACCATTTCCTTGGGCCCATGGTCAAGAGCACCACCGCCCTTATTCTTTGGTTTCCTTTGTCGACCGTGTTTTGCGAGCATGCTCGGGGTAACGCGTAATAATCCTGGTGAAAGGCCGGGACCACGCAGTTGTTCTGGTGAAGCAGTGCGGCACAATCTCGCCCAATCCAGGGGAGAGTGACCTGGCTCTAGAATGACCTTTCTACTTGGTTTTGTAGGTGGTGCGGAGTGTGTTGGGGGCAGGGCCAATCCACCTGCTGCCGTGATGCTTGCTAAGCCTCCATTTACCGATGCGCCATTTCCACCCGCTGTACCTGGTAGAAACGGTGATCGTTGGGGAACAGGCCCACTGGCCAATGTGGCAGACGACTGTCTTGATGGCAGCGGGACAGAAAGTACCGTAGGAGGATTCCGTGGATTTCGCCCACGGATTTGGGGCAAAAGCAGTGGCGGAGGCATGGAATTTTTTGATGGCGCTGAAATTATATTATCTCTTCCTGCGGTTATAGAAGTGAATGGCTTATAATTGTTGTTTCCACCAGCCTTGGCCCGTTGAGCTGAATTTATAGAGGGGAAAGCAGGTGGTACACCGTCTTCCTCTTCGTCTTCCTCCTCATTGTCAATACTGGACAGTGATATTGACGGAATGTGTGAAATTCCATTGGCTACTTCTGTCGCTTTTGCCTTGGGTGTAGTGTCTGGTGAATCTTCTGGTGCGGAAACTGTCATTTGCGGCACTGGCGAAATTGCAGGGACCGATGGTGCCGAGAGAGAAGTCGAAACAGGCAACGATGACCCCTGTCGCATTAACGGCAACTGCATTGATGTTTGCGACACCATAGGCGCTCTACCTCCTAATCCTCGTGCTCCTGGTCCACCACCAGAGCCTCTATTTCTTCCTCCATTGCTAACCCCCAAACTGGCACATAAAAATGCCCACATCAATGCGGGGAATGAACTCGACTGCTGTGTCGATGTAGCTGCGCCTGCGGCTGGGCTTGAGCTAGATGCCGATGCATCGGACTGATCATGCGATGAGGTTCCGGGAATTTGAAGATATGCAAAGAAAGTCGCACATGCGACAAGTATTGAGATGCCAACCAACATGTTGTCTGTATGTGATTGTGAATGCGCTTGTGAGTAACTGCGTCTGTATGCCTATGTGTATTCGTGTGGTGCCTGTGTTAGTTTCAGGATGCGCTATATTATTAAACTCGATGCGTGCAATTTCCACTATATTTCAGTTCGTTGGGTATCGGGAGGTAGAAGAGGCGATGGATGTTGAGAGGTGTTGTTGAATCAGGTACGGTACTCCCCCACCCTAGCACTTTCTCCTTCGAAATCGTTGCCTTGATCCGCCTTCCCGCAATCTGAATCTCGGCGTATAGAACTGATTTAGAAAAAATAAAGATAAAAATGGTTTGCTTGACTGCAGGTGAGAAAACTACTGGACTCAATCAAAATCAAGTCACTTGCGGGCAAAGTTTGACGAGACCAGAATGTGTTTTTTAATCATCTACTTTTGCTCCAGCTCTGACCCCCGTTTACAAACCGGGTCGGTGCCTTCTGGTCACTATCCTGTTTTGACGCTCCCACAGCAATCAATACACTTTTGGTGTAGCGGGGTGATTTTTAACTCAATTCCTGTATCCGTCTGCACTGTTTCTGTGCTATTTCCTTCGTCTGTGTGCGGCGATTTTAACCTCGTTTCCTGTCCTTTGGCACCTCCTTAAGACTTCTCGGCGCTCTTTGTTATCTTGGTGTCGGCCTAATTGAACTGCAAAAAAAACAAAGGGAATCCACCTTCGTCCGCGGAGCTGCCCACTTTTACTTGCTTCGGAATACCGACAAAAGTGTGGATGTATGTGGGGGCTATTGTGTTGGAGAGAAGTTAAGGTTTGTGCTCGATCGCCCACCAGAAATCCGAGGATCGAAAAGCCTTTGCTGCTTTGATTGGCTATGGTTGCGATGCGTCAGCCTAATAAGCTCAAGTTACTGTTCAGTCCAAATCAATGCCGACCGTGATAAGATGTAACGAGGATTTGTGCAAGTGCACACTGATAATTTCAAGTAAGTGTGAAGCTGCGACCCCGAGCAAGGGCATCCGAGGAGCAGTATTTCTGTGCGGCTCGCCGAAAGTCACTAGGAGAGAGAAGTGGCCTGTATCACGGGGGAGAAAAGGCGGTGGTGGGCCGTCGAGCTGGGTAGTCGTAGTGGTGGTGGGAGAGGAGGGTTCTTTGTGAATTAATCTGGGCCGGACCTGGAGTGCTGCTATTCCCAGCGCCGACTCAAGCAAACGCGCATAGCTGGCGGGCGAGTAGTGCTGCCCGAGCAAAATGAATGATGCGTGACAACTCTAGAAGAAGTTTGCAGGCGGAGGGCAACCTTCTTCTCTTCTCTTCTCTTCTTTTCTCTTCTCTCCTTTCTTTCTTTCTTTCTTTTCGCTGTCTTGCTCCACGGCGCAGGCACCATAAGCACTGCACTTTCTTGATTTTCTTTACTGATTTCGCTCAGTATCTTGGCTCTTACCTTCGTGCGGTACTCACAGCATCATGCCCAGCAGATACAGTGGGAACGGGGGCGGTGGGCGTCCAGGCTGCTATTTGAATCCTGGCAGCCGGCAGCAACGAGTGGTCTGGGGGGGTGGGGGGGGGGGGGAGGGGGGAGGGGAAGGTGGGTTGTGCGGTGGGCGGAGAGTGAGGTTACGGGTGGGCGGGCGACAGCAGAGGGAGCAGCAGCGCTGTGGGATACGTGCTAGTCGCGCCTGGTGCATGCGGATCTATTATCTACTACTGTATGGCACGGTATGGTACGGAGGATGATACGTCGTGTGGGCAAGCCTGCGATCCTGCTGCGTGCTGTGGCCGGGCTCCGCGAGGGGCGGGCGGCCTGGGGACGGGGTGCACGAACGCTGCCGGCCTACCGTGGGTTGCATTTGGGGGTGCTGGGCGTTGTGGTGGGCTGCTTGCTGCTTGCCTGCTTGCCTGCTTGCCTGCTTGCCTGCTTGCCTGCTTGCTTGCTTGCCTGCTTGCTTGCTGAGGCGCCGGAGACCGGGCAGCAGCGATCACAGCACGCAGCAGCAAAGAAAAAGAAAAAAAAAAAAAAAAAAAAAAAAAAAAAAAAAAAAAAAAAAAAAAGAGTGTGTGCGTGCGTGCGTGCGTGCGTGCGTGGTTGCCCTCCTGCGACACAGCAAGAGCAGCGCGCTGTGATACGGCAATCAGCTCGGATGCCACTTCAGACCTTGCTACAGTCTATAAAAAGGGCCTTGCACTTTTATTATCAGCAAACCAGGCTACATGCGAAATGAACTCAATGAACAAGGGCCCAGGCCGATCTAGCAGAGGATTGAGGAGGAAAACGAAAGTAAAGGGTAACCAATCCCCGTAATTTTTTTTCTCCTACATCATCGCCGTGGGGCGTATTATGCTTGAAGCAGATGGAATCATCCTCCTATATCCCAGCAAACAGCACATGTAGTTTTGTAACCAAGCATCTGTTAATAACCCCCCGTCCGCGATAAAATACCAGCATCAGAATAAAGCGCAATCAGTGCGCCTTGGGCTCCCGGTCTCAGTTGTTGAAACATTTCGTAGGAAACACAAAAACAGGAAACTTGACTAGTGAATGAAAAAGTTCATGAAAGTGCCGGGCACACGCCAGTTCCCCACATCCATCTTGACATCTCTCTCCACTTCTCTCCATTCTAGCAGCCTTCCATAATCACCGTAACACCGCAAATTGTGTTCGAGATCGAATCCCCCTTGCCCATCTTACCATCATCTACTTCTAACAACAGCAGCTGCTGGCATGTGTTGTCAATCTGAGAGCCAAGGTCCCATTTCTTCGAGTTCCTATCCAGTTCTTCCTACGTGGTGCACATAGACTATCATTGTCGAAAAAGTGCTGGTCTTCTTTGACGGTAGGCGGCTGTCCACTACCTTCGAGATCGACATCCAGATTGCCAGTTGGCTTCGAACTTACATGGGCGGTGCTAACATACTTCACCTCTTCCAAGTATTTCTCCCAAGCAGATGCATGTTTATCCATATCTGTTTGAGTATCCCACCCCCCGGAAGGTACAGCATGATTGCTTTCGTCTATGGCAATATTCGGCAAGACTTGCTTCAAGGGTTGAGGCACGCCAGTACCAGAAAATGCAGTCCGGGACGGAAGTAATGCGGAGCCCCCAGAAGTAATTGTCTTGTCGGTTTGAGTGTCAATATTGCTCCCAATATGATCCTTGTGCCATTTCCCACGCCTCCCTTTTATTGCGTAGTTTAATTCCCAGAAGTGAGTACCTTCAAGTATTTCATCAGAGGGATTGGTATTCTGTGGAAGCGGCTTAAGATTTCGTAAGAGACCATGTGCACATCTGACAGTTGCTGCTTGAGAATCTTTCTCATTTATGGTGCCAATTTGACAACACGGTGAGTCCTCCGTATGTTGTATACAATTCTCAAGACTTGTATTCACGTAAATAGAATCCTTGTGGCTGAGCTTTGATTGAATGCCGTACTGGATAATGCGCTCGTCAAGATGCTCCATAGAGAGTGGGAGAGAGTCTTGCCAGTGCGCCAAACGTCAGACCCAATATGTGGAAGGACAATGGGTCAAATCTCAACCAACTCACTCTCACTGGTTCCATCATAAGCAGTTGGCTTGAGCTTCTCCAAAACTGCTTTGGCGCAGGTATCTGTGGGGCTCTCAGCCGTGAATACATTCTCATCATAACCACAACATTCGAGCATTTCCCTAGTCTCATTTTTCAGCAACTTCAATTCTCTTTCTTCTGCCCGCCGTATACTTGCGTCAAGTATATGAATTCTTTCGATCGTCCGGCGCAGTGCTCCCAGAATCTGCTCTCCTTCCACCTCAAACCTGTGTCTCAACGCACGAAGATCTGTAGTGCGCTTTGCTATTGTCAGCTTTTCTTCACCGTATTTTCCTTTGCTACTCTCGCATCCATCATCAACAGATAGCTGGCAAAGGCGAGACTTCGATTTAAAAGCTGAATATTCATTCCTAGTCGCAGGAAGATATCTATTCCATCTGAGTGAACTTGAACAGATTTCATTTTCTGGATCTACATCATGGGATTCCGTTTCTGCAGTTCCTTTGGATTGCTTTGAGATTGTGGATTGGATCATCGGCTCCTTTGGACACTTCATGGGCACACACTCTGCATCAGCTGTGGTCTTTATGTTATCGGCAGTAATGGTACACGCCTGTTCCCTCTGTGACTCTTTGGCACTGTAATGGCCCCCTGAGATTGATCTGAGCCTTACCGAGATAGGATGATTATCGACCCCATCTCTTGTTGCTTTGTATATACAACCATCTAACTGAGCTGCTTCCAGCATCGCTTTCATTTTATCTTGGATGATTGCTTCTACTGGATCTCCCTCTTTCTCCTTCATTCTATGTGGTGGAAGGTTAGCCTCCTCCTCCAACTCGAAACTATACTCGTTCAGCTCCTCTTCATGATACGCATCTCTTGGTGTTGAATGCTGCGTTTGAGATGCCTCACACGACTGATCTGAGCGCCTCAGCCCGGCAAACATCTGCTGATCATTAAATCCACACCATAATGTCTCCTCGTTCGCCTCCTCAGGCATCCTGGTGAAGAGTCTTCTTTGATGATCTCCAGTTATTTCTTCCACCTCCTCTGGCGATTCGGCAAGTGAAATATAACCATCATTTTCGGACCACAAGGGCAAGGAACGTGTGACTCTAGCATCTGCAACATCGATCACTGGTGCATTAGTCACGGTCGAGGAGATTGGAAATGCATCATAAATTGAAGGATGTGAAGACGTCGAAGCACTGGAGGACGCTGTTGTGGCCTCCGAATATCGATACAAACGGGTAGAATTATCAAGTAGGAATGGAGAATGAACACTACTTTGATGAAAACTCAGGCTTGGAAAGTTCGTCGGTGTTCCTGTGCCGCTGATCAAACATTGTCTGTGGAGGTTCTCTTCCGACGACATATCAGTTAACACATCACCAACATACGGATCCGGGAGTATAAGAACAGAGGGCGAAGGAGGGTCTGCCATCGATGTTAATGGAGGTGTCTTTGGTACACGTAGTGCTTTGATAGGCCCATAATCCAAGACGCCATAGGATTTCGACAACTTATGCCCATTCAGCGCTGAGAATACAGCAAGATAAGCCTGGAACTGAGCGGTGATGTCAAGAGACTTTTTTGATAGTCCAGCCGAGACGTTGGCTTGTCTGCCTGGTGAAGGGTGGCTGCTATGAAGTGGATATGATGGGACATGCCCGCAATACAAGCATGGATTGCTTGAATAATGTTCAGCGAAAGCGTCCAAATGGTCAGCGTCACAATAACATCCTGGCGATAGGTCCATAAGTGTGTTGTCTTTCTGGCCTCTGGAATCTGGAGAGAAGCGCCCGCAATGTTCCTCATAGAGGGATTGACAGAATTCTGCCCATTCTATCTGGGCATCAACCGCGATGGGGTCCTCATTACACAAATTGCTAGATCCATCGTTCTCACTATTCCTCACAACAAAGAGTCCTCCAAGCACATCCTGAAAGGTCAAGAGGTCACTTCCTACAACGGTGGATATTGCCATCCTAATTCTCAGTGCTTCAAGCTTCTCTGTTAGTCCATAAGCAGAAGTACTCCCGTCAATTCTGCATGAAACACCTCCAGTTTTCTCAGTGAAGTGCCATCAAGTTTGAATGTTGCCTTGTTTGCATGAACATCAATGGCAACCATTCTTCCTTCAATCTGCCTATCAATATTCAGCACATGGCTAGCAGGTGGTATAAGTTCCAATGGGATGATGGTCAGAGTGCGAACGAAGTCAGGAGCATAAAACTCCAGGTTGCTCCTGACCCAATTCTGAATCAAACCTGGTGGCGGATATGGCTGAATACCAGTTGCTTCCTCCACAAGGAAGTGTGCAAGCTGGATGCATGCTGAAGAACATTCGGCATCGTCTTGGGTTGTAATGATCACGCTGCTATAAGTCTTTTCCGGACGGAAGTTCAGATGACTGGAAGAGAAGGATTTCATAGCCGAGAATTTCAGAGGGAGGTGAATAGAACCCAGACGGTGTGTGCAAACTTTTGTATTGGTACTGTGTGCTGTGGGAGTGGAACTAACGGCTGAGGCCAGGCTCTTCAGCAAGGTAGCAGACTCATCCGAGATATCTACGGCCAGATGGGAGTTGGTACGTGACAAAGCGAGGATGAAGACTGGGGATGAAGATCAGCGGCAAGACTAATGTGGCTATCTATAAAGGTTCTATAGCTAAGAAGGGAGCAGGCGTGAGGCTGGCAACGTGGACAGGATACCTAATCTGGAAGTATGCTTGTGAACTCTATTAGAGTTGCCATGTTGTCGGCCCCAGCACACATACACAGTCCGGTTCCCTGGGCGGATACGAGACCCGTATAGGTATGGATAAGCCAGGTAGGCATCGACGCAACTCCGGGAGGGCGAAGCTGCCAGAGGGGGGCCCGGGGAAGAATGTCAGCAGCACTTGCGTGCCCGGGGCAATTCTAGCGAAGTGGCCCAAGGGCTGACCTTTCGCAGTCCGGAATGCACATTGCTATGAACTGGAGCTGTTATGTCAAGGCGGTATTGTACATGCAAGTGACTCTGTTAATTCGTATTCGTGTTAGCAAGGCTCGGACCGTGGTCACAGGAGAAAAGGTGAGGTACCTTCAGAGTTATATGCTATGTATTATGCTGGAGTGCCTACCGACCGATGAGGACCTACGCCCTAATGCTGAAGAGTTTGGACAGCCCGATCGAACAAGAGCAGGCTCTTGCCTTTGCAGGCGGCTACCAGACGGGCACGGCTGGCTTATGTATGCGAGATTTTCAGCAGAAAGTGAAGTGCACGCCAGCCCACTTGTGCCTCATGAGCAATTGTGCACCGCTGCACATCGTGATCGTATGTCAAAGTGGTACGATGGCTTGCTTGCACCGACGGGGGGTGGAGGCCGGAGGGCCGCGCCGGTCCCAGATCCAGTGGTTCAGAGGGCCAGAACCTGGCACATAATGGCATGACCTGCTGCTTGGATAACATGAGCGCCATTCGACTGCCTTCTAAAACATCTCAGCCAGGGGCTACGCTAGCAGGCAGTCGACCAGCGAGCGTGATTGTGGGCCCATATTACACATTTATATTTATGGGCTTATTTCCTACGGCCACTGCGGATCCCCAGAAAGGCGGCGCAAGCGCCGGCCCATCAGCTCATGACCGCAGGCACCGACCCCCCACACACATACAAAAACACACGTACGTACACACTATTGTCAATACCGCCTGGGGAGGGGGAGGGGGTGGGGGTGGGGGTGGGGGTGGGGGTGGGGGAGCGGGGGGCGGAGGTGGTGAAGGTGGAGGGCTCAAGTGGGCTGTGGATCATGGAATGACATGGCTGGCAGCAGTGCATATGAGGGGCGCTCGGGAAAGTATGTCCGTGTCAAACATACGACAGCTTTATATGGCTGTGTATAGCAGATGTATATACTCTTTGCCTTTTTATTGCCCACACACAATTGCTCGTGACAAGCACAATGCTGATGTGTATTCGCTTCTGAGCCACTCTAGAGGGCACCTTTCAGGGCTCGCGCTTGTTGTTAAGGTATTTGGTAGGGTGAGGGGAAATGAGGGAGGTGCATCCCCTGGTCGGAGGCAAGGCGGGGCGAGAGCCACCAGAGCGGCCGATGAAGAGGATCGCTGGCCCTCCAGACTAACTGGCGCTTGCTTGATCTTTTCTCAGTCCAACACAAGCGTAGCAGCGCAGTGGAGCAGAGTCAGTAGGAATATCGACCAATTTATCCACATGGATACTGGGGCCGCGGAGAGAGCATACTTCCTGATTTCTTTCACTGAAGGGTATATCTGCGTAGGTACTAATTTCATTTATACTGTACATAATGTCCTGTCCTGGGTGAACCTGGGTGCAGGAATGGAAATCTGGGGAAGAGCCATGGAAATCTATGCATAGGGACACTGGCGAATGGGGTTGGCAGATCTTGCCAGATGTAGTACCGCCATCACGGTGGTTGGAACTGCTGTCTGCTATGCATAGCCAGCACTGGCTTGATCCTCAGCTGATGCGCACGTGTTTGTTCTTAATCGTGCGCTGCATGGGCGCATCGTGCCTCAGCGGGCGGGGGGATGCTTCCGCTTGCAAATTCCGCCGGCGCCGCGCGGTGGGCGATCTTGAAATTGCTCTTAAGTATGGATCTACTCATACTGCTACAACCGCTGCCGTTCAATTAGCCTCCGTACGCCAAAACTCTACTCGTCCGCGTGGTGCCAGAAAGCAAGAAGCTTGCTTGTACCGTGAGGTCGAAAGACACACACACACACAAAAAAAAAAAAAAGGAGTGGAAAAGTAAAAATCACAATACCAAAATGAAAAGTTACCGAAGAGGCAGCAATCCTTGCAGCAGGTGTGCCTGCGGCGTTTGTACAGGCAGAGGACCGGGATGGGGGGTGCACCTCGACATGCGCACGCTCGCTGTGTCGTACAGTACAGTACTGTGGCGGGAGTATCTTTTGTGGCGCTCGCTACGGGCAGCCCGCGAAGAGAGAGTGCGGGGGTCCCCCGTATGATACCGCCGCGAGGATTGGCAGACGGCCTTCGTATCCGGACGCCCAGGTGCGCAGGCAGGCGGATATTGCGCGTCCACACGATGACAGCTTGCTCCCGCTGTTCCAGAAGCTCCGCGCAGGGCAGTTCGAGACGTACCCTCCTCCCCGTACATGTGAGCACGGCCCGCCTCTGGCTCCAGCGCTGGTGAATTGAGAACCCCCCCCTCCAACCGCATCCTCAGTGCCCCCCCCCCAGAGATGAGAGATGGCCTCCCACGCCCACCGCTGCCAGCACAAAAGGCCTCGCCATGACAGGGACGGGCCCAGCAACGACGACGCAATGGCCGAGTCGCATCCCCACGTCCACCCCGCGGCACTCGCGAACAATCCTTTCATGCCCATTTTCACCAGCTTCCGTGACGAGCTAGACGAGCATCATGACCGGCGGGAGAGGGTCATCAAAGCTTCGAGGGACATAACGGCTCTTAGCAAGAAAATGTATAGATTGGCCTGTCCTGGTAGCAATTCCTGGCTGACATGATCTACAGGATATTCACCATGCAAAGGTGTCAAAGCTTCCATCCCTCCGCTCTAGACCGCCCTCTCCTCTCCTGATCTTATTCCCATGCTTATTCCTTCCAGGACCCGGTCTATCATTCCCCCCCTCCCCCCTTCATCTCCAAAGACCTCGCCCAGCGCACCTCCCAGATCCGTACCCTCTTCACCTCCATCCTCCCCGACATCCCTGCCGGCACTCTCAACTCTTACCGCTACCAACGCAACATCTCCGCTGGTATCCAAGAGTATCTCGAAGCCACTTCCTTTCATCACTACCTCACTACCGGCACCCTCATAACTCTCGAAGAGGCCCAGAAGGCCCTCCCCGATGGCATCAATCTCACAATCGAAGATTACATGGGCGGTATTTTCGACCTCGTTGGCGAGCTCATGAGACTGGGAATTACCATTATTGCAACTACGCCATTGGATAAAGACGACCATGGCACAACTCCAAAAATTCTCAGTGATTTGAGGGAATTCAGGAATTTTTTTGAGAGCTTGGATACACAGTCAGGGGGGGGGTATAGTTTGGGGAAGGAGGTAGATAAGAAGTTGGGGGTTATGAGGATATGCGTGGAGAAGGTTGAGATGGCAGTGTATGGAATGCTAGTGAGAGGGCAGGAGAGGCCGATGGGGTGGATGCCTGATGTGAGCATAGCGGGGGATGTTGGTGGTGGTGCTGGTGCTGGTGGTGGTGGTGGAAATGGTGGCGGGTTCAGGGATGGTGATGATGATTGACGATGGGATGGTCAGTTAATGTATTTGAGTATTATGAGAAAGTGAGGAATGAAGTGAGTCAATAGCAGCGAAAATCCTGGTAAAGGGATATACCGATATTGACTTGCAATCCCTGAAGGCGAGAAGTCAGGGTAAGTGCGTTAATTGCTCATATCGGAGTTAACGAATGGCATGGTTTTCTGGGTTACCAATGGTCATATACCAACGCACAGACAGATACAGAAAAGTAACACAAAATAAGAAGAAACGGCATACTGCTAACGGGGTTCTTTTTCTTTCCTCTTTTAATTTTTATTTGTAGCATACTCGATTGTGCAAGGCCTGATTATATTTTTTTTCAAATGGAATGTCCAAAATGACACGTATACGTTGTTCGGAAGTTCCAAATAACAATACAATGTAGTAAAGTATATGTGCATAATTTGTATTCTACATAGATAAGAGACAGATACAGAATTAGGTACTGCAATGAGATACAAAATTCTCAAGTCCTGATTTATTTTCCTTTTTTTTTCTTTTTTTTCTTTTTTTTCTCATTTTTTTCTTTCTGATTTTACCATCATACCCTCGCCCGGCTCTTATTATTATTAGTCCTTGTCCCCGCAAACTGTTTCAGCCGATCCGTACAGTACAGATACATGCGCCGTGGTATATTTCCCGTTTCCATTCTTCACGTCAACATGTAGAGTACATTTACGCCAGGTACCCCAATCCATCCATTCATACATACGAGAGAACAAAGGCAAGTTCAAAACTAGAGGGTTCCTCAAACTCAACCGACAACAAACCACCATTGACGAGCAGAATAAATAATAACAACGCCCCGGATTTCGCGTCAAAAAAAAAAAAAAAAAAAAAAAAAATCCGGCACACAAGCAAAAAATCAAATCAGAAAAACGATAAAATAGTAAGATAAAGTAAGTGCAGATTATTGATATATATAAAAGCCTATTTCACCGATGAACCCCAACAAATAAATCAAAAATTTCAAAAGCAAGTAAGAACGATGAGATAATGAGAGAGCGAGAGAGGAAGGAAATCATTATCCCCCCTCATCCTCATTCCCCCCTCGCTCCACCCGCCTCCCGCACCACCCTTTCCGCCCTCTCCAAAAACCTATTGAACCCTCTGATCCTCTCCAGCAGACTCCCCGCATCCAAGCCGTCCGCCACGATCCCCTCCTCCATCTCCCTCCTCCTTCTCTCCTCCTCCTCTTCTTCCTCATCCATCTCTTCCCTACCTTCCTCATCCATCTTTGCATCCTCATCATCTTCATCACTGTCGATACCGTCTCCGTGCTGCCGTCGTCGCAGCGGTCGTCGCAGTGGGGTAGACGTAAGTTCACTCGCGAGCTTGCGGAGAAGGAGCTCGAGCCCACCGGGCATGTCGATGAGGTTCTGGGCGGCGCTGGCGTCTGGCTTGGACGCGCGGGCATGGTGGAGATCGATGGCGGCGGAAAGAGTTTCAAGGGATTGAGAGATGGCGTGTTTGTTCTGTTGTAGGAACACAAGTTAAGCAAAGCAGGTTCGCAATAGGGCGGATAAAATGAAAACAAACCTTGCTCTGCAAACTCTCCTGCTCATGCTTCCTCCTCACCTCGTCAATCTCAAGTTCAACAGCGCCGAGCTCCTTACGCAACTGCATCAGCTCATCACGTTTTCCCTTCTTCAATCGCTGGTACCTGCGCATCTCCCTTGCCGCCTGCAGCGTCGTATTGAGTGTGTCCGTCTAAATTGCAACCATATCAGCATGCGCACATCCTGAGTAACACCATACACACGAGGAGGAGTAAAGTAACTCACATGCTCCAACAACCTAATATCCAATTCATCCGCAAACACCTCCACCGCCATCCTTCCCACATTGCTTTCAATCCTGGGATACAGCTTTTTAATCATCTCTCTGAATATCTGTGAAACGACATCAAGTGGAGTCACTGGCTTAACACCGGGAGCCTTGACTTGTGATAAGCGGTGGACGGTAATTGCAATTTTCTGGTTGGCATCAACAAGTTTCTTTTTCTCTTGCTTCTTGACGCCGGAACTAGAGGATTTCTTGGTTGGTTTTGGGGGGAGTTGCCTGGGTTCTTGTCGAGGAGCTTGAGGAGTGTTTTTGCTGTGGGATTTAGACCATGGAGTCGGTTCGTCTTCAACGCCGTTTACCAGTTCCTCTTCCGCATATTCCTCCTCTTCAAACTGAGGGTCCGGAACGACTTTGCGCCGTTTGTTATTTTGTGGAGACTTCACAACTTTTATAGGAAATTCGGAATCCTCTTCATATTCTCCCGTTTCCTCTGGTTGATTCTCTACTTCTTCTCTATCTTCATCTTCCTCTCGATCCTCATCTACATGACCAGTTTCTATGGCGGTCTCGTCTCCATTATCTTCATCGTCATTGTCATCGGCTTCATCATGAATCGTAGAGTCCTCATTTAATATCACAGCATCGTCATCCTCATCTTCGTCATCCTGATGATGTTGTAGCTCCTCCTTCTCCACCTCCACCTCCACCTCCTCCTCCACCTCGTCTTGCAATTCCTCCGCCAATGCCTGGAAAGGGTTAACTCGTTCTTGGGTGTTCTTTGTAGCTTCTGAAGGGAGCCTCCTCGGCATTGGGCTACCGAGCCCATTGGTGCTTTGCCCACTCTCCCTACGGTATAGCCTTGTAGCAACTCCATCGCCCGGCGTAAGGAACTTGTCAGGTGGTAGATCTCTCTTTCTCTGTGGAGTGACTGCAGCTACTGCTTCTGATCGTCTGGTAGCTTGCGTGATTGGCATTGGAGGGGACGAAGGTGGTGGTATAGGACTGGTGCCGATGTTTGTGGCAGGAAATGTAACTGGAACCTGAACCAGAGCATCTTTAGGAGCCTCTTGTGTTATCTCCGCTTGCTTTCGTTTTCTACCGGAGCTGACACTACCGGAACTTGGGGTATTCCGAGGCTGCGGGGGCTGCGGTCGCTGCGATTGAGCTAGGCTAATATCGGAGAGACGACTAGACGAACGGGTTGACCTCTGCACAGGAGTCTTTATTGCAGAGCCACTAAGCCTCGGAGAGACTCTAGTTGGTGGTGTTCGTTTGACGGTCGGCTGAGGAGTTGGCTCTTTTGGCGAAGGAGGGGGCGGGGGAGGTGATGGCTGTGACACAGGTGCTGGCGCTGGTGGTGGTGGCGGGGGTGCTTGCGTTGGCACCGGCGCTGATTCTACCAGCGATGGAAGTCCAATTGAAAAAGCTCCAGCGACGAGTGTGGTTCTGTTATAAGATGTCAGCGCCGAGCTGTAGAGCCTAAATTTGGTATCTACTCGAAGGAGAGGTTTGACACACCCTGCTCCACGGAGCCTCGCTTGAAGTCTCTCCTGTCGTTGCGCTTCTGTTTACGCTAATTAGCCCCTGATAATGAATGCGGACATAGCCGGTGAGTTATCAGCAAGCACATACGGGATGAAGACATTGTTGGTCAGAGGAGCGCACTCGCACGCAGCTTGTTCTGGAACTGGCTCTGGGCTTGCAACGGGGATTCTCGCGATGTTGTTTGTTCGTCGACCACGCGAACAGCAACGGCTTGGCGCGGGAGATGTGCGATGCACTCACGTGACAGCCGGCTTCTTGGCGCCGCACTCGGATTAGCGAGAGCACGAGATGCGGAGGCGAGAGTATGTTCCCAGAGATTTGGAAGTCTCAGATAATAGTCAGCGAGTGGACAGCGGGGGGGGAAAGCGACACTCTTGTTCTCCCCCAGTGCCTACAGGTCACTTTCGTGGAGGCACTTGTGAATTTTCTCTGTGGCCCGAATGTGACAGATATCGTCGGTATGCTCATGCACCAGGTGGACGGGTACCCATGCAAGAATGACCGAACCCTTGCTCGTGCTTCCGCTCTACCGCTTAAAAAAACGAAAACAAACAAAGGGAATTCTCGTCCTCTCATTAACAGTCCCACCCATTTCGACGGCCTCTTTCCTTTACTACTCCCCACCAGACTATTGCATCAAACACGCTCTCTTTCCCACAGCTCTGCCAGCCTCTAGCGCCAGACGCACCTCTGAAGCACAATTGCCATGCCTTTGTAGCATCGTGACTGCTCGTACTTTAGCATCCGAAAAGTCGCTTCGTGTAGCGTTGGGCAACTTTCACCCCACCACAAAGGTTTCCGTTCCTCTCCGTATCACCATAACAACCGATAAACAGTAAATACCAACAATAAATTCAGCAGCACACGACAAAATTATGGCCTACGATTTTGGCGGGGACACGACTACGGGATTCACCAACGACCAGTTTATGTCCTTTCCCCCCCAGTCATCTTTCGAACGCGATCGCCTCCGTCTGCAACGCGAACTGGACCGTGACTTGGACCATCCTTCTTTCTCTTCTTCCTCCGTTTCCGGGCTCGAGAACGCCGGGAGGCCGTTCAATTACGACGACGACACAGATACTTTCGACATCGACAACGACGCCAGAGCAACCTCAACACGAAAAGTGAACTTCAACGCAAACATGCTTCAGTCCAGCCCTCCCATCAACTCAAAAATTTTGGCTACTGAGTTTGCAGATTTTTCCATGGCAGGGAACGACTACACTGAAGAATCGATTGAGATCGGACGCGGAAGGAAGGGAGACAAAAATCTGAGTTCCCAAGATTACGCTCCTAGAGTGCCCTTCTCGTCTAGGGTTGCAGCTAAGTCTGCCTCGAAGAGGCTCAGCGAGGCATACGCTGCTGCCGGAAGGGACATGGCATCCCCATTACCACGGTTGTCACGTCAAAACAGCATGTTGTCCGACACTTCCGACCTTCTGCCTCCACACAAACACAACACCAAAGCCAATAACAACGTACCTGTAACCAAAGGTAGAGAAACAGGAAATAAACAAATGGACGAAGATACGTTTGACCTCCCAAAGCAAACACAAAAGAAGAATGTTAGGCAAACAAGCGAAAGCAGCAGTGGCAGCAAGCCGCGGAAAACAACTGAGCAGGTTACTAGTCGTGGACAAGGCGCCTCGAACCTTCGTGGGATGCGTGTCGAAGATGATGCCTCGAGTGTTGCAAGCCTTGACGACTTAGTTCCCCCCAAGACGCGAAAGGTTTCGAAGAACGTTGGCAGTAATACCCTTGGGGGTGCACGAGCCCCTTCCCTCAGGGCTGCTATGAGGAATGCTGAATCTCGAGAGACTGCAAACAGTAAGAGGAAGAACAATACTACCGCTGCTGCAGATGTCCCCAAAAGCTTTAAGTCCACTGCAGCCTTCATTCAGGAACTGGGGCTAGATGGACACACTGTAAATCTCAACTTGCAAGATCCTCCGACCTATGACGAAACCATTGATGTTACCAACCAGAATACAAATGAGCAATCTTTCCTATTGCCAAACATTGCAGGTATCTCTGAACTTATTGGTGCAGAGGCAACCAGGATATATAACCAAACTCTCACTGCCTCCGCTCGCAAGAGAAATCCAAATGGCCAACCACCCTCTCACAAACCGATAGAGTCGATTCCCGTTCCACAGGATAATAGAGCTATCCTGATGGCCATGCAGCTGCTCCAAGACAAAATGACTGCACTTGAGGAGCAGAAGGCTCTCACTGAGAGGAGATGTGAGCAACTCAAGGACCAACTTAGGAGGATGCGTGAGAAATACGAAGCGGAATATCGTCGCGCCAGAGTTGCTGAGGAAGAGGTGGGACGACGGAAGAGGTCTACCTCTACTGCAGCAGCGACTGGTGTCGAGGACACGGAAGCTCTACGGGACAAGGTTGAGGACAAAGAACGTTCTAAGATTGCTCTCTTGGTAGAAAAAATGAGTAAGTTGTGTGCTATACAAACCACTTGGCATTGCTAATATTCTTCATTTAGAACTGGAGAACACTATCACCAGCCAGAAGTCCCAAATCGATGAGATTAATCATCGGTTTGAGATCACCAAGATTGCTCTCAAGAATATGCAAGATGAACGTAACTCTGCCGTGAACTCTGCAGCTGCCGCTCTTGCCTCTCAAAAGCACCTTGAAGAAGAGCTTGAACGTCTTCGTAATGAGATTGATGTTCTGAGGGTGGAGAAAGCGGAGTTTGAGGAGCACGTCAAGTCTGAACGGGAGTCGTGGAAAACAAAGGAGCAGATCCTGCGACGACGCATCGAGAAGGCTAGAGAAGCTGAAGGTATTGCCAGGGAGGCTGTCCAGGGCCTGCAGCAAAGACTGAACCAGCTTAAGAAGGATGGCGCAGTCGCAGAGCCAGAGAGTGCAATGGCAGAGTGGCTCAAGAAGGAACTGGAAAAGATAAAGCCGTCACAGGCGGCCCCCGCTCCCGGTGCCACCCCGCCATCAGCCCCAGGGCCTTCGAGGGCCTCCTCGAAGCGGAAGTCCACTGCGAGTGACTTAGCCACTCACTCTGCACCAGCCACAGTCTCGATCGCGGCCGCCCTACAGCACGAGGCTGCTCCTGCTAACAGCAAGAGGCACGCACAAAAAGCTGATAGACAAGCTGCCACAGAGCAAATCACCTCTCAGGGCAGTACCATTACCGTTGATGATGCCGCGAATGAGACGGCTTATACCGTTGATGTGAGCACCCACACAGTGCATTCACCGTGACAATTCCTGCTGACATTTTTGGTAGGGCAACTATATCCGCCGCATCGCAGACGAAATCGAAGAGGAGCGTCGTCGAAGGAAGGAAGCTGAGAGGCGAGCTGCTGTTGCCACTGCGGAGATGGAGAAGATTCGAGAGATCATCAACTCGAAACCGACCACTAGAAGGAAGACTACTACTATGGTAGCCACCAAGAAAGTTGGAGAGTCAGCTACCTCTGGACTTGAAGACAATACGACCAATATGCGGAATGTGCCAGCTCGACCACTGTCTGCTCCGCCGGTTTCAGACAAGGCTCCTAAGCCAAAGCAACGCCGGGTTAGGAAGGTGGTATACTACGAGGAGGGTGACACCACCGAGGTTCTCCCTCAAGCTCCAAAGGTCAAAACAGTGACAATTGAAAGCCGTGCCTCCGCATCGGCTGCGGCTGTTGGCATTAATGGCGAAGCTCCAGCACAGTCCTCTACTCAGGCAAGGCCAGTAGGATCTACTTCCGAGGAGCATGATACATTCCACACTGCTCGCAAGAACAGCTCCAGCAACAGTAGGAACAGGGCCATGTCTACCCCATCCTTTGAGTTTGAGCATAAGGAGACGAATGACAATACAAATTTCCCTCCTCCCCCAATTATTCCTGATCACATCAAGTCTGTAATTGACCCCGAGGCTGAACACGACCCTGTTACTTGCACTGTTTGTAATCGCAGGAGTTCCCTGGATGGCAGCGGAGGAGTATTTGACATGTCGCACTTTACTCTGGAGAAATCCCATGAGAAAGGAAGTGGCTACGAGGAGGCCAACACACTGAGGCCATCCAGGCCGGCCGGCAAGCAATTGGGAAAAGTTGTTCGAGGTTTGCAAGATGAATTCGTGCACTTGAAAATGTACGTATCGGTGTATCCCGAAGTGAGCGAATGAAAGGCTAACTTTATCATAGGGCATACCAAGAGAAGGCCGAAGAGTTCCTCTCCCTTGACCCCGCCAGAGGGAAGCGAAGGAGAAAGGAGATAACTCGCGAGATTAACGACATGGTCGCCGAAATGGACTGGAAATGCGACATGATCTACGCCTTGTACGACGTAGCCGAAGAGGTAATCACCTCCAGGAAGCAACATGCCGCTGCTTCAAAATCCACAAGTGCTGCCAAAGGCAAGGCCCCTGTGCGCGGGGTCTATTTTCAAAACAAGGACGGTGTAGATTCCGAAGATGATGACTTCGAACGCGGATTGCAAAAGGAGCTAAGTCGCTCAGGGGCAAAGTTGGTGGATATTGATGGCGAAGAGGCATCTGGAGCTGGAGCTGAAGGACACCGTAACGATGAAGACACGACTGCGACGATTTCTGCGACGATGGCGGTAGGACAGAACGAGATTTCGTTGTTGGATGAGAGTAATGAGTTGGATGATACGAATATGGAGGTCGCGAGGCATTTGGCAAGGCAGCATAAAGAGATGGAAAAGCAATTAGGAAATGGGAATGGGTCACGGAAACAGGACAAGGTTGTCATGGATAGTTACGATGAAGGGGATTCAAGTTTCTAAGTTTGGAAAGGTGGGACTGGTAGGGACAGAGGGTAGGGTTAGATATCGGAGGAGGGATCAAAATGAGGGTAATGAACCATCTTGGTCAGGACAGATTGGATTTGGGAAGGATGAAATGGTTAAGAGGTGGAATCTCCCCTTTTTGTTTCTTTGGTTACGATTTGCATGATTGGTAACAAAATGTTGTATGTGTTTGTGTTTTTTTAACTTTCTTCTTCGCTACTTGTATTGCTAAAACAAAAAGCTGGGTTACGTCCTGCAGTCAGTCTCGAATGTACCCCGGGATTGGCAGTTGTTGAATTTTTACAGCGTTTTTTTCTTTTTTATCTTCCCTTTCCTTGATTTTTTCGCAAGCGAAGGAAATTGTGGAGGAAGAGTGGCTGCATGGTGTTTTTGTTTTTTTGTTTCTATTTTTTTCACACGCTTGTGTTTCGTGTTTTGTTTGAATTTTAACAGCATCAGGTGCATGTATGTACAGTTTTGCGTTTAATTTCCTTTTTTCCTTTTCCCTCTCTCGAGATGCTGTATTATTACCATTATCTCCTGCATGTACCTAAGTGAGAGCCTTTTCGAAAAGAAAAAGGAGAAAAAAGCTAGTTATAACCAATTTTTCCTACAAATTTGCTTTCGGGGTAAAGTTCACACTGCAAAGAATGACATATATTTTATGTTTTGTTTTTTCATACATTTATTTCTGTGAGCTTAAACTAGAATGCTATGCGAAGTCCCCATACAAATTTGTGACGAGATCACCGGCAACCGAAAGCAAGACTGCTGACCTACGTTTAACGTTATGCTGTGATTTGCAATCTAGTGCAGCTAGATCAGGCGGACTCTGTCAAGGGGAGAGATAGATAGATGCGGTACTTGCTGTTGTCCGCAAGCAGCAATGGGTGGGGGAGGGGAATGCTTGACGGAATGACAGTCACAAGTCGATATATGGTCGCCGACTCCTGAAATGCAACCTACTTTCTCAATGACCTTGAAAGAGCATTCTGGAGAGCTGCTGCCACATTCCTCGGTTTCTGAAGTGAGTAAGTAGCTGTTGCTGCGTGATATGAGGGCTACAGGGCGTAAGAAATGAATGCAGACCCAGCAACGCGGATCGTGCGTTCGATGAAGGTGCGCGGACAGCCTGCTGCCGGAGCTTACAGCTTACTTACATGAAGCAGGCAAGCTGGGGAAGCATTCTTGAGCCGAGCGGGTTGTGTAGGCTCTCATTGACGCCAGAGAGGCCGGCCCGTCAGCTGCCTGCTGCCCTGCTGCCCTGCTGCCTGCTGCGGAGCCCTCCAGGCCCGTCCTTCTGCATGGCGGCATCGCATCGAGTCGCTCCCGCAATTCTTCCGGCCCCGGCGCAGGCTCCCAAGCACGCACTGCTGGTGCTTGGCAAGCTTCCGCCGCGATCCCGCTGCGGTGCTGCAGCGCTCGTTTGCTTCAATCTGAACTGCAGACCCCCCCCCCCACCAACACGCACCCCCGGCGCTCCGCACTCCTCACCCGACACGCCCGCGGCCTGGCCCCGTTGTCCCCGAGCTGCTGCGACGCCACGATTCCCCCCCCCCCCCCCCACCCGAACGCCACCCCTCCGCTGCCACCTCAACAACGCGGCACAGCTGCATCCCCCCCCCCCATCCTCCACTGCAACGGCAGCCGGGCGATTGCTGCCGTACCGATTATCCCCCTTCAAACACTCATCAAGCCAGCACCCGCCCTGTTGACGTAGTGATACACTACCTCCCCCCCACCACCAAATGGCTTCATCGTTTGAGAAATCTGTTAAAGTAAGGCATCGTCCTCCCACCTGCCCTCCGCGAGATCGCGCTTCAGCAGGAGTACGACGTCGGCAGACCTAATGCTAATTGGCTTCCGCGACAATCTAGGGTGCGACGAAGGTCAAGGTGAGCTCATTGGAGTTTTTCCAACCTCCACTCCGAGGGAGCAATTGAGGAGTCTACCCACTGCATCTCCAATCTCCCCGAATGGATCAAGCTGACCAACTTTCATCCCCCAGCTTGCTGCGCCAAAATCAAAATATGTGGAACATATCTTGATAGCAACTCATGCCGGAGAGGCTGGAATAGCGGAGGTCTTCCGCGCGTTGAATAATCGCCTGAAGGATCAAACTTGGACAGTACGCTTCAACGTCAGTTAGCTGTTATTCGCTTCCCAACTCACCATATTTGGCAGATAGTGTTCAAATCCCTTATTATCGTACACCTCATGATTCGGGAGGGGGAGAAGGATGTTACGCTCAAATACCTGCGGAAGAATCCCAGATTAATCGCCATTAGCAACTACACAGATGGTTCGTCATCGAACTCGTTACCCCACTCCCAGGGAGACAATCCTTCCAAGGTCAAATTCCGTTTTCGGCGTGCTGGGGCTGATAGGGATATGAGGCTATTAGTACAGGAACAAGGGCGGAACATCAGACACTATTCACAGTATTTGCTGGAACGGGCAAGGGCATTTGGCGAAGTAAAGACAGATTATGTCAGAAATGGCGAGGGCAGGTTGCGTAAATTGAGTGTGGAAAAGGGTCTCTTGAGAGAAGTCGAGTGTGTTCAGGGACAGATTCGCAGCTTGTTAAGGTGCTCGGTAAGTGCTTTTCATTCCAGGTTCAGACAACATAATGACTGGTCCAAACGGCTAACAATGCAGAACAGTTTCTGGATAGCGAAGTTGATAACGAAATCACCTTGACTGCTTTTCGGTTACTTGTAATGGATCTTTTGGTGTTTTTCCATGTCGTGAATGAAGGTGTTATCAATGTTTTGGGTATGAGATTGATAATCTGTTGATCTTGGGACGAGCTAATGAAGCCTCAGAGCATTACTTCGAAATGTCCAGGTTTGACGCAGAGCGGGCGCTGGAGATTTACAAAATTTTTACAAAACAAACCGCAGACGTCGTTGAATATCTTCAGACTGCGCGCCGACTAGAAACATCCACTCGCCTGCAGATACCGAACCTCAAACACGCACCTACTAGTTTGACGCAATCCTTGGAGGAATATCTCAACGATCCGGACTTTGATATCAATCGGCGACAGTATCTAGCCGCCCAGGAGGCGAAAAAGAATGGTTCCAAACCTAATGCTGGAGAAACCAGTACACAAGAAAGTGAGGATAAGAAATCGGATGCAAAGTCTGTGCCCAGCTCGGACTCCAAAGATTCATCTGCTCAACCGCCTACACAACAACCGAAAGTTGCACCTGACTTGATAGATTTCTTTGACTCTATTGAAACTGAGCACACTACCATATTTACGAATGATCCACAAGGACAGCCATCTTTGGCTCTAGCTCAACCCCAGTATGCACAGCCTAACTTCTCTCAGCAGCTCTTGGTACAGCCTGCACAAGCTGGGGATTATGGTACAATACCGACATATAGCACAGGAAATTTCCAACAAGCCGCAGCAATTCCTGCTCCAATTCAGCAAACTGCCATACAACCTATCCGCACCGACTTCACAGGCCATGGTTTTGGTGGTTACACACCACAAGATCAAAATTCTATAACAGTGCCAGCAGTGCCCTCAATACCCCAACAGTATCAAACTCAGGGCTTTTCACAAGCAAAAATACAGCAACAATTCCAGCATGCAATGATCCAGCAGCCATTTCAGTTACAGTCCCACCAAACTGCATCACCCACCCTCTCTGTACCCTCACCCCAAGAAACTAATCCTTTCCGCCAGTCTATGATGATGACAGGGGCTACTTCATTGGCATCATCACCACCGGCGCCAAAGTCTACCAACCCTTTTGCTCGGGCTGCACCAGTTCAACACTCAACAGGCAATCCTGGGGCAGGCTCCATCTCGTCATATCCCACAGGTGTCTCCCCAGTTGGGGCTCCATCATCATATGCGACCTCTCCAACTGCAATTCAACAGCCGTTACGTCCTACTACTACAGGCACCAATCCATTTGCGCGTAATATTGCTGCATCACAACCGCCTCCTGTGCCACCCATTCCAAGTAGTACTACCGGTTCCGCGTCACTCTTAGCTGTCCAAGCAACAGGGGTAACCAATCCATTCCGAGCGTCCATGATGATGCAACAGCAGCAGCAGCAAAAGCTCAACGGGCAACCCACTGGTACTCTTCCGGGATGGGAGAACATTGAGACCATTCCTGTGTTCCCACGTGCGAGTTAGCTGTGAAGCTTCCAGGACTCCAACTGTGCGAAGGACAACTATTCATCACAATTTCTATGGTTGAAAAAGACTTGTAGCCTTGCTCTATTCGCTCGCGGAAGAATAATTTTATTTTAGGGTTAATGAACATGAATAGCAAAGAAAAATTTTCTGAATCGTCAAGCATCCTTCATATTTGGTATAGGGTGGAGTTTTACTCATTATTTATCTCCTATGATATTATCCTATGTTACATTTTGCTATCTTTCCCCTTTATTTATCCTGTTGATTTTCCCATTCTTCTCTTTTCATGCGATTTATGGATTTGTTGGACATATCCTATTGCTTAGCACCCACTCTCACCTGGCTTTTTACACTATGTCCTTTTGTTCATAATGGGATACTTGATTTCGCCATGATTGAGCTTCTAGCCAGCGAAAAGAGAGGCTGTATCAGGCATCCATTCACCCTTTCCGTGGCTTGATGGATCACCTATTCATTATTTTTCCAGAATCAGTATAATGGTATACATACATCTATGTTGAGAAGATTTACCGTATACAGACAGGGTCTGTAATTGTGTCCTGCTACTTACCTTGTTTAAGTAGTCTAACATAAACATTCATCTCCTTAATGCGTCCGTCAGGTATGCATGCATATTTTCTTCCAAAGCCATTGAGACTAGACCAGATACGGGGGTATCATAGCAACTGGGCTTTTAACTATGTACTGGGATTGGAAGTACCCCAGCATTGAATCCAGATTCACATTGCGCACGTTATGGGGGACTACATATGAGTAAATGTTGGCCTCGCTGGGTGCACTGAGAGTTTCCCGTAGAGCTTACATACAGTGTGGCAGGTGTCATTCGAATATCAATCTGAGCTGAAGGTTCTGCGTTGCTGACAGGCTCATCATGTTCATCGCTTACTTTGATTTGCGCATTTGTCTCCGTGACAACGTCATGATGCGTTATGCTGGTTTTACTTTTTGAATGAAACAGCCCGTGGGTGTGAGTGTATATTTAGGAACAAGGCTGTGCACAATCGCCCATTCCACAAACAGCCCTCAGAAGGTACATAAAGTACTTGTGGAATACTTATGGGGCTAGCATCTACTAGTACAAAGATTTTGACTCGATTCGTTGGTCAGGAACGCAGAAGCGTCTGTTTTTTGTGTCTCGTTTTGGAAATGGCTACCCGAATAGGACTAGTTCATGCGAAGTATTCGGGACGGAGCAGGTATGAGCATCTGTGTTGAGTGGGAGTGGTATCATACAACCAGACAAGGGAGCGGCCGAAGAAGGGGAAAGCGAATAAGGTTCAGCGGAGTATAATCCGATAATGGCCCCGTGTTCTCCCAGATTATTGTTCTTGCGCCAGAACGAGCGGCATGCTGCATCTGCGGCGTTTCATAGGAAGACCAATTCAAGATTAGAGCAGCTACAGTAGCTGACTTTCATGGTCTTGATCTGACTATGAAGTTCTCCTGGAGGACTCGGAGTAGGTCTTAGTTCCCCTCATGGGTCTGCAGAAGTGGAGAACCTACGTACTTCATTTTCGGACTCAGCGCTGCAAAGGTACTCTGGGTTTACCGACATTGATCGGCGGTAACTGTGCGCGGTGTGCGCGGTTGCTTTGCATGTCAAGATAAGATGGATCATTTCCTGGGGGAGGAGAATAGCTGTGGGCAACTTACTGCTTCGCAGTGCTTCTAGCCTGCATGGAAACTTCCATGACTGGATAGATTCAAGTTCCAATACAAGTGCGGAGAATGGTGGAATAAGGTTGTGCTTGCAGTAAGATTTGTCTGGGCGTATGCAAAGAGAAACTTACTCTATACTAACCGCAAACGAGAACCTGTATCGCAAAAGACCGTGGAATGAGTGGATAGTAGAATTGTGCACAAGCACACGCACAAGCTCCGGGAAATTCTACTGGGACGTTGGAGGCCGGAATCATTTCTGTGCATGTAGGACATTCCGATCCATTTACCCCCGCACAGTCTGAGTGCCAAGAATCCCGATAGCCTTGCTTGAATGTGCTTCCTTCTGCGGAGTTGCAGAGTTGCATGCAAACCTCCAGCTGCTTCTTACATCATTGCCGGGGGGGGGGGGGGGGGGGGGGAGGGGTACAAGGCACGTGCGCGTGCAGAGAGATCCAGCTGTCCTCAGGGAGTATAGCCTCCTGATGAATTGGAGCTGTGCCATGCAGCGATGGCTCATAGCCCGTTGCTAGCTGCTGCTGGGGAGAAACGTTTGGGGCTCCAAATAGTGTCGGACCCTGCAAATGTTTTGCTAATCTTCAACAAGTGCGCTCGTTGCACGTTGTGGCGCACACCATGGTGCGCGGCGTGCCTGACTTCGACCCATGAACCATGCTGTCTGAATCGCCGGCTTGGCCCAGCGATCTGTTTCAGCCGTGGCTGTGCACTCCCATGCATAGCGGCGGGACCGCATCTCACGGCTCGTCCTCGTACTGTACTCTCCAAGCGCCTCTGCACAGCTTGCTATGCATAGCAGTCGTGGAGGTGAACGTCACTGCGTCACTGCGTCACTGCGGGCGCCTTGGCGCTGCGTCACAGCCAGCTCGAGCGGAATACGCATAGCTTGTCTATCTGGCTGCCTCTGGAGTAGCGAGGTAGCGAGGCACCCAAACATATGTAGTTGCACGCCCCACGCATGACACACACACACACACACACACGCATACCCACCATGAGTAAAGGATCATAAGCGTGCGAGTGTGCTAGTCCTCACTCGTAGTTAGTAGCCCTCCATCCCCTGTCCGCCATGCACCGCAGCCCCAAGGACAGTGTCGCAACTCATGTCTCCCCACATCGTTTCGCACAAGGGGTACACAAGGCCAGCCATCCCCCCCCCCACCCCCCCCACCCCCCCCCCCAACCCCAACCCCAACCCCCCCAAACCCGCCTAGCCGCTTGCGGCCTAGCCGGCCCTGCGGTTCACGCCCGCCCGCCCGCCCTCCGTCTCTGGCCTTCTCCGTGTCCTCGTCTGCACTGCAACAGCAAAAAGCAATCTCACGTCTCCCTCCCGGGTCAAGGGTCAATGCCATAAAGGCTTCCAGGGTGCTGGAATAGTCGCCTCTAAGGTGCAGTGTCCTGCGCTGGCTACGAACACCAGTTCTCACTCCATTCCCATCTCCACCTCACACCTGCTTGTGGGTCGTGGCTGATCTCCCACTGTGCCTCCTTCTATTAAAAACAAGGTCTATTTGCGAAACCCACTCGAACAACTATATCTGTGATCTACCTCATATAATCCCCCCCCCCAATCTCAAGCAGCCTATTCTACCAGCAAGCCCATCCATATTTGGATCCCCGCTCGGTCGCTCATTCCTCCAGCAACCCCCCCCCCCCCCCCCCCTTCCCCCTCACTCACAACATACATAAACTGAGCACCAACAATCTTCTGCCGATTTGTCGTATCATAATCTAGCAAATAGAACGCACCAAGAGACAGCGACCTGTGTGTGTGCGCCAGTGTGCGCGCTGTTGTACGAATTCGGTTTGTGTGAGCTTGCGGATAGTCAGCTCACCAAATAAACAAAGTTAGAATTCAAAAAGCTTTCACAATTAAGAAAAGCAAGAGAGTATCCTATTGACGTCTCTCCTCGCCTCTATTCTTTCATCATTTTTTAGAATTTCTCGGACTCATCTACGTGGCGACATATAATATCGTCCCCGTCCCCCCTTCCCACTTTCTCTTCTATCCTCCTGCCCTTCTCTCCCCCGACAACCCTCCGCTATCGCATTTCATTTGCTCAGGCTACGCAAGCCCCCAAATATAGCATAGGATACCATATTCCAGATTTCTGCAGTCAGATTAATCGCCACAACCGCAGTTGCTATTTACTTAATCTTTTGTTTTTCTATTTTGCATTTCGACTTGCCATCTCCGTTACCATCTACAACGCTGGCTTCCGGAGGGATACGCATCGCAAGAATGGACGAGCGAAGCGACATTGCGCAGGTGCGTCTAGACGCCCTTTTGCCCGAATGTTAAAATGCATTGTGTTTTAATGAATGGTTGTCTTCACGTGTCAACTAGAGTGGAGAAGCGTACGTGTGTTACCATAGCTAACAGAGGACGGGCTGCTTTGCGTCGGATTAGCTCTCACATAGGCTTGCAGTCGCACGTTTGCGCCATCAAGTAGGAGAACTTCAATTGCAGGTTGATCAAGATCGCAAGCTCGTACCACCTACAAGAAAGGTCTATCATTGCGTTGTTGATGACACCGCGCTGACCGCTGCTATCGCGGATTTCAAGAAATGGATCTCTGATGGGGCTGTTGTTGTTACCGTTCCCTTGTCCAGTAAGTACTTCACCTTTGCAATAGGATTCAACCTCAACTACATATGGCAATGAGTTTGTATACATTTGGAGATTATGGTGGCTTACAACTAGTGCGGAATAGCCCTTGATCGTCTCGATCAGTTTAAGAAAGGTACTTCTGAAATTAACATAAATGCGCGAGAGTCAATTCGCTACTTTGACCGCATACAAAACGGCTCTTTGTCCGTCAGAGGAATCAACTTCCAGAATCCTACGGAGAAGTTTGAGAATTGGAAGGATGTGGAGGAATACTTGTCACCAGAGGCTCTTGCAGCTCGACAGCAGCCGATAAGTCCAACAATGCGAGCTGCTGTTCCTACAAGTCCTATCAGTTCACCAGTTGATATCGTGGAATTTTCTCCGAAACGAGCCAGCACAGGAATGGGCAGAAATGGACTCACTAATGGAAAGGGGAATGGGTATACAAACGGTGAGGTGAAGGTCGTTAACGGAAATGGCAATGGAATCAAGCGCAATAACACTCTTCCGTCACAACCGAACGGTCGTCGATATACCAATTCTAACATGGACTCTCCAAGAGTACTAGAGCCACCTCGCTGGATTCAGCATCTTCTTAACTGTGTTCTCTATCGCATGCATAAGGTTGGAAAGCGCGACTCTGTTCCTCCTGGACACAAACAGCTTTCAAGCCGCCCGGAAGTCTACCTTGTCACAAACAGCCCTGACGTCGCCGCTTGGGCGCGGGACTACAACATCAACTTTATGAGCAGCAACGAGTTGGAAGAAAAAGTTGAACGTGAGGACTTCATTTACCAGGAGAAAGTGAAGGAATTCCAGGAAGCGCAAATCCAGGCTGAAACTCCCAGACAGACCAGTCGAGGCGGTAGGGGCGGAAGAGGCGGGCGAGGAGGCCGTGGCATCAGCGGAGGTGCTGGCGGAGGTGCAAGAAAGGGCCGTAACGGAGGAGGTATGCAAGATCCGGAATTCGTTTTCGTCCGAGAGGCCCCAAGAGGCGTCGCCAGAGGGAAAGGGGTCCTTTGGGAGCCATGAGATGAATAGCCCCACATAGGGACGCTTTTTCACACGCGTTATCAAATTCACCGTGAAATCCCTAGATCACAACTTTTTTTTTTCTTTTCAACTATTCCAACTCATATACTGGCAGCGGATGACCAAGTCGGTATATTATACGTTCGCCTGCGTTCTGACATGGATTGGAAGCCATGAACTGAAACGGGATGGAAATGGAAATCAATACCATGACCAAGATTCGAAACAGGAATCAAGATTTATTTTTTTCGGAAAATCTTGAGAAATGTTTGTTTATCGGAGCACGAATTTTATTGGATGGTGGATATGTACGGTGTGTGTGTGTGTGTGTGCAGGCAGCTACATCATGTGTTGTTCCTCCGGATTCCTCCGTTTGCCCAAGCTTCACTGATTTTTTCAATTGTTGGGTTGGATGGTTCAATGGTGAATTTGGGAATTGGATGGAGTGAGAGGAGAGAGATGTGTGCATGAGAATATGAGGGGTAAAGAGGAGAGGAGAGGGTGTGCCTTAGAGAGTCAACCATCTGGTGATAATAGCCTTGGAGGAAACCTCAGGAGCTCAATGTGTGGATCTGGCCGGATTCATGGGAACCGACAAAGAGGATATGTGGGTTTGAGGAAATGTTTTTGAAAAAGGGCATTCTCCAACATGAGCCTCTGACGCAAATCCTCGGCATTTTTTTTTGTTTTTGTATTTGTCACCTCATGCGATTCTGGAACCAATGACCACGAAATACTACAATAGTTTCGAGGTGGAAGATGGTTTAGTTGAGTAGTTGAAAAGTTTATTTTATTTTATTTTATTTTATTTTTTTCTTCTGAAATTTGAATTTTATGACCCCAAAAATTTTTTTTCCTCTTTACTAACTATTCCTCTTCACTTAGTTCCTTAGTTAAGGCACGTTTTTTTTTTTTTTTTTTTTTTAACAGCTTATCAAGTATATTCTGCCAAATATGGGTGTTGCTGTCCTTCACCAGTCGTATTCTATTTGTGTGAATTTTTTTTTTTTTTTTTTTTTTTTTTTATGTTTATTTGCTTGTTTACGAGTAACTATGATGTTAACTGGAACTAATTGGCATTCCACCCCCTCCCCCCAACCCCCCAACCCCCAAAAATTTGTTTGCAGTTAAGGAATTCGAAAATTCACCCCAGAAATAACAAAAAAAAAAAAAAAAATATAAAGTAAAACATAAAAAATACAAGGATGCATTAAATCAAGTTAGATTAATTCAGAAGCTTACTTAGTGCGGGTGTGCCTGAACGAGTAAAACTGTTACCCTGACTCATCTTTCAATGGTAGGTAACTCTTAAGGGATTTCTGACTCATGAGAAAGACACAGGCAGACTGTGGCACGGAGGTCTGGAGTTGTGAGTTAACGACAAGGGTGGGGTTAATATGAGTGAGTGAGTGAGTGAGTGAGTAAGTGGATTAAAATTATTACCAGCGCGTGCTCGATGCCTGACAGCGAGGGGCTAGTCGGTCACATGGCACGGTTAGTCAACTGTGTCGGCGCCGTGGGAATAATTAGGGGATGGAGAGAGAGAGAGGGAGGGAGGGAGGGAGGGAGGGGGTAAGTCGGAGGGGGGATGAATTCACGATAGGACTGCGGAGAATTTGTTAACTTGGCTTCATTCTGCCCAAATTCCCATATCAATACTTGAGAAAAGACTTTGGAAATGATAGTAGTACGATTGACATTTCATGTAAACAGAAGTTTGGAAGTGAGGAGTTTATAGGAGGGTTAAGTCATGTCACACCCTCCTCTCCTCTCCCCTCCCCTCCCTACTCCGACTCTCCCATCCGCCCACCCGCTACTACCCTCACCTAACCCATACTCCCCCGCTCCTATTGCCGCCAATCAATCCCGCCATTTCCAACAGCGCTCTATCTGCCTCCACATCCTTCCCTATATTGATCCCTCTCCGCGCCAACGCCTCTCTTTCCTCCCACGCCCAGCTCTTCCTCTGCTCTTCCGCCTCCTTGTCCCCACCCAACCCCCACACCTCCACCTCGTCAATCTCAAACCTATCCTGCCAGCATCTGTCATCAACCCCCATCCCAACTCCCTCTGGCACCACTACCCTCCTAGACTCCGACCTATGAAACGCGCCCCCGTCGTCCGTATGGTTGAACACTCCAAATTCCAAGTTCTCATCGAACGTCAACGACACCGGTCCCAGCATCAGTCCATGTCCTCCAAGCCCATCAACATTCAGCCCCGTGCTCGCTCGCCTATGATGCCGATGCTGTCCCGCATCGTCGTGATGTGGCACCTTATATTTCCCCGCTACCCCTTGCTCCTGCAGGGCGTTCCCAAACGCAATCCCGTCCGTCTTGTTGAAGTAAACGTAGCTCGTTGCCGTCTTTGACGGCAAAAACACCTCGTGCACGGGCTCGAGCTGGAAAAGGAGCGTCTCGAAGTCGCCAAAGGTGGACTTGTGAGACAGCTTCCAGGGGACATTGAGGTAGACGCCGAAGACGAGCCTCTCCGGCTCGCCCGCGCCAGACTCGTCGCCGGAAAGCGCGGAGGTAGGGTACCGCTTTTGGGGGAGTGAGTCCCAGAATGCGCGCTCACGGGCGGAGGAAGGAGGGGATGTTATCCGGGTTCCGGAAACTAGGAGGATTGTCGGGGCCTGCCATTTCAAGACTCTGGTCTCGAATGACCCCATGGAAAAGCCGGCGGAAGAACCGGCGTACAGAGGGCGTAGACGACGCCATAGTGTAGGGCCCTTGATGAAGAGAGAAAGTTGGGAGAGAGTGTCGACGGTGAGGATTCGACCAGGGGTGGGTAAGAGGGGTTGAGTGAGATCGAGAAGGGTAGGGGGTGAGGGGACAGAGCCGTCGGGGGCAATGAGAGTTGGGGTAGGAGGAGAGAGGATGGAGGGGCTTTTGGAGGCAGAGGACATGTCGACGTTTTTGCTAAAGAGGAGATGCTCGAAGAGGGGGGCGAAACCGTCAAAGAGGTTCGGCTGTATATACCTCTCAGTTAAGCTGTGAATTCGCATAATGTGATATTAGAGAAGGGATATTATACCATGGACCTCCTCATCACTGCCTTAAACTCCCTCCACCCAATCCCCTTCTTTCCCCTCCCATTCCCAGTGGCCATTCCACTCCCATTTCGATCCTCCTTTGCTTCCAACTCTGCCGTTGTAAACGTCCTCAACACGTTCTCCGCTGCTGCCTGAAGCCCCACGAGTCCTTCCCCTGTAAACCTGTTCACAAACACCGCGATCGGCTGTGTCGGCTCTAGCGGCGCGGTAAGTAGTAGCAACATAATAATTTTACGGAGGTTGTCAAGTGGAATGTGCGCGGAGAGTATCCGCGCTTTCTTTGTCGTGGCAGGCTTCTCTTTCTCCTTCGCCGACGAAGGCTCCGGGAGCTCGAATGCCGTTATGGCGTCTAGCGCATCCAACGCGGCAAGAGTAAGGCTTTCGTCATCCATATCTTCGTCGTCAGAGCCACCTATGGAGAATAGAGCATCCTCCGGTAGCGGCTGCGCTTTCGGCTCCTCTTCCTGTAGTTCTGGAACAGCCTTTTCCTCTGCCCCGCCTTCCACATCTCCATCGTGACCCAGCTCCCTCTCCCACACAGCAAAACTCCTCCATAGCACCTTCACCCAATCAATCCTGCCCCTATCCGCCCGAGTCCTCTTCAATACCTTAGTGTGCCTCCCCGTCATCAACACTACTACTTTCACTAACGCCTCAAATGTCAGCACTACCGGCGCAAGGCTGTCTTCGAACGGGAAAGCCCCTAAATGTGTCGCACTGTGGTACAATATCGGGCCAATTGGGACGAGTGCGTCGGGCAGGGCCAGAAACCGTGTCAGTGTATCTTCGGTCCAGTATAGGAGCTGGTGATGCTGTTCCCCAGAGGTTGTTCCGGAGGAAGTGGTGGAAGAAGGGTCAGCGGCCCCGCTGGAGCTACCGGGAGGCGAAGGCGCATGGTGTGTGACGGATTGGGCAAGGGAGACGAAGTTGTCCTTGAAGGAGTAGACTTCAATGTCGGTGAATGAGTGCCGGAGGAAACGAAGCGCTAGTTGGTCGGAGAGTTGTTCTGTTGCAGTGGAGGAACGGGCGAGATATGATGGGTCAGCTTGGTCACAAGTTTGGGGGCATTTTGATTGAATGGGTATATGGGGGTACATTTATGTCATCCTGTGTGTATATCGATGACAATAGAGATCAGTTTACAGACCTTTTGTCAACGTCGGCTGTGCCGACTGCCCCTGCCCCATGATGGCAGAAAGATAAATTCAGTAATGAAGCTATGGATGCAAACCGACACTGGGTAGCCAACAGCCCTCAAGCTCTAGGGTATCAATATCCTAAGTCCTGACGTCCAGAACCTCCACGCCCTGTCTAACTCGACTGTGACTGCGTTCTAGCCGGATGCGATGGCTCTGCAAAGAGCCAGCTGCAAATCTGATTATAAGATCGGATGATGTTCACTGGTAACCATACTGCTCAGGGACCGCGTTGTGTCGTCGTCCTCGTCGTCGCACCAATCGACCTGTTGTGCTTGTCGCGTGCAAAACGGAGAACAGAGAAATTCAAACTCGCTCATTTGTAATGAAGGCCATCCAATCACCCGCTTACTACGCCCTAGGACTCCTCCCCGGTATCCAGGCGAAGCCCCCGAGCTCTCTGCCAACTCCCCATCAGCTCCAATCACGTGACCCTGCTTCCACGTGATGCCTGACATCATTGCAGCTAACAAATGCATCCGCGCTTCATGCAGCAGACTCCGTGTGCCCCTGGATTAACCCGCGGCTGCTAATTCAACTCCAATAACACTTGGACTCCAATCCTTCTCCAATCGCCCCGTCCCTGGTTGATTGCGCGACGCTCCTCAAAAATGTCTGGTCGGCCGTTGCCCTCGTCGTTTGACGGTGATGAGTATACCAACCCCTCCTGCACCCCCCCCTGCGCCCCTCCTCCGCCCCTCCCCCACCTTCCTCTCATCCCACCCATTAGCTCACCCCTGCTAACTCCCGCTCCATGCACCGCGCAGAGAATTCTTCGAGGAATCCCGTCTAGCCAAACTCAAGCGCCGCATCATAGAGGAACCTCTCATTCCGCTCGGCTGCGCCCTGACTGCCATCGCCCTTTACCGCGCCTCCCGCGCCATCAAGACCGGAGACAAGAGCGCAACAAACAAGTACTTCCGCGCGCGCATCTATGCACAGGGCTTCACGGTTGCGGCGATGATCGCGGGCAGCTACTACTGGCAGAGCGACAGGGAGAAGAGGAAGCACATGTCTGAGGCGGCGAAGGAGAAGCGGGCAGAGGAGAAGAGGACAGCGTGGATTAAGGAGCTTGAGGCGAGAGATGAGGAGGATAAGGCGGTGGGTTTTTTTTTTGCGCTGAAACTTCATCGGCTTACGTACCCGTCTGCGGGGAGAGGGCGGGGCGAGCGGCCATAGGCTGAATTGAACGAGCTAACGCATGGTTAGGGATTTTTTAGATACGCGAACGAGCAAAGCAGCTAGCAGAGAAGCGGAAAGTTGCTGCGGCATCACCAAAGACACCCGTTGCCGCTGTAGCTGCGGATGGCGTCGATTAAAAGCCCCCTCTCTTCCCCAATTTGGTACCGCGGAACACTGTATATATAGACCTCCTGACTTCTGTTGGAGCTGAAGTGAGAAGGCAAAATCAGAAATATGAAGGAGTTGAAACAGGGTATATTTACAGTTTTGGGCTATTGTTAGGCCCTGTATACATTTACTCGGGGAAGGAATTGCAAGGTGCATGATGATAAACTTGAACGTTTAGTTATAGCATAAGGGAAATAAGGAAAGAAAAAGGGAGAAAAAAGAAAAGAAAAAAAAGGAAAGGAAAAAGGGAAAAAATTGTACATGGTAATAATCGATCTCCTGTCGGCATGCATATGTATAATCTGGAATATGGTCTCCACTATAGTATTTTAAACAAGAAACAGGAAGGACAGGAAACCAGTGATCAATGTATCATCGGCGTTAGGGTATGCATTGTTTTTACTTGACAAACAACGCTTCAGTTGTTTCAACTGTAAAGCAATAGCAACAGTAAACCCCTCCTATGGGGCGATACAGCGCATGCAATATAAGCATAAACATGCAAGTTTGTGCATACTTATGCAGCAATATGCACGTGAAGTAGCAGGTCCACCCACCTCCCTTGTGTCTCCACCATGCTTCCCCCGCTTACGAAACAACCAGACTACCCAGCTTACGCCACCGCCCTTTCCAGGTACAGTATCATATGTAGTCTGGTTGCAAACTACAGGTACAGTAGTGTGTATTAATATTTCGCCATGCCCTCCCCCGCCTTTACCCCACCGCCCCACCGCACATTCGTGGACCCAATCCTTGCAAGACTGTCCCTGGGCTGCTGGCAATCCTTGTTCCCTCCCTCCCGCCACGGGATTGATAGTGGTGTGCGTGCCACCTTAACCCCTGGTAGATCGTCCACTAATACAAATCTATCCCCTCCTCCCTTTCCGCCGCACCGGCGCAACTCCGATCCACCCGCTTAAGATCCAACTCCGGTATCTTGAGTGCATATGCAATCCATCGTAGGAAACACAGAAACCTGAACTGCCTAGGCCAATTTTGCTTTTCACCTCAACAATCCTCACCCCCCCCCCCCCCCCCCCCCCCCCCCCCCCCCCTCACCCCAAATCCACCACCACACGAACACCCAAACTCCAACTCCCCGTCCCATACCTACGCACATAAAACGCACATAAAATCCTCCATCAACGTTTATTACTAATACACAAGTACTCAGTACAAGCCTTTCTTTCCCTCACACCATGCAATGCAACCGCGCATCAGTCGCATGCATGCAGCTTTATGGTATGCTACCTACTTACAGTGCCATGCAGAAAGTATTCGGCACTAGGAGGTATAGGGATAAGTGTGCTATGCAATATGCAGATTGAGTCTGTATTTGACATAGGTTTACAGCAGTCAATGCGTGTATGCGATCGGATCGATACCCCTCTTAATACTGAACCTTGGGTGCTATACCTGATCTATTATAGAGTATACTCTCATCAGCCTATATCGAATACAGACTCGATCTGCCTATAGCATAGCACACTTATCCCTATACCTCCTAGTGCCGAATACTTTCTGCATGGCACTGTAGGTAACAGTGCCTTTGAACTTACCTGCACTGCAACCCTCATTCCTTACATCAGTAGATCCACTCCTTACCTTGATCCCAGCGGAGGATTTAGTAACAAGAAAACTGTTCCAATAACCTCCACACGAACTTACAGGATGGGGCCGGATAGCTAGTATATGGCCGCTTCAGAGTTCGGGAAAAAAGAATAATAAAATAGTGAAGGTAAAATATAAAGTTCATTGCAGCAACGAACCTCAGATTCAGTCTCCAGACCAGGAAGCACTGGCTGGCCTAAGACACCTTCATCGACCTACCCATTAGCACTGTTGAAATGCCACATCCGAAATAAACTAAGGATCTGTCTTCACTATATACTCCCCAATTAGTTGCCCACTGTCCATTCAAATCCATCACCATACAATTTCACTCTGGATGACATTTGTAGATCCCCTTCTTCCAATCTCACCTTTTTTCATTTTTCTTTGTTTTTTCTGATACACGTTATTATAACTACTCGCTTTTATTTACACAACCTTACCTAAGTACTAAAAGTTACATTAGGCAATATTGTACATACATATATATACTTAGGCCTAGCATTTTCTTTTAACTCCCACTATAAAAAAGGAATTTTACCCCGAGTTCTGATTCCACCCCCTGCTCCCTTCTCCTCGATAAGGTGTAGTTGAGACCTGAATTTAATTATATTATTTGGCAGGTGGCGGGTGATCCAGTTATATATTCTTGTTTCTTTGATCGAGTCAGTTAAGAATATATTCCAGATTCCACAAGCCCCATGTTACCTCTGCACGTGACGGCCTTTCGTAAAACTCCGAGTTCATGTAATACCCTATCAAATACACTAGCCACCTTCAGACTATATAACGAGCATAGCACATACATAAATACTCCCACCCGTTCTATTTCCTGTCCACATATACATCGATCTACACTTCCCATCAACCTCAAACGCAATTTACCATCTTCCTAGCCCTCGTACTCCTCCTCATTGCAGATGCCTTCCGGCGCGGTAGCGCTAGCGTAGTGGTGGCTATCAGTGCCGTAGACATCGTCTCCTCTGATTGGCTTTTCTTCTTCGGTGGGACTGGGCCTTACCCTTTGCCATTTTGTGCGACGATGACGGCTTCAGAAGTCTCTAGAGTTTCAGAAGTCTCTAGAATTTCAGAAGTCTCTAGAATTTCAGACGTAATGAAATCATTCACTACGTCATCGTCTTTCCCCTTCTTGCAGAGCTGTTTGGTCCTCCTTCTTCTTTATCCACAACCGGCTGTTCCTCTACGTCTTTTCCTTCTTTCTCACTTTCTTCGCTGGACACAGCCACTCCTTTCTCTTCTAGCAAACACACTCTACTCTCTGGCCCAACTATCAACCCCAAGGTGTGAGGTTTGGAACGTATGATCCATCGGTTATGAGCATAGTAGTTGTGGATTTATCTGTTACTTTTAGGATTGGGTTCAGTGCTCTCTATACCATCTTGTATATTATCATGCAACATATTTGTAGATCTATGCAAGAACATACAATGTGACATATCAATTTTGCTCTCATAAATGATTCTATAAGTATAAAGTTGCAAAATTACAACATGGAAATCCATACTATATAAACGGCCTCTCTTATTCTATGATTAGAGCAATATATAGCATCATGCCAAAATCAACATATGTCTCTGTTCCAGTGATAATTTTTAATATAAACTGAAGTCATAAAATTATAGTTGCCCTGGCCCTTGTTCCCAGTAGTCCACCGTTGTCTCATTACACCAATATTGTGTGGATTGGCGGGCAACTTCAGTACATACAAAAGGGACAAAAGTATTTGCAAAGCATGCAAAAAATAAGAAATTTGGTTGACAACCACTCTCTTTCTTGTGCCTATACCGAACGCAAGTGTTCTCCGGTACCGCCACCCTGAGGGGAGAATTCTCTGCAGAATTACTTCCCTGAAGTGTATTCCTCACTCTTAAGATCACACTCAGAACCACGGATTACTCACATGGGTGGGTGACCACCCCAGGATTCGAACCGGGCACTCAGCGCTCGTTGGAGTGGTAACAGACCAAAGAAAGAAAGATATGGAAATCTCCCAACCTTTACGCCATTACAGCGTATGAATGCTAATTCCCTGAATTTATAATATGAATGGTCTGCAATGCGCCTCCCCACCATGCTATCTCAGTGGATGGTAGCCGCCAAAAAGAAAAAGGGTTAGAGTGCAAATTTCCATTCATCGCCAGGGATCGCTTTGTTAGCTCTGTGATCTACCTCACAACTAGCGCAATTTCATGTCACAAATTCTAACTAATGATTATGATAAACCATTGCCACTTCGGTGTCTGTTGGCCTTTTACACATTCCGGGAGATTGTAAACGTCAACTAGGTTAGTGGTAAGTGCAACATTTTGTTGATATGGTTGCGGACGGCTTTAATCAACACTATGTAACACTTCATTTCGCTTACTAATACAGCCTTTTTTTTTTTTTTTTTTTTTTTTTTTTCGCTCTTTGATTCCCCCTCCGGAATACCTCTACTGTGCAGAATACACGCCTCTTGCACTTCGCTTCTAGTATACAGAATTAGAAGCAGCAAACCAGTTTATAATATTTTATCCAAAGTTTCATTGTGAGTTGAATTTTATTGATTTTGGTGTGCAGCAAAATACTATGCTCGTGAGAACAGTCAATATAACTTTGAAGATTTACGAGGTACTGTACCTGCTGCTTTACATTCTGTAAAGGTACTGCTTCTATTTTTCACTATTATGAGCACTGCATGCGACTTCTTAATGCATACTTTAATGGATATACCTATGAAATTAAACAATTTCAGGAATGTATATATAAAAGTCAGTGGCAAGTGGTGAATAAAAAGCACATGATAATTATCCGTACATGTGCTTTGTTCTCATGCCTCATGTACTTTAAACTTAGCCCTTTTAAGAAAAGTTCCTGCTTACTAATACATAATCTTACCTAATTTGTACTAGTAGTATGTAACTCAGTTAGGGGTCTCCCACCAAAATTTGCTTTTCTTTAACTTTCGATAACTTCTTTACAAAAATTTGCAAAATTAAAAACGCAATATAGATTGATTCTTTACTCAATCCTGTTCATATCTATATGCAGTTTGACATTTTTAGGATTTTTGTTGTGTTTTTATCGGGTTTTGAAATTTCGGATCAAAATGTGTTGATTAAAGGCGTCCGCAACCATATGAGTTGCGAAACACTGTTTGAGGCTCTGATAATTTTGGAACTGACCATGAACGTGACTGTCCTGCCTGTATGACGTCGAGGTTGTACTAGTACTCAACCGATGGAATTGTTCTAGCTGATGGTTACAGATAAAGCTATGCCAATTCTATGCTACCAGATCACATAGCCATATCGGGTATTCTGGCATTTGCAGAATGTGGTAATGTGGCATAGATCAAAGTACTTGACATATGAAGATTATTGCCGGCAGAAATGAAACTCCAGCATGCTCAAAAAGTTTATAAGGAGTTCAAGTTGTACAAGCACGATCAAAGTCAGGGGTATTTGATTTTCTGAATTGCAGCCTTACCATTCCCACTACTATAAAATGGAAATCTCCTGGGCACATAGCGGATATTCCAATCGAAGTTGATGGCCAATTATTAGCTTCGGTGGGCTGCCCCCGACCCTCGAGTCGGGGAGGCCCAATGATTCTCTTCAATTTCTGTTTGGCCCTTCCTAGGAGAGGGCCTGTCTGATGTATCAGTGTCTATATATACAATATGCCCCACCAATATATACAATTCCACCAAACGTAAAATTCCAAGCATGTTGCACGCATTCTATGTTAACGACTTCAAGAACTGTGGTTTTCCCGACCTACAGACTGGGTCCACCAAAAGGACCCAATAATCAACCAAATTCATTTCTATTAACCAGCCGTACACATACCCAGACTGCGTACGAATCATCGTATTATCTCCCATTTATGGTTGCGCGATCACCCACGTTTGAAGAGACCAGTGTGGAGCCCTAGAGGGTAAGTAGCGCCGGCGCGATATTGGCTAGTGGGGTTCCTCTGCAGGGTCAGAAATCACCCAGTAGATGAGCAGCAAACTGAAAGGTGTACCCCAAGATGGTAAATAAATAAATGTTGCCATCCCCTCCCTCCCCGCATTCCCAAGTCTCGAACGGGACACATGCTTCAGCTGCCGATTTGGACTTGAACTTGCCGTTTCGTGAGTGAGTGAAGTTGCTGATCCTTTTCGCCCCAATATATCCATTCCAAATTACCGATTTTCAGTACTCCGTGCATGTTCTTCATGGAGTTGCACAACTGATTCCCCTAGTTATTTAAGATGGAAAGCTGTGCAGCCGGGCAGGGTTGGAAGTGTGTTTGACTATCGAGGAGCTT
Organism: Kalaharituber pfeilii; assembly: GCA_015179045.1. Classification (NCBI taxonomy): domain Eukaryota; kingdom Fungi; phylum Ascomycota; class Pezizomycetes; order Pezizales; family Pezizaceae; genus Kalaharituber; species Kalaharituber pfeilii. The sequence goes on along the minus strand of WHUZ01000007.1, from coordinate 146,634 downwards.
TTGCACCAGTAAATGTCGCCGAATCGCATCCAACAATTCTGGTAACGGGAAAGTCCGGTTCGAGTTCACCCGGTTGTCCAGTCTGGCTACACTACGCCGGTTAGGAGTAGTGGCTCGTTCTAACATATCCGAGTCTCAAGTTGCATCCATAAGCAGTAGAACAGCCAGCATAAAGAATGAAAAACTATGCTATCAGAGGTATATGGTAGAATCATGACCGTCGCCAACCGCTGATATGGGGAAAAAAAAAAAAAATTAAGACGATCAAATATGCGAACCTCCACATACTTTTCCCCTTTTGTGAAGCAAAGGACGTTGTCTCATAGTGAACATGTAGAAATCGCGTGAAGATTTCAGAAAGCCAGAGGATATATGAGAGTGAGTGAAAATGAAACATCTCAGTCAAAGAAGTATTAGTGAACAAACAAGCTGCCCAGACCAATAGATAACACCTTTTATCCCTTTTTCCTGTAAGTCGCATCGTAAATCGTCGTTGCGGTATAGACCGCCGTGAATAAAACCGTTCTCAAACATTCCACACCAAATGCTCCGAGTATGACGTGCCCTTGTGCTCAATGTAAAAAAGCAGTGACAGTAAAGATCTAAACAGCCCACCATAGATGCGCCCCAAACAACAGAAAACCAACCACAAAAATCAAATGGAAACCAAATTAATAATCAACCACAAATTGACCTAAATGAAAAATAAGCAATTAACAAAAAGCGATCGTTGAGATTCCATCATAGAATGACTCAAGCAATGTTCTAGCGGAAAAGTAACGTAATATGGAAACCGAAGAAACCACAAAATAGACATGAATCAAGTTGTGCTTATAAGGGAGGAGTGTTCGAGAAGCCAATATCAACAGTAATAAAATCAGCGTCCACATCCAAACCACCAAAGAGCGCGCCTTAACCAAAGATCAATGAAAAGAACATGAAAAAGCCATGCTCAAATCTTACCGTGATTGAAATTTAAGAAAATAAGAAGAACCGCATAGGTAATGGGGTAAGAACATTATTAAATGCCAATGAATATAGATAGCACAGATGGAGAAAGCCAAACCAATGCACCTTTACCGTAAGAATAAACTCCAGTCCAAGGGTATAAAGAACCGCAATTTGCAAATGTAGCAAAAGAAATCCGTGAAAAATCGGTAGAAACGTATACGTCGTTAGCTCGTTAAATATAGTATATGCACAACTCTTGCGGAAGGGAAAGACTGATGGAGAGGATGCTTCTTCGAATCAGGAAGTCTCGTTTTCTTCGGTGTCCTTACGCCTGAAAAATAGCATATAGGACTCTTGCGCAGCAACTTCTCCAGCAGTAACCACTCTTGCTTTATCATCATTCAGCAGCCACCAGCCTTCTGGGCGCCGAATATATGACACATAGTGGCCAGCATCACACCTATATGAAACATATTAGATCCAATACGATGCAACATAATTGTAGAGTTTCCACTTACCTCATGCCCTCGTGAACAATGACTCCGTATAAACTGTACTTCGTACTATCTACAGGGGTAACTTCTGCATCCAGATATGGAGCTAAGTCAAGCTCATCCATGGGTGGAACGACAAGTGTATTGATCTTTTGGCTTCCTTCTTGCCAAACGAATCTTTTGAGGTGTACCGCCAACACTCGCGGGCACTTCGAAATTTTCAATGTCCTTGTAAGTCCCTCTTTGGAACCACAGTTCGGGCACCCTGGCTCTTTGGAATCAGAATCCGGAACGACCTTTTCAGGGTGTGCAAAGTGCTGGAGGCAAGCTTCAAGCGTTGTTTCACCTCTCAGCTTTCCTCTGCTTGATTTACGTCCCTTGACAGCACATGCTGGTTGTAGCTCTGGTAAAGGTGGGATTCCCAAACTAAGATCCACAAATGATTCACTTGGGGTTGCTGTTATTTCGGAACACTGAGAACATGATACCTACGATTGTCAGCAATATTCATCAAAAAGTGGCACCAAGATAATTTCTCACCCTGCCGACAAATTTCCCTCCAAAAATGGAGTGAATTACTGAGACCTCCGCGTTGGCCTCCTTGTTTATGTTAATGTTCTTCATAATCTCCTCATCTCCAAATTTACCGTTTCTCTCTAGAGTGAGCTCTTGCCCTAGCCTACGTAAAGCAGATTGATAGAATTCCTGCGCATCATGCTGAATTCCCCTCTGGAAGAGGGGCATCAGAGCAGTAGTTGCATCACCAAACTCATGAGGCGATATTATAGAAATTGCCTTTTTTCGATTGGATTTCTCCTGCGTTTTTGATTTTGACGGATGTTCCGCAATCTCGTACGTCATGCAATGCATAAGCTCTGCTAGTTTGCCGCACAAACTCCTGAAGGAGGTGTTAGTCGAGACAAGGAATAATGGATAGTGGCACTACTCACATATCTGGCGGTGCGGGGATCTTATCTTTTGCTTCCTCAATTTTGGCTGCGCGTCTAGTTTTTCGCGAAGAACAAGAGGAGGCAGTTTTACTGGTGTGATTATCGACCATTTCATCCTCGTTTATGGTCCACGAAAATATATTATTCAACAGATGATCTTTAAGCTCCGATGTATGAGCTAGTATTTGAGTAACTGAGTTGCCGTAACAGGTCTGCCCAAGATTTTTGAGCCCAACTACAGAACATCGCGAAGTAAAGCCCTGAAATCTTTTCTTTCGGCCATTGGTGCTCTCTGACGGAGGGCTTGATTCGGGAGTAGCTGGAGTAAAAATCTTCTCGGTTGACGATCTGTCCAATTCAGGGGATTTGCAGTTCCCTAACGTACCAAATTCAGTAAGGGTGGAGTCATCTGTTTGATACGATTCTGGAGTTGGAGGTGTAAATTTTCCAATTCCTGAGTCACTAGTCTGAAAACTCCCCATTGATAATGGCATAATTGCAGGTTCAGCTTCTGCAAAACTTGCACTCTGTTCCATTACACGACTTTCTTCCAGCATAGAGGGTATCTCCTCAGTTTCACCGCACTTCTCTGAGGTACATTGATCTTTACCGCCTTTATACTCAAAAGCCATAGTCTTACCCCTTGACCAAGTTTTTGTATCTCGCTTAGATTGAGCAACCTTGTTCATTTGGGGAGCCTTCAATTTAAAATTGCGCTTGAGCTTTTTCGTAGTAGTAGTAGAGTCGACTGAGGTGTCTTCGGAGTATTTCCGTTTGGATGATGAATGTGCATTCGCGTGTGTGTCAGAAGTATTTCTTTTACGTGGATTAACAGGTGCGTTTTCAGGTGACGACCCTCCAGCTCGGTGAGCATTCGGATCAAACTCTAGGGATCTGTTCTGAAGTGGCGGATTATTAGAGGCAGTAGCAATGCCTTTTCGCTTCAACGGCTGTTTCCGAATCTCAGGCTGTCCTTTTTTTAGTAATTGTTGAGAGTCTTTTAAATTCAGCTTCGGTAACAGTGCAGACGGATTATTTTCTGGCTGCGGTTTCTTCGAAGACAGATGTAGCCCTTTTCCCGAGTGAAATGAGCATTGTACTTTAGTTAATGATGTTTTTGAAGTCTTTCCGGGGTGATCAGTATGGTCTGTTTGGCTTTGCCTCAATCTCTTTTGGTGTGAATTGCACCCCTGGATGGTCAATACATCTTGATCACTGCATAATGATTTCAGACCATGTGTGGGTTCTGGGTCAATAGCATCCCTAAATTTTGCCTTCTTGGGAGAGGGCTCGATAGCTGAACCATTGAGTCTGGCGTCTGCAATAGATCGCTTTTTGGGGGAATAACGTTCAACAGAGAAGCCAAGTGGTTTCTTTGAAATTTCAGGACATGTAGGCTCATCCCCACCATCAGATGCCGATGGTGCAGGAGAGGGAAAAGGATAAGACATCATTGCCGAGTTCAATGGACTGTCGCTTGACAGGTCTGTGCCCTGGAAGGTGTAATAAAATATTAATTAAGTGCGCTTGCTGAATAAGACAGGGATAGCAGAAGGAAAAAAGAAAAAGGGTAAAATCATATGAGGCAGAGAGTTAAGTGGGAAATGGGCTACTAACATTTTTGGCGATTGCTGGTAAATTTGTTATTATTGGGTCCATAGTTGAGCAGGACATGATTTTTGAAATTCTGTCGAGTTGGTTGTTTTGTTCTGTTTATAATTGGCTGCGGGAAAGGCAGACACGACAGAGGCAATTGAGTTTGGCACACTGCGACCTGGAGTCGTGTAGCCAGAGTCCAAACACAGGGAGATGGAAAAGAGAAACTAGGGACGGGGACCAGGGTGCTGTCACGGATAAGGAACGAAAAAAAAAAAAGAAAAGAGGAAAATCAAAACGGTCTTGACAGGTACCGCTGTTTGTAGTTTGTACCTGTACCTTCAACGTTGTCGGTCGTGGGGAACGTTGAAGGAGAACACCCTGACTAAAGGGAGGGAACGGCGCCGGGAGGAAGGGATGCAGTGGTAGTGTTGCTTGGTTGCTTTGCTGCCTGTGCTTGAGGCTTGACGCTTGGATTGTGGTTGCGGAGACCACGCAGTGAGTTGTCGGGAGGTGCTGATGCTGCACGACTCCCGGGACGGATGGGGGGTGGGGTGTCGCTATTACTCAAGCACACCAGTATACCCTGTGCCCCTCGCACGCACGAGACACTGCGGGCTTTGGCTGCAACTGCCAATAGCGAGGCTCAGAACTAGAGTGAATCTCAAGATGAGAATCAGATGGAACACGATGGAGAGACAAGCTCGAAGGCGAATAAAGTAAAGGGCGGAAAAGAGCAGAATGTCCGAGTCGGCGTTCAATTCGCAGTGTGGCGAGCGTATTCAGCACCGTTTCTTTCTGAAGACGATGGCATGGAAAGGAGAGAAGGTGGTTCAGACGGGGAAGGGAGGCAAGCGAGCCACTGGAGGACGGGTGCAGGGCGCAGGTGTACCTGGTGAAGACGACTACTTCCTAGTTGGTCCTGCGCTGCGCTGCTCTATCTGTTCCGCTGCTTCTCTGCGCTCCCATTGATGTAGCCTGGGCTGGCACACACTCCATGCAGTGCGCGGTTCTCTCATGTCGCCCGATGGCTCTGCAAGCCCCAATGGCCTACTTCATACGAACCTGTAATTGGCCATGCAATTGAGGACCATGGACAGCGCGCGGGCGATTATATGTACTAGGTGTTACTCAACACTCTAATTCATGGTTGTTCTGACCATGCGAGCTGCGGCATCTCCGACGGCGCTTGGGCTGCGGTTCAAGAGTAGGAGGCAGCGGGGAAGAAGAGATTCGTTAGCAATAGGCATCCGCCCTTCTCTCTTTCGATCACTGCCTTCTGGCAGCTGCTGATTTCCTTCGCATGCGCGGCCAATTCGCTCCGTCGCTCCAGTGGCCTCAGCCCGTGGGTGACATTATTTCAGTGGTTTGGTCTAAGACAGGCCATAGGGCGAGACCAGATCAACCATCGCTTACATGCACGATCGCGGCTCCAGCTAGAGTAGAGTGCTCAATTCTCAATGTAAAATTACGCCTCGGGCGAGGCGGGCACGTGGTTAGCTCGGGATTGCCCCGCATTGCGGAGTACTGCCCCCCTCCCAATTCAAGCGTCCAAGGCTTGCATTATAGCAAGATACTCCCATGATCGCCCTTGTTCCGCTCTGGAATGGTGAGCTTACGGGCCGGCCGCGGGCTACAATTGGTTTGAGATTGCGGGGCTTGAGGCCTGAGACATGAAAGGCCATTCAATGATGAGATTGTTCTACTCAGAAGCGCTTATCTTTTGTGCCATGTTTTTTTCACCTTCTCGGGAACATGGCATATTCCTAATCGAGTAACTCCTTGTTGAGCCTCGCCGGTGAGCATGCCGCTCCCAGCAAAGCATGCCATTGCTGCGGGTACAAGATTTACAGCTTTTAGTAGTTACGAGACTGAGTACGAAGGCGAATCTAGTAACTGGCCGAGGGACATAAATAAGCCCATGGGGGATACATGATAATGAACACAGTTGGCTTTCTAGAAACAGTCCGCGAAGGAGAGAGAACATGTACCCAAAGGAAATTGGACTCGTTTATTGGTTCCTTGAAGGCATCCTAGGAGCTAGTCTGGTTCATGGAGGGCGACGCCATGTATTAGATCAAGTCTAGTTCCCCACTCCTTCAAATCCGTGCTTTTGTTTTGCGCCAAATGGATCATATAACCAAAGTTGTGCTGGCGACACGAAAGCCCTGAAGCCTGCTGCTTTGCTTATGCTACACGGCCATAGAAACGCTGGCAGCTGGCGTAACGGAGTGACGAGACTAGCTTAACGGAGCATTTTGCGTTGTGAGATGTCTAGTTTTGCGGGGGCAGAAGTACAGTACTATGTAAAACTGTCCCGTTCGTCGCCGGGCATGTATCATGGGCCGATGCCAGTCTCGAACCATGTACTCTCCTGTGACAGGTACGTACTTAGGCCCGGTGCCGAGACCAACTTAGGCCTACCATGTACTCTACAATATACTGCAGAGTTTTTTTTGGCGAACCGGCGCAAGTCTGATGCAGGGTCCTCCTTAAGAGACTGGTTGCAAGAAATATGATATTCGGCTTGGCAACCGGTCTCTGTAGGCTGGGTACGAGAACAGGTCCTCCTTAGAATCCTACATTTCACCCACCCTTCTACCTCCCCCACCCCCGACCGCATCCTTCCCCATTTCTAGCCTGCCCACCCGCACAAAAAATAGAAGAGGGGACGAAGGAGGTGACACTTTCAGATTGCTCACAAGCACTGATAATTTGCGTTTGCCCATAACCTTTTTTGCTTTCTAATGAATACTTTTCTTCATCATCAGTGGATCAGCCTGCTGAAGCGTTCTTGACGTCGTCAACATAAGCTTACTGGAACTGCCGACACACATCAACAAGCAAGCGGGCCATTGCAATTCACTGGCACTGTGTGATTGGCTTATTGAAAGGTGAAATGGCCCATTGCCACCACACAGCTACATACATTTTAATCTTGTGCCCTCTCTCAGAAGTGCTTTGCTTTTCCATACTCACTCGCATACTTCCTTGGTCGTTTGGCTAGTGCTCTGGGCTGTTCTACTATACTACTACCCCCAGGTGCTCTACTATGAGTGCGAGACTGCAATTGAGCTACAATATCAATTGTGATGTCTTTTTAGCCACTCACAATGTTCAAGCTGGTCAGCCGTGGGACTCTCCTTAAGTTTGCAGGCCGTCACTCTCAAAAATGTTACTGTATCCCTCCTCGTCACAAAGACCGTCGATGCATGAGCCCTAAGGATACTAAATGCAGAAGAAGTGGTGGTGTGTTTTTACCCTGCGCGATAAGACTACCCCGCCAACTTTGTCGAAAACTTGTCGATTAAGCACGTTATGTCACTTTGAACTCAGAATCACATAGATCAATCAACTGCAGTAGCTTCAAATTCAATGCGGACAAGACTTTCTGATCTTGTGAGCTTGGACAAGCTCGGGTCGTTCTCGAACCATCACTGCAGTGATTAGTAAGCTGGGAAAGAGTTGCATCCGTAAGTTAAATGTGAATTTACATAGGGCATCATGGTTCTTGCGATGCTGAATTCTTTACTTACAGGTGTTCGCAGAGAAGTTGATGAGCATATGGTCATTCGTCGCTGGAGGTCCTGAACCAGTCTCTGGCGCGGTTTGTGTGTTAATATGACCTCAACATCTCTGCCTGTAGCAACTAAGAATTGCGCTATTCTGTACAAGGCAAAAAAAAATAAAGCTTATCGAAGGAGGAAGCATGGGCAGCTTAGTGAGACAACGCAGAAAGAGACAAGTCGGCACTGTTACCTGAAGATTAACAGTGATCTCGTGTAACAGGGAAATACATCTTAGGTATAACAATAGAGCCTCATCACCCTTCTAACAAAGCTCAGCATCTTTCAGGATCAACTCTACGTTAACTGTACAGACGATCATTGAGGTCCAGGCTATTATATTTGTTCCGCCAGCAGTGATTACTCCACTGTAGTCCAAAGCGATATTTTTCTTTGTCTCTGAATGTCACAATAAAATTTTTAAAGATTGTTTCTTTCTGATGCATGCACGTGACACCGCGCCCCGCTCTGGAAGCGCGCCAAGCCAAGCTTGCCTTTGTTGACATTTCGAACTCACGCACTGGCACTCGTTTCTCGCGCTCGGCCCTTAAATTTGTCAACCCCATATCGTATCACTTTTGAACGTGATACAGCACGACGCACACTTCACGATATCAACCCAAGCTTCCCTTGAACCCAATTCAAGCGAGAAGTCCATATGAGTGGCCCTCCTCGACAGAACAACATGAGGAGATCCACAGTCAACCCTGGGAGGCCTCCTGCGGGGCCGCGGCCGTCGACCAGTTCGTCAAACATGGCTAGAAGCTATCTTTCGGCAGCACGATCTGCGCAGCAATCAACTGTTCCCCCTTCACCGACTCCGTCAGTGTCATCAGTAAGCCAGCTGAAGCGGAAGGAGCGAGATTTCGAGGCACGCGGCAAACCGGAGGATGACAGCGAGAGTAATATCGCAGTGGTGGTGAGGGTTCGCGGACGAAATTCTAGGGAAATTGCAGAAAATAGCGGTGTTGTACTTTCAACCCCAGGTGGTTTACGAGGAAAGGAGATCACGTTAAATTTGGGAGGACCACTGAACAACAAAACATATACATTTGATCGCGTCTTTCCACCAGAGGCGGACCAATCTATGGTCTATGACGATGTGGTCAGCTCGATGCTTAATGAGGTGCGTTGTTTGCCGTATTATGCCTCAACAGTTAGGCTAACGCATTTGTTTCGAAGATGCTGGCCGGATATAACTGCACGATCTTCGCCTATGGCCAAACAGGAACTGGAAAGACTTATACTATGACTGGCGACATGAAAGATAATCATGGGACATTTTCAGAGGCTGCTGGTATCATTCCTAGGTCACTTCACAATCTTTTCACTTCCTTAGATGCCAGTGGATCAGAATATACAGTGAAATGTTCCTTCCTCGAGTTGTATAACGAAGAGTTGCGGGATTTGTTAAGCACTGAAGAGTCTACAAAGGTGAAGATTTTTGACGACTCAAATAAAAAAGGATCAATCATCATCCAAAATATGGAAGAGAGTTTCATAAAAACTGCCGAGGAGGGTTCAAAACTCCTTGCGCTGGGGAGTTATAAAAGGCAAGTTGCGGCAACAAAATGCAACGATCTGAGTTCAAGATCTCACACCGTATTCACCATCACTGTTCATGTTAAGGAGCCTGGAGAGGATGGTGAGGATATTCTGAGGACAGGAAAGTTAAACCTGGTAGACCTGGCTGGCAGCGAAAATATTGGACGATCAGGAGCCGAAAACAAGAGAGCCAGGGAGGCCGGTATGATAAACCAGAGTCTCTTAACCCTTGGGCGAGTTATCAATGCTTTGGTGGATAAGGCATCACATATTCCTTACAGGTAGCAAATTTGGGCTGTTAATTATAATTGACAAATACTAACGTTGCATAGGGAGTCTAAACTCACTCGACTTCTTCAAGACTCGCTCGGAGGGCGTACGAAGACTTGCATCATTGCCACGGTTTCTCCTGCTAAAGTCAACTTAGAAGAAACAATGTCGACATTGGATTATGCGACTCGAGCCAAAAACATTCGGAATAAACCTCAGCTCAACCAGTTAATGACAAAGAAAGCCTTGCTTACAGAATACGCAAATGAAATCGAAAGGCTGAAGGCAGATTTAGCAGCTACACGGCAGAAGAACGGGGTTTTTATCAATGAGGATTCCTTCAAGCAAATGAATGAAGAGAGTGAAAGCCAAAAGTACAGGATTGAGGAGCAGGAGAGAAAGATAGAGGTTCTTAATATTCGATATGATAAAGTTAATGAGGAGTTCAGAGCTAAGACGAAGCTTTTTGAAGAAACCAAGAAGTCCCTTAATGAGACGAAGGAAATGTTAAGTGATACTAAGGGGTCATTGGCACAGGCGGAAGAGAATTTGGACAAGACGGAGAAAACCTTATCAGCTACGAAACAAAGTTTGAATGAGGAGACAATTGTGAGGAGGGCTCATGAAAAAGCCGAGGGGAAATTGGAAGCCATTGGGCAAGATTTAATTAAGACCCTCGGTCTGACAGTTTCAGATGTTACTGAGCTGCAAGAAAAGATTAGACGGAAAGAGGACTTGGATGCAACCAATAAAAATGTCCTTTGCAAGACACAACATGAAGTCCATGACGTTACTGAATCGGTGGAAAGTAAAATAAGTGACTTTGCCGATCAACATTTTCGTTTAACGGACAGTTTATCAACGAGGATATCCGAGTTCATTCAAACAGAGGTAAGGAAACTGACTGGCACCTACCAAAGTGTGCAGGATAGTTTCGACAGATTCGGTGAAAAAGAGGGGGACCTTCTGGTAGGAACGGAGAAAAACAAGAATGATATGAATGAAGTACTTGAGGAGATCAAAACCTTGAGAGAGGAAGTGAAAAGTCGTGTAGGTGAAGGGCTAAAGGGCCTAAATGACGCGGCCGAAAGAATTGCTGGAGAAGTGGTTGCGGACATGATTGCATTTCAACAGACTGTAAGCCATGACTGCTTCAGACCTGAGCATTTATACATTCAACTGACTTTCATACAGCTTCATGCATCATACAGTCATCTCGGGCGCGAGTTCAAGGTTATGTTCGATAATACCCAAAAGCATCTAGCAGCACAGAAGGCCGAGGCTGAGAAGCTCCGCTTGGAGCTCGCAGTAGCGACATCTAACGCTATTACATCCTCCTCTGCGGCGTCATTAGAACTCGAAAGGGTTCTTGCTGAAGAAAAGGAGAAGAATGATGCCGAAAGACAGAGCCTACTAACTCAAATTGCAGCCTTGGTCAATACAACTGCAGATGAGCAAGAAAAGCGTCTGGGCAAACGGATTAATCAAATCCGCGGCGATATTGACGCGTCTAAACAAGAGCTTTCTGAAGCAAGCACTGACTATACGCAACGAATGGCTGACTGGTCTGCAAGTGAAGAAAGCTTTTTGCAAGAATTGATTGTTAGTAGGGAGAGTTTAAAGACAAAACTGGTTCAGGATTGGCATGAGGCAGAGGAGTATTCGTCCAATATTCAGGCTACCACACAGGCGATCCATGCGCAAACTGTCAAGCTGGTTGACGAACAGATTCAGGAGGTCGATGTTCAGATGAAGTCACTTGATGAGTTTGTTACCAGAGCAAGAAACGAGAATGAAGCACATCATACCCGCTTCACAAGTACATTCCAGGGCTTATCGGACAGCACCAAGGACTCTTACACAGAACTGTGGAAGAAGCTTGAGCACATGCGGGCTGACCTCAACGAGTTTGATATGGAGATGAATATTAACGTGGGCGAGATAAAATCATCTATAGAACCGTTCTCGAAAGCCGCTCAGAAGGCATTGCAGGATCTCAGATATCAAGTTGACGAGGCACAATTCGAGGACTATACTCCTACTGGACGTTCTCCTAAGAGGCGGAAGTATGATTATCCTGAAACTCTGCCCCAAACCAAGACCCGTGAGGAAATTTTGGAAGAGGCGAAGAGAGAGAAGGAAAAAGAGCGCCATGGGAGGTTCGGATTCAATCCTGCGACAAGAAAGCAAGCGGGCATAGACACGGAAATGCTTGAAGAGGTAGAGGTCAACATTAGTGGCGATTCTGAGGAGCTAGCAAGTAAAGAGGAACAAGGCGGCAATATGGGTCATGACGGAGACCTCTTGTCTTCGCCTTTTGAGACCTTATCACCAGTTGCTCGTTCGGCAATTTCTTCTCGCGCGATCACCCCGGTCTACCAGGAAGCTCCATTAGTGAATTCAAGTATTAATACCCATACATTCACGCAGCAAGGCGGACGGCGCCAATTTTCAGGCTCATCAACCAAAAGCACCTCATCGGTGAAGTCTACAGGCTTGAAGGAACTCAATCCGAACGTTGACGTTGGCACTTATAGGGCGAGTACAGCGTCGGCGGCATCAAGCCAAGAAGGCAATGTCCCAACGAAGGATACGGAGCAGATTACTGCATCAGACATGCAACCACCGCTGAAGAAGGAGAAGTTGGTGGGTGTAGTGGTCGAGAAAAAGCGATATGGAGGGAAGGTGAGTGGGGAGAATGGGTTTCCGGCAACAAGGAAGAGGGCGGCTAGGAACGCGTCATAAATGGGACTTTGGAGGAAACATGGAACTGGAGTGAGTCTTGATAGTTGGGAACTTGGAACAGCCATTCGAGAAGGGGATTTGTGCATAGGGTGATTGTGTAGGATGTGTGATGGGCAATAAGGACTCCCCCTTGAGCGGGCGAGGTATAGGTGTATGGGAAGCGGGTAAAAAAGGTGGTAAAGTTCATTCGTGCATTGCATAGATGCATACCTCATACCATTGTCTTTTTTATTTTATTTTGTTATATTTTCCGTTCTCTGTTGTTTTTACTTGGTTCCTGGTTTGGTCGGATTATGTCTTTTTCATTTTTAAGTTTTTTATGTTTGTACAGTAATAACTATTCTGGAGGGTCGGTGTAACCAGACTAAGTAATAACGTCTGTCTAACAGTTATTGCCCTGTTTGTTTTTCTTGGCAAGCCTGACGCGAAAGTTTTTTTCTTCTTTTCTTTAACTATTAGGCTAGTAGATACCTCTCCCTTTCAATTTTGTCAAGGCACCTTTTTTACTTTTTACTTTGCCAGCGAGTTTCAAATTTCCTTCCTCACTTTTAACATTTGATTTTTCTTCTTTTGTTCGTTTTTTTCATTTTTACATATTGGGACATGGATTTTATCTTCTTTCTTTTTTTTTCTTTTTCTTTCTTTCTTTCTTTCTTTCTTTTTTTTTTTTTTTTTTTTTTTTTTTTTTTCTTCCCTCCTACTTGCTGTCAGGTATTTTAGGGTATTTGCTATAGTTATTTGTCTTTTCATGGGAACGGAATTCTTTTTTTCTTTCTTTTTTTTTTTTCGTGTCAATGCTGCTACTGCTGTTTTATTTGCTGTTCGCTTGAATCTTGGGGAAAATGGCACCGTGTTCGAAGAATCTTGCTATTTTGTTGGGTTTTTATACGTTATATATGTAAGGCACACGGTAAAGGGGTTTCGTTGTTGGTTCGACGTTATTTTTTCCATTAAGTAAAAATCCGAGAGGTGCGTTATACAAGCTACATACTTGTGTATGGAGAATTGTTGCTTTGCTGTGAATTTCTTCACTCGGAAGCTTGATTTGTTGCAGTAGTTGTTGCCCCTAGCTGTTACCTCAAAATCACCAGCTGAGGGTAACGACTAGAATGCAGGCCTCGAACCGAAATTATCACCCTCAGAGCACCGGGGCAGGCTAAACAAGTTGCTCAATTTTACAACTACTTTATACTTACAGTAGTCTGCTGGGAATGCCTTCCTATTTAGAACATTTATTGCTGAGAGCCAATTGAACTTGTATGGCCTCCCCTGTCATAACCTTCTGAACAGAGTTCGTCAAGGAACGTGCCTTTTCTTTTGGTGATCTTCATACTCTGTACAATCAAGAATACTTCCCTACCTTCCAGTTGTCAACTTAGCCTTGTCACGCTTATCGTGGTTTGTGAGGTTTCTACAATGTTAAGCTATCCCTCACGCAAGTTATAGGTGTCAACGGTCCATCACGGTGCGTTTACTCTACAACAGGTTAACTCGGAAACAATATAATGTACGTCACAAAACTAAATCTGCCAGTATCCCATTCAGATACTATGTAAATTTGGGAACAGCAATACAACTCATCAACCGAGTCTCGACGTTTGGCAAGGTAGCAGAGAATGTCACTTTTAGGAGTGAATATGGAGCCGCGATGGCTTTGAATTTGGGTGCGCCTCGGGTGCAGCGCAAGGGTACGCAGGACAGATAACGCATGCTACCGGGATATTGCGCACTACCGGGATATTGCGCACTACCGGGATATTGCGCATTTTCCGGATACCACAACAAAAAGTTACTATGAGTGCAAATGGCCCTCAAGTGGGCTCAAATTGAAGCCAGAGCATGGGAGAGTATGTTAAATTATCTTTTATATATTTCCTAGGCTTATTTGTAGCACATAAGTGATGACTTATTTGGTACATACAAAATCTTATGCTGGACATCTTTCAAGCTGCCATGTGTTAAGGATTCTATCCTGGGACCTTATTGACCTCACTGTATACTCTGCTGTCTATTTCCATGAAGTATCGGATGTTTGGTGGTGCTCAGGCTATTCTGTAAAGAATTGCACTATCATATTGAAGCATATATCTTTCCTTATGCATATATACAGCAATTCTGAGCTACTATACAGCATAAAAGCATTGTGTGAAGAATCTCTGAGGCTATAAAATAGAAACACATATATATAAGGTACTTGCTGAACTGCTTGCAGTACTAGCTGATGGATTTAAGCCATTAGGTACTATTACGTGAATTTTATGCATAAAGCAGTTCAAGAATACTCACCAGCTCTCTATGTAGCTCTGTGGTATTTGCAACTATGGTGCCTGTTACTGCTATTACTTACCTCATTACCTATTATCATCTATATCTAATGTATATACATATTAATATGCTAATATCACTACATCCTGCATACCTCTCCACTCAAGTAGCTATATAACATCTAAATTCATTAGCTGGTGCTGCCAGCAGTTCAGCAAGTACCTTATTATATATGTGTTTCTATTTTTTAGCCTCAGAGATTCTCCACACAATGCTTTTATGCTGTATAGTAGCCCAGAATTGCTGTGTATATGCATAAGGAAAGATATATGCTTCAATATGATAGTGCAATTCTTTACAGAATAGCCTGAGCACCATCAAACATCCTATACTTCATGGAAATAGACAGCAGAGTATACAGTGAGGTCAATAAGGTCCCAGGATAGAATCCTTAACACATGGCAGCTTGAAAGATGTCCAGCATAAGATTTTGTATGTACCAAATAAGTCATCACTTATGTGCTACAAATAAGCCTAGGAAATATATAAAAGATAATTTAACATACTCTCCCATGCTCTGGCTTCAATTTGAGCCCACTTGAGGGCCATTTGCACTCATAGTAACTTTTTGTTGTGGTATCCGGAAGTGCGCAATATCCCGGTAGTGCGCAATATCCCAGTAGCGTGCATTAGAGGATTAGGATGTGTATAGGGACGAAACCGCCCTGTGAGTCCCTTCCCTGTATTTGGCTATCTACTCCGGACAGTTTGTGCTATTGGATATCAGTAAGCACTTATATATTTCTAGGCGGTAGTTGGATTAATGGACATAAATGAAATCTCTGACACCAACTTGAACTTGTCTATCATCAATGACAAAGGCTGAAAGATAGCGTATCTCTACAATATGTTGAACTGATACCATTAATGTTGATTCCAAGGGGATCTCCATCACTATTCGCTTAGTTTATCTTATCCAGCCAGCACTGGGGTGCAATTCTGCGGAGGTTTGAGGATTACCAACCCTCCTCAGAATGGGATAAGCAATGGAATGTTTCTTCATCGGATAACTTTATTGTATAAATCTAATAATGCAAATAGTATCACTACTCATTAACTGCGCCCCTGATGACGATGCAATTGCCCACCCATCTGTCACAAACGAGCAGGCCAAGAAGCTGTTCCCTAACTTCCGCATCGTGTGAGGCCATACCTTCGATTCACTCCTCTGCTTCTGGAGAAAACCAATGCTGCTTTTACCGAGGTTTAGCGTCCATTTTCTTGTATGACCGGGGAGTCCCAAGTGTGGGATTTGGTTGATTGGTAGCGTTTTTATTTTATTTCTCAAAAAAATATAATGGGGTGGTAGTGTAATTTTTACTCTTGTACATTGTAGCGTTGGCGTTGTCATCAAATAAGGCTGTAGGAGCGCAAATCCATGTGCCTGAGCTACGGCGTATTCCTAGGGACACGCGGAGATTTTGGTTTTGAGCGAAGTTTGCTTCTGCACCAGTCCTGTAGCCTGAGCAGCGCACATGTGTTGTTCAAGTCAGTAGTAAGAGGGCTGCAGCAGCCCAGCATTTGATAGCATGAGAGCCATGAGCCCCGCGAAGGCAGAGTCTTTGGCTAAACAGGACCTCTCGTTGCCTTCAAACGGAGATTATGTTGCCATACTCTCACGGGCGCGGCCTGTTCATAGAGCTCCGGCCTGCGAGCGTGCCCCTGGCGGCCCAGCCATGTGCCAGGACGCCATCCCAAACTCAGTGAGTATCGCCAGCTCCCGCCCGCCGGTGGCCAGCGCTATTGCGACTCTACTTGTGCGCTTCCCAGTCTATGATAGAAGCTGCGCTCCCCAGCTTAACCTCAGCTGAGCATCCAATCGGGCACCCCAATTAATTTGCGACCGCGCCGCGGCCGATGAAACCACCCACCCACTACTGTCGCATGAAGCAGCACACATCCCACTTGTATGCGCCTACCCCGCTTGGCCGCTGAAGACATGCCGTGCCTCCGCCCACTATGAAAGCAGCCATGTCACTGGAGCTGAACTCGGATGTATAAGACTGCCCCCCCCCCCCCCCGTCCCGCTCTGTTTCCCTTCATTCGACCGACGGCGCTCAGTTCTGCCACAGTACCTGTCCATAACTCAAAACATTAAGACCCCAGTCAATCAACCCTAGGGCTTACCACCTTGGCCTCGCTATTAGCGAGTTCCGTAT
Organism: Kalaharituber pfeilii; assembly: GCA_015179045.1. Taxonomy (NCBI): domain Eukaryota; kingdom Fungi; phylum Ascomycota; class Pezizomycetes; order Pezizales; family Pezizaceae; genus Kalaharituber; species Kalaharituber pfeilii. Next base: position 130,033 of record WHUZ01000007.1, on the reverse strand, counting down.
CCCATTTCGAGTTCTCTTGCGCAATAAAATCACATTCACCATGACTGCTTACTTCAAGAACTTATCCAGGGTTACCCAGGTTATCCAAACTATTAGAGCCCCAATAACGCCTACAGCTAGGACTGCTAGCGTGAATGCATTAAGGACATTTTCTTCCACATCTCCGGCATTCATCAGCCAGCATAAGCCGCTACAGCAGACTACTACAACAAATCAGCAAGCTAGCACTCCTCTTCAGACAGATCACAGTTTCTCCACTTCCAGGAGGTTGCCAGAGTTTAGATTGGATGGCAAGATCGTTCTTATTTCTGGAGGTGTCGGTGGCGTCGGTCTGAAGCAATCCGAGGCATTGATGGAGGCTGGGGCACATGGTAAACCTTACCCCTCAAATCACTATGTTATCAACCAATAATGATATACCACAGTTTATGCACTTGATCGAGTGCCTGAGGAGTCATTACCCCTGGAGTACTATCGTCTCAAGGAACGTGGCGAAAAGGAGCTTGGGGCCCTGCTGGACTACTACAATGTCGATGTCCGCAATCCCACTGAGCTCAATGAGATTGTCGAACATATTGGTACTAAGCATGGAAGAATGGATGGGTTAGTCGCTGCAGCAGGTATTAACAGGGTAATCACTGCATTTGAGCACACGGCTAAGGACTTTGAGGAGGTTTTGGGCATCAATGTCACGGGTGTGTTTTTATGTGCTCAGGCAGTTGCGAAGCAAATGGTCAAATTTGGAAACGGGGGTAGTATTGCATTGATTGCAAGCATGTCTGGAACAATCGCTAATAAGGTAGTTTCTGTCCTCCAATGGCTAGGTTCAAGGTCTGACTTATTCTTAACAGGACCTGATCTGCCCCGCCTATAACGCATCTAAGGCGGCTGTTCTCCAGCTTGCCCGCTCCTTGGCTATGGAGTGGGGCGTGCATGGTATTCGGGTGAACACAATCAGCCCTGGATATATTGTTACGCCAATGGTCACTGCTATCCTTGAACAGGACCCATCAAAAGCCCTTAAATGGTTAAAGGACAATATGCTTGGTCGACTTAGCAAGCCAGAGGAATATCGAGGCGCTGTTGTGTTCTTGCTCAGTAACGCAAGCTCCTACATGACTGGATCTGATTTGATCATCGATGGTGGACATCATTCGTGGTAAAACTTATTGCGTCATGGGCACTGATTGTGATGGCATCACTACATTTGTTTCCATTTCTTATTGTACTTGTATAAGGTTTATTTTCGTTTGTTTTCAGCGTCATTTTCTGAGATGGAGTCGAACTGGTTTTGGAGCTTGGGCTTTTAGCGTTGAAGATATTTGTTTAGTTATTGTATTGACTTGACTACCTGGTTTGAGTTTCGTTGCATTTCTGAGCGCAGCTATATGCTACACATCTGTAGAGTATATAATTCTACAATCACTACATAACTCAGACGAACCATGCTCGTAATCGGCAGACTTTTGGGAACTGGGGCGCATATGCTCTGAACTCATCACCTTCATGACAGCGCGGAATCTACTAGACAATCCCTACGCATTATGTAACATTGTAGTCTTCTGTGGGAATGGGGTGGGCGGGACGCACAGCGGGGAAAGCGGGGCATGGCTGAGTGTCGACTTCCCTTTCTGGACAGACAGGTTGCTCCAATAGGGATAGTGGATGACTTCCCGTCGGCCCAGACGACCAGACCCAGACCTTATCAGCGCTCGATCTACCAGAAAAAAATTTTAACCCCCTTCCAAATTTTAGATTCTGGCGGACCCCCCCCCTCCCTCCGCCAGACCCAGAAGTTTTGGAAACGCGTTCCAAATCAAGTGACTAGTAAAAACGGGGTTAGGTAACATAGCATAAAAGAAAATAAATGCTGCCAACACCAAAATTTCTGCATATCGCAAATTGATTTCTACTGCAACGCCTCAACTTATGCAGAAATTGAGCATAAAGCTTTCTTTCATTTCTTTGTTTACGCGCATTACACTTTTCAGCTTACGCGACAACAACGAAAGCAGTTTTACTTTATCTGAGGAGCTTTACTGCGAATCTAGTATAACTAGACAGAGCCTGTGCCAGTCATAGGATTGCAAAATGTAGCATTCAAAGTTACTCTTTAAAAGTAAATTTTTGGTATCGCGATATGACTAAGTGAAGCGCGAAGTTGTTCGCTGACAAATCTGAGATCTGGGAATCTGGACGTTCACGAAACTTGAATTTTGTGGTTGCGACGGGAATCGGGTCTGAGACGGAATCTGGAGGCGGGGTCTGGGTCTGGTCGTCTGGGCCGACGGGAAGTCATCCAGTCAGGCTGGAACACTGCAGCTGAACCCTCAAGCACAAATTGGTGGCTTACTTAATCCAAATTACTCGATGCCAAGTTTACCCTTGCTGCCATAGGGCTATGTGCTGCTAGATTAATAGGCGCATACCATCATAATCTTGCAGAGTCGTAATAAAATGTAGAGCGTTAGTCTTGCAAGAGTAACTAGTACATGTATGCTGGCGTTATTTTGGCGGGGTATTCCAGCTCCCTAGCGTGTCAAGTTATGTTGACATTTTGCTGATGCAGTGCTGAGCTTCAAACAAATGCTGCTGCCTAGAGTGCCAAGAGTGATCATATAGCGAATAATGCGGATACAAGATACCGCAATAGGCTAAGCACTTCTTCCTGATGTAGATGGTACGCATGCTAAGCTGGCAGGTACGACTTAATGTAGCTTCGGGGTAATATGAGGACGCTCCTATAAAAGTTATCGCCGCGCATTCGAAGCATTTGGCCTTCATTCATCTCTTATCCTACTCCTCTACAATGGCTTATTCAAGATACTAACTGTTTGCTCTTCTCTTCTTTGGATACCTTAATTGGCTTTCATCAACGACCGACCTATCATTATATCACGCGTTACGGATCCCATATTAGATAATTGTAGTAGACAGTACTTTATACCCCTGAAAATTCCGAGAGCTGCTGTCCATTCTTCTCGCAGAAACTGTATTGTTCCCTCGATTTATATCTTGATTACATAACTCTTGCATTTCAATAACCGCATTCACGATGGTTCAATTCCCGTTATTCGAAGTAGAGCAGGTCCGTTGACCTTACACAGAACCCCATCTATTTGTTCCCATTCTCAAATCGAGCTACGAGTAACATTCTCCCCCTTTTAGTGGATGGACAAGTACGAAACCGCCGCAAAATGCAACATCGCTGAAACCTGCTGCGACAGTATCTCCTTCCAAGACCTCCACTCCTTCAGCAACCCCACATGTACATCCGAGTCCATATCCACAACAAACTTTCTTCCCTTATCCTTCTCAACTAAACTAACTTACGGCTCCATTCGCGGAACAATTGCCCTTCGCCAAAACATCTGCCGCCTCTACGACTCTCCCGAATCCTCGCTCTCTCAAGTTACCCCGGCCGATGTACTGGTAACCAATGGCGCAATCGCAGCAAACTTCCTCCTGTTCTACTCACTCATAGGCCCCGGCGATCATGTTATTTGCGTATACCCGACCTACCAGGCGCTTTATGCCGTTGCACAAAGCTTAGGTGCAGAGGTGGATTTGTGGAAGTTCGATGTGGTAAAAGGGGAGAATCCAAGCTTGGAGGACTTGAAAAAGATGATTAGAAAGCCTGATGCCGATGGGGAGGGCGGGACAAAACTGATTGTTATTAAGTAAGTCGTTTTGTTTCGGTTCTTGACCGGGCCCCTGAATTGAGGGTAACTCCCACTACTTGCGGCCTCGGGATTTATTATCATGCTAACATGTCCCATTCTCTATTCTAGTAATCCAAATAACCCCACCGGTGTTGTCATGCCAGAAGAGTATCTACTAGAACTCGCCTCCATCGCGCATGAAAGCGGCAACATTCCCATCCTCAGCGACGAAGTCTACCGCCCCATCTTCCGACCGGACATCGTAGCCCCACCATCCATCATCAGCATTTACGAGTACGGCATCTCCACAGGCTCCATGTCAAAAGCCTTCTCCCTCGCCGGCATCCGCGTCGGCTGGATCGTCGCTCGCGACCCAAACGTTATCCAAACCTGCGCCCAGGCCCGCGACTACACGACCATCTCCATCTCTCAACTCGACGATGCCGTGGCTTGCGCTGCGCTACATCCTCCCATAGCCTCTGCCATTATTGCTCGTAACACCGAGCTAGCAGCCAATAACCTCAAGTTGCTAGATAAATATGTCAACCACAGGCTAGTCGGAGCAAGATATGTTCAGCCACAGGGTGCCACGACTGCTTTTGTACAATTTTGGAATCCGGTAGCTGGGGAGCCTGTTGATGACCTCGAGTTTTGTAGGGAGCTGATGGAGAAGGAAGGGGTGTTGGTGGCTCCGGGGAGTCTGTGTTTTGGACAAGGTAAAGACTTTAAGGGGTTTGTGCGGATTGGGTATTGTTGTTCGACGGAACAATTGCAGGCAGGGTTGGAGGCTATTGAGCAATTTGTCAAGCAAAAACGGCAATTGTAAATTATACCATTTTGATGTTGGTCGTAAGGGATTGCATGATACAATAGAGCCACTTGGTTGTCCTCAGGCGGTGTATCACCTGTACGATGCTATACTAATGCTACAAAGTGAGACCTGGTCATTAGATGCCCCAAAAGTCATGTTGTTTTACATCGAGAACCGTATCTTTATTGTTATGAATTCTATGGAGCCAACTCAAGAACCGTATGAAACTCACTATCCAACAAATTGTAAACTATTCCCTCTACCTGAGATCCGCAAGTCGTAACCCATTCATATCCGTTGGTACACAAGCCAGTGTAGATCTAGATGTCACTTTTTAGCTCTCAATCACAAGGATCCTCCTGTTTAGCTGAAATTCCAAGCAATTTACCATCCCTCTGTGCTCTGATGTTCAGCTTTTTTTTTTTGTTTTACTTTTTTTGTTCATTTATACATTTAAGCGTCTTTAGCAAATGAGAGAATACGGAGACTATTGACAAGTCAGTAGCGATAATGAGAGCATTACTACAGTTAAACTTACGTATTGGTGTGACCCAAACCACCTCTCCATCCTTGCACTGCAATGATAGTGTCACCCTCGCTCAAGATGCCCAACTTCTCAGCCTCTATCATTCCCCACTTTAGACGCCTGTCAACGTCAATTTGCCAGTTCTCCTTATTGAAATCTGGCTTCGGCTCAGGGAACAGGAATGGGTAGACTCCGCGGTACAGATGAGAGTATCGGGATGCCTTGGGGTTGCGGGTGATCATCAGGATAGGGCAAGTTGGACGGTACTTGGAGAGTAGGCGAGCCGTTGAACCACTGTATGTGTGATATGTTAGATCATTGTAGTAGGAATGGAGGATGAAGCACTTACCTAGTACTCAACACAATGATAGCATTCGCCTTCTGCTCAAAGCTGGCACTAACAGCTGCAATTGCACAAGTCTCTGTCGTAGCAGTTGGCCTGACGGTCAACTGTCGTAGCTCATTGAATAGTGGCTGATATGAAATTGCCTTCTCCGCCAACAAGCAAGTCTCGTGCATCATCGTCACAGCGGCCTCTGGGTATAATCCCTTTGCGGTCTCGCCAGACAGCATGACACAGTCCGCACCGTCGAGCACAGCATTACCAACGTCTGAGACCTCAGCTCGAGTTGGACGAGGGTTGTATGTCATGGACTCAAGCATCTGAGTAGCACAGATGATGGGCTTGCCAGCAAGGTTGCACTTGGCAATCATCATCTTCTGAGCAATGAATACTTGGGCAGGAGGAATCTCAATACCGAGATCACCGCGAGCAACCATGACACCGTCAGTTTCCTTGAGAATTTCATCAAAATTGTTTACACCCTGCTGGTTTTCAATTTTGGCGATAATTTGAATCTCCCTTCCCTCCTCGCCAAGCACCTCACGGATGGCAGTGATATCTGACCCACGGCGAATAAATGAGGCGAAAATCATGTCTACATTATTCTTCACACCAAATCGAAGATCGGCCTTGTCCTTCTCTGACAATGGGGGGAGGTCGACATCGGTTTTCGGAAGGTTTACTCCCTTCTTAGAGGAAATCTTGCCGTTATTGAGACACTTGGTCCTGATGTTCTGCTCATCTTGAATTTCAAGCACCTCAAATGATAGGACGCCGTCGTCAACGTAGATAATCCGTCCTGGCTCGATCACCTTTGTGATGTTCTTGTAATCGACATACCTAATCACACCATTAGTATACCACGTGCCAGCTGTAACGCGCTACACAATACATACATAATCTTGTTGTCGCATTTGGTGGCATATTTCTCATCGGTGGTGATGATGACTTCAGTGCCCGCGCTGATTGGAATATCTACATCACCTTCAGTGTTCCCAGTACGGATCTCAGGTCCTTTCTATTTTTCCCACAAAAAAAATTCTTATCAGCCCTAGTCAAATGACGAAAGGAATGGTCAATTAGCAAGGTGCAAAAACGTAAGTACCGTGTCGAGGGCAATAGCAAGCGGACGCCCAGGGTTTATTCTCTCCGCTTCCTTGGAGTTGTTGATGACGCTTTGATGGTACTAAATCCAGGAAAATTCTGTTAGTGATTTTTGACTCCCCAATATTTTTCTTAGCCTCACCATTCACCCCACCAGACTGTTAAATTGTTATTTTGATGATGATGGGATGAATTGGACGGTTGGAGTAATTTTTCTTTTTCCCATCTTTTTCTTTTTCTTTTGTCTGCTTTGACTTTGGATGGGAAATTTACCTCATATGATCCATGTGAGAAGTTCATTCGAACAATGTTCAAACCACCTGTCGAAGGTTTCTCGTTTAGAGCCATATTCCTCGTTAACAGGAGCTGTTATCCTTACATTTACGTAGCCTATTGATCATCTCTACGGAGTTGGTCTTGGGGCCTTCAATGCCAGGAAGTCAGTATCTCTTTCACATGAGGTCTAACAATTTGAGAAACTGACCAATTGTTCCAATGATAGAGGTCCTGCGGTAATTCCTCGATGGACGGTGGTCCAAGTTCAGGCAACTAAGCCATTGGAGGGTGGTCTTGTACTCGTCGTCTTGATACGACATTACTGTAGTTTTGTCAGCGGCAGAGTGTAGCGAGTGCAATGTCGGAGCAGTGAGAGAGTGGTGGCTGTAGGATAGCAGAGAGTGTAGAGGGGGGAGGAATGCCTACTGCTATATGATGTCTGTCACAGCAGGGGGGGGTAGGAGGCTCGAGAGGGGGGAGCGCTGGTGAGGCGGGGAATCCTTCAAGTAATTGAGGGAGGAGAGGGGATGATCAGGAAGGGTAGGTCTTTTATGCCAGGATGTGGGATTGAGTGCTGGCGGATGCCTGCCCGGATTTTCTTTGCACTCGCCGTTTTCTTGGGAGGGGGGGGGAGGGCAGAAGGGGCACGAGAACAGACGGAAGGATATAGAAGCAGGCCGGAGGACGGGCTACGTTACTTTTAATTACTTAAGTAGAGCGCGAAATAAGCAAACCTTACGGAGGGGCCTGCCTCCGGGTCTTTGAGCCTACCCGCGCTGCCCGCACTCCTCACTGCACCAGACTACTGCTAGTACTCTAGGAATCTGCTGTGCTATTGGTCTAGCATATCTGTTTTATCTCATGCCAGGCTCGCAGCCTCAACTCAGCTATTCAATAGTCAGCTTCAGACGAAGGTCCACAAGAAAAAGGAAGCAGCGCGGCTTGTCAACCAATCTGCAAGACAACCTACTCTAACCCATCCGCTTTGTCCCCCCACCCGCTCCCCCGTATGTGCGTAGAGATCGCAATGGAAGTAATTCCTGTAGCATGACGCCTGCCCTGGCCCAATTGCGGACATTCTTTCAGTCTGCTGAAGTCAATTTCAACGGTCATTGATTTTGGGTAAAGCCAAGCGATCTTATCGCCGCATCCAGAACGGATGCACCTTTTGTACTAGGTTGAACTCTTGTGACGCCCACTCTCAACAGTCGACCGCTTCGGCGTAGTCAGTCTGGGCTCGGCGGCTGCAGTGAGGATCACTAAATGCCTTCTTCAAAGTCCCCGATTACGCTGCCCTACAATTTTGCGAGAGGTGTTTACGCTCAGTACTGGCCAAGTACAGCTGGCGCCTCCCGTCCAATCAATTTACCCACCTGTCATCCTCAAATGGGTTAATACAACTTCATGGAATGCCGCTTTGTTGATGTAAGAAGTGTGAAGGACTGGTCCAATTTTCACGTACTGCTCAACTGAACAGCACGTTGGTTTCGAATATCTAAATAATAGACACTTTATTTTACCTCCCTCACGTATGTCACAAGTATCCTCTTGAAACAGTGAGTTCACCCGCACGAAACCAGATCACACATTATTGCGCCAAGGAAACTATTCGTGCGCTATCAATTGATATGAATTGAAGAAACTGATTTGACTTCTGTTGATATATAGATAGACTAGAGTCTGGGCCGTAATCTGGTTGGATGGAGCAGCCTTTTCATTTCCCCTCAAAGGGTAGTAGTATCCTAAACCGTAAGTAACTAGTCACATGACCATTCTTGTTTAGTCATTCCTAACCTTCGAAATTCCCTCCACACCAACCACCTCACTCCCACTTCCGATTCCCCGAGCGATCCTTATCGCCAATTGAGCTTCGATACAAGCGATCCAGCATGCCGCCTCGACTGCTTACTCCATCCTTGAATCTCTGGGCGGCCGTGCCAACATTCCAACGCCTTTTCAGCACCAGCTCCCAGCTTCATAGAATCGCCCCGGAGTCCCCCCGCTTCGTTGAAATTCCGCAACCCCCTCGAACGCCGCCCTCATGGAAGCCCATCGTGAAAGGCAAACTTCCCCAGCCGAAAGAAATTTTCCGCTCTGTCGGCCCAGACAAGACATCGGCCGAGTACCTTGCCCTCGTCACTCCTGAGCCCACAAAGCGCAAAGTGGCACCTCCGGGTAAACCCGAGGACGCAGTATACATATCATGGAAGGCCCGGATGGCCGAGAAGCGTCGCCGTAACCTCCGTGAAGGTCTCATTGAGCTTGCGCAGAAGAAGAAAGACTTTGACGATCTCCGAAAACGGATTTTGGAGCGGAGGACGGCGGAGCGGCAGGCGTTGATTGAAAAGAAAGAGCGAGAGGACGTCCGGTTGACGTTGCCATCTGTACTGTCAACCCTCAAAAAACCGGAACCATTTGGCGATCCGAATCGCGAGGCGCGCCTCAAAACTGTAGCAAAGAGACTCAACAGGCGGGAATGGCGCAAGGCCGCGGCCCGCGAGGAGCTGATCCATAACCTCTACCTCAATGCCTCAAATTTCCTTCTCACTGAGAAGCAGCTTGACATGGCGATTGATCAAGAATTCGTCGACCAAAGCGTCGTCAAGATCTTCCCACCGAACACAGCTGACATGATGGCGAAGAAGATCAGGAAGCCAACAATGGCGAACTTTGGGGGGTCGACTGCGGCTGAAAGCGAGCTTCTTATGGAGGTTTCTGGGGCGCTTACTGGGGGAAAGCTGCCGAAGGGAGGCTTGAAGACACAGAGTACTTTCAAATATGAACATAAGTTCAATGTATGAAAGGTTGATGCGAATGAATGTAACGGAAAACCTTGTCCAAGCGAATACCATCGGAGGTTGCGGAGGGCTAATATAAAGAAGTTGCAATATTCTGCCATAGGCGGACAGTACATTAGGAAATACTCAATTAGCTGCATATTCATGAATGTACATAGGAACTCAAGTTTAGTTGACCTTTTTTTAAAAAAAAAAACGGAAATGCCTTTCGCTTGAGAATAATGTGACAACCCCGGGTGATATTGAAGTCCCTATGCAACTCTCGCCAGCATTCTCCTAGCCAATACTTCCAGAGTACCAGTATACATAAGGCAAGCCCAATGGAAACGCAGAGGAAACAGGACAAAGCAACGATAGACCGGTCCAGACAATAGGAAGAGTAATTCCATATCCAAAGTAAACTATTCCCGTTCCGCAGAAGAAACCCATCTCAAGCACTACCGATCACCCCAAAAATAAAAGAGACAATAAAGAAACGAATAAATGGACAAATATGAAATAAAACAAAAATACTCAAACAGCCCCGATGGCAACCTTGCCCACATCGCGCTATTACTATCATTTTCAGTTGTACCCTCCAAACCGCCCTACCTCAGGAAAACTTGTTGGGGCAGGTAACCCAGTTCTGGTACGCATAGCCCTTCTTGCTTGCGGTTGGTTTCTCCTCTTTTGCAGCTCATTTACCTCCGACAGGACTGCACTCGCCGCAACCCAGGCAAAGCTCCTCAATTTTTCTTCTCCATGCCTTCTCACATGCTCTGAGTCGTTGTTAACACACTCCCAAAGGCATGCCATTCCTCTGCCTAAAGTATCTAGTGGATCCCCTGTTCCTGCCTCGTCGTCAACACCCTGAATACAATTGATAGTCTCTTCAACTAGCCTATCAAATTCATCCTTCATGGCCATGGAGCTATCCTTCTCGCGCCGGTTTTGTTTCCCCTTTCCTACGATACTCCCAATGAATACCTCTACCTCTCTCAGGGGTTCGGCCGAGGGGGTTGTTGAGAAGTTCCGCATCATGGACCGAACTTCGTCTTCGTAGCTCTCTTTCAGCTCCTCCGCAAATTCTTTGTATGCTCTCCATGGCACCGTTAATGGGTAATCTTTGTCCGTTACAAAGGTCACAATGTAGTCCCATACATCTAGGATAAGATTTTGCCTGCGTGTCTCTGAATGAACCTCACTGACAAACTCTCGTTCATCAATTGCCCGATAGAGCTTTCCTAGAATTTTCTGCGATTCATAATATCGTGTCGGCAGGTGTCCATATTCATCGCCGTCCTCTTCACCATCCCTAGCATCTCTCTCCTCCTCGTACCGATTGACAAGTCTATCCACAAGTAGATGCGGGCCAGGCGCCATGAAATCCGGTCTGGCACGCCCACATTTTGGTAGCTCTGACATTTCCACCTTTATTCCCGTTTTCGGGAAATCTACAGCCGTTGAGTGCATTTCGGCAAGCTTCAGGCAATCTGGATGAAATACTCCTTCTGGCTGCTGATCTGCGATTATCAAATGCCTATGACTGATCAAACCAAGGCGATCGTTCTGCATAAAATCAATCAAGAACGCAACCATATCAGCAGTTGTAACAGGTCTCCCTAGATCAAGACCGGTGACTCTTGGGTAGTTAGCTGGTGCAGAAATGATCCGTGGCCTGAACCTTGGGTCGAAGATAAGATTGTATAAATCTCCATCTAAATCTCCCCCGCTCAATTGGCTTGGTAAATCACGGTCCCCTTTTTGAGAAAATACAACGCAATTTCGAAGGGCAAGGAGGGGTGAGCCTGGTCTAACATCAACAGCTCTACAAACCTGGACGTCTCCTGGGTGCATGGCTGGAGCTCTGGTTATAACAATTTGCCCCTTGAGAACCTTCCTCACCCCATCGGAGTCAATGTGGCAGAAAATCTCCCCTTCCTCTAGCTCTCCGGTTTCATCCATGAGCCCCATGACAGTAAATCCTTCGGGGATTTGAATCCGTGAACGGTATTTAATGTCCCTCAGTGCAGTCAGCAAGGCGAGCTCAAATGCTTGTCCAAGGAAACTGTCCTCCTGAAATGAAACGCCCAAGCTATGTAAAGTTTTAACAAGCCAAGGAAGTTTCAGTGCTTTGATTCCTATACTTCGCCGTTCCATAAAGTTTGCTGCAAGTGCGGGAGTACGGCAAGCTTGACGAAGTTTTCGTACTTCTTCCTCTTGCAGCTCCATGAATGTCGATGCTTCTACGCCTAAATCTTCCAGAATCTTGATAAGAGGCCGATTGAGAAACATAGGCAGCGGTTTGTTTGCCGAACTGCAAATCTCTATATTACGAGAGTCTGAGCCGTTGAATTTCACCATCGATGGCCTTAGCCGTAAAACATCACCAGTAAGTCTGGTATCCAGTGACACTACACCTTTTGCGCCTGATGATCTTCTATCAGCATGTCAACGGCCTGTAACTTTTTGAAAATACTCATACCTGCAAAACGAATCTGGAATACGAATGGCTTTGACCGAGCAATCAATGGAGCCTCCGTCCAAATGCGTTGCATCATCGCAGTACTGATTGTCCCACATCCATCACTAAAACACCGCCCATTTCGCTCTACATCGGGGACTCTTTGTTCTGACTCCGGTGGCACGAAAACTGAATTGAAGGTATTAGAAAAAGCCTGCCCTATACGAGCGGCACATTTGCCAGGCGTCCTTATATGACTGAAGTCCCCCAGCGTTGCGATAAGCGCCGTAGAGTCAATCAATTGCCCTTTGTAGTTGAATGGCGCCATGAACCAGCAGGTGTGGTTGCGCAGCGATGCTCCTGAAAACCCTAAGAAACTAAATACTCGCCCACCAATAATTAAGTTTCCTCCTTGTCCAGCTGATTCTAGCATGTAATTCTTGAATCTTTTGTATATAAGATCTTGAGAAACATCCCTTTCGTACGAGAGGGAGTCACCATCCTCTTCAGTAAATGTGACCCGGAGAAAATAGTCATGAAAATCCGAATACTTCCGAAGAACTCGATTTTGAGTTTCTGGTTTGGGACCATCAAAATAACATCCTGCTGGTGTGATATACGCATGGCGTACCGAAGCAAGATTTCCGTCGTCTTCTCTAGCATTTTGCAGTCCAAATTTCTGAGACTTGAGTCTCCGATATCTCCTCACGCACTCTTCGAGGCTCTCTTGCAATTGCTTGTCAGCGTGGGCCGTCCGTCTATCGAGTGGGTTTTGCTTAGGAATGATAGATATAAAATCCTGAAGGATGACTGCGGTTTCCGCGCTTCCAAATGTGTTGATAAGTGAGTTAAAATTTGGAAGAAGATTAATGATGTTTTGTGGAGGCAAAGCTCCATTCGCCAACAATATAGTAAGCTGGAAGGCCACTGCAAATTCATAGTAATTAATCTCTCCCATGAGATATAGAAAGCCCTTAATGAAGGAATCATAACCAAATGCATAAGTTGTTAGGAGAGTATCTATTTCTGGAATCCCTTTATGCTTTCCAAGTTGCTGCAGATTTCGCACAGCCGCGGGCGACTGTAAATGAAACCGGTAGGTGAAGCAGAATGCTGAGAAAATAGCGTGTTCTTGGTCAAGAGAAGATACTCTGGAGCGTAATGCGATTGCGGTAGACCTGTCGAGTGATAACTGAGATATTAAATCAAGGAGCCCAGTTGCCTCTATGTTGCGATAGAATCTTGGTGCTATATTCAGCGTAAACGTGGCATGTGGTCGACCATGGCTACTAACAATAATCGACTCGATACTGTAATATGAGATGAAAATGACATAGTTAATTTCTGGCTCAATCTCAGAGCTACTCCCATCGCTGTCGAATATGGTTACCCTGACCCCATCCCGCCCAAATATCATCTTGCCTCGTCTTTCGAGCTTATAATAGGAATTAAACAAAGGCGAGCAATTCGGTTCCTCCTTTATTGTCCATGTACCACACTCAACTCCTTCGACGTCAAACCGTCGCTCCTTATCCTGATGTGTCATTTCCGAGGAAGTCCTGGATTCCTCTGCGATAATTTGGTTATGAGCTCTATATATTGCTTCCACGGCATGCTTGTCCGCTGGCCTCTTGCTAGGGACCAGGCGGATAGGCTGGCCCTTTATTCTCAGGACTGGGCCTTGAGGGTTGCCTGTTTGCCTGCCCGGTGCTCCATACATCGCCAGCAGTCTCTGACCCAGTTCCGCGGTAGGTACCAGAAGAGTTCCCTTTCCACCCTTCTTGAAAATGAAGACATCGAACGCTCGGATGCCCAGCGCCCTAAGAGGCTGCTGAAGCTGACTTTTTGCTACTCGCTCGTTTACGCCCCCAGGAACATTGGTCATGAATAGCTCCATTGGGTATCTCTGGGATTTGCTTCGTGTGCTGGGCTATTCAGACGTGGAAGGCGGGGCGTTGGGAGAACGTCGTACGCATGAGGTGTGCCAGGGAAACGCTCTGTGACGGGGGGGGGGGGGGTGGTGCAAGAAGCGGGAGCGTCGGCGTCGGGGGGTTGCAGGCTTAAGAAGCAGATCCGCCGGGATTGGAGCTGAGTCAGTCGATGCGATGCTGGATCAGGCCCGCTGCGGGAGCAATGCGGGGCTGCGCGGGAAGCAGCGTTGGGGTGGTTGCCTGCCGGGCGGGGCGCTGTGGGGAGGGGAGGGGAGGGGAGGGGAGGGGAGGGAGCCTGAGGCGGGTGCACGCTGAGCGCACGCTGAGCGCGGGCCTTGGCCTCGCGCCAGGAGCCTAGCGCATCCCAACTGCCGCAGCGTATCTGCTTATCGATAACTTTACCTGGTGCCGGCCCTCGCGTTGTGCTACGCATGCCGCACGCAGCGAGGGGCCTTGCCTGGCTTGGGCGCAGCCTTGTGCGGGCCTGCACTTCACACTGCGTGCTCCGCCGGCGCTCAACGCACTACAAAATGCGCTCTCTGCAGCACAGAGAGGAATGGAGAGAGAGACCGCTCCCGCTGCCTCTAGCTGTGGAAACAAGGCAACGGAGTGAGCGTGGCAGGTGCTGCACGACAGCATCCAGCGACGTATCGCTGATTGCGACAGGCATTGCCCCCCACTAGCATAGTTGCTGAGAGGACGAAAGGACCCTAGGCACTTGGGCAGCCAGACTATATATGATAGCACTTGGATGCTCAAACACACGTTTTGCGATCTCCTGCTTCGGCGCGGAATTCAGCGCCGTTGACAAGGCAGGGCCAGGTGGCCTAGCATGTTGGCTAAGCTTCCGAGGCTGAGGTTATGGTAGGCTTGGCAGTCCGCCAGAAAGACCCACATGTTCACGGCACCGCTGCGCCCAACAGCTATCAACCTATCCTCTTGCTCGCAGCGGATGCTCATGAGGCAAGGAAGGAGTAGATGGTAGATGTAGATATGATAGATGAGATATAGTATCAATGAATATATTTGGCAAAATCAGAATAGTGAATCTTATACTAGGCAAAGTGTAAGCCTAAATAGGCAGCAGTTTGCACTATGCATAAGTAGAATGGTACTCCGGTGATCTCGTGATAGTCTGATTGCATCTACTGCCATGCTGCCAAGACCAATCGTTTCTCGAATGTCGATCACCGCAGGTTGCGGACAGTAAATTCTAGGATGCTGGGGTTACTGTACTGACATGTATTTTTGTTTTGACTGTCGCACTGAATACATCACATGATGTATACTCTCACAAAATCCATGCACGCGAGTACATACTGTGATTGGTTTGCAGCAATGCTCCATGTCAACCCACTGACAATACAGAGGGCGTTCATATATTTTCGATCACAGTCTTAAAATCACAGGTACGTATGCAATTTTCTATACAGTGTACATCAGGGGTACTTCACAAGTTCTTACAAATAACAAGTCCATCAGTTGTAGAATGATATCCCATACAAGAAAAGTCCTGCAAGTTTGCCTCACAATAAGCCAAATTCTGGACGATAAAATACCCGGAGCTACTTCCTATAGAACACCTACGCCAGGCGAGTGGCCATTGCTATCGGGATCGAGGATAAATATTCAGGGGCCTAACTTGTCAATACCTTATTGCTTGTAGATCTCAGAACTAATTCAAGCTTTCTAGAAAGGCAAGGCCAGCTCAAGAACTATATCTTAGAGCCTCCAGTATTCTGGATCGATACGAAGTTGGAACTGTCACCCGAAATCAGAGCTTGCACTATCTAGACGTCTAACCAGAGCTTTGTTTCTTTTTGCCTCCATTACCACCTACTCACCAGACTAATTACCACCATCAAATTCTCCAGTTTCACAATGGCCAATCTTTGAGGCCTTCCTACTCTTTAATACGGAAATTATGGAACGCTTCTAGTTTGCGTACGGCGTGAAAATGTGAGTTCTAAATGCTGATATATATAGCCTGCCTCAGGCTAGTCTGTACTGACCTCCGATCAAAATGAAGTGACTAGAGAACCTATGTAAGATGGCGTCCTCTATTCTGTGAGGAAGCATCCGGCCGGGCATTGAACGAGTGACAGACTATACTCTAAGCGCGTACCTTATCAAGAGTAGTGTCTAGCCTTGCCACGCATTATGCATCAGCAGCAAACAGCATTGCCAGCGAATTCAAAGCTAGGGGCCTAGTGAAAGCGTGTTGACAGCTTGTTCAGTATCTGCGCCAGCATTGCTGGCAGCCCACAAATCATCTACCTCGCTCACATCACGCTTTTTTCACACCCTTGAAATTGTTCCACAACCATAAGCGAGTCAACTACGAGAGATTGGAAATGAACCTATTGATTGTGATCTAAAAAGCTATCATAGGTTCTAAGGCACTAATTGGAGTTTAGAAAGATGAAAGTTTTTGATGAACATCAAACGAAACAACTAATAAAACTGTGTGAAATGAAGGGAAGAGAGGCAAAAAGCAAGAAAACAAGAGGGATAGAAGATAAAATGAAAAAATACTAGTCCAAATAACAGCCCGGAGCTGTGTTCCATTTCGGAGCTTCTCACTCATGGACAGGGCCCAGCTGCAATTGGTTTATTCACTCACCGATTGACGCCAGCTCCCGTGATTTTTCGGCGTGGCGTGTCCAGCGAATTACAAAAAATCCCGGACACAACCAAGCACGGTTCCGAATACTCATCCGCATCATCATCAGAGACAGTCTAAAAAACTCCCTTGCCAACAACACATCCACACCACTCGCGCACACACATCACCCAGAATATCTAGCTATGATACCTCCCCCACTTTTTATTCCGCAATTTTTTCTCAAGTCCCCTCCACACTTGAGTTTTTGCTGCGGCGTGCATGCTTTGTTGCGTTAGCATTGCTTAACGAAGGAGCAATCCTAATCAGACCAGCCTTCTGATCGCCTTATATCTTGGGTACGTGCTCAATTGTCATTACTTCCTTGTTATCCGTGCTACTGGATCAGTTTAGTTGGCATCAGCTCCCTGTTTGTAGTAGTCTGGAAATGTTTCCCTGGCCGCGGGTTAATTTTATGGTTGTTTTTGACAATTGGGACCAGGAGCGGGGAAGGTGGAACAGCTCAAATTGGAATGGAAGGTTCAGAGAATCAAGTCCAAAACGCAACTGGTAGAGTCAGGCGGGGTGCTGACTGGGATCTGGGTTTGGCGTGTTAGAAAAGAGCTGTGCTTTGGTTGCTGCGAAAGCAAAACAGTGTGGCATCTGCCATCTGGTACCAGTATCTACATGATGACATACATCACTGATCAATACCTGCAATGTGGCTTGCTGCAAAGAGCTCATCATTGACCAACTACAGCAATGCTGTCTAGTTCACGCAGCATCCAGTCGAGGCTGATCATCATTTGAACATGCTGATGGGCTAGCGAATTTGGGGCATGAACTGTCAGCGGGCAGAGCAGACTACGAGGACGAAGCCACGATGCAATGGCCGCTATCAATGGTGCTGCCCCTTCGTATCATGAGATGCACGCCGTTTCAAGAAGTACATAACCGCACTAGCACACACACAGTCTCACAATTACACACTGGGCGATCTGGTGCACTCCATAGCTGCCAGTGTGGTGAGAAAACAGTCAACTTGAGGGGGGAGGGGGGAAGCGGATGCTGCCAGCGCAACACAAGCAGTTTCTCGTGTACCTTGATAACCTTACCACTGGTACTGGGCTTTCCCATTAGCAGCGGGTTGGGCAATCGCGTATTCAGGCAAACTTGCGAAATCCCCAGAAAGTGGTAAAAGGCTCCGGAGGGGGATGGGGAGGTCATCACACTAGAGCACCAGTTTGAGCTCTTGGGCAGCTGCACAGATGCCAGACGACGCTATGCGCCGGGAGCATCCACTTTGGGCCCGGCTAGAGCGCGTTGAGAGGACGTTGTACTTGCAGTGCCTCTGTTTAAGCTTGTCAGGAATGTCGTACTTGGGCAGCGGGGGAGGAGGGGGTTCCCAAGGGGCTAGGGAGTCTCGACCGTAGCCGGACTTGGATCCATTTGCCCTGGGCCGGGAGGGAGGGGCCCTGGGGCGGGGAGAGCTAGCGCGCAGCGCGAGGGTGCGAGATGGTGCCGTGTACAGTGCAGTGCGTAGTGTGGGCAGTACTCTACTGCACAGCTGCTGACTCCCTCCCTCGCTGGCAGATGCCCCCGCGCCCGCGCCCGTGCTGTTGAGGCAGCCGTACCCGCGCTGTGCGCGGCCCCCGTCGCAAGTGTGAGGCCGGCCGGCACGTGACGCGTGAGGGTTCCAGGATGCCCAAACCTTATCCAGCGGCGCCGCCCACGCCCGGCGCAGATCGGCCGCCCCCCAGCGATTGGATACCATGCGTTCGCCTGTCGCTGCGGTGTGCTGATGCTGATGCTAATGCTGATGCTGCGCATGCTCTCTCCTGGTGCCACCGCTGCCGCATGTTTGCCCAGCGCGTCTCGCTACCCCAATCTGGTGCGCGCGTCGCCCCGCATCGCCAGCAGCTGCGCGCACCTTCGACAGCCACCTCACATCCCCCGCCACCCCTCCCCCGGCTGTGTGCAGCATCTTGTTCTCCGCCTGCCAGTTGCTGCCGTCCTCGCAAGTCTGCACCCCCCTCCCCCCCAAAGGCCTGCCCGCTGCGACCAAGTGCACACATCACGACAACAGACTGCCGTACGCAGTAGCAATCACCCCCCGCGCCCACTGCCTCCCCCTAGCAATCGCAATGCCAGCGCAACGGCGAGTGCGACAAAAGCTGTCAACGCAATCCCCGCCTCGCACTGATCGACAACTGAGGGCTAGGCCCGCCAAAGCAGCATCCCCAGCGTTCCGCACCAAACAGGCAGCTACAGCCACCAGCATCACCTCAACGGACGAAACTCATCCCGAACAAGTATCACCAATTGTACACGTACATACGACGGCGCAGCGTGATCTCTCAATCCCTGGCAGCAACAACGCAAGTGCACCCGACAACGCCAACGTTCACTTCAGCTCGCTGCAACAAGCATCATCATCATCATCATCATCATTATCATCACCATCATCATCGTCGTCATCACAATCATCCGGATATAACCCCTCTTACTGGCTGATGAAAGCCGAGCCAGAATCCCGCATCGAAAAGGGCAAGGACGTTAAGTTCAGCATTGATGATCTGGCAGCTTGCAATGAGCCTGCAGCATGGGATGGCGTGAGAAACTATGCAGCCCGGAATAATCTCAGGGCTATGAAGAAAGGCGACTTGGCGTTCTTCTACCATAGCAATTGCAAGGTATGTCACAGTAACATCACAAGTGAAGAAGCAGTAAAAAGAGTAAAGATAAAGAATTGGTATAAAGAAAAGAAAAAAAAAATTAAAGAAAATACAGGACTGTATTTTAACCGTGATTAGAGCGTTTTTCCTAGCCAACGTTTGATCTCGTGCAAGTTTTGGTGTTCAAATTCTTTATTTTTCCAAGCCTATTTTTTAATTTCGCATTCCAATTGATCTTTTTTTTTTTTTTTTTTTTTTTTTTTTTATGGACTTTTTTTTCATTTTATTCCCTTCCTCCAATCATGTCTTTCTCGCTTCTTTAGCTTTCTCACCATCGTGTTG
The DNA here is from genome assembly GCA_015179045.1 of Kalaharituber pfeilii. Taxonomy (NCBI): domain Eukaryota; kingdom Fungi; phylum Ascomycota; class Pezizomycetes; order Pezizales; family Pezizaceae; genus Kalaharituber; species Kalaharituber pfeilii. Next base: position 110,520 of record WHUZ01000007.1, on the reverse strand, counting down.
ATTCTCTTTTTCCCAACCCAGGTACCTTGTCATTTGACTCACGGGAAAGCACAGCAACCAGGCATTGTCGGGATAATGGAGATAGCCGAAGAGGCAAGCATTGATGGTAACACCCCCTCCACCCTCCCCCCCCTCCCCCTCCCCTTCCCCGGAACAACTCATCACTCCCGTCACCACCACCAATTACAAAATCGCAACCGCAATATTCGTCATCGCTAAAATCCCAGAAACGGCCTTTAATCCGAATGAGCCATATTACGATCCCAAATCGTCACGCCAGAACCCGAAATGGTACCTTGTAAAGGTGCGCTTCGTTCGCAAGCTCGCGCGCCCGATAGGGCTTGCCGAGCTTAAGTCTCACGGCCACACCCAGGGGGACCCCTCGAAAATATGCAGTTGATCAGAATGAGCAGGCTGAGTGTCTCGCAGGTGAAGCAGCCCGAGTGGGAGTTTATTCTAGAATTGGAGAATAGCAAGGAAGCGTAAATGTGGCCAAAAAAAAAGAAAAAATTAAATAAAATCACCTGCAGCTTTTGCGGGTTGTAAAAATACAATTCGTTATTTTGTAGAGTTATTATATTTCGTTATATTTTATATACATATACTTAGGCTACTTACATATTAACTTACCCAGTAGTTAAGCTACATACCAATTAAACTGTAATGAGGAGGAAGTACATTTAACAATGCGACCGAGTTCCCCACTTCAAAAGTAATGAATATAACGGACAAAATAGAAGTGACCATTTGTACCCACTTTTTCAATAGCCATCATCAGAGCCCGGGCCCACTCAAATAACCATAACAACCATGAATTATAAGCATGGATGAAAGTCCACATTCAAGACCCTCCACCAAAAAGTCATCTATGTCGCCTCGTCAACCCGTCATCACTCTATGTCACCGGGGCACCACCGTTACCAAGGCCCCTGGCAAACCTTAGTTTTTTTGAAGCCAGAAAAGAAAGAAAAATAATAAAATAAAATAAAATAAAAAATATTAAAAAAATAAATAAATAAATAAATAAACTTATAGTATATTTTGTAGTCATCGTCATCGTCATAATCATATTTATTTATTTTTAGTTTTATTTTTATTTTTCTCTTTTCCAATTTTTTTTTTTTCTTTCTTTCTTTTTTTTTTTTCGTCTTCTTCTTCTCTCTTTCCATTTTTTTTTTCTTTTTCTTTCTTTCTTTCTTTCTTAAGGAAAAGAAAAAAACAACTCTTGGTATGTTTATATTTACTACGTTGATTATATGAACCGTGACAAGATCCTATAGAAAGGAAAACAAAAACAAAAACGTAAATAAATAAACGAATAAAATAAAATTAGAAATCCATGTCTGTGACACACGCAGTAGACCTCCCAGAGAGTTATAGATTCTTAAAGGAAAAAAAAAAACCAAATACTTGAGAAAGAGTCTCGTGAGCAGGTAATAAAAATAATATAGATATATAATAAACAAATTAGGAAATAGGCATATACACGCATGGGAAATTCTCAGTTAAGCAGAGGAGGGAAAAAAATAAAAATAAAAATAAAAATAAAAAATAAAGTAAAATAAAAACCCGTGCCGTTTTAGATGAGAGAGTATATAAGGAAATGCACCCAACATAAGTAAAGCAGACAGCCGCTCCCATGTAACAAAAGAAAGAAGAGAAAAAGGCTACAAAAGAGATGCTTGAAACAAACAAGGAATATTACACAGATGATGGATAGGATATATGGGGATATGGAGATAACAAAGAAAAAGAGAGATTTGCGCAACAAAGGAAATTATTTGGAAAGCAGACAGGAAATTAAGGAATCGCGGGGAGGGGGGATATTTGGGGATTAGCCTTTAGGACGGTGTCCTAACGGGTGATAAATGGGTCCTTCTCATCTAATGACCAACGCCTACTACTACAACCCTAATGGTACACACACACAGATATGGAGGATCCAAAAGTAAGCTTGCAAGGGGAAAAAAAAAAAGGATATACCGCCACCTGCTGTAGAAAAGATGACAAAAAATCAAAACAAAGGAAACACAAAAGAAATATAAGAAATAAAAAAAAGAAAAAAAAAAATTTTCAAAGAAACGCAGATGATGATGATATCGGTAATTCTGTAATAACGTCACCCTCCCCAGGTCTAGTACCAAGCAAACTTTCATTTCAAAATAACCACGCCAAATATGTACGCATCTCTTTTTTGTATGCCTATAATGATGCCATCAAACCTCTTGTTCATACCTTTCTGCTTCTCGTGCCTGTATTACTGCTATTGTTGTGAATTATGCGTGATGACTATCTCGCCTCGGTTGAGATGCTTGTGATTGGTGATGCTGATACGCTCCGGGACCTGGAGGTTGATATCCGGGTCCTGCAATTCCAGTACTTCCTTCCCTCTGCACGCCTGAGTATGTCGGGCCTACATCTGAGGTAATCCTGGGAAATGCCGGCGTAGGTGGTAGAGGTGGATGACCTGCGTGGTGTGCAAATGGCGGAGGGTCCAATGTCATTCCTTGTGGTGAAGGCCCCAATCTCGGAGGGAGCTGACTATATTGGAGAGGATGTTGAGGCTGCGTTGGAGGTGGAGGTGGAGGCTGCTGCGCTCTTCCGGATTGCGGCATTCGCATACACATATCTCTATAATAATCCCTTTCTTCCTCGGCTTTCTTTAATCGCTGCTCCAAATCTGTGATCCTCTGCGTCATTTCTCTCTCGCGTTCCTTCCTTCGCTGCCTGAACCTTGCAGATGCGCCCGCATTACGTCTTCTTTTCTCATCTGCACTCTTAGATGCGGCTGTTGTATCAACAGAAACTGGTATAGACCCATGTGCTGTGGCAAGGGCCATCATAGGAAAATGGCCATGCTGAGAATGGCTTGCCATGCTGTATGAGCTTCCAAGCGATTGCTGGCTTGTGCTTGCATATTGCTGGGTGCTAAACGCACTTGCTTGTGGACCTGAGACTGGTGGGAGAGAAGATTGCCCATGTGGAGCGTAGGACAAATACGGCGTGGTAGGACTGACTGACGAAGACACCGATTGCTGGGACTGGTGGGACTGGTAGGACTGTTGGGGTTGAGGCTGCTGTTGCGGTGTTGATTGGTATTGCTGAGACGCCGCTGTAGACGGAAATGGATAGTTGGAGGACGTAGCTGACTGGGCTGCGGCTGTTGGTGGAGGCGGTGGCGGCTGTGAATGTGGTGCACTTTCTGTAGGATAAGGCGAGTATCTCTGCGAAGAAATCCCATAGGGATGCTGCTGAGAGGTCACATTTCCCAGACTTGAGGGTCGGCTCACACGAGCTCCTGGATGAGCTAGATGCCTAGATAGAGTGTTGCTTCGAAGTCTCGATGCATCTGATTCTGATGATTCTACAGGAGAGGGGGGTAATGATCTTGCTGTGTTTTGCAGATTTGCCATGGGTGCAGAGCGTGGGGACTCAAAATGAGCCGCACTCCTCCGACGAACGTTTTCCGGAGTCCTCTGAGGTGTCGGATTGAGGATGTTGCTAACATCCAGTGGCCGAGAAGCTCGGGGTTCTGGACTCATGACAGCTGCAGAAGTTACGGCTGTTGAGCCCCCTCCTTCTGTTGCTTGTGAGGAGTAGTAACGTCCCCCCGCACTTTCATGGTCCGAGTCATCAGGAGAACTCGAGGAAGATCGTGAGGCGGATCGAGACATGGAGGATTTTCTCCCTGGGGTCTGGAAATTCCGCAAGATAGCACATTGATAGTCCTCCTCTTCACGGTGCCCTGTGTGGATTGGCGACCGAAGGCGAAGAGGAGGATGAGATGGGAAGCTAGAGACCAACGCCAATGCTGAACTTGGGGGTCGTCTCTTGAAGAACTTTTGGAATGTGAATTAGGTGCAAAGTCGCTAGAACGTCAACACAGAAGCTTATGAGGAGATGTATATGAATAAAATAGATAAAAAAAATGCGTGTAATTTGAATCGACAGGTCAGGGTGTATTAGATTCACTGCAATGCAAACAATGCTGCATATCCAGTGATTTGGAAGGATGCCAGGGAGGTTGTAGCGGCGAAAATGAATGGGGTGGTAGGCAGGTGACGGAGGGGGAGGAGAAAACTTTCAACAAATGCTGGTAGGTGGTGACAATGCCCTAGTCTATCACAGCTACTGATTGCTGGGCAGAAACGGGACGGGCTGAACGTGCATTTAGGGTACCATAGAGTAGGAGTGAGGGTCCCAGAGTCAGTTGAGCTGGAGCTCGTGCGACATGCTGCCCCGTTCCTTTCTAAGTACCACCCTGGCGTGCTTCAACCCCCTCCATAGACCTTAACCCTAAGGCATACACGAAAGCCTATTGAAGCAGAGGCCAGGAACTGCCGAGTACTGCCTACGTTGTATATGTGTATTTCTTTTTTCCCTTTGCTGTCTCTTACCTTCCTGACTCTGAATTGACGGGATCCCAACCACTTTTGATTAAGCTGGAAATTGGATTGCGTGACCTCCTGGGAAGATCCAGAATATAACCCGATATTCCTGACCGTAATACTCGCTTTCTAGAGGCAGAAGGAACACAAAAATAAAGTAAAAATATAACCTGGGTATCTAAAAGGAAATGGCATAATTGCGGTTCAGTACAGGGTACCTTCTCACTATGTATCTCTTCCGAACGAAACAATAAGCGACATGCACAAGAACCTTTCCCACCAACCAAGGAGCAGGGAAACAGAAAACGAATCGAATTTCCGCACGAACTTTTGTTGCCAAGGGGGGGGGGAGGGGGTGGTTCGAGCAGGGAAGGACAATGATTGAAGCGCTTTCGTCCTATGCCCTTCTGATGGGTACGCGCTATGATACAACTGGAAACAAAAGGCGTCTTCCTGTGCCCAGGATACCGGGCACTAGAATGAAGCGAAAGGCAGCTAGCCTGAAGACATCCCGTGATATTCTTGTGCGCTCGACACAGGATTCCAAAGCAATGACTAGTTTTCGAGGCTAGCAAATGACCAAAGTCGTGGGATGAGATGAGCGTAAGAAAATCTACCACATTCTTGGCTATCCAGATCAGTGGGGGGGACTCTCGAACAGTGTCGAGAGGAACAGTCCCAAATTGCAGTGTGGCTGTTCCAAGGATGCGGAAATGAACCTTTAACGATATTGAAAATTGTTTTTCATTTTTCCGCCTCTAGCCAACCACCATTCTGGGAGGAAAAAGCAACGCCATGTGAAAACGAATCTACGGCCATGTGTAACCCCTAGCTAGCCTAGGTCAGCAATATTTCCAGTTTGAACAGCATGGGGTTGAAGTTAAAGACCTAGTGTGATCCTGGAGGGAGGGGAGTGGTCCCAAATAAGTTAATGTCGTGCGCAGACAAGCCTGGTTGGCATGCACATAAATAACGGCTCCGTTTCTACATGCATACATTCCAACTCATGTGATATCACTGCCCAACCAACGACGACGTACATTCGGTCGCAAGGGCAGCCCCAGGCCAACGCTTCGCACTTGAGCAGCAGCTCAGAGCAGCCCGAGTCGCGCCGAGAAATCTCCGCCAACTGGCAACTGGCAGCAGACTGGCTCATATCTCGCCTCTGCTTAGAGCTCCCGCTGTCATATACCTAAATTTGTAGCTGCACCCCTGCTGAGCACGGGTGTGGTTCGTTCAACCCATGGAAATGATCACAGTGCGTATTTTGTTTGGAGCCCCTGGTTCGTTTCCCTTTCGCAGGCGTTGGGGGGTCCCCCTCAAGAGAGGCTTGAGCCTTTTTTTTTTTTTTTTTTTTTTTTTTTTTTTTTTTAATATATATATATATATATATTACTTTTTTTCTCTCTCGTTCGTCTGAAATGGGCTCGCCAGGGTATGCAGATGGCTGTTGTTTGACCTATCCCAAAATCCGGTATGTCGGTGGTGATCCAAGAAGCTGGTAACCAGGCATCATAGTTGCATAAACGTCAAAGCGCAGGATGGTTGAAGGGGAGAAATGTGAGGGAGGATAATGGCGCTCAGTCAGGCCGGCCGGGAGGGTTGGAAATTGGGCAAAAGGGCGAGGGAGGGGCCGAGGGCGAGGGATCAGAGACAGTTTTACCCGAAATGAGCTGCTGCCACGCCCCGGTCGCCCGCGCTCGCGGGCAGTGGGCCCTCTGCGGCCGTGATGCTTGGGGAGCCATAAAAGGCGACTTCTGCCGCCGTGCTTGCGAGCGTGCTGTGGCAGAGGGTTTTGCGGCTGTCGGGCAGCCGGCGGGCGGAGGCGCGGGGGCGGGCGGGGGCGGCGAGGCACGGCGGACTGCGGACTGCGGACTGCGGAGGCGGCGGTTGTGCCGGCGCGCACATGGACACGGCGACGTATGGCACTTTACAGCGCTGCACCCGGCAAAGGCACGTGGACAGAGACCCGCTGCCCAGGGGCGCCGGCAAGCGGTGGCTCGCGAAGCCCACCTGATGCTACAGCCTCATCTCCTGGAAATGAGCACGTTGTGTCTAATCTCGGCCCTTCATGGGCTATATCCAATTCTGCGCGTGGGTCTAAAACTCGGAATGTTTGCTACACTTGTTTCCTCCAGCCAACCAGGGCTGAGCCACCCCTCCCACCCCCCCCAGTCACACATCCCCCCTCCCCCCAGCTAAACCCTCTTGGACTCCCCCCCCCCCCCCCAACACACGAAATATACGCCAAGATCCTCATCTCACATGTGTTGCCCTACGCCCAACCATAACGTGCGATCATTCCGTCGTAAGGACGAACTTGTTCGCAGGCAGCCCCTTCACGTCCATTTTCACTCTGAATACGCTACCGTGGTCCCTGGCGCCCGCTGGCATGTGTGGGTCGCCCTCCTCCACACCGGCCGTGGTGATGAACAGCTCATCCAAGTCATGCCCCCCGAAGACTGGGCATGTTATCTTCCAAGCCTTTAGCGAGATCTGACCGACCTCCTCGCCTGTAGGGGACACCCTGATGACGCGGCTCCCCTCGTAGATGGCAATCCAGAGGTAGCCCTCTGAGTCCACTGTGAGCCCGTCAGGAAAGGGTCCAGTTTCGTCAGTGAGCTTCCAGAAAACTCGCTTGTTGGATATGGCTCCGGTCTCGGAGTCGAAGTCGTAGACAAATACGCTGCGAGAAGGCGAGTCAATGAAATACATGAGCCTGTCATCCAAGCTCCCTGTTATTGCCCAACCCCAGCGTCAGAGGCTTGTATCAGATTTGTGGGAAGTGATCGGCAAACAGAGGGACACTTACAACCGATTCCATTGGGGATTGATACACCACGAACCATCTCATGCAGGGTGAGGTCTGGGTCAAGACGGAACAGAATACCTGGTTCACACTGTCTTAGCATCCAGAATCACATCGAACAGGGCATCAAAGTTACCCTCAGGTTGAGGCTCCCCAACGTGGAAGCTAAAAAGTGCCATGTCAACCTATTCGGCCTTGATTAAAGTCATGTCCTAACTTACTCGTTCATGGTCCCCATCCAGAGCCGGCCTTTGCTATCTACTGCTCCGTCATTTGCTCTAACGGCGCGACAGTCAGTATATTGCCTAAACACCGGGTTTAGTTCTGAGTAATACCTCATTCTGTAAATTGGTTAATAAATGCCAAATTAACAATTTGGGTGGAGATTGTATGCGGACCTCGCCTCCTTCTCCAGGTCATTCCAGAACTTCTTGATATATCTGAAGCTCCCAGTTTTCTTATTTACAATGGCGAAGCCAGCTTTTGCGCCAACAATGTACTCATCTTCTCTTCCCACTATGTCGGCAGTAAAACTGCAGAGACCTTCAGCATCATGCCGATGTGCTTGGCCGGCGTTGCTATTGCTGTGGGTCTGTTACGCTTACCCCACAGAATCCACGAGCTTCAGCACCTTGTGAGAGGGGGGCCCCTCCTTCACATTGACAGTGTGTATCTCTTTGCTGATGATGTCGACCCATCGCAGAACGCCGGTGGACGCTTCATAGTGAGGCCCTTCTCCGAGATGGTTTTTTACCGGCACAAAGGGCTGTTCATATGCTGGTCAGATCCTGCAGAGCGGAGAGGAATTGGGACTGGATGGGCACCTCTTCAATCGTTGTAAGCGTCTGGATCAGTGTCATTGTGGTTTCCAGCTAGACTCGGTGTTTGGAAGGTGTTTCTTGGACGGACTCCCACAACCAATCTCCGCAATCCTGGAAGTACCATGTATTTATACCTAATTGGAGCCCCACTCCAATGCGCTACATGGATTACGCATCTTCGCACTGGATAGTAGCAGCACCTGGGCTAGCCGCAACACAATCAAAATAGCATACATACTACCAGGTTTATTGTTGGCGGCTTCTCGTGCCGATGAATTAAGGGCGGAAAAATGCAACCACAACCGCCAAAATTGATCCGCAACGGTGGGGCTTGCGGAGGACCGGAGGCTCGTCAGTTGTACTGGGCCCTCCACCGCCTCGGCGTGCAGCACGCTGGGCGCTTCTTAGTAACTCAGAATGCGAGATGATACTCAAAGTAGGTATTTAGGTACACGCTTTTCAAACGTCGAGTGCAACCCATGTTCAAGGCCTATAAATCTTTCAAACTAAGAGATATCCCCGAATGGGCACCGCGTAATATTGGGGAGTGGATCGATTACAAGCACAGAATGCGACCAGCGGTCTTTCAATCAGCAATATGCGGAGTTATGTCACGGGGGTGACACCAGTAATTTTATTCATGGCTCAAACATAAGAAAGTCAGGTGAAGCTGAGAGCAAACTCAATGTTTTTTTGTTTTTTTCCCTTGCTGTTTTCACTCAGTTCCAACCAAATAACCCATTGTATGGGTAAACCTCTTCTCGGGGTAAAGCATTCTTCATGACGATCCCAGATGCATAGATAATAGCAAATGGTGAGCCTCACCCACACTGCCTAGGTGATTACAATCTTGTACCAAGATTCACTTTAGGCTATTAGCTTTCAAGTACTGGAGTGGCCTGAGTAGGGGCAACTTACCATGAACTGCCTTTGCGTTTGTATATGCTGACAGTGCATATTCTCCGAGCTCACGCCTGGATGGTGTTAGTCACATTCAGATCAACAATAAGAGGCTCGTGAAGCTCATACCCTATCCCGCTCTGCTTTACACCACTATACTCCAATTATTAGCAACCGAAAACATAAAAGTAGTATTCCCAGCTTCGCTGATACCTACCCAAAAGGAACACCAAAGTGGCTGTCGTTGCTACTATTGATCTAGGGGTTGTTTAGCAACTTGACGTTACAATGAATATGAAAGGATAAACCTACCCAAACCATACCAGCTTGGATTTTGGCAGCAACCTTGTGAGCTCTGGTGATATTCTCTGTAAAAATGGCAGCGCCCAATCCGTATACCGTGTCATTTGCTCTTCGTATAGCTTCTTCTTCGGTTTTGAATGAAGCAATAGTTACAACGGGCCCAAAAATCTCTTCTCGACTGATTCTCATGTCATCTTTTACGTCCGTGAAGACAGTGGGAGCAATAAAATATCCCTTATCACCATGTTTGGTTCCTCCAGTGACCAGTTTCGCTCCTTCACTCTGCCCATCACTGATGTACTTCATAATCCGATCGAATTGCTGCTTTGTCACCTGAGGGCCTTGGAAGGTATCTTCGTTGAAGGGGTCACCAATTTTCGATACTTCTTTCACCTGAGTTTTAAATGCCTCGATAAACTTGTCATATATCCCCTCTTGTACAAAGATCCGCGAGGTTGCGGTGCAGACCTGACCCATATTGCCTGCAATGAAAAGCGAATCAGTAGCTTCATTAAAGTAATGCTTCAGCTGGAGGTTTACTCATAATCCCGATGTGACTCCATTTAACGGCTTGATCTAGATCCGCATCGTCAAACACAAGCAGGGGACTCTTCCCTCCCGTTTCGAGTGTGCTGATAATATTAGCGCTATGTCAATCATTAAACGAAAAAACGTACATATTCTTTAAGGTCTGACTCGCAGCTTTCATGATCATACTTCCAGTAAAAGTAGACCCTGTGAACGCAATTTTGTCTATACCGGGGTGACTTGCAATAGCAGCACCTGCCTTAGGCCCATATCCTGGGAGAACATTCACAACACCAGCAGGAAATCCGGCTTCTTTAATGAGTTGGGCCAGGTAAAGTGCTGACAGTGGGCATTGCTCTGATGGCTTAAGAATCACAGTATTTCCCTAATAAGTTTCATGAATACAATCAGCGAAAACTAAAGTACTATCCGCTTCATTAGGGATCAGTGACAAACCGTTGCTAGTGCAGGACCCAGTTTCCAGGACGCCATCTATTACAATTAAACGAAATTCACCGTTAGAGCTGATTGATGATAACCTAAAGTTATCAGAAGAATCGCAGTCTTACCATCTATAAATTGTTAGAAATGGATATGCAATACATTCAGGGTAATTGTACTCACCAACGGGTAGTTCCATCTAACATGAGGTGATTAGCTCCTGTGATGTGATATTTGGGGAATACGTACGGAATTATTTGACCACAGACACCAATAGACTGATGTAGCGTGTAGGCGAGCTTCTGTGGTCCAACATCGATGGTCTTCCCATAAACTTTATCAGCCCATCCACCATAGTACCTGTACCGAAGATGGCTTGTATAAGTGTAACCGTTTTATTGTGATTTATGTGTGGGCTTATGTTACCTTAGGACACTAATTGATTCCCCTAGATCTTCTGCAAGGCACACACTATAAGGCTTTCCATTGTTCCTTGGAGAAGATCAGTATAAGCGGAATGATTCTTACCCAATCAAAATGAGATGTATTACCATGTATCTGAGAAAACAATCAGCTTCAGGCTTTAGTCACGTGAATCAAAGATTGGCAAACCAATTGTTGCAAGCACTTTTGCATTTTCCTCGACGAGGCCCGCAAGCTTATTAAGTAACGCCCCGCGGGCCTCAGGAGTGATGTCTGACCATTCGGGATTTTCAAATGCAGCACGTGCAGCCTTCACTGCCAAGTCCACATCCTCAGCCTCCGCGGCATATATAGTTGCAATTTCTTCCTCATTGGTCGGATTGACTGTGGTAAGTGTTCCCCCAGCTCTGCTTTTCACGAATTCATTGTTGATAAAAAGGCCGAGGGGTTGAGTATATCTGAAATTGTCAGTATCAATGTAGCGGGTAGAAATGACTAGGTGCGATACTTCACTCCATTTGGTGCCGTTAATTCTTTTGAGAGAGGGAGTGTCATTGTGTGAATTGATGTATAATGCCTGAAACAGTAGGGATATAGTGAATATCGAAGGGATTGACTTTGGACAATTCTGTCAGAACGTTTGATGGAGGAATACGCAAGAAAGGACAGCACTCTTAAAATGAAGCGCGCAGGAGAACATGAGTGGGGTAGACACATGCTGATAAATGCGATTGAGATCTGCGTTATTGCGTAAACGCCTGATTGTGGTCACTACCGCACTGTGCCACTTTCCTATCATACCTTGACGCTGCGATACCAATCAAGCATTGACGCCCTCCCTGCCCAAGGCCAGCTTCGACCCGCCCAATGCGGGAGCCAGCATCACGTTGATGCCCTCACATACTTGCATTGAAGGAAGATCCTGACTTCTGTTGGTCTGGTTGCGTCTCCACCCATTGCCACCCTGCGCCTCGAGAGTGCGAAGAGATGTAACCAGTTTGTGCTAGGCCCGTAGGACCACTTTCGTTAGCCTAAGCTATGGAGCACGGATGAAGACCATACATCTAGAAGAGTACGGATAGCAAATTCCGATGGTAATAGTGATGAACAATGGTAGTGGCAGAGAATCCTTACAAAGGTTTTGAGCATACATTATTTTGATAGGTAACATTCTAATATGTCTGGAGCTTTGCAAACACTTATTACACTGTGTAGTGTATCTTCCACATCAAGGAGCCCCGTAATCTGAAGCAGACTAAGTGGAATCAGATATTCATTAGCTCCGCTAACACAATTACACATCAAGAACTTACAACTACATCCAATACTTTTCAAACGACGTATGTCATAGTACCTATCTATGTGCCGCTCGACAAATGTTAATGATAATAGCTGCTCAGCCACCGAATTGCAGGGAAGGAGGAGAATAAGCCCTTAAATGGATGGTACAAAGCGGGAATTTCTGGACGTTAGATCCCTATTCTAAAAGAATTCATTCGCTCTGCCTGCAAAGCAAAAGACTTCGACAAGCCCTCAAACACGATTCTGAAAACTCCCGATAGCATTAATGTCTGGGAACCCGTTTTGCTGGGTAAGAGCATCCTATAATGTCCCCTCCAACCGCACAAAATCCCGTTGGCGTATTTCCGAGATTTACCCGTATAACACATGGGAGGATATGAGATTAGCGCTAGGCGTGCTATTGAAAAGATCTCCTCCTTGCATTAGAATTCAATGCATTGTTTTAGTTGTTGCCCCGCGCCGATTCCGCCTAGCAAACGTGACGAAAGTTTCACGTGTCAGCGGCGTCGCCAACTTAACCGAAGTGGCCAGGAATTCTGGAGAATGGTCTAGAGCTACAAAACCAATGTCAAAAGAGGCCGTCACAAATGTAAAGGTTCTTGCTCACAATGCACCTTGCGACGGATGTTGTGTACTAAGCCAGATTGCCCTGTCACCCAGGCACAATTTGCAAAGCATTCAACGAGGTAGCAAAAGTGGAACTTTCCTACCAGGTAGCACAAGCCATTGCAGAAAGAATTCCAGGTGTTCATTAGGCTGTGGACCTCGAAAATGTAAGCGATTTTGGCAGTTCTGGCACTCCGTGGACGAAGCGAATTTGAGGGCAAAACTAGGAGAATTCCTGCAAACGCTCCCAATGCGGTAAAGACGAAGCTGAAGAACTAAGGATAGTGGGGGTTCTACGGAAAGTATTGGAACGCTGCATAAAACGTATTCGCTATTCTCCTTTTGGGATAGTGCGCAGTAGCTTAAATTTGCTCTATTCCAAAGAGCGAATAGCGCATACAATTTATGCCGCATTCCAGTACTTTCCGAACTAGCGAGTACTAGCCAGGTTCAAACATATTTTAGACACCTGACTAATCCATATTTTGCACTATATTAGTCAGGCATCTGAATACTTTTGAAACTGGCTAGTAAAGTCGGCAACAGTCATCGGAACGATACAGGCGGATCTACACATGATGCGGTGCATCAAATGTTATTTTAAGCGGTTATCAATAAAGCTTAAGTCTATCATCACGCAGGATATAAGTAACACGATCGCTAAACACTCCTACACTTCTATGTGTGAACACCTACAAAGTTCTAAGCTACATATTTAATGTCTCGAAAATAAAAAAGGGTATTATAGACTAATGTAGGCAAGGGGAGCAAGAAACAGACACCTACTTGGGATATACAGCAATACTTACATATCTGTAGGCATAACTGCGTATAGTGAGAGCATTTAGAGCCTCTGAACGTCGAGAGGATGGGGATAAAACTCGGGTCTGGGAGACAGGAGGGGAGGAGGAACAAGAGTTACAAGTCTCTAGAATCCTTTGTTATAACAATCAAATTACTAACAAATACTTATATAGCAACTGATCGCTAAAATTTCAATGTAAAACATTTATCACTGTGCAGCATTGGCAACTTCGCTCCACAATATAAAACTTTCGTCTGCCTTTGATAAAACTTTTGTTCTTCTGGTTATGAAATCTTCCACTTGGAGGTGTCATATCATGTCCAGAAACTATTTCTATACATATTATTACCTTCGTGAGCTCTGCCATTTATGGATGATGACATTGTAGTAGCAGGGGCACGAGACTATAGTCGCTTGGGATTAATGAGGGAGATTTTGCTGGCGCCAGGGGTGGTCCTAGGGGATAGCTGCGCCATGCGCTAGAAAATCCTACGGAGGGATTTTCACCCTGAGCCTGGACACATGCGGCTGGATCCCTGGAAACAACCTCTTTTTGACCCCCGTCTACATATCTTCATCAGTTTTTATCCAATTTTCAATCTGAAAACAGGAATCAATTCTATGAGTCGAATCACACAGGTAACCATAAACCAGGGAATATCTGAACCCATTGAGTCGCGATCTATGCAATTGGAAGGGACCAAACATTTCTATGGGATTCAAGCAAAACATGACAGCCGGCATAACATGCATCTACGCCAGTAGTCTCATGCCAAACCCAATCCTTGCATCTATCTAGTACTATCACTGTTCTCGCCTTCGCGGCCGTAGGGTCTTTGCACCTCTTGGCAGCATCCAGTGCCGTCTGGGTACGAGAACATACCATCACTTACTAATAAACAACGGAAAGTCTACAAGTGTCCCTGACGAAGCAAAAACTCAATTGCACTTTTGCTAGGCTCAGGGTTGTGCTTGTGCCGCACGCTGAAAGATTTCAATCCCTGATGCGTCCCTGGGTAGCAAAATCTCCCTAATAGCTGGTAATAGATTAGCAGTTAACAACTTTCCTCCCATAAGCATCAGCGTTCGTACAGATAAGCATTGTATAATATGGACTCACTATGCATCATCCAGTTTCTTGCTTCATCCCTCTAATCAATTATTACATCAATCTCGCTACAACATGCACTTATCTGAAATACCTAGTTTCTAGCCTTATTTGTCGTCATATATCCACTCACTACATGTCTTGCTATGGATGAAAGTATAAATACTGTAGGAGAAAAAGAGCATTTAATTTGATAGTTAGGCAGTAGTAGTTGTCACTAAACGAGAATGGTTACCAAAAGCTATCAGAGAAAATACACCAACCAAAGTAGGCAGGAACCATGAGGTATCTCTTTTGACCCTGCGAAATTTATTAGTAAGTAAAATGAATTACTACGACTAAATGCCCTACACATCACCACAATATACGCGTATTGACTTTACATGCAACATGCCCCACCTAAGTTAAAGAGCTGTAATACAGCAAGAGCTCAGAAGCAATGTAAAAGCTATCATGATGCTCATAGTTCTTGATTCAGATGCAGACTCCAACTCAGATTTAGAAGAAATGGCCAAAGATACACTTCTTATGTCAATACAATGTTCCAGGGTGAATTGACATATAAAGAAGACATAAATATAAATAGGATTATTTGTGGTTGTAGATGCACGCTGAACGTTGATGCGAATCAAGATGTGTAAACACGGTTGCTGCATATGTTATGGGTGTATGCAGCAAAGTAGGTTACTAACTGAGCTCTACCGATTTTGACTGGTAAAAGAACTTATGCTGGTAAGTTGCGCCACCATCCAATGGGCCAATAAAGGAAGGGGCCAAGGCACTAAAAACGTATCTCTTGTGCGGGCAAAGCCTCGCTAAATTCGATGCACTAGTTTCACTGCTTTTAGCCCTCGTCATACCAATCAATCATACCAAATTGCAACTACACATTTACTTGCGGGATTGCACTCGCCTACTACAAGACTGACGAGACTGCATAAACCCATATTATATTGACTGCCAGGACTAACTACATGATCTAATAGTTATGCTATGGCTGCTGGTACTGGTATTTTGTGGAAATAGTACAAACAATATTGGTTGCATAAATTCATGATAGTAATTAATATCTCATTACAAGTGCATTGACCTTCCTCTCAAGCACTGTAAGAAATAACTTGGAGAACATTTTATCTAGCAGACAAAAAGACATTTAATAGATATGCGCTGTCCCTGTGCCTGAGATGTGTGCACTGGCATATATGTACCATTGCTTGAGGTCAGTCGAAGTAATGAATTTGATAGTACTCTGAGTACACAGACCCTCTTGGCTGGACTCCACACAGTGAAACTAGTGCATCGAATTTCGCGAGGTTTTGCCGCCCAAGAGATAGTATAGTAAGTGTGGTAACCGTTCTCAATAATTCAGTGACAACTACTACTACTGCTCTCAATAGTGTCGTGGTAACTGGACTCTGTACACTCAAACTTATAAAATTTATGTCAAAAGTGGGCTTGCTATATCGCAACTCTGCTAGACCTGCAAGTCTAGAATCAACTCCTGCTAACTTTATTTTAGTATTGCAGTGCCTTTACCGTGCAACACTATAGACTTGAGAAGTGGTGATACTTGTAGGTGCTGCTGTATTTGATGCAGTAGATGATAGCTAGTCATCGTACCGATACTTGGCAGACATTTTGTTGTAGTCAGTCATTGATGTTGCAAAGCGTAAATTCAAAAGCTTAACTCAAATTGCTGACAAAACCCTTAATAAACAATCCATTTAGGTGAGTATTTGATCTGTACTTACATCAGTGCAATACTTCAGGAGCAATATTTCCTGAGACTCAATGTCCAACGATAGTCTACACCAACTGTATCCAGTTTATTGAACACTTCAGCCATGTTGCAACAAACCTATGATAGTATAATAAATTCTGATTTAGTTACTCAACCATTAGCCCAAGCAATGCAACTAGTGAACGGTCGCCTGAGTGTTAATCTACATGCAGCAAACGTAGAATCGGATCCCCTTTTCCTCCACTGTATAGTACACGTAGAGAGGTGTAAAAATAGCATATGTGTAAGAGGTTCTCATGCCTAATGGCATATTCAAACCCGATTCAGTAGCCGGTTGCATCCATTCTGTTGCGCATCAATTCGGGGTTTCTTGCCAGTGTCGTTCAGGTCGCGAAATGGCTTCTGATTGCCGCCTGTCAGTCGCAACCAGACTACTGTCAGTCATCAATTCTAGTAACCTGAAGTAGTTTCGCGCGCACCCACGCTTACACAAATGTCATCTGATGTTTCCATTTGTGGGCAAGCCTAAGGCGCCAGTATCTCTAGTCAGACTATTGCAATTGTACTCTAGATGCATGAACGCAATTGTACAGTAGTCTGGATTGTACGGCGATGGCCAAGTGAGTGAATAACAAGAGCCCTTGGGTACGAGAATTCAACAACCTGTATTGTTTCTTCTCACTAATTCATTACTTCATTCAGTTAAGGAGTCTAAGAGATCGACTTGGGATAAGGTGTTCAATGATTGAAAGAATGCTTGATAGACCATCTATGGTAATGCATAGGACTATAATGGAGATTTTGATTGTTTCCATTTACTTTTTGGCCATGTCTGTTAGATTGGGGTTTCCCCTTCGTAGTTCCCATCCGCGGTAGCATATCCTTCACATATTTGACAAGGTGTACATAGCTTAAGACGCCGATCCCAGTTCCGCGGTACATGACAGGCATTACCTGCTAGTAAAATATGTATTCGGACATAGCGCATAATGTGCATTGGTATCCCTGTCCGAATACATATTGTATCATACCGGCTAGTAGCGTAACAACTTTGACATCTGAGCCTCCATCGGGAAATTGCTATAACCCAATCTTGACACCCGCCCAGCCGGAAGTGGCTGAGATCTTGTAGTACCATAAGAGTAATCGATTCGAAACTGAGTACATCATACCCCTTGCGTTTTCGTGCCCATGCGCTAAGAGTAGATTGTGCTGAGCCAAACCTCACCCAACAATTGAGGATTAGATCAATAATTCATCATAGATGGATGCGTCTAAATGAAGGAACAAGTAGTACTGCAGCTATGCTGTGCTTGTTGCCTATTATGTGTAACGTTATGACAAATTTGCAGTCAATAAGGAGCCGAATTCCCTATCAGCCCTATATCCAGACGCATTTTGCTTCATGATTGTGTTTACGCTTTTTGACTTCCTTCGTCATAAGGCAAGTTTCCTGTGGTCGGAACTGTTGATTACATCTCCGGATCAATGCTTTGACAGGAGTCGTTATTGTTCAGCAAAAGTGACCGAAGTCTGAGTAATGGATCATGAAACACCTAGAATAGTCACAAGATGAATATCTTGAGACAAGAAAACAGAGAGTGTCAGAAAGAGAAATAGGACAATGGATGCACCTTATATCTTCATAAGCCACCAATATTTCACCATCTAGGTACTTCTCCGCTACATTATTCTCTCCACTACCTAATTACTCCGTGCTGGGGTCCGTTTCAAAGTACGAGTAACCCTGATCACCGGTTTCTGAAGCCGAGTAATCTGCTGAAAATTTGCCGCCGCCGCAGTACAGTATGAATGATTCTGTAACTCCAACATCATCATTTTGGCATCGGTTGCTATACCAGCAGCAAATCTGAGCACATTGGTTAAAAGTGATGTTGGGCAATACCACAGTTTCCCCTAGCATATCCAGGCGTGGGTCATGAGAGCAACCAGCCTTGGGCTGCAAATCGATGCTAGGTTTGTGAGATGGGCATGAAAAGCAACCTGACATTACGTGACTAATTCTGAGTTTTTTTTTTTTTTTTTTGTTTTTTTTTTCATGCTACTCGGAAAGTTATCAAGGAACATCTCGCAGGGAAGGGTTACTCTTGTGTGAAAATGTTTACCATATTCTAGCGATCATGGAGGTCGAATTGAGCCATCAGGGCGCTAGCGGGGCGTCAGCCCTCTAAGTATCTCCTTTAGGTTACGAAACAGGCCATAATCAATGTATATCATGGAGGTTATAATAAGAAGACGGCTTTATCTGTACCTAGGAAACTCGTCATAAGCGGGGAGTACTTAGAATGCAACGGAAGCGGAGTAGCAAGCGTGAACCTATGAAAATAAGCCTGGGATTGCATGTAGCCGTCCAGCCCAGGTGGGCGAACCATACTGCGCTAATCCTGAAAGGGATTGAGTCTCACCAAAAAATGTCAGACTAACCGAAAGAAGAAATTTCTGTGGCCTTATTTGGACCTCGCACTTTCCGCATAGATCATGTCGATAGCCTCGTCCTTATGCGGATTAAGATAGCGATGAGTACCAGAACTTACTTGTATGTAGTAGTGCTTCATATCATGTTCTATGCACCTACTGCACAGCGGCACGGCGGATTTGTGCAGCCTAATAGAACGTGAGCAGTATTTCTTTCATATATTGGACATCTGATCTATAGGCGCAGATGTGTGATTGTGGAAGGGTTCAAGGTATAGCTACATCGGTACCTAGCTGAATTCCGCCGGAATCACGCACCGTAAACCATGGCACACTACAGAAATGCCCTGATGTATCTTTTGGCAATTGGCAGGATCTCAGTTCCAAACCTCGGACACGATTTCTACGAAGGACCTGGATTTTAACCATAGCGAATCATCCATTGCAGCGCCAGAAAATGGAGATAAAGTAAGGATGCATCTTAAGGCCGCTCAATAATGCCTTGCCAAACCTTGTGACGCTGCTGCGGTGCTGACGCCACGGCAATGATATGTAGCCGTGAACTGACAAAGTCTCACACAAGACTACGAGACTATATGTGTCAAGGAACGCAAACATGGGTTCACATCTAGAGCAACCTCGAGATTACTCCTCGCAACCCTGTGGGAACGCTGTGAATTAGGAAATTCCCTTTCGCAAATGCTTGATAGATGAGATCATGAGATCAGACGCCCTCTCCGAAAGGTAGTACCCAGAACAATCAGATGCATTGTGCAGGGGTCTAGCATGCACACTGTATACAGGGTGGAAAGAGGTATCGTATTGGGAAGTTATGAACAGTTTGGCGTCGACAATGACGAAGCGTCACGCACTATGGACGTTAACAGTGAATGAAAGCCCCGTGTTCGCACAAGAATGCTCCCCGCGCTTAAATTCACCAATATTTGGCTGGTGAAAAATCTTGACAGATAATCTTCAAAAGTATCGCTGTGGCTAGTAAGCAGCTCCGACTTGATCTCAGGCAATCTCACCCCCAAATCATCCTGTTGCCTACTTTAATTAGGCAATTCTATCAAGTCATCATAAACACAGAGTACATGCTTGGGTACCTCACTAATTGGGTGGGACTACTCAAGATTAATCCTTCCGACCTTCACGGCAGCTCCCATTTCCAGGCATGTCAGCATCATTGCTCCCAGATTCGCAACAGACCAAGATTCAACGCTCTCCAGCATGGACTGACAGATGAGTATGAAATATTGCTTTCACCCTTGGCGCTGCTTGTGCTTCGGATTCTGTTTCCGCCATCAAATGATGAGTCAGTAGAGGCCTTAAATCAGACCAGTTTTGACACAAGCATGCAAAGCTGGACAACCACGACTGATGAGGAAAATGCAAAAAAGGGGCCAATAGAACGAGATAACTCAATAGTCATGACATCAATTCCTTCCCACTGAGTATTGGCTTATGCCATGACATAGTGTAATCTGAGCGGGGATCATGAGGGCAAACTACCTTCGAGCATATTATATATACATAACCCTTTCTTCTCACGGACTATCAAAATAAGGCTATTAGCAAAGCGTAAATTCTTGGAGATTGTAGCCCCTAGATCTAGTTGTGATGCATGGATGGAATATCCTTAGCAACAACTGCCTAGGCACTGCTAACATGAATGAAAAGAACGAATGAACGCACCTTGCATCCGTTACAGAGCCTCTTGACAGATGAGCGGACCTTCATCCCACGCGTCTGGGCTACCAGCTGCATCATGTTTCCAGTTGAGGGGACAGAGGGGCGAATTCCCGGAAACAATGGCGCGACAGCCCTCAGGGTATAGAATCGTCTAAGTGAGAACCGAGACAACATCAGACCTGAAAGGCCAAACATTGTTTTTGCGATGCCTGCTGTAATCATTGTGTCTGTTGCGTGTCCTAATATTTGATTGCCTGCCTGCGAGTAGGCCTAGAGCTTAGCTGAGTTGGAGGCGGGAGTTGATGGTAGGGTAACGTTGTTGGTGGGAAGGTGTCTTCAATCCGTTTGCTGCAAACAAATTTTGCTGCTGATTGCTCGCGCGTGGGGGAAGGGGGGGGGGGGGGGGGTGCTGGCTGGCTTGGCATTGGTTTTCTTTACAGATTCAGTAGTGCAGTCAAGTCTACGCCAAGCTCAGAGTGTTCCCTGGCCCCTGGAGCTAAAGGAAATAATAGAACAATCGTCCACTTATATGAGGATATAAGAGTAGTGTACTTACATACATCAAGCAGGCACCTAACGTAACTTTGTATGTAAACGACCCACTCAGGCGAGAAGCAACATTGTGAGGTGCTTGTAACCAACTAGCTTCTCATAAGATACGGAGCAGCTAGCTTCAGAGTGTGATTTGTAATTTCAACCTGTATACATGTAGTACTTGCACTTGTATATCGGAGTGGCACGAGACTATGCAGCATACTGTAGGATTCATGGATTCAGTCATACCGGTTACGATCAAGTTACAAGGTACCCGTATCTCTGTGCTAAACTGTCATGTCGGTGCTTGCATTGCTGCAAGCTGGAAAGTTCCGTATCGCTCTATTAGGACTCGCAAGTTGGAAGGTATGGCGACTGCGCTTAATTTTCTTGCGCGCCCTAGTACATACTCACTGTACCCGCAACGCCGGGGGCAGCAGGCAGTGCAGCGGTGCAACAAGACGATTCCATTCCCACTTGGTCCACGGCCCATGCTGGCTGCCATTCCATTGAATCTGGCTCCGACGACACTCGCTTGTATGTAGAGCGCGAGCCTCGTGGAAGGCGGGTCGCTGGCTGCGCTGTAGCGCAGTAGCGCAGCCCTCCCTCTGTGCCGCACTGTCCGGATCTGTATCCGACCGTACACATACGACAGTGTACTTCCCAGCACGCCCGCCACTGCCCGAACCGGGTTGCATGTGTGACACAAGGGTACCTGAAATAGTAATCGCCCAGCGTCCGTTACACTACTCTTAGCAGTTACACACTCATCACTCCAGGTGGACTCATCCGCGCCCTCGCCCTCCATCCATCATCACTCTCACTTGCTGCCCTCGGCGCCCGCAGCATCTGCTCCCATCACCGCCATCTGCCACACCGCACCCATGACCCCTAGAGGCCTGCCGTCGACTGCGAATGACTCGTCCCTCTGCAGCAGCACCCAAGACCCACCTTCTCTTGTCCCCCTCCCATCAATCCATCGTTCTCGTCCTCAATGGCTTTGCAGCGCCCTCTAGCTAGTTGCCAGGGCTTAGCCTCCACAACCCACCAACCCACAACGCCATTCGCTTCTCCATCGTGGCCGTGTCCATGGTTCCTTAATTTTCAACCTCCGCACCTGTAACCCCCAAATCCTTTAACACGCCGTGCCCTGAAGGCGCGTTCATTGTTTGTCCCCATACATTCGCTTTTCGCTTACCCATGTACCCGTCTCTGTTGACAGCTCAAGGCAAGACAAATCCACCCCCCCCCCCCCCCCCCCCCCATTGATCCCAATTTATCCTCACTCCCATCAAATAACTATGCCCTTCGGGGACAGACGTCCTTACACATGTTTCCTCTGGTCCCGCTGACAATTACTCTGTGATGGTTACTAGTGTATTCACCCTATCTTCGGCAAAGCCGCTGCAGATAGTGCTCGTGTATAGGACCCCATATACCATTCAGCCGTACCCTTGGTTCGTCTCGATCTTTGAGGACATCCCGGCTACCAGGGGCTACAACCCGACTCATCACTCGTTCCTCCCCACCCGGCATTGCCCCACCTTAGTATGGTGCCTGAAAATTGTGTCAAGCCCTTTTCTGCACACCATCTTCCCAATAGGCGAAGCAACCACATACTGTCTCGATAGCCTAGTCGTGCACCTATGCATTGGAGAGGAAAGGGCGTGATTTCTCCTTAGGCAGTTGATGAACAGGGACAGGGAATGGGTATCCCTATGATCATTGCATACATGATGAATATGTTTCAATTATTTTTCCGTTTTCCACTTCAATTATTTACAGGTACAATATGAAACTGATGCCTTATTTGGGTTTACGATTGACCTAGTCATAATCCAGTCAACTCGACTACCTAGTTCATATGTCTGTTACACAAACGTCATCATAGCAGCAGTCACGCCTATCACGTTGATGTACCCATTGAAGCTATTGATGGCGGAGCTATCAATTTGCGCTTTCACGTCTCGAGTTGTGATTCTTTGAACATATTATGGAGAAGTTAAATATCAACAGAAGATCGCCCTGTTGCTTCACTTGAATATTTCTTTATCTATCATCAGCAAACATTACTGCTATACCTTTCGAACGAACGTACGAAGTTCTTACGAACATCTCTCAGTCAATATGTTGAATAATATGCCTGCAGAGTTGCTATTACAAATACTTTCCCATATAGTAGCTGAGACCTCACATGCTGGCTTAACGAACCTCTCCTACGTCAACCAGCGACTGTCTGCGGCGACTCGAGACTATCGAGCTCAGCTTCTCCGAAGCAGATTACAGAGTATTTCACACATCGAGATACTGATGCGAATCTGGTCACCACCACTATTCTTCCGTGCCGATCGAGGAGTTGGGCAATCTTCTGGAGGATATATGAGCTGTCCTGCGGATTTCCACGACCTTCTGTGTGATGCCGACACCTACAATCGCATAGACAGATATCTATCGACTTTGGAACGAAATAATTGGGTAGCTGGCAGAATTGCAGAATTTGTAGCCACAGTGGTGGACTTTTCCCACTGCCGATCCTCTGGCGAGAAACGTTCTCTCATTAAGGGTGCTGTCATCGAGCTTTGGTCTTCTCAAGTTAGATATGGACACGATGTGGATGGATACATGATGCAGATCAGAGATGAGTACGGGCCAGAGTACTACATTCAGGATTCATATATACAAGGGCTACCAACGGCATTGCGTAGTGCCGTAATGACTGTGTATCATGCCCTTTGTCAGTATCTTCGACATCCGTTTTATCCACCAGCTAGTAGGACTGAAAGCCTATGGCTCTATAAACACATTTTGAGAGTAAGTAGTCCGAATTGTGAAATGGAATTCTCGCTGACTGCATTTTCAGGGAGGGATGGAGAGCGTCCTGAATATGTTAGAGTCGAAAAGTGCATAGTGGGCGGCAGATGAACTGGTTCACGCTTCTCAGAGGTGATTGGGCTAGTGTCAGATTTTTGAGATTGCGTAACATTCTTAGATTGCTGCAGCATGCTCACGCTAAATATCTTTCTCTCACGGCTGGGTCGGCTAACTATAGATTTATTTGGGTTTCTTCATTGAGGCAATAGAAGACTTGATTATTTTTGTGGCATCACTACTTGCATTTTATTGTGCATCATTTTGACTTTATTTCTTTCTTTATTACCTATGATATCACGATTCTTTTTATACCCTCTCTGCTTTTATTGCCTTCCTTATTCTGCTATTTTCCATCAAGATCTGCTTGCATTGTCGCGATTGAAATTTCGTACCTGTACTAGCTTATGTGTTTCTTTACGTTTCTTTTTCATTATCTCTACCAAAAGGTCCTTTTGTTTTACATGGCATCGCATTTACCATCTTTGCGTTAATCTTCTGGGATGTATCATGGTCCAGTGTTATCAGCTATGGCGTTGGTTTCTTCATTTCATTACACATACATGTATCTTGCAGCATTTGGGTTTGGAAGCATACATATCCAAATACAGTTATCAGAGCATAGGTTTGGGATATTAGACATGCGAAATATACACACAATACAAGATCTAGTTCTTCAGGGGTACACTTTTACTTAGTCTCGAGGCCGTGCGGCTCGAGACTACTCTTGCTTAGCTTCTCCATTGATTTGTTATTGGGTTTGTTGACATACACATAATTTGGTGAATACATCACAAGGATGCCTCAGGGCGATATGAATAATTGCTTTTTTTTTTTTTTTCATGCAAGCCAAAAAAAGATATCTACTGATTCCAGCGGCAGTACAGTACTTCTAGTCTCGTCATCTTATTCGAGTACCTGGGCAGTATCTCTTGAGTTTGCGCGCGAATTGGCATGTTCTCGTTGCATTGCCCTGCAGAGGATTTCTGCAGTGCACCGTGCGCAAAGAAATGTTCTGTTATTGTCCATTCTTTTGATTTAGTTAAGCGAAGACGGGACGTGAGGGCTGAGCCACTATACTAGCAGTCTGGCGCTGCATTCTAACGCACTGCTCTATAGCTGGCTTAGAAGATAAAATAACTTCCTTCGTTGTACGAACAGGAGCGACCCTAGTCTCGTCCCCAGCCGCTGACTTGGCGCCTTGCAATCGAGCAACCCCTTCAGCAACATCCCATTTTGCCTCTAACCAAGCGCCCAATATTCGCATCCTGCATTGACTATAGACAGATATATTATTTCTTAAACAAAAAATAAGCTCATCGCCATTGCTTGCTGCCCTTGGTCAGTTGGCCGACTGCAAGAACCTCATCCTTCACTCCTTCCATCATGTCATCTCTTTATCCTAGAAGCAAACCTCAAGTTTCGTCTCTTGTTTCTTGACTTCTGTAGTTAATTCTTATATACACGCAACATCCTTGTACCGAGTTGGTACATTGGCTTCCTTGACACCCCAACGAGAAAAGGTCAACCTGGACATCCTTGTGTCGGTGTCCGATAAATTGTTTGATTACTCCAGTCCCTCATGAATTATTGCAATATTACAAGAGAAGGTTCGACTTTGGTCCAAGACAATTTGCTTTTTTTGAATTGGAAGTATAGCTATATCATGATGAATGCTGCCTACAAAAGCATGCAACATACAATAACATACGAGACCCGACTACCGTTAGTTTCTTGAGGCCGAGCAAATTGTTCCGTTGCCAAGACTGTTGAAAAGGCCGACCAAGCCTACCGTTCCTCCACCTCCGATGTCCACCAAAGTTGGCTTCTTAGGTGCACCGACTCCAGCGAGCACGCGATGAAACACGCATAGGTGATGTAGATTTGTGATGTCAAGCAAGCCAGTCGTACAGCAGGGCCAAGAGCAGCCTCAAGAGCTATTAATATCTCCCACGAGGTCTCTAACGTGGTATGGAGGGACGTGTGAAACACCAGAGGGCCCACAAAAAGGATACATATGCATGCTTGTCGATCGCTTTTATTTCCCCATCGCGATCGAGTCAGCTGAGTTAGAGATTGGTTCGACTCATTGGCTATGCTTTCTTGGTTTTGGGTCATGGCTTGCGCATGCCATGCATGGCTCTAGTCTCGTAACCAGACTTAGTCAGCGTCGCATGAAACTGGAGTAGCATGGCTCACACAACGATGCCTCTATGCTAGCACGAGGGAAAATAAAGGACCGGCAGATGAGATAGGGCTTTATTGAGGTTACTGAATGACGAGTGCTTTCCCGAGTAGTCTCGGGATTCCCATCCAATAGAATGTGGTGCGTAACTAGTACTTTACATAGCTACGCTTTCTCGCTTCCTATCATCCTAGGCCCGGCTCCCATTGTTTGATCCCAACCAGCTGAGGCGCAAGAGCAAATAAGCTTCACGACTGCTGCGGAATATTCGCTTACCAGCCACGTGCTGTGTAGTACAGTGCTGTGCAAAAAAAAGCCCTGAAAAAAACTCATTTCTTATGGGGGCTGAGTTTTCAATTGCCGATTTGGGGCTCAGCCTGTCAAGTCGGCTCGCTGACCGTGATCCTGGCCAAGCAAAACCCTGGCCCGTGGTCACGCCACTGCATCGTGGTGTAGCGCACGGACCCTTGTCACTGTACTTGTGATTCGGCTGCAGGTGCGACTACCGAAAATGGAAGTCGTGGATTCTACGGCGAATTAGAAGCATGATCCACAAAAGACAAATACATCTCCATTTTTACTCTCTCGATCTTCAACGTGTTGAATGACGTCCCACAAAAGTACGGACCTTGTCGCAACAGACGAGAATAAACAACTTTAAGAGGTGAAGATCGAGTGCTTACCTTTGCTGACAAATCACCACGCCGGGCGCTGGGAGTCGACATGAAGGTAGTCTCATACATGAAGCTAACATATTCGAAGTATCTTGCTCTTTTGTGCGGAGAGGTGATCAATTCACTTACACCTCAATCTACCTATTTTATTCCTCTATCAGATATCGTCAGCTAACAACCTTGACAAACCTACTGAAATCACTCCCTGGTTGGTCACGCTGGTCCTGTTTACCAGCCGTCGACCCGCACCTTTCTTACAATCTATAATATTTCCACTACCCCTCTCCCCGCAAACAACCCAAGGAAAGCTCAACATGCAGGTACCTAAAGGCATAGCGCAGCTAGCATGAGACTATAGCGCAGTGATGTGGCGCGTGCAGTCGATAAGCACTCAAAATGAAATGTTGGATACACTTGCCTTCAATGCCTGTACGACCCAGCTTGCCTGCTTTCACATATAGTTGCCTACATAGCCTGTGCAGTGCACGTGGAATAGGACGAGGATAGAGAATGCTTTGCAAGGAGATGCACCACTAAGTATATCTCACTTTTTGACAAAACATACGAAATTTATGGCTCATGATCACATATAGTAAAGCTTTCTCAACTTTTAGTTACCAACGCCTTACAGTGCCTTGCAGTGAGGCCTGTCAAGTATGTACCTGCTTGGGCCAATACACATTGTGTGTCTTGCCAAGGGTACTTCCTGATGTAACAAGTAATCATATTCTAACCATATACGTGCATGTCTTTCTCACGTCTATATATACACTATGTATACACAGAGTATATATAATTATATTTTTCAGCTTGAACAAACTCGACACTCGCAAAAGCAGAGCCGAAGTTGCTGAGTTGGTTGAAAGCAGTGAAGCAGCAGTTTCCATTTTTGGAATTGTCAAGTGTTGATGGCATGCCATAATCTACAGCTCTATTACCAGCTTAGGAAGGGGTATTTGTATTTGTTGGGGTCACAGAAAGAATAGGTAGACTACCGCTAGATTCTTGTCGTTCTATTTTTCTTCTCTTCTGCAATCTTTTTGAAGAATAATTACGGGCACACGTTTTCAAAATGCTTCGGCACGAAAGCAGAGTTTTCCTACTGCTATCATATCGCGCCTGACAATGGATGACCTAATCGTTTGGGCACGGCATGCTTCTTTTCTGCAACTTCGATCAACCCACACTACTCTATACCTGCTCACCACAGGCTTGGGGAAATAAGCAAATTTTCCGAGTACTCACATGCAGCTTGAACTAAAACTTTCTAAGTAGCGCCCCCAAAGTGAAATTTTCCGTGCGCCGCAGAGAAAAATACCAATGCTCGAGAATACTTGTCATAATGGATATAACATATCCCCCACAACGTATGATGCCACAACGTATGATGCTACTGACTTCGGCGTCAGTTTGCAGCTCGTATCCAACTGGGAAGGTAACAAGTACTGTACATGTTCAGGTACATCTGTCCTCGACCTAGTCGAGACCTAGTCGAGAAGCATTTGCTGTCCTTTTTGTGTGTTAGTTACCCAGCTGGGTAAGAAAACAGTTAGGCCAAGGTAGCTGATAGGATGTTCGAGGCTGGCTGGTAGGGCTATATTTAGTGCTTTTGAGGCTTGGTTGACAGACCACAAATCACAAATCACCTATCCCCACAGTGCACCGATCAGCAACACTAGTCAATAAGGTTTGTGCTTCGAATGTCTTGGAATAATTTCATATGCATTAGCCTTGTCATGTTTCCAGTTCCAGAGCGGCGGGACTGTGCCGGGGGAGGAGGGGGGGGGGGGTCCAATACACAGGGTGAATGTCAGTCAAATTGATGTGCAAAAGATTTAGCTACTGAGATCGTGCTTAGCACGAAAGGCAAGTTGAACCTAAATTACAATTTCTTCACCTGCGCCCATTGGAGCATATAATGACCAGCCTTCTTTATTTAGTCCAATGGACAAAAGAAATAAAATCGAGCGCTGACTTTCAATCAGAATAGAGTATGAAGCATACAATAATCCAATAACACAGAACCATAAAGGAAACGTGCATAGGGAAAGAAACAAAGAAAAGCCATTTACCTCTCTCATAGGAACTAAAGGAGAATGAAAAAAAAATTCCCCCCAAAAAAACTACATAAAAGAAAGGCGCAAAACTGTAATTGTTACCTTTGTATGAGATAGAAATCCTGCCGTATAATCCGCTTAACACCTCACCAACTGTTTTTTGTTTTTCACTGCAAATTAAATACCATATGTTTATGTCCATGCCTATCACATATAAGTAAGCCGCAGGTGTAGCAAAATATCTATGATCAGATATCACTGTTCCTCAGGAGGAGTAATATGAAGGAATACATACTCATCCAAATACGGTAAATAACTCAGTTGAATCAACCTCAGCATAGGTTGAGTTGTAGACTATTTCAACTACATTAGGGCGATTGTACTCAATCCATCTCCGTAGTTGCATTCCCATATAACAGTGTAGGAAACAGACCCATGGCAATTATTACACGTTCAGTATACCACGGCTATTCAAAACTATGATTGTAAGTAACTCTCCCACCATGCATGACACTCGGAGATTAGTCAGCTTCTTGTCACGAGACTAGTATAACCGAGCTATTACAATCTCTAACCTGGAGTATCTTTATGCCCACCTCTTCGAAGTCCGAGTAACTTGTTCTACAAAGTAACACAATAGACACATAGATCCAACAGGACGAAGCTTAGACTTGCGGAGAACAGTATATACTCGACAACAAAATAAACGCAATTTACTCAAATACCCGGTGTCCACAACGCAGTCCCTGCCAAGAATAAAATAAAGCAAGGGAAACAGAAAAACAAGGGTAGGAAAAAAGTAAAAGTGAAGTAATAGATCACAGAAAGCCAGCCAGTGCCCAAGGAATAGCAACTTTATTCTTCCGGGTGCCAAAGTTTGCGCACGCATAGTGAGATGAAAGGGAGGGGGGAGGGGGAAGAAAAGAAAGTAGAAGAGGGAAAGGCATATTCGGAAACAACGTAAAAGCGAAAACAAATTATGGGATTTACCGGAAGTTGCAAAATGAAGTAGAAACAACTCCTAACATGGGTCTTGAATTAGTCCGGTTTGTCGATCTGCTGATGCGGTCTCACACAGCCTCCTTCGACTTCTTAACTGAAGGTGCCTTTTCCTTCTCTTTCTTCGCTTCCTTCTTTGTTGTATCTTTCTTCGCAGCGTCTGCCATTAACTGCTCGAATACCCCCTCCGCAAATTCGTCATCAGGATCACGCTCGGCCTAAGATTTTTATTTAGCATCCTGAACACTACCAGATGTAAGAAAACCATCAACTGTGGATTGAAACTTACACTCTTGAAAATTGTCCCCACCATCATAATTGCATGCGCCCTCTCGAGCCTTTTATTGAGTGATACCGTTTTATCATTCAGGACCTTATCACAGACATCCCTCAGGACGCTCTGAATTTCAAATCTACTTCCTCTCCAAGCCGCCATCAATATCTTGCCCGTGACCTTCTTCTCTAACTCCGCCTTCTTCTCATCAGTCCATTCCTCCCCACCTTTCTCTTCAGCCTTAACCATTTCTTCAAGTGTCATCTGAGCGTCGATGGCTGAGGAGATTGTTCCCCATGTTTCTTTGACCAGTGTCCCACGGTCTTTCATTCGAGAAAAGAAGCCACCAAAGCCGAAAAACTTCTGTGATTTGATGAAGGATGCGGCTTTCATCATGTAGATTTGACCAATTGCTGTTGAAGACAGTCAATATACCTGTCACTCTGAATTCGACATTCAAAAGAGGCCATTACCATGTAGAATTTCAATACCAAAAGACTCCATCTTGAGATTTTCCACCTCGTACTATAAAGTTGCAGATCGTCAGCAACACCGAAGAAAGCAAAAGCAAAAAAAAAAAAACACAAACTAAAACCAAAAGAACATATGTTTGTTTACTTTCGTCTTTTCATTAAAAGCATGCGTCACATCTTGGCCCTTATCAGTCTCAGTCCAAACGCATATACGATCAATGAGCTTCTGAGCCAACGTTGCTATCCTCTCCTCCCTCACTCGCCTCCTTTCGAGCTCATATTGTGCTAGTTCTTCCTTTTGTTCCTTTGAAAGACCTCCCTTCTTCTTTTCCTTCTTCTTATCCCGCTCCTCTTGTGACGCGTTTTCTGCAGCCACACGTGTCTCCTCGTCACTCTTCTCGGTCAACATTTGTCGCGCCGGCACACGTAGCTTACTACCACTTGGTGTAGATGTACTAGATCGGGGTGGAGGGGTGCTTGTGGTGGGAGTTTCATTGCCGGATTTCTCCTCTGGTGATGCCGAGGCTGATGCCGGCCGGGAAGGTGTACGTTTTGTTGTCGCATCTTTATTTTTTTCCGACGAGCTAGTGGTAGCGTCATCCTCTTCGGTGTCCTCTTTCATGGTAATCTCCATAGTCTTTGTTAAATCTTTCATAAGGGATATTTCACCGATCCTGTACCGCCATTAGCAAGGAAGTACAATATATCCGTAACCAGAATGGGGCCCCACAGATCAACGAAGGCATCTCCACCAAAAATCATGCTGAAAAACTCCGCCGGGTCCTCTATCGATGTTATCGTCAACTTGCGTCGAGCCAAACCTCCATTACTGACATTTGGGGGCCATACCAAATCCGCTATCTGGGACCGCCCTCTCCTTTCCAAACTTGTCATATTGCTTCCGTAGATCCTCATTACTTAGCACTTGATATGCCTCGCTAATCTACCTCCAGCCAACACCGTTAAACCAGTCCATCCCCCGACCGTTCATGGGAAGTAGTGTAATAACTTACAGCCTGGAATTTGGCGTGTGCTGTTTCGTCGCCCGGATTTTTGTCGGGGTGTAGGCGTATGGCGAGCTTGCGATATGCCTTCTTTATCTCCAACTCTGTGGCGGTGGGGCTGACTTGCAGAACATCGTAATACTCAGTTTCTTTAACCATAGCTGCTGCTGTAGATGTGTTACGGTTTCAAACGCTGCGAAGTCGGTTATGGACGAAAAGGGCGTGTATGCGTCGAGCGCGACCGGCTTTTGAGGATATCCAAGTTGGTGGGGAGTAGATGGACTGTCGAGTGATCGCTGGAGATCTTTATTTTTTATATGACCCTAGAGGGATTTTGTGGGTGGGGGGGCAGCTCGATGGGCACGCAGGGCCTGAAAAGCAAAGTGACGTTGGCCGCCTGCCAGATGGATCGGCTGTGGCGCAGCAGGTCAAACGCCCTGAGCGCCAGGATACAAATAAGTATGGCTGGTATCGTCTTCGCATGTTTACGACGCATTCAAGCCACGGAGTGCAGCTCCATCACATACAGCTCTAACATGTCATCAAATGGCTTCAACTATGTACACTATGGTGGATTCAGAAATAAAAATTTGTGTTCAATTCCGCATCCAAAAAACAAAAACAAGCGTTTCACCAGAAAAGTTATGTTACCAGGATGTACCGATATAGCAGGAACTGTTTTCTCGAGAAGTGTAAAACAAATAAAGCACGTGATAGAAGCACTCGGAAGTTGAAATGAATATCGATATCAACAGGAGCACTTCCATTACTTCGTGCCAGCTGCAGCCATTCGCTTAAAACCTGCTTCATATGCATCGTAGATCTCCAGTACTTCATCCCTTAGCAGCGCGAAATCTAAAATCTAATGCCAACGGAAAATGTCCGTGTATTCCATTGCAAACTGGGATAGTGATCTACCTTAGTCTTCGGGACCTGAAAATGGCACTAAGTTCTCAATCTAGGTAGCTGAGCCTACATCTCAGCATTCACTATACCATTTCAGTGGTGGCGGGCACTGACACTGTGACGTTCCCTTGGCCCAATCCTCCTGGCATTAGATTTTGAGGTTTCGCGCTGCAAAGGGATAGTTGTACTCCCTCAACTTGTCCGCCAACTTCGTGTGGTCTAGCTTGCAATTTGATCGTTCAGCTTTAATGACCTTGCGCTGTTCCTCAAGAGTGAAGTTCTTCCACTCGAGCGAAGGCCTAGCATACTTCTTAAAGAGCGCAAGGACCTCATTGTGAGATATCGCGCCCGGATTGGTGAAGTTGTAGATGCCGGTCTCATTGTGCTCCGCTAGCGGAATACTTGGTGGCAATAGGTCAGTTAAGATAGTATTAGACTTTTAGCCATGTAGTCTGGTAAATATTTCAGCCACATCCAAGGGCAGTCCCTACATTTAGTATATCAACCACATGCTCATATGTAGGAAGCAATTTCGTTACAAAGTTCCTTAATAATAGCGTTAGACGTCATCATACGAAGTAGGATTGACCGAATATACCTTGGATGCAAGTCATCAGATACAGGCATTCTCAAACAAAGTATCAATACATTGGGGTAAGATTTCATCATATAGGACCTGTGTGAGTATTTGTGACCACTTGCTTGCAAATAAAACTTACGGCCTCTACTTTGGCCTTCGTGAAAGAGTAGAAAGACCCAGAGAAGTTGGGCTCATCCTCTTCTGTAAAACCCTTCCCACCAATAGGGTGCTCCTCGTCATCCTAGATGAAGCGGTTAGCTAGTGCCTTGCACTACATCTACACCCTCTAAACAGATGCATACCTGATAAATGCACCCAGTTGCGTAAACCATGCAATGTACGCCTAATTGGAAGCAGATGTCGGTAAGATTCATGGTACCAATGACATTGCTCAGGATTGTCGCTTCCTTGTGATCTTCACACCTATGTAACTTTAGCTGCACATTCGTAATGTAGGTTATCTGCAGTTGCATACCAGTCGACATTATGGCCTCCTGTGCACTCAGCTGCGTTCAGAACATGGGTGGGGCGTATTTCTTCTATTACCCTAACCCAAAACGCTTATAAGGGTCCATAACAACTTACGAACAATAGTGGTAAAAACCTCCTTGCCCTGACTCTCGAGGAGCTTCTTCAGATGGCCGGCCACCCAACCTTTATAAAGGTAAGTATACTGGTGTTGCTAATTAGCGAATAGCAACCAAACTAAGCGAATAGCTTGCCTTCGCATCCCCATATCAGAAACATGTTCGAAGGGACGATGAGAACCATTGGGAGCTAGAGGATGTTCGTTGTCTTAATGTGGGCTTACACGAGGTTGAGGTCAAGTACAGTCTCAGAAAGGCGATTCAGAAAGGCGATTCAGCTGCAGGGACTTGAGTTCACCGCATGGAAGCCTTTGTTACTTGAGCAACTCTTGTCTCCTTCCGCTGGGACATTGAACAGAAGGATTAGCGTTGTGGGTTGCATACAGATGCTTATGAACTTGTCATATTCTTTCTTGCCCCATCAACTCGCTACTCTACCTACTATTAAGAAAGGCAGCCTAGCCTTCACCATTAACCAGTCGCAATTGTAGGTTGTAATCATGCTGCCTCTGAGTTACCATCAATGTAACCGTGGCAACAGCAAGCCACTATTTGTTGCTAGTGCTGTTTACTTTGCATTTTGGCTCACTGTACTCCGGTATAGTTGAACGTTCTTGAACTAGTCATGGGCCGGGGCTTGATATGTTGGACACGTGTGTCTATCAGATCAGCAATTGTTGAGACAGGGGCGGAATGGAATGCGGGCCGTTGCAATTCA
The DNA here is from genome assembly GCA_015179045.1 of Kalaharituber pfeilii. Lineage (NCBI taxonomy): Eukaryota > Fungi > Ascomycota > Pezizomycetes > Pezizales > Pezizaceae > Kalaharituber > Kalaharituber pfeilii. The sequence continues at coordinate 76,355 of WHUZ01000007.1, read as the reverse complement.
GGCGGGGTAAAAGAACCCTGTACACGCTCCCCCACTATTAACCAAACCAGGGGTAGAATCCCATCTCAATTGAAACGAACCAGCTTGCGCATCAAAGCCAGGCTAAGTAGGTACTGCCCACATCAGAAGTTCTAGTACAAACAACGATAACGAGTCTCTCGTCTTGCCGGCCTAACTGTATCCATTCTTGCACGCCCTCCCTAATTGACAATCCAGTTGTACTTTCCTGCCGGTGCCAAGACTATCCAGCGTGGCTTTTCTCAGCAAATAAAGATCAACTCCGTTCTTGTTCTTCCTTCCAGTCCAATTTCCCCCTCCGCTCTCACTTCCAGCCAGAATTGACCGCAGCCACCGGAGACTGAGAGGAGGGAAGGGAAGGGTGGGGGGTGTGGTGGATGGGGACAGGCGGAGAGAGGGGAAGGGGTTAATGAGAGCAGAGACTGATGCTTTCCATTGGGGTAGTAGAGATTGTACTTGAGATCCCTCCAAGACGATAGAAATGTAAAGGCCAGAGTCCACCAATTGGATTTCCTATCCAATATTCAGAGTTTGCTCTCAATCAAATTGGATATTTTGTCAATTGCGTGTCGACCCTCTTGCTAGATTCGTCCTCGCTTTCTATCTAAGAATATCATACTGCATCTCCAGCCTTTTTTTTCGGTCTAATGTGTGGCTTTCCACCCGTATCAAATAAGCCATGTTGCTCCCGCCTAAGAGATGGCTAAAGTCTACTAGACCTAACTCGACCACGACACTTTGTTACATGGAATCATCGCAGATTTCTATCAGGTGCACCCTATTCATGTCCATGTGGTGACGATGCATGGTGGGTGTGAGTTGAAGTATCCATCGATTCTTTTCTGTAGATGCGACGGACAGAAGCTTCAAGCAGTCTTCAGTGGTGGCTGTTTTTCTCAGCCTCCTCGTCACCGGGGGTAACGAGAACACCCATTATTGTCTGACATAGGTCAGGGTAATCTTGTAACTACATGAGAGTACATGTCCTCAGGTACATGTTAGCTTCTCATTGCCTGGTGAGTTAAGAATAAAGTCAAAAAGAATGCACTCGCCCTCAGACTCAGATCCCGCATAGAAATCAATAGGTTTCCATGTAATTCTGGCGGCACTAGTGAGATAGACGATATTAGTTTAAAGTTTTATTGTAGGCTTGTAGTCTCGAGACTAGTAGACTTGCTACGGTTTCGAAGCTACGCTTCCTAGCTTCACCAGTCGTCGCTTTCACTAGTAGCAATGAATAGAATATATTTTATATCTGATGAACCATAATTTGTGAACCACCGTAAGTAATTGCTTAGTTGAGGGTAATGAAGGAGTGTCGAGGCCGGATTATGTCGAGGAGCTCGAGGTATCTCAGGCAATTAGTACAACGATTTGTAAACTGGGTAGGATTGGTGATATCAATTATGGTAGGTTTCTCTGGATATGTAGGGGAGTGCATTTCCGGGCTTCTCCGCGGTTTGGTTGGCTTTTCTTTACCAATAATCGAGCCTACCTGCTCGGAGTTATGGCATCCGTATTTCCCTATAAGAGGCAAATATGCTGATTTCACGGACGGTTGAGTAGACTATTCATCGACTTTCGAGTAACGTCAGACGCTTTTTTTACAATATCACAATCTCGTCTAAAAAAATCCGGCATCTACAACGTAACACTGGACACTTGCTACGCCCTACCCTCTACAAACCTTACAAAGCCCATACACCTTAAGACCCACCAACAGTAGACGATGATAAGGATAGGAAACGAAAATAATTAGTTAGGGAAAGGAAATGAAAAAAGAAAGCAAATGGTTGAACGGTCTACGGAGACCGCAGTGCTTGCAAACGAGCTTGTATGCCAATTACCTGGGAGTTGGTAGTCAGAAATCAAGAATTTCTCGCATCATGAAGGAGAATACTTTACCTCTATTGCCTGTTTAACCTCTAGTAACAACCTAGCCTCACGCAACCAATCCCTCGCCAACACCTTGGCCCAACCCTGAAGTTGGTTCATCTCACGTGCCGCATTATCTAAATCTCCTTCTTCCAGATATGTCTCTGTTCTGGTTAGGATGCTCTCAACATCATCACCAGTCGCTAATCCCTTCTTCCTAAACAAGGCTTTGCTCAGCAGCCAGCTTGCTGCATGGCCCGCAACACCAGCATCTTGAGGAAGCAGCGCAGCTTTGCGAACCTCCTCACTGACACGGCGGAAGCGGTCAGTGAGCTGGGCATGTGAGGATACACCTCGTTGATACGCTCGCGGATTAATGGAAGCAATTGCTGCTCGAACGACTTCATCATTCTCAGCAATTTCCTTTAAGGCCGCAAGCTCACGGATAAATGGACGGGGCTGTTCAGGGTCATTCACCACATTGCGGACCGCCTCAATCGCAACATGCACCTGCTGTGTCTTCAGGTTGGATTCCACAACATCTGTCCACTTTGAAGCAACAGCCTCCAGCTCATGAATAGTCTCGCTGAGTTCTTTAAGCTTGCCAAGGCGCCCGTTCCGCTCTTCCTCCACCCTGTCCGTGATCTCCTGAATCCAACGCCTCTTCATCTCAATTGCTTGCTCTAAAAGCTCATTCTGAGTGCGCTGCTCAGCAACCTGGGCTGTACGTTCCAGCTCGGTACGAAGTTTCTCCTGGTAACCTTTTTCGAGACGTTCTTTAATAGCTTCCAACTGCGCTTGGTAGTATCGATTGATCTCCTCGGCCTCTTGATCTACCCGAGCCATGATCCCTTGAGCAATCTTTGTAAACTCAAGCTCCTGCTCCTTGAGCTTTTCAGATGCAACAGCTTCAGCCTGCTGCCTTGCAATGGTAACAAGCTCATTGAGATGCTCGAGCTCTTTCTTTGCAGATGCCACAGGCGGTTCAAAGGCCATTGCATCACCAGAGTCGTTGGCAATGCTGATGATGGAGTTTACAACATTTGCAAGTTTTTGCACGGCAGGGTCAGCATCTGCAGCGACTTCAATTGAGGATATACGATGAGCCGGAGCAGGAGGGTGAACCTGTTTGAGCTCTGCAGCGTTCAATACAGACTTCTGAGCAGCTTCTACCTGCGCAGGCCCAGTAGAAGCAGGAATTGGTTTTTCATCGATCGTCTTTGCCATAATTGGCTCGTTTGGAACAATTCTTGCTTCTGTAAGTTCAGTTTCTTTTGTCGGTCCTGTGCTCTTGATATGTGGTCCTATAGCCCCTAGATCGGATGTCCTAGGCCTCTTATCTTCAGGCTCATATATTTTCCACGTAGCGCCGCTCCTCTGGGGAATTGTAACCTTGGATTCTTCTTCCTTCGGGCCTCTTCGTGACAGCGCATTAGGGAAACGCTTACGGAACTCTCTGTCCTCAAAGTAGAGTACAACATCCTCTCCAAATGGTATATATTCGGTGAAAAAATCGTGGAAATTGTCATTCTTCAGAGAAAAGTAGACGCCCCCAGCGAATGCTGAACCCGTGAATAACGCGACAAATAGGAGAAAGTTGCGCAGTCTATGCCTTTTCTTTGGTTGAGGAGGTGGTGGGGACGGCGGGGGTGGTGAAGTCGATGAAGCGTTACCTTGCTTAGGAGGTGATGATGGCCTTGCTGGTAAGCTGACCCTTGGTAACGGTGAGGGGCTAACGGCCTTAGGGGTGACTGGCTTGGTCGGCCATGGCGGTCCGGCTGGAGGGGTCAATGGCACCTGTGTCGCTGCCGTCACCGGCGGCGAAGTGGTACTGATTCCAGGAGAAGCGGGAGACGGATTTAGCTTTGGGGGCAACGGCGGAGCAGCTGGGCTAGCACCTCCAGGTATCACGGGAGGAACAGAATTCTGTATGGAGGGCTTTATGTTGCCATTTTTGGATGCTGGCTTGTCTGCGAGATATCTCTGCGGAGGCCATACAAGTTAGCCAGGCCACAAAACACCATCTCATGGAGTTGTGCAGGGCAGAGTGCACGACCGCATATAAACCGGACATACCCGCTGTGAGAGAGCGATTTGCTGTTGCCGGGCTGCAAGTTTGAGCGACGAGCGGCCAGCAGCGAGCTTCAGAGATGATAAGGAAAGGCGCAACATGGGTGGCCTCTCTGCTTCTCGACCTCTGGCACAGGAGAAAGGAAAGAGGGAGGGGGGTTGGAGGGAGAGGGTTAGTGGGCGGAGAGGAGGAGGAGGGAGGGAGGGGGGGGGGGGTCGCAATCGTGCTGTACTAGTCTCAGACGTTCCTCGTCAAAAATCCGGGCCCCGGTGAAAATATCTGCCAAGACCGGTATTCCCGGGATGACATACGGTGCTCTCACAGTGACTTCGTCATAACCCGACACATCTCAGGTTCCCTGGGAGTGGAAAAGCTATGCCCACTGTGCATACTTGTAATTACACATGTAAAGCTTACGGATACTTGACGCCGATGTGATACTCGACAGAAGTGGACAATCCTAATGCACTGCTGTAAGAAATGTGAATATGTGAAAAGTGTTTAAAAACGAAAAAACAAAAATAAGAAATAGAAAGTAAAAAAGAACAATCAGTACGCGTAGAATTCAACACCACACAAACCCACTCCCCACGTCTCGACTAGAACTCGCTGCTCAGCATTAAGTGAACCGGATGGCTCGTGATCATTAATACATTCATATAATCGCCCTTAGTACATCCATGTTCTCGTTGAAAATCCAAACCTTAAGTATCCACTCATTACGATGGATGGTATGGAGGAAGTACTGCATCCTTGCCATAGATACTACCAATATCAGGTTATTCTCTTAAATCCAGTTCCTCACAACACATAGCCCTTCAACAGGCGCAGCCCTGCTGTAGGTCATTTGCCTTATTCAGGTTGACGCCCCTTGCCCCAGCTCCTCCGGCACCTCTAATACCTCGTGGACCCTGTTGATCTAGCGGCAATTTCTGAGCAATTGCAGTGAAGAGTTCTTTGACATTCTCTGCAGTCTTTGCCGAAGTTTCGAAGAAAAGGAGTCCGGCTTCTCGCGCATATGCCTCTGCATCGGCAGTTTCGATCGCTCTCCGGGAGGGTGAGGTTGGGGTATCGGTAGCCAGATCCAATTTGTTTCCTGCCAGGGCTATAACAATATTTTCGTTGGCTTGTCTTTGAAGCTCCTTTACCCAAGCCTTCGCCTTATCTAAAGAGGTCTAGTTGAAGAGGAGTTAGAGGCGATGAAGTTCTTTCAAGGTGCTAATAAGGTTGACAAACAGGTGCGGTTATATCGTAAACTACGACAGCGCAGTTGGCATTCCTATAATACATTGGTGCCAGGGACTTATAGCGTTCTTGACCAGCCGTATCCCTTCATGTTTCCGGTTGTCAGCAGGTGTTTCCTAGCTTATACTGTATAAAAACAAGGGGGCAACCAACCAAATCTCGAATTTAACTGTCGTCGTCTCATCGAGCGTAATCGTCTGTGTTAAAAAAGCGGCCCCAATAGTGCTTTCTCGATAGTCGTCGAATTGATCCTTAAATGGCCATTAGCATAAGTGGCCCTTAGAGAGAAAACCGAATAAGATTGGAAGCAGCTCACTTTCACAAAACGAAGAACCAAAGAGCTCTAATCAAGTCGTGTTAGCCATTCTACCAGCAATCTTGGGCACATGGAATAAACCGACCTTGCCGACAGCAGATTCACCTGAAAGGGAGAAAAGACCATACTCGTCAGCAAACTCCAGTCTGATTCTCCAGCAACCAGGCCCAAGCGAACCGAGTAAGTGAATTATGGGTGGGGAAGGGGCTTGCGTACCTAAGAGGACCAGCTTAAACTGAGCGAAACGAGTAGATCCAGAAGGGCGAGGGTGGGCCATGGCGACTATATGTGAGATGTTCAGTACACCGCGCAAGATGTGTGGCGGGGCGTTGTGGATAGGCCGAAAGCGAACGATAAGGTGCTAGAGGGTATGGCGAATATGGCGACGTCAGTATTGCAGGCCGGCTTGAATATTTATTAGGCAGTAATATCGTTCTGGCAGAGAGACTTGTTTTGGAATATTTTCGGCGGGTTGTTTCGTTGAAGGGGATGGGTTGAACTGGGATGCGGACCTCATGAATAATGGGGGGAGGGTGTTGGGGAGTTGGGGGGGGGGGGGGGGGGGGTCTCAGGTGCCAGTAGCGCAGCCGAATACCAAGCGATACAGTGGGAGTTACTCTTGCGCCGCAGCAGACGTTGGCAAGTGGCAGAACGCAGACAGGGCCGCACGGCAGCGGGCTGACTGGGGGCTGCGTAAACGCATATCTTTTGCGCCTGAGTCTCACGGAACAGCTCTATGGTAATCAGGCACCGGCACAAGAAAAAGTAAAGAGCACGCAGGGAAACGTAGGGTGCAGTGTGTGAGTCCCGTTTGCTGGGCGCCGTCACGAGCAAGCGCCCGTCACTGCACCGCGGCTCCAAGTGTCAAGTGCCATAAAGTATCGCAAGTGCAATATTCTATAGGAACAGCCACTTGAGCACTATCGAAGCAAGTTATTCTCGTACCGTGCGTTGTAGACTCATTCGCCGTGCCGCGGTCAGCTGATACGTGAGCAGGCGCATCCACATCCTGCCGCCAAACGAGAACGAAGGCCGCCTGCACGCCACCCTGAATGCTATTGTCCCAGCAAGTGGGGCATCGGGCCGCGGCATGACTAAGAGCTGACAGAGCGGCGCCGCCTCGTGGCCTGCCGCGCACTTCTGGTGTCAGCGGATCGACGGCCGAGAGCGCGCCAGATCGCATGCGGCAAAGATCTGAAGATCTGAAGCTCGCAAGCTCCTGCAGCGGTTGCTGCCGTGACGATGCGTTGAGGCACAACAAGCTCTCGCACCCCCGGCACCGCGCTTTGCACAGGAGCTTCGTCTGGCCCCACACCCCATGCCAGCAGCGCAGCGACAGCTTGAACGCATGCGCTCACATCATCTGAAAGGCCCTCCATCGCCAGCAGCCCTATAGCTCTCTCTCTCCCACGCCCCGCTCGTTCACGGAGGCCGCAAGGTCTCATAGGGACATACTTCAAAGTTAGCATCTGACGAACACACGTCAAGCCCAAAGCTCCCCCAGCCACGCCCAATATAATAAAATACTGCTCAAGCTATCTCTTACAAGCTTGACTCAACCTACCCCAGGCACTTCATCCATACATCCCTACTCCCCCCCCCCATATTCCAGCCCACGCAGAGGGAGACGGGGGGATATCAAGCACTTGTCATCATCGCTCCAAGCTTGCCTTCTTCTCAGAAGATTAGATAGCTGCTTTCGCGAGTGCAATCCATGTCTTCAGTTCCAATCGTTCCGAGTCGAGGACTCGGCTTCTTCGGTTTGTTCCCCCCCTCCCCGTCGCGCCGTACACTCTCCCCCACGTGGTTTTAACGCTGTAGCCTTTACGGATTTACAGTCCTCGGTACCTCCATCTACGACATCTTGACAGAGATCCGCAACAACCCGTCTCAATACCCGTCAAGCGCACTTATATACGACTCCCAAACGCCCCTCTCCTCAAATGTCATCGTGAACCTGGAAATGAACGGCCTGCGTCTCCGCTTTGACGGCGCAGATCAGCGGCTGCGGCTTATCGAAGTCACATCGTTCCAAAAATCCCGCTTGTCGTACAATGGTAGCGAGCTAGCGCGGAACGGACAGAGTCCTACTTTCAGGTACATCTACAATAAGCTATTTGGTCCAACCTATCCCGGAGAATATCTCTCCGACCAGAGCATCTATATCCTTTCTTATCCTGGTATTGCATTCTCATTCCCAGTAGACAAAGACCAGTGGAAGGAGGACGTTGACTTAGTCTCCTTGTTGTCGGCTACAAATGCTCAACCCGCCATTAGCATGGCTATTTTCCACGGGCAATCATGGGCAGAAGCTCGTAATCAACTCTTCACAAAGCCACCAATCAATCCACGAAACCCCAATGTTACCTCCCTCTCTGCTAAGCAGTCTCCTGCAAATGATGAAATCGAGCTTGTCAGAGTCTATCACAGTACTGGAAAGGTGGAGCTCGTTCGTCGCCATAATCCATCGTATTTCATTACCCTCCACAGCACTACTCCGCAAGACCTTGTCACAGAACTCGGCCCACCATCTTCAATTTACCACAAGAACGACCATAGACTATCCATCCACAGAGCACATGGTGGCGGGGGCAGTGGTGCAGCGGACGAAATTGAACTTGAAGCAGACCCACTGACACAAAGCGACAACGGGGAGAGCGAGGACGATGACGATTCTGATTCTGGGTCGACAGACTACTTTTACAACTACTTCGGCCATGGCTTTGACGTGTTCATATCCACATCGGCAGGACACGTTGCCAGCAAGGTCATTCTCCACGGCAACGTACCTGGGTCTTACGAATTCAACCGCTACCGTCGCTGTCGATGGGAAATCATCTACGGCGAAGACAGCGAGCTAGCTAACTCCATCAATGGAAACCAAAACTCCACCGGTGGTGTCGGCGCCGACCTTGGGGTTAGCGAAGTCGGTGTTGCGGGAGAGTACTATTTTGGCGGACAGACCACCAGCGGCCCTGGCGGCTCCGCATCGACCCCGGCTCCGACTACCGCTACGCCTCCATTGAACTCGGAGATGTGCTTTGACGAAATAAATGAGCGGCTGAAGGAGAAGTTTGGAGCCACGCAGAAGCCGATGTTGCTAAATAGGGCGAGCGATAGTCCCAGTAGTAGCGTAGAGCTGTTAGGGGGTTGGGAAGAAGGTGATCTTCGAGGTGCAGGGTCAGCGGAAGAGGCGTTTGGGAATACAGGTAAGTCCCTTTTTGCTACTGTGTATTTACATAGATTTGGCTTGGACTAACGTATTTGGTGGATATAGAGCTGTACGGATTTCCGGGCCTCATTTTTGAGGCTTTGAGGAATAGGGCTGTGTCAAGTCTGACTGTATTCTGAGGCGTTATTTTCTGGGTTTTATTAGTCTTGTTCCTGGTTTTATAAATATTGTCCCATTCTTTTTAAGTACGGGAGACTCTTTGTTTTCGAATCTTCATGGGGTTGAAGCTTTTCTCATTTTTGCTGGGGTGCAAATTGTTTTTGATTTTATACCATTCATGTTTCATAAATATCTTCACGCTGTTTGCTTACAGCAGTTGGTATTTTCTACGATGTACTTGTACCCTGGAGCTGAATTGAGGATGGACGTCTACATTGGACTTTGAAGGTGTATTACGGCCATCAACCAAGGAAGGATATATTGTATGGATTGAATAGTCATAAGTTCGTGATCCTGTGGTTTATAGCTGCAATATAAACATTTATAGAAACCAAACCTTCTATTTCTCAAGCTTTGATAAATCAAAAGTGAATGGATAGCATAGATCTGAGAAAAAAAAGAATATCTTGGAAGCAGTATTGTGTAATCAAATAAAAAAAAAAAAATTATCTAAATTCTTCTTGTCCCTACCTATAACTTTGATGTGACTCACTTGTGGAGCTAAGCACACAGAATGAGCCGGAGAAAAACATAAGCAAAATTTCATAATTTAAAGTCTGTTCAATCCTTTAATATTGCTAGGGCTGAAATAGCCGTCGTGATGGTTAGTAACATCGATGCTAGGTTTCCAATTACCCTGAAGTGGTGGCGCAATCAATGGATACTTATCGCTAGTCTGGTTCCACTACCCTGAAGAGCCTTATCGTGATCTCACGTGGCGAATTCTGTCTCTTAATTTATCTAGGTACCGAGATCGAGAGCAACTCAACGGTTATATGCCACTTGTCATCAAAAGAGATACTACCCAATTAGTAACCATCTCTTTGTTCTTCTTGTACCCTCTCTATCTCAAAATATTTGTTCATTTTTCAAGCTCTCTAGAGAATCCCACACTTTTTCTTCAGTGTCCAGCAAACAGAGGCCAGACCCGGATGAAAAAGTAAGAAGGAAGTTCGCGGCACAACCATGCAGTGTAATAGCAAGGCCACGGTGGACCGAACTGTAGGTCGAGGCCCAGTGAGCTCAGTCCGAGATGCAAAAATAAGATTAATCAACAAACGGTTCCGATAGAACCATTTCAGAGATTAAACTGAAAAGAACAGATACTACACTTGATCTAAGCCAGAAGGCAAAGAGAGCAATGAGGAAAGAGGGGCGTGGGGTAAGGGACGTTTTTATAGCCTTTGGAGGGCAAGCCAAGAGTAGAGGTTTGATGGCGGCAGCGACAGTGACGGCGGAGGAGAGCGGCGATTACAATTGGACAAAATGCTATGTATTTTGGGCAGATGACGAAACAGTGAAGGTAACTGTAGTAGCTGTGGCCCGCCGCACCTATTCAGTTTTTGACTGTATTATATGCATCAGTGTGGGGGCTAGTATGTACCTCAGACAAGTACTTAAGGTAATTCCAGTAAGGTTCGCGTAGTCTCGAAGCTCGGCCAGTCGTATGTAGGTCATCGGCAGCATGGCAGCATTGATACGGATGCAGTCTAATGTATTGTACCCAGTACAGTAGGCTAGGTATATGATATGTGCCAAGACTCTTTGGTCACGTGCGCCATTGTAGCTAATAGTCCAAAGTACCGGATGAGGGTAATGCGGTTCGAGACCATTTGCGCAACCAGACTGGCATACTCTAATTTAGTGGTTAAGTTAGATATATCAGTACTTAGTCTCGTAGCCAGGGTTACAGGTATATTTAGTGTTTCCCTCGTGTACTATGCGACCTACACAAAGAGATGTCTACACTTGCCGGTTCTCTATTGAAGGCGCTTCATGATGAACCGAGAGATGATCGAGACAACCTACATACAAGTACCTACCACTTGCAACAGTTTTGTTGTCCAGTTTGCACACAGTCTTATGGCTATACATGTGACAAAATATCCAGTACATTGCCTATGCGAGGGTTTTGCATATATTGTGACGATGTACCTCATGTCACGAAATGACAGCTGAAAGAACGTAAGAACCATTTTAACACATAGAATGTGAAGTAGTAATTTCTCCGTTCTGCGCCCTTCAAAACTCACTAGGTTGTATGATTGGCTGGAGTGGATGATACAGCAAGCAGGGGACGAATATAATGTAATAGACGTCAATGGAAGCAATTAGTACAGAGACATGTATATCGTTCCAAACATTATTGCAGGGAACACCAAAATGAAGAAGCATATAGATGATGGTCATCCCCACTAGATACACTGATTGAGGGTAACAAGACCAGTCAATGAATTTTACCTACCCAGAGGGCTAACTATGGATACAATAGTCAAGGATTTGGAACCGATGGGGAACATGGCTGTAAGATAATCATTGCCTTACAAAGAAACAAATACTCTGGCAAAATGTAAATGCCCGGCACTCCTCAACTCTACAAGGGCACGTGCCTTTCTGGTAAATTGCGGTAGTATCCTTGGAACTTGCGACAGCCTCAAAGTGCGACTGTCCATCCTTGGGTGCACGACCAAGGAGGAGTTAGCATTATTATTTTCAGTATCATTGTTAGAGTGGTAGCTGTGGATGTGGGCTTGCCATCTCCTGCTCCAGCAGTGAGAACCTCAAGTGACACTCAATGTATTGACAGCCGATTGGGAATAGCAGACGTTGCATTCGTGTTTCTAACAATGTCCTTAAAATTGTAGTAGCTTCGCCAGCTTTCGAGAGTTTGAGCGTGACGTAGGGGGTATATATAAGATGGGTGAAATTGACCATAACCAACACTACTTTAGCTTTCATCCTCTGCTTTAGTTTGTGAACCAGTTGATGGCAAGTGAAGCTTCTCTGAAAGATCTGGACGAGATCTTCATTTCTTTGGGGGAATTGCATATTCATTGGTAGATTCCCAAAGCAATGAAATACAGCTCTCAAGTGAGAAAATGTCAGACTTCAAGGTAAAAGTTCCGGATGCATCCCCAGTAATATGGCTTCCAAATGCCACTGTTGCTATTAGCGTGAATCTATCATGGAGATTGAAGTAGTAATACCAGTCTGGAACACTCGCAATATGATAGATCTTTAGAAAGGCGTCATGACGCACTAGGAGGTGAGATGGATGCATAAGCGTCCCCTGTGGCCACTTAGATTTAGTAACCTTAAAGCTGGCGACGATCTTAGGGCCATTACATCTTCAAGTGTGACGCTTTGCTAGATGTGGCAATGTGGAACAGCTAGCAAAACTCGTACAAATGCTTGATGTGCTTCTAAAACTGCTCTTGCTGCTAGTAGCGAGACTAGAGTATTCCAGGTCCCAGCCACTTGAATACTTGTACAAGCTGCAGTGATGCTGCGGGAATATACTGTCAAAATACCAGCCGCTATCACCCCATTTCATACACAGGCGTGCGCTGATCCAGCTTTGGCCGCAGACTAACTGGCTGGCCCCTGTAGACTTCAGATGCGAAGGGCTAGAACTGGAGAGATTTAGCTTATTTGAACATATGCTTAGGCCACCCAGGTAGCCCTTCCTTTCTCGCATTGAAACAACAGAACCTCTCCAGAGGGAATTCCGTCCATCAACAACATGCACTTTGGGACCGTGAGATCTACGCTTGCTGCTCATGATCACGTTCTTGGCGCGGGCGTCGCCCGCACCCCGCCCTCCTGCCCCACACTTTCAACGAGTGGTGCTGCGCTCAGACGCTTTTTATTGTGGTTGGGTCCGGAGGCTGGGCGCAGGACCAGCTTCCTTCGGAAGCACAAGAAGCTATAAATCTGCGTGTGGCTCCCCTCGCAGGCCCCAGTTGCTAGATAGCCGCACCTCTAACGACTGACAATATTCACTCATCCAGCTAATCTTTTGCACCAAGTAGCACTGAATCTCGCTTGTAGCAGAATGGCAGAAGCTCAGGAAAGCCTTGTCGACACAGCACCCATCTCCCCTATCCGAGAGCGCACAAATACTTTAGAGCATGCCCTTGCCAAGAGGCCGGAACCAAAAGAACTTCTGGAGCGAGGCATCTTACATGCCCCGCCGGGAGTTCCTGCTGCCGTCCAGCAGAAGCAACATGGTAGGGCTTGATGGACACTGCTCTCCTGGGACTATCCGCTGAAGTTCGATTTTAGAATTGGAAAAGTCCATGACCCGGGATGCACTGAAAAATCACCTTGGGAAACGGCCTGTGAAGGAAGAGTTGGTTCAGCGTATGCGCTTCTGGGATGGCTCGCGTAGATTCCTATGCTAACATTCAGTGATAGGAAACATTCTGTCAAGTTCGAGTGTTGCACCAGCAATCCAAGCGCACCAGAAGGAACTGGAGAGGAGTATGTTAGAGGATAGTCTAGATAAGAAGCTTGCACATCGGCCAAAGCCTTCGGAAGTTATTGAAAAGGGAATCTTAAACCGTAAGATTCCATGCCAGCTGCGTTATCCGAGAATAGTACTGACACAAAGCTTATCACTAAGCCGACGAGGACCCAACAAAAGCATAAGCACAGTGCAGTAGTTGCACCAGGGCAAAATTCTATAGCATGGGTTTGGCAACAGGAGGAGTATTGAAAATTCACAGACGGGATTGATAATAATGCACCTCGTGAATACGATTATTTTTACGTTCTGACACTCCTTGTTGCTAATTTTCCTTGGATTGTGTATATTCGGAGTGGATAGTTCATCCAACAATGCAATTGAGTGGATTTTCTTCGTCCAATATGCTCTGGTCCTCAAATGCTAATTTGATATTCGCTATCAGTCCTGAACTCGTTATATACAAAGTTATACCCATCCCGAACGCCACAATACACCAAAATTCCGATCATGTGATGATGCCATCTGAGCCTTTCTAATGTAGATTACTCTTAATAAACGTAATGGTATTGTTCTTGCCTGTACTTTTTTTCTTCTCCATAGTCTTCGGTCGCTTGGATGGGGGCGCTGATACATCTTCTGGGCTTGAGGTTTCCCTCACAATGTCTTTGATAGCTTGTTTGCTCAGGCAAAAATCAACATGCTCGTTGAACTGCCTGTCGTCAGCAGGTACAGATCGGGAGCAAATTGGACACTGCCAGATTTCTAGTTCGGCTTGCTGGCCTAGTGAATGCTCTGGATCCAAGCCTTGATCCAAATTACCCTGCTTCGATGAATGTAGATTTTCTGTAGAAGAGATGCCTTGCGAAAGGATCTCGAGCGTTATGTCCTTGGCACCCTCTTCGTCGTTCGGCTCCTCAGTCATCTGAGATTCGGCCTTGATGGAGTCAGGGCCCATTTCCATCAATTCCTCTTCTGGCCAAATCTCCCACCCATCGTCATCTACAATCTTACGCTTCAATCCAGAACACTGTGCCGTCTCTGCCTTCCCCCCCCATTTGTCCCAGAATGCTTGGGTTTTCTTGTTCCTGTCCACTAGATTCGTTCCGCGCAGCCCCATCAAGCGTATCTTCAAACCACCTTTGTCTTTGAAGTCATTCTCCAGAGCTGTCAGGAGCGGCAATGCGTACTGGTAAATGTCTTCAGCTGAATGGATAGGCCTATGAAGGGCGCGTTGGCGGGAATGCACACCATAGGTGTGGAGCTTGATTTTGAGGACCAATGTTCTCAAAGCCAAGCATTTTTCTTCGAGTTCCTATTTAGGCAATTTATTACTCGGTGCACGGGAGCGGTGAGTTCAGGTCAGTGCCAACCTTTTCAAGGTCCTCGGCAGTATTCCTCATTTTTTTACGAAGCTTCTCTGCTCCAGTGAGATCAGGAAATGTTCGCTCAGTGCCGACGCTCTTTCTTTCATATTCTTCTACAGGGTGAACTTCTGTTCTCCCAAGGCCGAGATAGCAGTGTATCAAGAACTCCGTAGATTTCTCTCCGAACAGCTGTAGGGAAATTGAAACATCAGATATCTTGTTGATGTAATCATCGTTTCTAGGAGCTTACGTTCGTCAGAATTCCCCTGAGAGGGTATATATCTTTGCATGTCTTAATCCCCACGCTGTCCAATTCCCTCTCAAATACTCTGCCAATTCCATTGATTTTCCTTACAGATAGATCTGCCATGAAGTCCATTACGGTCTCACGATCGTTAGGCACTAAAAACTGTCCGTTGGGTTTATTTTTATTGCTTGCAATTTTGGCAATTCGGGTGTTTGGGCCGATGCCTGCAGACACACTGATTTTTGTTCGCTCGAGAACCTCCGCACGCAAAGTTGATACCGCTGTATCAGGATCGAGGTTATGCTCCTTGCAATAGTCGGTAACGTTGAGATAAGCCTCATCAACGGAGGCCGCCTCGAAACGGGGATCATATCTGCTTGAGCGTTGAGTACATTCCAATTCATGGTCCGGCTTGTCAAGAATACTCACTTTGCAATTATTTGTCGTATCTCCTCAGCTTTTCTGTTGTATTTCTCAAAATTTATAGGGAGGAATACGAGTTGAGGGCACAGCTCTGCTGGTATGAGAATCTTGCAGAAGTTAAGAAATGAGAAATCGTTTCACATACTTTTCGCTATGTGCCCGGCCATCCCGCTGCGGCAGCCAAACTCCCGCGCCTTATAATTGCCTGAGAAAATCTGTTAGTCACATTCTGCGTGTGTATAATACACCGGAAAACACGACGGACATGTCGTTAATACTCCTTTTCCTACAGCCATTGGAACATTCTTCAACTCTGGCCGATCAAGCTCCTCGACACTCGCAAAAAATGCATCACAATCAACATGCACAATATATTGCGAAACATCCCGTGTCGCATCAAGGTGTGCAATGCGCTCATCAATCCTGCGCAGCTCTGACGATAGGTCGATAGACTCTAGGTACTTTTTCCGGGCCAGGATCGCTTCAATCTTCTTGCTAAGTTGTTCATCCCGTTTTTCCTCATGCTTGAAAAATTTACTGCCGACGGAAGCTTTGTAGATGACTTCGGCTACCTTTTTCTGATCCACAGAGTCTTGCCCGGCCTTCTGAAGGGAAGGGCCAAGGAGGGAGTGATGCTTTAGACGACAGGAGCGAAGGTTAGATTGGTGTCTGAAGGTAAATACAGGGAGCGCTCACAAGTGATGTATGTATCCTTTCCTCGGCTTCTGGCTTCTCTGTGTTGTCTAGCGTACTTTGATGAAGTTGGTTATTCGATGCCATTGTTTCATGTGGCAATCTTGGGGCGAGGGAACTGTTCGAAAATCACTTTACGTGGTCGGTGCTGCGGGGAGACGCGTCGTGATACGTAATGCACGTGCGGCTGTGGTAGATCAGGAGAAGCGTGACTTGGCGTGCTGCTTTGTTTACATCGGCTCCACAGGGACCAAGCTCACGACAATCCTGGCAGCAAAACTAAACGAACGCCCCCAAATCGGAAACCGTCAATGTCTGAGCAGTTACCTCGCTCTTGTTAATAGAGACCTTCTGCAACGCCGTCTAGACGGCCGAAAACGCCACTTGACCAGGGTGCGGTCTAGACGGCCCAAAAGACCTTCCGCAAAATTTTAAACTGACGCTAAGAAATTGGCTCGGCAGGGCGGTTTGTGATGCCTCCAGCAATCTCTCATTTGTCAAAGCTTCTTGTGTATTTCTTGAAGAACTCATGGTATCACGGTAAAGTAGAGACTTTCAGCTATCAATAGATATCTTCAACAATAAAATCCGAGTGTTCGTTGAGGTGCTATAGTGGTTCAAAGTTCTAGACGTAAAAACGGGGGGTTCCCGTCTACTCTAGACGGGCAGCGCCGTCTAGACGTCGCGCACCGCCACGCTTGGCATTGCTGCAGGGGTCCCGCGCCGTCCTCTAATCACACGCAGAAATAATCCACCGTTCTCGCATGCACCTCGACAGAAATCAGTTCAAAGATTCTAGGGCTCTAACAATCGAGTCCCAACTCGCACCATCATGGTTTCAAGTGGTCAGTCCGGCGCCTCCTCCCCTAAAGAACTTTCATAATTGATACCTTATTTAGACTAATCCTTCACCCTGACGCAGCACGCAAACCCCGGGACAGAGATCCACAGTTCTCCACCTCCAGGCGACGTTCACTCCGCAATGCCAAGGCTGCAGAAAGCTCCTCCAACAAATCAACTTCCGGTTCAGCGAAGATATGCTGGGATGACCGGTACTGGAAATTATTCCTGGCAACAGCAACTAAAGTCTGTGTTTGGGATGGGCTACTCTGTGCGACTGTATTCACCTCTGGCTCGGAAGGTATATTAGCAGCAAAGAGATCTAAAGATGGCTCCTTCCTGGCCGTCGCCGACTCCCAGATTGTGGTGCTGCACAAGGTTGAACAGGGCCAGCATCGATCCTATCCGCTGAAAAGTGCAGATGGTGCTTGCAGACTACTTCAATATGCCCACGACTCGAGGAGTCTATTCTTCACAGACAATATTCACAATAGTGTGCAAACATATAGCTTGAGAGAGGACCGGGTGAATGAAGCCGCAAAGGCTCACCCATCACCTGTGACGTCGTTTTGTGTTTCTTCTGATTCGAATTTTCTCTTATCATGTTCTTCGAGCCCATCAGTAATCCACCTGCATAATCGGCAATTAAACACTACAGTCGAAATCAGGCCAAAGGCCTCATCGAAACCGGTGCTATGTTGTACTTTCCATCCGACCCGCAAGTATATTTTTTTGCTGGCGTTTGCGGATGGAGTCGTTGCGGCATATGATTCTAATAAGTTGATTCGAGGAGATAAAGCAAGGGCTGCGGCGAGGAAGGGAGATATAGGAAGTGGAGGTGGTGAGCATATACATTCTTTCGGTCACCTCCATGATGCAAGCAATTCAGATGGAGCCGGAATTACAGGCGTTGAGTTTATACCAGGCTTCAGGTCCCGCGCGGTTAGCATTGGTGATGACGGGAGGTTATTCATTCTCGATTTTGAGAAGAAGGAAGTCTTGGGCAGCTGGCATGTTGGGGCGCCCGCCACTTGCCTCTCAGTAAGGCCAGCCAAGGATGCAGGCAAGAGTGGCAATGAGGAGGGTTGGATGGTTGCAGTAGGAACAATTCACGGAAAGTGCTTTGTGTTTGACGGCGATGGGACCAAAGTTTGTGAACAAACTGTTGACGCGGACGCAGGGAAGGTGTTGGACGTGGAATGGGTAACTGGAGAAGTAGCAATGCCGCCCGGAATTGGGGCACCAAACTCCGTCTCTTCATCGTGGAAGTCCGGCATCAAGTCTCCATCATCAAGATATCCAGACTCGATATCCTCTGGAGCGGGACATGCAAATACATCTTTTGATGTACTCATAACAAAGTCACAAAATCAGACGTTGCCATCTCTGACAGAAAATGCAGAACGAGATTCTTCAACAACTCTCAACGGAATTTCCACGAAGCCGCCAGTACTCCCTGAGCTTCCGAGGCTTCCATGGCAGGACCTAATTGAAACATCCAAGTCTAGTTACATGAATATGTTTTCACCGGTGAAAAAGACGGGGCCAAGCAAAGCTAAGTCTGTTGCTGAAAAGGAATCTGAAAACGTGAATGAAGTCGAAGGTGCCAAAGAACATACATTAAGACAGGAGGATCAGCGAAATTCAATTTCGGCCCCTGCCCTGGAGGTTGATAAGCCAACTGGCAAAAAGCATGATCTCACTCCAGAAACCACGGATACTGGTTCAGTAGGGCAAGATATTCTGGATGATTCTGGCAGCAGAGAACTCAGTGATCCAACACCTATTGCAAAAGCAAGCGGCGACTTGAGTTCTTCAACAGAAAACATAAAGGGTTCGAGTCAGTCAGCGCCAACAGGTATCACTAAGCCCGCTACCTCAAATGCAATGGTACCAGTGAAAAGTGTTTCCAGTACTGTCACGAGCACGAAAGTCACAGACCCAGGAAAGTTGTTAAGAGATATCAGAAGTATCAGGGGAGACAGCGAAAAGGGAAGTGGACCTAGGGGGTTAGCACTTTTCGCGCCGTATATGGGCACCTCAAAGCGTGGGATATTGAAGAGCTTCGGAACTGGGAAGCACAACGGCAATGTTGGAGACTCAAGCTCGTTAAGTCTAGGCTTAGATGGAGACTCGAATTCTGAGGTTAAGCCATCAGAGAGAAGCACATTCCTACTGGACGAGTCCACAATTAAGGATGATACCATTAACGAAGATGAAAATCCCAAAATTGAGAGCGGTGAAGTGGAGCAGCAGCACAGGCCATATCAGGACAGCGCAGAGCCCCAACCCGAGTCTCGGCTCGAGCAGAGCGAAGAGAGTGATAATGATGCAGACATCTGGCTCATTCAGGGCATGGATGAAGAGTCAACATCGACACGCAAATCCTCCGATAATAAACCTAGTCCCGCTTGGAAGAGGGTTTCTGAGGGTTCAAAGAGAAAATTGCCTGCTGAGGAAGATTATGGTCCAGGGCCTGGCCTGTCTGCTGGAGCTGGGACTGCTCAGTCCCAATGGGGATCTAACAAATCCCGGAAAATTACGCCTGCAACTAGTGGGAGTAATAGGGCAGACAGTGCCCTCAAGCATTATGGTCTCTCACCACATAAGAGCCATATTAGCTCTACGTTAACTGCAACAACCAATGAAGCAAGTTCCTTAAGTCTCAGGGATCAGGTGAAGAATACGTCAAGAGGGGTGTCGAGTGGAACAGTACTGATAGGAAAAGAAGCTAATCAAACTATATCCGCTCCATCACACTTACCTTCAAAAAGCACTTCTCAGGGCATGGCAACAGGCACACTGCAGGGCATCATTCCTGCAAGTGCATGGGAAACGTTTATGAACCGCATGCTAGGAGAGATGCGAGAAAGCATAAGCACGATGCACCATGACATGACCAAGCGTTTTGAGGAACAGAAAACGATGATAGAGGAATTCAGGAAAGAGATGCTGACAATCAGAACAGAAAATGAGAGGTTAAGGCGGGAATTGTTTGAGATTATGGGGGGAAAGAGCAGAAATGTCAGTGGCAAATCCGAAAAATAAGGAGGACCCTCTAATGGGACTCTTACATGGAATTGGTATCTATTGTTGTGTACTCTACTTACCAGCTGCATTTTGGATTTCTTAGCTTTGTTTTGTATTGGGTGCTAGGTTGCGGGATTAGGCGTTTATGGTTCGGGCTCATTTACTCTCTGTATCCTCTAAGTTTCGTGATATATCATTGTTGTACACATCATCTTGGTGCCGCCACAAATACCAATGTGCATAAATTATCCTGAGAATGTAATTCATAGGCACTTTACTTCTGCATTTCTTGAGCACTGGGGACCTGAATCCCCGTTAAATGTTTTACACATGCCAAACTCAAAATGCGAACTCTGCTTAGAGTAAGCACCGCGTTGAGACAATTTACGCGGTAGGTAGACGGGTCAAGCCCTTCGGCCAAGATCACTGGAGTCACCTGCATTGTGTGGGATATCATAGGTTCTAAGTTGATTAGGACAAATGTTTACTTGATCCTTGCAGTCCCTTGCTTCCACGTCGTACAGGGACAGCGATAATCTGTCCTTAATTTGGTGGTCTCGGCCGTCAGCTGCACTCCAGCTTCTTTGCGCACCCTGCCCATCCCATCCAATCATCCGTACTCGGCCTGCCCATTCATCAATTCACCCACTCCTCAACTCTTCCTCCTTCTCTTCCCGTACCCTTCTTGAATTGTCTACTTCGCTTCCGTTCTCATTGCGCTACGCCGTGCGTTGCTACACATAGTTGAGCTAAAAATAAAACTCAAACTCTCTTCGGGACCAACTCTCAATTGCAACCCAGTGAAGCAGAGCTTTGGCGACACATTATCTTTCTGCCTACCTGAACTGTACACTCCTTTCTACTGTTTCACAAAAACCAGGGCTGCGAAACCAGGCACAGTAATCCCAATGGCGACAGTCGCAAGAGTTCCAGAGGGCTTTGATCCTAACACTGCTCAGAACCACCAAGACGTAAGTGTTTGTTTCCCCGCGCATCCAATCTGGACCTAGCTTTGTCATTTGAAATATATCCGTCACCACTATTACCACTATTTATCCATACTGTTACATCACTTTTTGAGCGAATCCTGGCTCCATTGCCCATTTGTCGGTATTGGACTCGAATTGATGATGGAGATACTTACCTTTAAGCCAGATTGAGCGCCAATTCGCAGTCAAGGCGGTTCTACATGCGCAAACCTACTGGAATATCCTAGAAAAGGTCAAGGGTACCGAATTGAGGCTTACAAAGCTCGACAACGAAATTTATGAGCACTTTCAGAAAGACTTTCCAGATGTGGATGTTAGCAAGGTGATAGATGAGGAGGCGATGAAGAGCAAGGCTGGAAAGGATCGATGGAGGATGTTTATGCAGGCATACGAGAAGAAGGTGAGAGTTATATTTCACTGTTAATACTGCAATTGAGAATTGCTCAGCAGAATTGAGAGGTTATATAGGTTGAGGATTACAACTTTGGAACTCTGATGAGGAATGACCCGAAGGCAGAGTATACTGAAACCACAACTATATTCGGTGAGGCTTACTTGTGCAGCCCATTGAGCAAGCTTAAGGTACTAACAGAGGCCATTCTTGTTTAGTTCAACGAATGCAGTTCTATGCCATTGAAATAGCAAGGTAAATGCCACAATGCCATTGCTAGACGGCAGGAATTACAATATTAACGCCAATTGCAACCATATAGGAACCGGCTCGGCCTGAACGACTGGATTAAGGAAACCGTAGACAAAGAAGAGGCGAAGAAAGCTAAGGAGGCTGAGAAGAAGGACGCTTCGAAGGTTGATAAGGCCGAAAAGGCTGAGAACCTTGAGATTACGGAGGAAGCTCCAGCTGCTCCAGCTGTTCCGACTGAGAGCGAGAAGAAGACTGATGGGGCTCCGGAATCGTGATAGTGAAGGAAATTGAAGTGGATTAAGAGGGTGTAAGAGAAATAGGCGTTTGGTGGGTTATTGCAGTGTCTGACGTTTCCTGTTGATACTGAGCGGTTTCACTTCTTCAATCTATATACTAGTATGTAAACTCGAGTGTTATATTAGACGTCAAACAAAGTTGACATTGGAGGCTTGGGAAAATTGGTAGCTGGTGTAAACTAAGTACTATGGGAAAATATGTAGAGATGAAGTTAAAAAAAAAAAAAAAAAAAAAAAAAAAAAAAAAATTGTAAATAAGAAAGAAAAGGAAAAAGCAATTTGCTCTCTAATTTCGAAAATCCCAATAGTGGAAACCAAGATCAGTTCCTTTGACATTTCAAACCCGCCGACAAAGATCGTCAGGCACGTCCATACCCACATACACGAACACGCACATGTCAGCTCACACACACCACTCGAATCCACCCAGGTTCGGTGCGGGGAAGCCGACGTAAGGAACGTAACAAGGAGCCTACTCTAATTTGGGGACAATACTAACGCTAGGACAATCCGAAACTTTCGAAAACCCGTCAACCCAAAGCAGGCGAGTCTTTGTGAGGCATCGTGGAAGGTATCATAGCCTCATGCTAGCGTCGTCCCGTCTCATGCCAAGTCTCGCAAGACTTATTTATTATGGGAGGCTATGGACGCTATGAATCTAACCTCGGGACTAACACTTGTTTGTTTTCCTACCTTCACTCGGTGTGGCACAATAAGTGGCTGGAGGTTCCTGCAATGAACTACTCCAGTCGCATTGAAACCAGAGATCAGGGTCTGAACGAATCGGTAGTATGGGCACTTTAGGATTTGTTGGTTGTTTTCATTTTGCATTGTCTTCCGCCACCTCCAATCATCAGACCTTCCTGCAGCCTCTGCCCCTTCCATTCATGGAATTCATAACGTCTTGTGGCATCAAGGGACACGGCGATGATGAGGGTAATGCATCTTGAGGGGCTGCTCTTTATACAGTCGACGACGAGAGCCTCATCCATGGAGAAGCAGTTGATGTGGAATTCAGGGCCAAAAGGTGACGACGGCCATCAACTGCCTGCATATGGCTTGTCTGGCGACTGTGCCCTCCGCACACTGCTTGTTTGTAGCTTCCCACTAGTCTCGTAACCAGGCTTCCCACCAGCTTGCCGCCCCGTTGGCACATGTTTTAAGCAAACAAGATACCCTACCAGAAAATGGACAGAAAGCTCAAAGATTGAGGCTTATGCAATTGCTCCGATCTTTTGATCTTCCCCAACGGCCCTCATGGGAAATGCCCAGGTACGCCATATTTATATTCCAAAATTTGTTGACCATATCAACATATCTACTACCTTTTCCTTTTCTCCCCTTCCGTTCGTACAGTTGCACGGTATCAGCCACAGAATGCTTTGCTTCTGGCGCAAAAAAGCCCGTATGGGCCTCGAAAAGCGCAACTCCGACGACTGCTTAACTTCCTACGAAGAAGAAGCTGCCACTCCAACGTCAGCCATAAGCAGCCCGGAGAAGCCCTTCCCTGCAGCCCAGGCCGAAAACTCTCCCGTCAAGCAACCCTCTGGCCTTCACGACCGAGATGATGAGTCTGCTTACCCATTAGCAAAACCACCAGAAGCAAAGTGGCACCATCTCTTCACTTTCACCATGACCCACTCCCACCACGTTCTCCTCCTCCTCTCAGCTCTGTTTTCCCTCCTCTCGGGCCTCATCATCCCACTTATGTCAACTACCCTCGGCTCCATCTTCGAGTCTATATCCGACTACGGCGCTGGCCATACAGACTCTTCCGCCCTCTTCACCACCGTTGCCAAGCTCACTAAGAAGCTACTGTGGCTGGGTACAGCGACATTTGTGGGGAATGGTGCAATGTGCGTATGCTGGATGGTGTTCGCGGAGACGCAAGCAAAGAACGCGAGAATGAGGGTATTTGAGGGCATTATAGTGGAGAAGGAGATTGTATGGTTTGATGAGCGCGGGAGGAGGAAGGGAGGGGTGTCAGCAATGGTAGTGGCGTGCCAGACGTAAGTTTTCTTCCTGTGTCCTCTTGTGTTCGTCCCTCATTTGTTAAATGCTTATAAAGTGGGTATTCTCCAGCCAAATCAAAGAACTCGAAACTGCCATCTCTTACCCGTTCGGCATCATCCTGCAATCCCTTGTCACACTTACGGTCTCGACTATCTATGCCCTCCACTCCTCCTGGAAGCTCTCCGTAGTCCTCCTCATCTGCATCCCCATCTCCTTCGTCTTCTCCTTCCCCCTGACCCGTTCCCTGCCCCACTACATCCACACTCAGAATGCCCACCTCGCTTCCTCCTCTCAAATTGCTCACCGTACAATTTCCAATATTGCAACTGTGAAATGCATGACAGGGGAGTTCTACGAAATTAACTCCTTTTCGCGCTCCGTGAAACTTGCTGGGGCGGCTTCCACCAAGCTTGCAAAGCGAACTGCGGCGCAGATGGGATTGGCACAGTGGCTTTTACTATCCATATTCGTCTTAGGGTTCGGGTACGGCGAGAGACTATTTACTGACGCAGAAAGGGCCGCCAACGCGGGGGATATCATGACTGCGTTTTGGAGCTGCATGATGGCGGTACAGCAGTTGCAGCAGATTATTCCGAACATGGAAATACTGAGAAAGGGGAGGTCTGCAGGCGCATATTTGGCGGCACTGGTGAACGAGATTGGAACAGGTGAGGCCTTGGGAAGGAAGGAAGAGCTGGGCTTCAAGTTGGAGAAGTTCGGGGGTAGGGTTGAATTCAGAGATGTAGGGTGCTGTTACCCTCAAGTGAAATCAATACGAGCTTACGTGATAGGTGTCATTCGCGTACCCTTCTCAACCTTCTCACCTCGCACTCCATAATATATCCCTCACGATAGAACCACAAGTAACAACCTGGATAATTGGCGGATCTGGCTCCGGCAAATCTACACTCGCAAACCTTATTCTTAAAGCGTACGTTCCTCAATCAGGAGCAATCACACTTGATGGATACTCACTTGAACACCTCGATTCGAAATGGCTGCGAAATAATATAACTCTGGTGCAACAGAATAGTTGTTTATTTAATGACAGTTTGTATCAAAATATTGTTTTAGGACAGAAGAATATTTCTGCTCATGAGGCCTGTATGGCATTGAAGCTTGCAGATGGGGAAGACATGTTGGTTAGGCTACGCAATTATATACATAATATGGTGGGTGTTGGTGGTAGAAACCTTTCTGGGGGCCAGAAACAAAGGGTCAGTATCAACTCTCCTTCGGCCTTGTACATCTAATGAAGAACTAAGGATTCTGTAAATCAGGTTGCCTTAGCTCGTGCTTTGCTTCGAGATTCACCCTTTCTTATTCTTGATGAAGCTGTAAATGCATTAGACCACCAATCAAGAAATCGAATTATCAACTCTGTCCTGGAGTCGAGGAAAGGCAAGACGACTGTTATTATCACCCATGATATCTCTTATATCCCGTTGGACAACTTTATCATTTTCCTAGAAAATGGCCGGGTTGCAGAGTCAGGTACTAGGAGGGACCTCGAGAGCAGGAAAGCCGGGTATTACAAAAGGTTTCTGAAATCATCACAGATTTATACCGAGCAGTGCCAAGCTGCCCACTTGCATACTCCTTTGAATAGTCTACGACTGGATAGTGGACTAAATACCGTCTCTACTGGTGTTGATCTAGATGTTACCGAGAGCATACTTCCATCAAGAGTCCTAGTTAGAATGCACCAACCGCATAGGCGTAGAATGTACGCCTGGGTACCGGAGGTCCCTGTTGCTAGAGAGTTCGACTTTGGCTTAGGGTTTAGTAAACTTTACTTCTTGAAAACTCCTATCATAGCACGGGCTTTGAATTTCCTTCCCTATCACATGGGTAGCAAATCTCACCGCCAAATCACTTTGCAGAACATATATTCAACAATTTGGCCCTCCATCGGGGTGCAACATAAAATTCTCTTAGTATTGGGCGCAATAGCTGCTCTGGCCCATGCAGCAGCTACACCGGTCTTTTCATATCTTTTGAGTAAAATACTTATCGCATTCTGCAGGCCGGAGGAGAAGCATGCGAATACCAACATGTGGACCATTGCACTAATCTTGATAGCGATGGCAGATGGGGTAGCAACTTTTCTTGTGAGCTACTTGTTCGAAGCTGTTGGTCAGGAGTGGGTCAATACCAAGAAAATAGAGGCTTTTCAATGCATCCTACAACAACCATTGGAGTGGTTCGAGATACCTGAGAACGTGGTAAGCAGATTAACAGAGGATCTTGAAAAGTGTGCGGAACAGATGAAAGCTCTCCTTGGCCAGTTGGCGGCCTTTGGCTTTGTGGGGTGTACGATGCTATTCATTTCCGTAATTTGGGCGTTTATTCAATGCAGGCACCTCACGTGTGCTGTGACACTACTTGTATTCACCATACTTGTCGCTTCCAGGCTACTTTCCATGAGGGTTGACATCTATGAGGAGAGATGTAACCAGGCTACTGCGGATGCTGGTGCCATTCTCATGGAAGCCGTTGAGAACATTTATACTGTCAAAATGCTGAGTTTGGAGAGATATTTCCGCCGTCGATATCAAGAAAAAGTCCTGAAGATTTGGGATACCGGAATTTGCCGCTGTGCCTGGGGAGGGGGCAGTTTTGCTATGAGTGAATCTTCTATTCTCTTCACTCTAGGTGAGTATCAAGCATTATCTCTGGATGGTACAAAAACTGATGGACTCGAGAAGCTGTAATAATGTATTACGGGACGTTCCTTGTGGCGAAGAAAGGGGATGAACTAGAGCCCGTGTTGAGCGTAATAACAATGATGGCCATCACTATCTCCCACATTGCCCTTATTTTCAATCTTAGTATGCCATCCTTTCTTAATGGCAGGGGTTGAATAGAAATGCTTTTGTTAACCATATCTTGTAGTCCCACAACTGTCGATATGTAGAGACACTGCTCGGCGTTTGCTTCGGTTAACCCGACTTCCAATGTCGTCCCATGAGACATCTGGTATCCTCAGACCTCCAAATCTTCAGGGTCAGGTCACGTATAAAAAGGTTAATTTCTCATATTCCAGCAAACCAGTTCTCAGAGACGTAGGCCTATCGATCCCGGCAAAAAGTCCACCACTTATAATTACTGGCCCCTCTGGTTCTGGAAAGTCGACATTGCTCAAGCTACTGGTCAGATTACATAACACAACATCTGGATCCATTACAATCGACGATATTCCTGTATCAATGATCGATGTGAAGCATCTTCGTCAAACTGTTGCCCTTGTTCCCTCCTCTCAGGGACTATTTGATGGCCTAAGTATTTTCGACAATATCACCTATGGCATCTTGAGCAGCAAGTACTCAGAAAACGATGTATATGCTGCAGCGAAGCTTGCAGGCGCACACAATTTCATAAATGCACTCCCTGACGGGTATAATACCATATTACGACGTGCAACAAATGCAGGAAGCGGGGATGGAGAGGGCGGTGGGAGCGGCTGTACTCTCTCAGGCGGGCAAGCACAAAGGATAGCCATCGCGCGAGCAGTGGTGAGAAAACCAAAAGTTATCCTTTTGGATGAACCTAGTCGTGGGTTAGACGTTGAAAGCGAGCAGATAATGTGGGAAGGGCTCAGAAAACTTGCAGAGGTGGATGGCATTACCATTGTTGTTGTTACACATGCAAATGTTGGTTCCTCCGGTGGGATATTGGAAGGCAGGAGGGTGCTTTTGCAGGGAGGAAGAGTGAGAAATGATAGAGGGTGGTTATAGCGAAGTTTATAAAAGCCACAGTTCAGGATTCGAGGCCGTTATATTAAATTTTTAATCACCTCATTTGAGCAGGCGCTGGCCCTGGTACAAAGGGATTGTTTCTCGCAGTTTTCAATTTATTGCGCATATCTGGTGTACTTCCATTTCGGGAAATCCAAGTGTATTAATTGAGCTAGTTTGTAGATGAAGCTTACTCAGCATCAAGACATCCTGAAGTAAGTATATATATGCGAACGCAGCATAATATCTCATCCAGCAGCTCATCCAATTGACTGGTAAGCGTTCTGGTTCACGGCTGCCTGGCTGCTCTCATGCTGTGGGACAAGTCTTGCCAAGCCTGTGTTGTAGGGTCCTGTTTTCTGGGAATTGGTCTAAAGAGGAAATTGCAGCGAAGAAATGAGGTTATAGAAAAGGATTTGGGTGGGGAAATCACTTGTTCCTGTCTTACACAGACACCATCAGAATCAATCCATGAGACATCCCTCAGTGAAATAACTTTCAAGCGAGCCAAGAAAGCTGGGTATCTCAATCCTAACTTCCAATTACCGATACCCTATGTATTCCTTGCTTTCTCTCGCTTATATTAGCCATCTCCTGAAGACATGGTGGCTTATAGTCACGCTTTTCTTATTCGTAATCTGCAGAAACGGAATACAAAACACATTTTACCAGGTCCCTGTTCGAACTTGCAACTCAATGTTTTACTACCAACCACAGGTGCATCTAGCAACCTAGCACTTTCCAACAAAACAATCTAGCTGGCAAACTTAAGCGCAGAGTGGCACATGCATGCACACATGGCATGTAGAAGGTGGCACACGCATGGGCATGGATGATTTTCTAACACGTGGAGAGTTGCAGTTAAGGCTTACGACGATGCGCAGGGCATGATTAAGATTCACCCACTAGCCTCGGACGTCGCCAACACCCATGGCCACCCCATCATATACCCGGCCAAGCTGAACCAAACACGATCTAACTTCGGTGATGGTTTAACCTTACTATTGCTTGAGCCTGGCCTAATTGTTTGTTCAATAGGATCATGTGAAAAACCAGAATGAAGTTGGCGACATCTAGGCTCAGATGATAAAGTCGGGAGCTTGTCGAGTTGACATTAATAATCATCAGTTACCAGCTTGGATTCCAGCCGTTACAATATAACCAGGCCCCTTAGTTCATGCATATTTGTGGAATGACAATGCCCATTTCTTACCTAGAGTATCTTGCCTAGACCATCTGGGGATGGGCATGCAGTAAGTCTATACTGATGATGATCAAAAGTGTTTGAGCATTAGACTCTGAAGGTAGGTTTCGAAATGGGCACGGAAGTGACTCCACGGCACAAGCGGTGCTGGTAATTCACATTCTCCTATTGATGTTGGGCATAGAGGTATAAGAGCTTAGGCTATAGCATTTATGTTGATATCACGCTTATCCAGGATTGTTTTCGGTTTATGTTCGGTGGGTTTATTGAATTGTACTGCCGTCTTCGAAAGAGCGTTTCTAAGTATTCTACCATTGACGTGTTATTCTCACGTGACCTTGAAACGTAATGCTCGTGATATTGCACTCCAGTTGGGATTGATTGACTTACGCTTGTTTGCACTTTTTTTTTTTCTAATTCCCTGCAGAGAAAATTTACATATGATCCATTCGGTTATACGGAATTTTTTAACACAACACATATACTTAAACAGCGAGAGTATTGGCATATCCTAGGCAGCACGTTTTTCCCTCCACATGTTCACCTCACTGCAGACAGTCAAGCTTGACGACTCAATTCGGCACGAGGCTGTAGGTATGCAGCGCCCTGTACACGTTCACCACTTCCGAGGAAAGCAAAAGATGCATTCACACTTACTCTATCGGACTTTTGCATGCTTTGCAGGTTTGTTTTTGGGTTTCCTTTTGGGTAAGTGGGGGAGCGATTTCATATGACTGATTTTGCTCCCTCGGTAAGTTATGCTACATTGTATGCTTGTTGATTGTGCATTATCCCCCCCAGATGTGCTCGGGGGTAGGGATAAGTCTTCACAAGCGCATACAATGTGACAGGGATAGTTGCTACCACCTGTTCGTTATGTAATACAGAGTACTTGTTACAGGCATTTCCTACACGCTTTTGCATATCTACACGCTTTAATGTTTGTTTTCAACCAACTCGCACAACTCCAGTTCCCAGTCACAGCCTCGAATCACCCGCTAAAGCCTCGTACAATAGCGGAATGAAAATCCGAGCTCGGCATGCAAAGATTGTAGTCATGAAATTCACAATCGAGAAACTACTTGAGTTGAGTGCATCTGAATTATTACTTTATGTGATGAATGCACAAATGAGGTGGAAGAGCTTCAAAAGAGTGGGATAAAATGATTAAAGAAAGGCTCCTGTCATTAGTTAGAAGTGTGCTGGATCAGCTTCACTGTTATGGTAGTGCAACACCTTTTAACTTGTATGCAGTTAAAAAATACATGTGTCATAGTTTTGTGTGTAAATTCCATACAAAAGTTCTGAAGACTTTTCAACAAAAAGTTATAACCTTCTTCAATTTTGAACCCCCTGTCGAGTGGCGTACTCTACATTAATGCATGCATAGCGATTCTGATAGCGATTCTGAGTATTTTCCCCTACCCCTAGTCTCGTAACCAGGACCACCCTACCCCCGAGTACAGCACGTACGAACAGTGCATAGCTTCCATGTATTTTGCATACACGCCCACGTGGTATGAAAGTGAGGCACATGCACATGTGGCTACCCTGGGGTACTTACTAAACATTACATCGATGTACTAGTACAAAAATTGAGTTATAACATTAGTGAGAAGGTATCACTGTCAGTTGGAAAAGTACTTTTGTATGGGGAAAACCAGTAGCCTTTTTCTTGGAGGAATGGCAATTGGCAAGGTATCGGCAGCAGTGCAACCAACTCGCGCCATTGCATGACTTGAACGCCTAATAACGGGTAGTAATTAATCTTGAAAATATAAATGCATCGAGATTGACGCACTAGGAGTGCTCTGAAGTGCATGTATGTAGATCCTTACCTGTAACCACAGGATATTTCTGTTTTGCAAAAACAAAGTTTTATAATAATAAGGTCAATCATCAACTATATCCGGTCCCCGCAATGAGATGGTATGGGGAGTACATCATGCTTGGGTTTGAATTACCGAGGGTCTTATGGGGACTATGTATTTGATTACGGCTCAGGTATATGTTCACACATTTCTTATCTCTGAACCTGATATATCCCATAAAACATATTTACTCTAATACCGTTCATAGAACCAAAAGAAATTTTGTCCATACAATAGACTTAAAGCGAGACCGTCCGAGGAAGCTCAGGAGGACGGGAGGGACGAGGTAACAGAATTCAATACATTTTTGCTTTTTCTTAATAAGTAATAAAACGCTGTAACACATATGACGAAGTGAACAACATATCAGAATTATGCTCATGATTCAGAACAAAAAAAAATTTTTTTTTTTTTTTTTTTTTTTTTTTTCCCTGTCCAGTCAATTGGCTCGGTTCTAGCCTCCCGGACTCCCCGTGCACGTGGGGATGATATGACGTTTGATACTGCATCTTTTCTCCATCTGATCTTTTAGACTTTGTAAGTCGCACAAATGATAAGACAGAGAAAATAGATACAAAAAAGGAAAAAAAGTAAAGAAAGAAATCACAGAATCGAAGAGGACCAGGGGAAACCGGGAAATAACAAGGTAGGAAGTAGCAGGGTACGCCGAGTTCCAAGGTCCTTCCACAAAAAAAGTCCCCCCTCAAATAAAAGAAATAAAAAAGAAAAGCCAATATCAATATCAAATGAAGAAGGTATCATAATATCGTACTCGTCACGTGCCAGCCTATAAGCTATTTTGACTTCCCGTTTCGCAATCTTTGGATTGCCAGAGCCCTATGAAAAGACACAAGAAATACATAGTAAATCCCATCCTCAAAATTTATTTCATGCCCAAAAAAAAGGAAAACAACAAAGAGACAAACATGGAAGGAAGTCGGCGAAACGAACCAAAGAAAAGGAAACAAAGAAAAGTTGTAACTCCCCATTGTGAAAAAGGAAAATTATATTCTACCAAGATAAAAATAGCGCTGAAAAAGATAAACAGGGAAATGAAGAGGTAGCAAGCGAACGTGAAGATAAGAGTACATGAAACTCTATTGCACAGACGCCCCATTCCCATTAACTCCAGCCCCTACACTACGTCCCCTTTCTCTCATCCTCCGCCCTTCCATCAGACCACGCAGTCCCCTCTTCTGCAATCCAATCACACTGCTGATCGCTCCCTTCGCGAAATGGTCTGGATCTTCGGCAGCAGCAGCGCCGGCAGCAGGCGGTGTTCGGAGTCCAGAGCCACCAACAACTCCGTTTGTCGGGGTCGCATTGGTAGCCTTACCAAATTCGCCGTCGTCGAAGCTGCGGCGGGGGCGGAGGGTTTGGCCGGTCCCGGTCGTACCACTGGCATGGAATGTGCTGGCGCCGCCACCTGCGGCCATTGCGGCAGCGTTGAAAACGGCAGCAGCGTTCTTGCCATCGAGGACTTGATGAAGGCGCTCGACGACAGCTTCGAGGAGGCCCTCGACGCGGTATGGACGGGCGAGTTGGAGGAGGGAGCAGAGGATTTGAGGAGAAGACTGGGGGTGTGATGGTGGGGGGAGTGTGGAGGTGTACAGGAAGTGGACTAAGGTGAGGAGTGTCTGGTGAGTATGCGGTAGATATAATGTCCGCGGTCTCGTTAGCGGCGATATTTGTGACGGTGTAGGTGGACTCGTAGTATTCGGAACGGGTATCATAGTCGAGTGACTTGAGAAGGGATTCTGCGGCGTTATAGTAGCATTAGACATATGGTGGTTATTCGGAGTCATTCTTGCATTCTGCCCAAACGATGCCGATGTCGGCGACGCACTGGCTGGATTTGCTGAATTTAGGAGTTCCATGAAATATGGTCCCCAGCGCCGCGCTATTATTCGGGAATTAACAGGTACACGTTCGCCACCCACAGCAAGGAAGTCCATATCCGCCAAATCCCGCATGCCAAGTGCTAGTCTCCCGAGCTCTTGGGCTCCCTTATCAAAGTGCCGTTGCAGCGCCGGATGAGAGTTCATACGCGGGTTATCGTACAGGCCGAATGCTTCCAAAGTGACCATACATATATGGTTGAAATTCACTCGGCGCTGGTTATAGTCCTCCACAAGCGACCTGTCTTTCTTCCCCAGTATCAAAAACGTATTCCGTTTATTCCAAAGTATTCCCCGGTTCCAAGAGCCCTGTGAGAACACATTTCCTACGTCTATTTTAGACCACACCAGTGTCCTCAGATCTAGCACCCATAGAGCATACTCCTGCTTTGATGATGTTAAATATGTGCCTGAAAGTACAAAATGGTTATCTATTACCCCTCCATTGGGGAACCTAAGCCCAGGAGGAGAATAAGGCCCAGCCAGGGGCTTTTCTACCAATGTACCATCTGGCAGCCGAACCTGGAGCTCTAGCCGAACCTCCAGGAAGTTATAATTCGAGTAGATTAGCATTGCATGCCCCTCTGAATTAGCTGCCGGATTTCCTGGTGCTGAATTATTCGATGACGGATCTTCCCCTTGAGCAACAACCACTCCACCCCCTCCGCCTAGAGATTTTATAGCACCACTAGTACCATTCAGAGTCGCTGAAGAACCTGCACCAATCATTGCTGCCGTCATGCCCTTGGGTAAAGGAGATACCACCGATCTATAAGCCCCACAGTATCTATCCAGCGATCTTGTCGAGGTCCATTTGAGGGACCGCAAGTTGAAAACACTAATTTCATCCATATACTGATTCGCCGAGTTTTGCCCACCCACAACTACCATCTCCGCACCTCCGAGCCCATCTAGAACACCGTTGGATAATATGACTTGTGCTGGTATATTTACATTGGTGAAAGCAGCTGAGCTTGGCAATATAGTGGCACAATGAGCATAGCGCCCTTCTGGAGCATCCGTTGTCGGTATATATGACCATGTCTTGCTAGGTATATCAAATATGTGAATATCTGACATCACAACGACCTCCCTCGGTAGCTGATGACTACTATGTTGCGCGGAAGGCCTTTGGGGTGATGTATTTGCCTCATTCCCCCCATTTGGTGACATTCCACCAAAGCACACCAGCTTCGTATCTGCAAGCGCGCATACGGAGTGAAAGTAACGCGGGGATGGTATGTCTCCTTTGGTTTCTAGCTGCGTCCATTCTAGTGTCGTCAAATCTAGTGCGTAAATAT
This sequence comes from Kalaharituber pfeilii, assembly GCA_015179045.1. Classification (NCBI taxonomy): domain Eukaryota; kingdom Fungi; phylum Ascomycota; class Pezizomycetes; order Pezizales; family Pezizaceae; genus Kalaharituber; species Kalaharituber pfeilii. The sequence goes on along the minus strand of WHUZ01000007.1, from coordinate 42,641 downwards.
CGTTTGAAAGACCGGGACGGGTGCGAGATAGCCTTTGTCCACCAAAAACGTATAATGTATCTTCGATGATTGTTGTTGAGGAGCCCACCAAAGGGGGAACATCTGCGCCGGTAGTTCGAACAACTGTTGAAACTAAAGTGGAGAAGTTTGCAGAGGTATGCGCCGATGAGGCTTGAATAGGTCGCTGAGCCCCGGTGGATTGGAGCCCGTGTGAGTTCGACATTTGCCTATATGTATGAGACGAAAACGATTGTGAGAGCAAGGAGCTAATAGCGAATGGAGAGGGAGTGGAAAAGAGTTGAATTTGTGTTAGAGAGTGCAGAGGCTACAACAGCCAAGCATATATCGTCCGAACTCGAGCTGCTGTTGCCTTGGAAGGTTCGCCGGAGGCTTTTAGACCTAGAATTGAAATGTATTCCCCGAGATGGGACTCGAGAAGGTAAAATAGGTTGTCAAAACGCAAGGTTAACCGGGGGTAAACTCAGGGGATTCGGAGGGGTCCCCAACCCTTCGCCGCACTTTTCCCGCCGATTCACACGAGGACGCCACAAGCTCACCAACGTACAATCTCAAGTACCTTAGCTAGTCGCGGGCCGGTAAAAAGGCGATAGCTTGGAAAGCCCTCGCTTGCGCTTCGTATTCTGCAGGTGCCGGAACTAGAAACTTAGGGAAACGTGATTGTAGTATGCGACTGGAAATATCTTGACAGCGCCAAAAGAGTGGAAAAAGCAAACAAGAAAAATTGGCGCTTGTGGGAGGTCCGGCAGGTACAATATTAAGTTAGATAATTTGTTTTTTTTTGTTACATGTCATACGTGCAATCCAAAAAGCGAAAGACAGTTGAACCCGGCATCTGAAAGTAAGAGGAAAAAGGCGAGGAAGCAGGCAGCCTATGTGTGTGTGTGTTGGGGGGTGGGGGGTGGTCCGCGAGGGGGAGGGGTGTGAATTCTGAGGGACTGGAAGCCTGAGCAAAGGCAGATGCGCGGCCTCAGTGCATCGGCAGTGGGGATAGCTGGACTATAGGCGGACTCGACGCAGCGGCGGCCCTAGTGCATCAGCTGCGCTCGTGCTTACTTGCCTCGCGCCTGTGTGCAGGAGGCTGGAGAAAGTTGAAGGTCTGAGAAGGATGTATCCCAGCGGCTAGGGCGGTGAAATGACGACGATCTCGGGGGAGCGAATGGGGAGGATGGGGGGGTGGGAGTGGGGGAGGGGGGTGGGCGTGAGCCGCAACGCAAGCAAGAAGCCACGAGGCAGGCCGCGCGGAATTCTGGCCGCTTGCCAGCAGCGCGCGCCCCAGCATCGAGCATCTCCATGTGCAGTACTTCCTGCGCGCCCCGTGCCCCCCGGTGCTTCCGTCCGCAGCAGCCGCTGGCGGTATGCCGGGCATGGACACAAGACGCACGGCACTGGCCAACACAGGCCAAACGATGCGCATTACGGCACGCCTCTGAGCTACCGGCTCGACAGACTCGGCGGCCTGCACTTCGTACGCTTATATTGCGCGTACATATACATACATGAGCGGGCAGTCAGGAGGCATCACGAGCAGCAGTAGCTATGTAGAGCTTCCTCCCCAGGCCTCAAACCGGCATTAAACCCTCTTCCCTCCCCCAGTGTGCCGCTGCCAGCACGGCGACTGCTCCAGTGCCCCCGACCCCGCTTACAGTGAGTCCAGGCCTGTCGTTTTGCAACTGGCAAGAAATAGGTATGTGCGAACTGAAGCCCCTGCCAGGATGCCTCATCACTGCAAGCTGTCGGCATGCAAATTGACTGCACTGGCAGTTGCAACTAGCAGCTAAGCTGGCATACCAATAGCGCAAGTCTTAGCCACCCCTCCCAGTCGAGGCTGCCCTGAAAAGTGCAAGAAAGAGTGTCAATTCGTAACATGGTTGTGCCCTCGTATCCCCCCAACTTGTAAATACTTGTGAATCCTTTGGATAACGTCATGCAAGTGTATGCACTGATCTCGTAGTCTATGTGCCATATTTTGCGCTAGTGACTGCCAGAGCTTTACACTTCAGGCATAACTGCAGGGCCTTAGTTCGGAACTGGAAGTCCTTGTCGAAGCCCATGTCAAGAGGGTATCACCATTTGACGGTGTCGGCCACGTATCAGCACTGCCGGTTTGCGGAAAGGGCACCTTGGTAGTCATCAAGGCGTATAATATGAATTGTATGATTTTGCTTTTGTGCAAAAGATTCAGCCGTGGTGTATGTACTACTGAAGAACAAGTTATCCATAATGTCGGCAGACTTCGTATAAGGTGCGCTGAATGTCGATCATCACTGATGATCCATCTGAAGAGTGATTAATAGGTCACCAACTACCAGCACTAGCAGTACGTTTGTTAATAGCTAGATGAGGCTTTGTGAGACTGAGCCTCTTGTGTGCCAATGAGAGTTCACGCTGCGCACAACATCGTTCATTAGTGATACACCCAATAATCTGCACAGCCTTCCATGGGTTGCTATTCATAGCAAGTTTTCGTTTTATGCTATTCCACGGCATTTCCTCTTCGGGTCAGACTATCAGAATAGAGGTTGGCTCCCCGGCCTTGGCTTCCTATGGAAAGACAGTGGAAAGTCAAAACATGTCCAATAAGCATACCCTGTAACCTTGCCGCCACAGCAGAGCTGCATTGAGAAACATTTCTGAATGCAGGGTCTTGACTTAGTTGAGAGCTATCGGATCGACTTCGGCTCATACTACCACACCAATGTACATACTAGAGTACTTGCAGGTAGCGGATCAGCCTAGGGGAAAATTTTGGATGATGTCTAACAAAAATAAGCTTGTAATGACTTTTCAAATTCCGGGGTTTGAACTGCTGTGACAAGTGCCCATAGCCATTGCAGGCTCTCAGAAAATCGCTGTAGTAAGCTTGATGCTGCGAATGTGGGCATCGATGACGTAGATCAATTATTGAAGGATGCATGAGTAACTGGACATACTCTAGGCCCACAGGCTGTAGCTCGGTAGGAAATTGTGGTACCAAACAGAGGGCCGATACGTGAGGTGAATAGGCCCGCACTTTCGGTCTCAGAGCTTGTTGCGGTGCCGAGACCAAGGGGCTGCTTAGTCTCATAACCAGGGCCTCGTTCGTATAATATTTTGCTAGGCCTTGTCCCCTTGTCGGCCATCTCTTAGTCCGACATCGCCAAGCATGAGATCTAGACTTGTCTTAGCACGTGCGAATCAGGGTAATCGGGTATATACGTCGTCAATTCTGTCCGATCCTTGAAAACTACATATATATGAATGCGACATAACGTGAAGCAATGGTTAAGGGAAAAAAAAAACAAAAAACGATCACCATCATTGCCTGTAATAATATCTCTTCATCAGCCTCCTCTTTTACAATTTTTTTAAGAGAGAACAACATGTCCAGGTGAATCCACAGCTTCAGTCGTAGGCAACGAGTTAGTAGTCAGAGTCTTTGTATCTGACTTCGCCTCAATGGCAGTTTCTGAAGGAGTAGGTGCCACAGAATTAACCACAGCAGTAGTGGCTGGAGTGTTAGTTGTTCTATCTGTTGTCAGTGCTGATGGTGGTTCCATTGATAAATTTGACTTCTGCCTCTTGCTGAAGCAATTGTCGACCATGTGGAATTTTATAACCACCTCTAGAACACATAGGATCGTTTACTTGTCAGATCTTTGTCTATCATTACCAGTACTCTATCTCAAACACATTTTTGGTCGACATAAATCTGGATTATGACCACGTTTCCCACCAATGTGAGCACTGATCGTCAGCATCCAATGTATCCACTTCCACGGCGATATATATACATGTGATCTTGGTCATAACTCCTCCCCTGAATCGAACTTCTCCGTCTTCTCCTTTAGGCTTTGCGGTAATACATTTCGGATGCAGTGGATTCGGTCAATAGTTGATGTCTTTTCCGCCCTTTTCAGCAAGCATTCTGAAGTCTTAAATGCTGTAATAGAAAGCCCATCTTTTCTGGATGGCTTCCAACAGTAACGCCTCAACTCTGTCTCAACTGTTGCGGCATCTATCTTCCCTGTAAACTGCCTTCGTAGCAGATCATATAGATATAGACCCTTCATAGTAGAATTCGCATCTGCAATGGGTGTCCTCATATCCGAATGCGCTCTCCAACAGCTCAGTTGTGCGTTTGCTCCTGAATGCTTAATCAGATTTAGCATTTCTGGTGTTAGGGCCCACTTAAGTATAATCACTGTCAGGGTCCCCAATGACACACCCTCCATCATAGAAGGTAAATTCTGCATTAAAAAACTCATCTGAACCAAATTGTCAAATGAGGCCAGATCAGCGGAAGTGCCATCAAACGACTTGATATCCTTGACTTCTAGTTCCCTAACAAATGTCGTCATTTTAGACGGGGTATTATTATGATGAGTGATATCCTGAGCGATAAGATTATTACTATCATACGGAGGGGTAGCAGTAGGAGAATCGAAGGACTTGGGGTTGGGGATTGAGTTATCGGCCTCTCACGTTTCTCGCCTCTTCGCAGTGTATAAGCAGAAGATACAGTAGCAATAATGCTTTTGTCAGGAGGAATGTAATCCGAGTCACTTTCGTAATCAGTGATATCAGGTACTGCACCAGAACCTGTAGAAGAGAGAATATTATCAAGATAATGAAAAGTTCTCTTCAAAATGAACAAACCTCACAATCAGATTCTGAGAACCTATGATTCTTCTGTCATAGAATTTTATCACAAGTTGCATGCAGGCAAGATCTGAATCTATCGAGGTCCTCAACTAATACACTCTTGTCTCTCCAGAAAAATTTCCACAAACGGGAATGTAGTTCGCCAAAATCTTGATCTTTTGCAGATTCTTGTAGATAAAAGCAATGTGCGTGATCTTCGTCTCTCTCAGATTGAGATTCGAAGTATTCCTTTGCTATAAATGAATCCCCTCGCCATAGCCCCTAGGGCGGCACGCGAGTACTGATATTAAAAAATAAAAATAAATAAATAAATAAATCAACTGGCGTGACTGCCTCTTTTGATTAGTTGTAACGAGCTTGTCTCTTCTAATTCTAAGCTAAACCACAGAACCTTATAGGAGTCATAGCGCTTCTCGGTCTAACATTATTCAGGTAGGTTTGCCACCATTTGTTTCATTAATATATTCTAGTATATAGCTAGTCGGGATCGGGAAAGTTCACGAGAGTGCCTGGCATATTTTAGTCTTGAGGAGGGAGATGTTATGATATGCTAATGGAATGCACCAAGACGTTGTAGACACTAAACATTTCTATCAAGACGGCAAAGTCTCGGACTTTAACATGTCTCGGAGCATTGCCAAATATTTTGCCGATGTTTCCTCCCTGAACACATGCACGGCTTTCAGCGTGGAAGATGCTGGCCTTGGCAATTAATTTGGCATTGAGGAATTTGGGGATGGCTGGTGGTACAAGTCTGAGGAAACTCGTCACCTCTCTCTTCCTATCAGGCATTACTCAGGTAAGCAAGCGACAAACACCAACAAAGTCACACTACTCTACACTATCAATCCATACGCCCACGATACATCGGATCGTTTCCCTGCCTTTGGAACTCTTGGTCCATGTACGCTTTCAAGCTTTTATACTTGCACCCATTCAACAGGTTTTTAAATAAATATTTGAATAGAAAATACCCTTCGTTTCCCTGCCGTTGGAACTCTTGGTCCATGTACGCTTTCAAGCATTTATACTTGCACCCATTCAACAGGTTTCCAAATAAATATTTGAATAGAAAATACCCTTACTATTATCTGGCAATCTTGCTACTCTCTTGCCCTCGTACTCTCCATTAGTGGAGATACTTTTCTGGCCTACTTGCCTATATCACTTTGCTAGCATACTCTAATTACCTACAAAAACAGACCACCATATCCTTCATAGAGAGACCAGGCAACTTCACGTAGACGTATCCATCCTCTGATTCCTCCTCCACCTCCTTACCTTTTCCTTTAGCGACCATCTTTGCTCAGCCTCAATCGTATAGCGATGAGTCGAGCCACCTTCCTGATAGCCTCGCTTTTGCCGGCCTTTGACTAGCCGATTCTACCCCTCCCCCGCAAAGGTATAATGTACTACTATCCAACTAGTCTACTTCCTGTCACAGACCACGCAGCCGCTACCAACCAGACTACCGCGTCGATGGCGGGTCACGGAGCTTCCCTACAGAACCTGGGGGGTTGAAATGATCTAGAGAAATTCACTACCATACCCAAAAGCGTTACCCTGAGCCGCCCCTTAACAAGGTGCATGTCAAGGGCCTGATCAAATTCTTCACAGTTACACAGATTTCACTTGAACGCGGAGATCCTCCCGACCTGGCCGTGGTGAAATGATGGTCAGTGGACGATATAGAAGGATCGATGCTGAGGTTAGATTTCAACTGGGTTTGACTTGAATTCTCCGGAGTTATGTTGCATAAAGTTGTATATTAGTGCAAGAATGGTGGATGCAGTTGATAATGCAAAGTGGTGGGTGTAGGATATGGCGCGAGAGGACGGGAAAATGCAATAATAAAGTTGAAGTAAAACAATGGTTGCATAATCTGGGATACTGCATAATAAAATCGTGTGACATTGCAGCTCATAATTCACAATTTATGCCAAACTCAATAACTTCCGAGCTCGATTCTATATGTTATCTCGAGTATATATATGGGTAGGTAGCCATTCTTTTGTTGTAATATGCACCAAAATTCGAGATATCAAAATCTCTAATTTTTTGGAAGAAAAGTAAAAATAGTATAAAAAATAAAATAGAAGAAGAAGACACACAAACGCCAAGATAAGACAAAACAAAACGAAAAAGTAAAAATAAAAATAAAATGCAATATAAGTACAAAAGATCCAAGAAACCCAACAACACCTAAATTCATGCAAGTTCTGTCGCTACGCACGGTAATGCTTCATGCATCATAATTCGTTGTTGGATGTGTATTTTCGTCAAACGTTCATCCTACCCCCCTCTCCCACAACAATGCGTCACATATAGAAGAACCCAAAACCAAGTTGTATTAATGAGTATTTCCTCGCCCAGACACAATAAATAAATAAATAGAAATGATTTTATCTGCCCATTTTGCCTCCCAAGATGGAATAAAAGGTCACCAAAAACATAAAAAAAGGTATCACCCAGGAATGAAACCACAAAGGCCCAGAAAAGACGCCGCACTAAATTGTAGGAAAATGTAAGAAAGCAGGACAATCAATGCCGCGCTATCACAACACTATATGCCACCATTGCTGTAGTTCTCCAGTCTATTGCCCCTCGGCGCAGTCGAGCTTGGACTCGTAATATCTCCACTCGGCACAGGGGGTATCGTTGACTGAAGGTTCGTCGGAGGCATAAGTGGTACTTCCAATCTCGTAGTGACCGGGCTCTCGTATGGAGGGGCCTGTTCAAATGCCAAAGCTTCATAGGAAGGAGGGTTCCTCATCTCTGTCAAATCTGAGCTGGCCCTACCATGTGTCGCAACCAAAGTAAACGAGTCGGAGCTAGATCTTCGAGCAGCAAGCGAGGCGTTTGAGAGATTCGGAGAGGTTGTGGCATAAGTGGCGATGGAGAGATTTGAGACAGACCTGGCATGCCCGGCATAATGCGGGGCTGTACTGAGATTGCCGATGCTACTAGAGCTTCCTTGCCGGCTGTGAGCGCCCATTGATGCGGCAGATCCGAGTAATCCCTCCCGGTCCGACGCAGCAGAGTTCGCACGTACGCGGGACCCATCAGGACGCGCGGTTCCGATGGCGGCATAGGAAACTTGTGCTAACCGAGCAGCTGGTTCAGCAATCAACGCGGCGAGGGACGTTGCTGAGCGAGAGGCGACTACAGCCTGAACACTAGGTGAAACCGATGGGGAAGTTGACCTCCCTAAATCTCCAGTTTCGACATTTAACAGAGAACTCACGCCACCGCCAGCGTACTGCGGTGAACTGCCCGGCCTGTTGTTATTGTTGTCGCTAGTCATAGTACTGCTCGATGATGGTACCCGTTCGCCCCGCCGGCGCGCCTCTCGACGGGCTCGCCGCTCCTGTCTGTCGGCGGCTCTGGCTAACCGGACTTCGTATAATGTCTGCATATGTGTTTCTCGACGCTGCTCCTCCTCTTCCACTGTCTCTGGAAACTCAATTACTACGTCCATACCCGCCCGTTCACCCTCACGGGCGATGGTTCGTTCCCTTTCGGGATTGGGCACTGGGCGGTATTCCGGGAGCGTCATGATGGACCGAACCGACTGGGTTCGGTCCACACCAGGTTGCCGTGCAGTCTCGGTGTCCTCCCGCTGAGCTGGAGCATAAGTAGCTGACAACGAACGAGAATCCCATTTCTTCCAGCGGGCCTTCAAGAAGGCAGGGAAATACTTTGGCGGCTCGGTATAATTTTTCCGAAAGTGTCGAAGAATATAATAGATGAGGATGAACGTAAACACAATTGCACACAAAATAGCTATGCCCTTTTTTCGATTCAGTTAGCCTAGCGTTGTTTCTCTGGAGCTAGGGTACGGCAAAAGGGAGAGTGAACCGACAATTATAGTATTTCTATTCATCGGACTTCTGTCCAGATGATCTTCCTCTCGGTCCTGCTGGCGCGGGCGAATTACTCTACTCTTGAGGTGAACCCCCATTGCAAGATGCTCTCGTACCAAGACTCTATTGCAGGACTGATTCTAGCCTAGCGAAGGGAAGTTTCCGAATTCCGAAGGAGACGACAGTCTGTTGATAAACCGTCAAAAAAAACCGATTGTTAGCTGGTCTATCTTCCCGCAGTGACTTTCGAAGAATGAATGTGCTCCGGTTGCCACCCCACCACTCGACCTTCAGCCCTACTGCGGAGGGGTAACCGTCGGAGGTTGATTTGTAAATAGACCCAACGAGCAAGTGTCGGAGTCGATTTCTGCTCGGCCTGGCCCGGCGGTATTAATTGCCAGCGAAGAGGCAGAAAAGCTCAAGGCGATTGGTTCGAAGAGTGCTGGAAGCTTGCGATTCGTGAGTGAACACGCTCGACTTGAGGAGTGTAGCGTTGAAGTGCTTAATTGCCCATGCAAGGTTGCGAATGATGGGGGGGAGTAATTAACGCCCAGGAAGTACGCCGAGCGGACGGCTGGTATGTATGGGGGGAGGTGGATGCTGCGGGCGGATGGCATGGTCACGGACATGGGGGGGCGGTGGGTCAGCACGAGCAGCAGTGAGTACGGCGAAAGGGACGGGCCTCCTTGGCCTGGCTTAGCTTCTTTCGGGTTGTTTGGTCCCTACATGCTTCATATCATAGTTTACCAGGCGATAATCGCAGGGGGCTCGTGGTGGGTGGCAGCACTTGCAGTGGCCTGCAGCACCAGAGCCAGCCAGCCGGCCAGCCAGCCAGCCAACCGTGCTGTGAGCCGTCTCGAGTGTGCAGCTGGAGGCCCCAAGGAAACGAAAACGGCCCCAGGGGAAGGTGCAGAGGGATGTCCGTCTGTACTCAGCGAGCATGACGCGGCCGTGGTCAAACGATGAATTCGCACGGAGGTTGTTCTCGTATCCCGGAGCTGATAGAACCAGATTGTTTGCATGTACACAAACTCCGCCAACACACAGCGCATACGTATCGGCGCTTCCAGATATCCTCAAGTAGATCTGTCGTCGTTGACTGTCAATAATCACTAAGCGTCTCAGATCTACCAGTAGACCAGCTTCTGATTAGCCTAGTCATTGCAACTGGGATGGCAATAGCCTATAGCTAGTCACTTTGGCCGCGATGATTTCAGCAACCCGCAATGAAGAGTAAGCAGGTGGATATCGATAAGTCATGCATAAGCACGCTCGTAACTGGTTTATTGCTCAGCGCCTGCGGAGGGTTGGCTTGACTTGGGTAGAGGAGTGGAATGTTAGGCGACAGCTGTGGCGATGAGAGTGGAGTATCGGAAGCTACCAAGCTAAGCAGCAGCTTCCGTTAAGTATTGCATCCAGGATGCAGTGCCTCCAGAGTCGAGATTGGCCGCACCGAGATGGCAATGCTTACAATTGGCCACCAGTCATTATTTTGGCAATACTTTTTTGCGACTTGAGCAAACGAGATGAGGATCACGCAATTTCCTCCGTTAGGCTCAGCAATCTCCAGTCGCTGGCCAGAAGCGCTTCAATTCCTCTACGGGACTCACGAAGATTTCAGCGTGCCTTACTGAGTAAGCTTTTGCGGCAGCCGAATATCCGCCGATGGCAGGCAGAGTCGTATATGCGTGCATGCATGCACAGCCTGTATGCCTTCGCCTGAGCGACCCCACAAAAAACCAAACGGCCAGAACAAGATGCCAACCAAGCCTGCCAGCAGCCAGGGTTGCGGATGTAAAGGTACTAACACTTTCTATACTTAAGTACTCCAGACATGGGTATGTCCCTGGTTACGAGGCTAGGTTGTATGTCCTTTTGTCCCCGCAGTCCAGTGTCCCGTTTATGTATACACAAGCTAAATTTGGCAGCAGCTGGGGTTTTAATACCAAATGATTGCGATGCTATGTCAGCAAGTCTTCGCACAATACCTATCTAGTGCTGAGACTAGCAGAGAATACTCTGTATCTTGCTAGCTAGATATTCTATGGTAGTCTGCGCGAACCGATACTGTGGTGTAAAATGATAGAGAGCGGGGGTGGTTCAGTTTCGGCCTACTTGAACGTACATGCTCTACTCCCTTTTGTGATACAGCATCCACTGTACTTTCTCTCACTTCCTACTACGCCTGACTGCTCGTCACTCTGCCAAGCCTCCCATCTAACCAGCCCCATTCACCGCCATGGTTATGTGGTCCAGCTCCCCCTACCCACAGAACGTACTTGAGTAAATCAGCGCGGCTGACGAATTCGGGTATTGTAGGTCGCACCTCTGGTACTTGATTTTGAAATGATTCATGATCAAGAGGGTCATCGTGATGTCAACTCCTGCATTCATAGGTATACATTGAAAATACATCGATTATTTCTGCCAACTAGATTACTCTGTGAGACCTATGTTCTCATGTAAGCCTGCCAGTTGGCAGTAACCGTGCTCTGTCTTGGCAACGTGAACGTCAAGTAAGTTAATAAACACTCAAATGTCACGTGATACCGCCCTGAGCTAAATGCGTGGTGTGGTGGTTGCCCAGGTAACAGAACTCCCACAACTCATCTATAATTTGTCTTAACCCCCTGATAAGCAGCACTTCAGACTTTTTTATCCTTGATAATCCAGGCCAACATCAACATTTCACAACCGATAACCAATCATTACATCTAATCCTGAACACGAGGCCGATAAACACCTTTCCTACTTATCAAGAAGGAGGGAAGGGTAAAGGAGTTAAGGTTTCGCAATCTGAGTTACAGGTGTAGAAGGTCAAGGGTTTTTTCTGGATTAGTTAGCAAATTGTCCAATCAGCCTACAGAACAACAAACGAAGAAGCACCAACGCGAGCAAAGCCGAACGTTCGCCAACTGAGAGCGAAGGAGGACAGCAAAGAGCGATCACATAATAATAGTATTCTGATTTCCTTCCTGAACATGGCAGACGAGGAACCTCGCCGTTATCACACCAGGGCCAGATCCAAAGCCGCCGACGAAACAACAGTTACAACAGCCCCAGTTAAACTACCCGGTAGGGGCATCCGCACTACAGTGACAAAGTCCGTCGAGATCAGGACCCTCAGGACTAAGTCAACAACTACGACGACTACTACAGCTATAACCACGTCAAGTGCGGCGGGATCTCGTACAGCGCGAAAAGCTGGTGGGGCAGCTAGCATAGGGCTGAAGAACGATGGGGAGAGGAGAACACCTAGGGCGACCTCCATCCCTGTACCAACACGCGCAACGCGGTCTAGCCGAGGCGGAAGCACAAAGACGCCTGGAGAGGAGGAGAAAGCATACAGGGGACCATGCAGGCGAGGGGGTGGGGGAGGGGCAGCGAAAAAGAAGGTAACGTTCAATGAGGACAAAGAGAATCTATTACCTGCATCGGAACGGGAGGCAGAGTTAAAGAAGCAGGAGATGATGACGAGTGACTCCGGCCCGTCCTCAGTATCATCGCAACCACAGCCTCAGGGAAGTCCGCTCGCAGTATCACCAGTGAGAAAGGCCTCTGCGGTTCCGGGATCCCCCGTGAAGGGTCCCATTAGACCAATTGGAGCATTGAAGTCCAAGGACTCAGATGGGGTTCTCATACCGCCTCTTCAGGCCGCTCCTAGGAGGCTTCTTCCCACTGGTTTAAACAAGAATGACGATTTTACAGATGAGCTCGATTGCCCGCTTTCTCCAGGATTGATGTCGGCTAAGGCTCGTCGTCCTGCGAACTCAGCAAAGCTGGCTCGCCCAGAGCCACCAGTGAATGTACTAGCCAGCCCACCGCGTCGGAATCCGCCCCAACAAATTGAGAATCGGCAGCAAAGACAGCTTCCTGCAGTCGTGCTGACCTTTAACCAGCCAGCGTTGTTAATGCAGTCTCCGCCACGACGGGGAATGTCTGGGCTGGGCCAGGTTCCCGCCTTGGGGACTCCGGCGGGGAAATTGGCGTTGCCGCCGAAAGTAGATTTGCTGAGGTCACCGCCAAAGAGACCGATGAAGAAGATGCAGGTGGGCATGCAAGTGGAAATTGGAGGAGCCAGCATGCGGACAGTGGAGGACGAGGAGGTTTCGGAGGATGAGCTTTCCAGCGAAAAGTATAATATCCTGTCACCGACAAAAGGGGCATTTGGGCGACCTGAAGGTGGCCTGGGTGGGTGCAATCTTGCTATGGGATCTGCAACTACTGAGCTACGTGATACCGACGCTGAGGGGGACATTGAAATGACTGATGTGGAGGATGATGAGTGTCCCTCCAGCCCTTGCCCTGCATTCAAACATCAAGGATTCGGCCTGTTTACCGACGACGACGACGACGGGGATGAAAATGTGTGCAGTGGTGGCAGGGCCCGCAGCGTGACGCCATTGGTAACGGAGTTAGAAGAGCTAGGACTGGGTTTGGAGGGGTCAAGAAAGAGTCTGTTTCCAAAAGAGAAAGGGTGGGATCCGAGTGTGCCGTTGGAGGATTCGGCACAGCTGGGTGTGAGAAATATTAGAGACCAGGAGAATGCGATGATGGGGATTGAAATGAACCATGCCAAAGTCGAGATGATACCTATCGACCCAATGCTACTGGAGGAGGACGCTGCTGGGCAGCAAGCTGGGCCTGTGAAGATTCCTGTGAAGTTTGGCGATGAGGAGGAGCAACAGCAGCAAGCTCAGCCCTTACAAGCGGTAAAGACGCACAGGCGAAGGTCGGGTGCAATGTCCGTAAACGCGGGAATCTTAGCTGGCGCCGTTGTTTATGTTGATGTGCACACCGCCGAAGGTGCATGCTCGTCGTCCAGATTCGTGGAGATATTGCAGGGGCTGGGGGCAAAGACTGTGAAGCAGTGGGCGTGGAATCCGTCAGCAGGAAGCGGGGCGGGGAAGATTGGGATTACACATGTAGTATTCAAGGATGGAAGCCCGAGGACGCTGCAGAAGGTCAAGGAAAGCGATGGCGTGGTGTTATGCGTAGGAGTAGGATGGGTCATGGAGTAAGTGATACGGAGTTGACCTGCTAGATAGGGAGAGGGATGAGGAGTGTGCTAATAGTGGAGCTTGTCACCGTAGATGCGAACGAGAACAGCGCTGGATCGATGAGGCACTTTACGCCGTGGATCTCGACTACGTCCCCAGGGGCGGCCAACGTGTATACATCCCCCACCCTCACAGAGCACGCAGAAGAAAGCTAACTGAGCCCGTTTTCCAGCGGAGAAAGTCCATGGAGCCGAAGGCCCTCGCACAGCCTCCCCCACGCATGACGCCGGCGGGAAGCTCAGCACCACGCCAGTTCCAGGTCGCCGTCAACGGCACCCCACCAGCACCAGTTCCATCGCTGCAACCAGCTCAATTGCCACTGCCCTCGACACCAGTGCCAAACAGGCTCGGCTTCTACGTCACAGGTGCACCGGATCAGTCGCCACAGCTGATGGAGAAGTTGATGTTGGCACGAAGAAAGAGCTTGAAGTTTGCGCCAAAGGTGGGGAGTCCTTTGGGGAAGAGCTGCATGTGGGCAGATTATATGAATTAGATAGACCATGGCCACTGCATTGCAGAAGGCTTTTCTAAACACACAGAAAGAACCGAACTCTATTAAGACGATAGGAGAATGTGAGATATCGGAACAGAATGTGTGAGAACCGGTGGAATTCAAGGGGAGTTTGCAAGTGACGGTTTTACTTATTTGATTGCGTTGACGTTCTGCTTTGCGCAGAGCTTTTGATGTTCGTTTGCGCGTGTCTTTTACAATTTGGTTGTTTGTATTGTTTTGTTGAGCTGCTTCTGTTGCTGTGGTTTCAGTTGTTACCGTTTAGCTTCTGGGTTTTGGTTTCATATTGCTAGGATGGATATACGTTGGGACGGGCAGGTATTTACGTTTAATTCCCTGTTGGAGTTCGAGAAAGCTACACATACTTATACCCCGTGTCTTTGATGCCAGATCTTACAACCGTGTTGGGATCAAGAAGGAAAGGCTTGATTTGGATGGAAAATGGTTGACACCGCTTAATGGAACACGTTGACTACAAAGGAATCATACGATACAGGATGGGAATAGTGATTCAGCGAGAAGTTGTAGTTGAGCAAAGAAATAAGAAAGAGAATATAGAGAGAAACAGCTGTCAAAGAGTATTATCTGGAAGAAGAAAAGTAATTTTACAAGAGAATAAGTAGTTTCTATATAGAAATGTGCCGGGCCATTCGTAACAAACGTTTCAGTCACCACTGGCCCGGGTCAGTCACCACTGATATGGGCTACTCAGTAGCACTACGGTCCATGACTGGCCCGGACCACTCACAACACGCGTACTTGTACAACATTGTATCGACTTTCTGTTACTACGGAAACTAATATTATAGAACAGGTTAGTCACTAAATTATTGCGGTTGCCACATTATGATACTTGAAATTTATTCAACCCTTCAGAGTATTTGTTTATTTATATGTTTATTAACTCATATACTCTCTATCCTTTGGCAGTTACGTGATTTTGATAATTTTGAATCTTCTTTTATACATCTGTATTGTAGTATGATTCTCTATAGTTTGCTATAGAGGAGTATTTTACTGGAATGGAATTATCACTGAAGAGAAAGTATTTTACTGAAGAGAAAAGTATTTCACTGAAGAGAAAAGTATTCGCTAAAGAGAAAGCATTGCGCTGAAGGGGTTCTGCATTCTTAATGGCAGTTTAGTTGGGTTTGAAGTTAGCTGTAGAGTACACGTGTAGTAGGCATGAAGTGAGTACATAGTGCAGAAAAAAATTATGAACCATGGTACTACTGAGTAGCCCGGACCAGTGGTGACTGAATCACTGTTATGAATGGCCCGACACATATATATATGGTTGGTATAGTAAAGATCAAGTAAAAAGTATCTAGATAAATTGTGATGAAAGGCCATTGGGAAGGCCATGTAGATAGTTTACGGTAACTCTTGGAGCAGTAGCATGAGAGGTTACCCGGAAGGGGGAGTGCCGGAACGGTGGGATGGTGGGGAAGGTTTTTCGAGCAGGTGGGACTCCTGATTTTCTTTTCGTTGGGTGATATAGACTTTGAGATAGGTCTTACTTTGCTTCGTGCCTCTGTCTCGTGCCTCCACCTCGGGCCGCTGCCTCCACCTCGGGCCTCTGCCTCGTGCCTCCACCTCGGGCCTCTGCCTCGTGCCTCCACCTCGGGCCTCTGCCTCGTGCCTCCACCTCGGGCCTCTGCCTCGTGCCTCCACCTCGGGCCTCTGCCTCGTGCCTCCACCTCGGGCCTCTGCCTCGTGCCTCCACCTCGGGCCTCTGCCTCGTGCCTCCACCTCGGGCCTCTGCCTCGTGCCTCCACCTCGGGCATCTGCCTCATGCCTCCACCTCGGGCCGCTGCCTCATGCCTCTGCCTCATGCCCTTCACCTCAGCCTCCACCTCCGTCTCATGTTGTCTACATCGTGCCCTCCTCTTGCTCAGTGTATTCAACGATAGCTGACAAGGAGCTTATTGCATGTGAGGGGCCAGGTGCAGGTCCCCTTACAAGTGGCATCAAACACAGGATTTGAACTCGCTGTGTAACAGAGAGACCATCCCCACCTAATAATACTTGAACTGCATACTGGCATCAGTCACCGTTCTGAAGAAGTCAGACACTGTTCCGAGAAAACTGCTGCTAGCTATAGCCTCATTATTAATCTACATAAAAGAGGAGCTCTAACCAGTCAAGATGGAAAAGATATATATCAAGCCTAGCTTATACTGAAGTCTACTTCTGTAAGAACTCGAAGGAAAATACTCTTCCAGAGAGAACTCAGAAATATTCTAAACAAAGATATAATTTTTCAAGCAAGATTAGAATTTCAATAGTACTAGCAATTACTTACTTAGATAGATACTAATTAGAATAAATCTATAAATTAGTAGTGTTTATATCGGTCTAAGTTAGTACAAGTCAGTTTTTTTTTTTTTAGAAAAACTTGTCTGACAAGATGAAACTAAAGCCAAAAACCGACTTAGACAGGGATTATTTGTATAGTAAAACATATAATTTTCAACTTGTATCTATTTCAACTTGTTAGTTCAAGTTTTTTAATATAGAAAAAACTAACTTACTGACCAAGTCAGTTTTTTTTTGAAAGAAAACCTGACTTATACTGAAAAACTAATAAGTTAAATTGATAAGTACTTGTAACTGTTGCAAATACTATAAATTAGTTTATAAGATTATTTACTTTAGCTTAAATAGTATAAAAAAATTAAATTATAAAAATATAATAGAGTAATTTAGTATAAAGAGATAGTAAAAAAATACTTATATATATATTATAATAGTTAATAATAAATAAATAATTTATTATATAAAAAATTAAAAACTTATAAGAATTTGTAATAGTATATATAATATAAGTACTATATATAGTTTATTTTTAATAAGATCTATTATATATTAAAATAAAATACTATAATATAAAAATATATATTATAAAAAAAGTTAAATAATTTAAAATTTTAAAGTATATAAGTTAGTAAAAATTAAGTAATAAGTATATAAGTTAATAAAAGTTAAATATATAAGTTAGTAAAAATTAAAAACTATATAATATTATATATATAAAATTAAAAGTTTTTAAGTTAATAAATTTTATAAAAGTTCTATAAATAAGTTTTTTAAAAATAAATTTACTTATTATAGTAAATTAAGTAAATTAAGATATAAATAATTTAATTTATTTATATATTTTAGTTAAAAAAAAATAATTATTAATAGTTTAATTATACTTAAATTATACTTTAAAAAGTAGATAATAATTTAGTAACTTTAATTTTAATAACTTTTTAAATTTTAATTTTATTATATTAAAATATTATAGATAATAGAATAGTAAATATTATATAAATATTAATATAATTATATAATACTAAATATTAGAAAAATTGAATATAATTTATAATTTTTATAGTTTTTTTTATAAAGTTATAAATTTAAAATAAGAGTAAAAAGTTTAAGTTATTATATTTAAGTAGTTTTTATTTTTAATTTCAAGTATTTAATTTTAATTTAATAAATATTATAGATTTATTATAATTGTAGTATAAATAACTAATAAAATATATAAACAGGAATCGCGGCCACTCGTCGTAAGATTTGGCGGTTCAGCCGCAAGCTAATGGGAGGCTCGAGAGCAGCCACCAGAACCCTCGAGACCACATGATGGGCTCGCCACAGAAGAGAGGGCAAGCCACTAGTGGGCGCCACCAAGCTACAGCACAGTCCCTCTCTAGTTGGTTTCTCGTTTGGGTGATCTCTTTGTGGTAGTCATGGGCAGGCAGCGAAGGGATGCTCAGTATATAGAAGGGGAGAGGGAGACGCTGGTCCTCCCTCTCCAAGCCGCGTGAGTTGCGAAATCACCCCCCATACCTTTGTTTTTCTACACATATATGCCTCGGTGCCTTATGACCAGTCGCAACTGCAGAACTCGCTCACAAACCTCTCGCTCACAAACACCAAACGCTATATCGACATCCACCATGCACGCTGGGCCATCTGCTGGGCAAATGGGTTTGTTTGACGAACAAGTCCCAGAAACCCCACCAACAAACCAGAACGCAGCACCCGCCGCAGCACCCTCGGCAGCACCCTCCGCGGTTATAGACGAGGATAGAATCGTACAACGGGTGCTACAGGGCCTCCTGGCTGCGCAGGCACAACGGGCAACCCCAGCAGGACCAATAATACCAGCCTCGGAGGTATCGCAGAATGAGGGTAATGACCCCCGCACCCTCCCCTTTCACACAGAATACCCAGCGGTAGACCCGGCTATCTGGCGGGAGATACTGGAGGGCCGCTTCAAGGCGGAGAACCTCTTAAAGATCAATGCCTCCTTCTACCCCCTTACTGCGGCAAAGAAGCGGAAACAAGAAACCTTGACATTGGGACCATACGAAATCCCAACAACCACCCGCGATGTGGAGATCGAGGAATACCGCTCAATTCACACACTCATGCAGCCTTTCGAGGTATATTGCCAGGCCCTGGTCCAATTCGCCCCGCAGGGCGTCAAGCTCCGCCTGAGCGCAGCTCTAGCCTTCTATAGGCACCGCTTATACGACCTCTACCATCTGCACACATGGGAAAGCATCCGGGTTTTCCACGTGGCGTTTCAGCAAAAAAGGATCCTCCTCGACGTCTATGACCCTCAAGGCTGGCGGGAACAGGATCCCACACTGCAACATCTGTTAATGAGACGCCTACCACGAATGTCGACAGAGCACTTACCGGCAAGCGACACAAAACGCCAGAAATCATGGGGAGCACCAGCAGCACCGTCACAGGGCCCAAGCCTCACCCCATGCCTCCGCTTCAATCAGGGCACATGCAGAAGCCCAAACTGCCGATACGCACACATCTGTATTTCGTGCGCCAAACCCCACCCAAATTGCCAACAAGGTGCCAACGCACCGGCTACGGGGGCAAATGCAACATCATTTGCGGATCGCATCCAAGCCTCGAGGTAGCAATTAGAGGGAGGATCATTAGGGGTAGTAATTGAATCAAATGATTATCCTAGCTCTGAATCCTCCGTATATTTTCCATATCACGTGACGTCCCGCAGTGACCATCCCGCAGATATTGACCCAGGCCCGCTTCAGGCCGAAGGTTGGGCCCGCTGGCTAAAGAACCACCCAGACCGCTATTATGTTAATACACTCATAAGAATAATCCAATATGGGGCCAAGATAGGCTACACCGGGCCAGCCCAGCAGATCTTAAGCAAAAACCTCCCATCCGCAAACGACGCCCCACAAGTCCTTACGAAAGACCTCCAAGAGCAAATTTCCCATGGACGGGTTGGCCAGGTCGCAGTACTACCAGAATATTTTATCTCCTCCCCCCTAGGCCTTGTCCCAAAAGCTGATGGAGGCTGGCGGAGAATACACCACCTATCACACCCACATGGCAACTCAGTCAACGACCACATACCACCCTCGTGGGGCACCCTCGTATATGTCAAGTTTGACGAAGCACTTGCGGCAGTGGCAAAAAAAGGGAAGGGAGCCATTCTGGTAAAACGAGATTTAGCCAATGCATTCCGCCACATCCCAGTGTCCCCTGAAGACTGGTGGCTACTAGGCTTCTCCTGGGAAGGAAGCTGGTGGTATGACAAGTACCTACCATTCGGCCTCCGGACCTCGCCCTTCATTTTTGATCTATTCGCAAAAGGGCTACGATGGATCCTGGAAAACCAGAAAGGCTGGGAGGATATACTTCAATACCTAGACGACTTCTTAAAGGTGCTAGATCCACATGCGGATGCAAGTCAGTATGAGCAAGATTTCGCACAAATCTGCCGGGATCTCGGATTCGAAATCAAGGAGTCCAAAAGCCTACGGTCGACAGCAGCCGAATTCCTAGGAATTCTAATAGACACGAATGCCATGAAGGCACGCCTGCCATCAGATAAGCACGCAAAGGCACTCCTACTCCTGAGGCTCTACCTCAAACGCCGGTCACTAACCCTACTCGAACTTCAATCATTAACGGGTTTCCTATCGTTCGCGGCAAAAGTGGTACCTATGGGCCGTACCTTCCTGAGACGCCTATATAATGCGCTTTCATCTTACTCCGCACCTAATCGAAGGTGCCATATCACCGCCGACATGCGAGCAGATCTGCACTGGTGGCTAAATTTCCTCCCATCCTGGGACGGAGTGTCAATTATTCAAGACAATCGGCGAGAATTCGCTCTTTGGACTGACGCTTCAGGACGTAAAGGAATTGGGGGGTATTACCTACCAAAAGAGGGAGACTCAATGTATGACCTCACGACTATTCCACTGGAAAACGCCTTTTCCACGAGAGTGCCTCGCAGGCATCGGGACAAGCACATAAACTTCAAGGAGATGGCCGCAGTCCTCCACTCCCTCCGGCGTTGGGGAAAAACATGGCATGGTGCTCGCGTGCACATCCACAATGACAACACCGCAGTGGTAAATGGCCTCGCTAGGCGAACAATGAAAGGGGGCGCAATGGACCCCCTCCGGAAAATCACTCTTCTGAGTGCAAAGGAGGATATTGAGTTGATTGTTCATTGGATACCCACAGGGGAAAACACACTAGCAGATGCTTTATCCCGGTTCGAGTTCAAGAAAGTAGCTAACCTCGCACCACAGCTGTCCAGGTTACAGACGCCCAAGTCACATATGACCCACCAGAGTCATGGTACAACGACGTTCCAGACCTCCCGCGACGAGCAGCCAGATACCTCTGGTGGGGACTCTCAGCAACCACCAGACGAACATACCATACCGCGAGACGGGAATATGCACTCTTTTGCGCCCTCTCCGGTGCCAACCCCTTCCCCGCAACTGCAGTGATGCTTTGTGAGTGGGTCGCCTCTCTAGCAGGAAAAGTCAAAACAGAGACTATGAAGCTATACCTCACTGGACTGCGGTCCCTGCATGTGGACCTAGGCCACTCAGTCGAAGCCTTCCAGGACCTGAGGCTCCAAAGGATATTAAGGGGTATCAAACGTTTTCATGGGGAAACCCCGGCACGTCGTGAGAGACTATCCATTACGAGGGACCTCCTCTTCCGGATAGTGGACCAGTTCGGCCAATCACTGGACGATATAGCATTACATGCTGCCTTTTGCTTAGCCTTCGCAGGGTTCTTACGGGTTGGAGAATTCACCTGGTCAACCTGGGAGCAGGACGCCCCACAATGGCACCTCACCCGCAGGTCCATCCAATTCGCGGAGTCACGGGTATACGTGACTCTGCCGGCAAGTAAGACTGACCCCTTCCGGCGCGGAATAACCCTCACAATCGCAGCAGCTGGAGATGCGGCATGCCCGGTAACCTCCCTCCAACGGCTGTACCAGCTGGCACCAGCAGCACCAGAAGCCCCACTCTTTTCTTGTCAAAACGGGCTTCCATTTATATGGGATTATGTGGTGAATACACTCCGCCGTATACTGGGTCAGCTAGGCATAGGTGGCCAGTACTCAGGCCACTCCTTCCGTAGAGGGGCTGCAACCTCAGCGCAGAGGGCAGGGCTATCGAAGGAAGAGATTCAGCTGCTAGGAAGATGGAAATCAGAGGCGTACCAGCCTCTTTATATTTACTATTTTTATAATAGTTAATTAGTAATAAACTAGTTACTAGTTTAATACTTAACTTATCTTACTAATTCTTTAAGTATTAAGTATTAAAAGTATAGAAAGTAAGAGCTTACTTTAACTAAAAGCTAAAAAATAAAAGTTATAAACTAGAGTTAAAGAGTTAAAAGTAAGATAAAAAACAATAATATAGTAATTATAATACTAAATAATCTTATATAATTTTAATATAGTATTAAGTAATAAATTAATACTTAGATAATATATTTAAAATAATAGTAAGAATAAAATAATATATTAGATCTTTAACTAATATTTTAATTAAAAAAATTATATAATACTATAATATATATATAAGTAGATTAGAGATATTTATATATATCTCTGTTATAACTAGCTTAATAGTATTTATTTCTACTCTATATATAACTGCTCTTTTTTTTATCTTATTAATAGCAACTTAAGAAATAAGAAGGCAAGTATTTATTTTCCTACTTAAATAGCTTATTTTATTTATCACTATATTAGTATTTATATTTTTTTAAAGCTAAAAGGTACTATAAATTAGTATATACTTACTCTTAGAAATCTAACTTAAGTTATCTAATATTAAAAAGTAGTTTTACTATAGAGATTTTCTATATATATATTATAGCTTAGTATGCCATAGTGGTAGAGAAAAGCTGATTACTAGTACGTATAGATATCTAAGAGAGCTAAGATCCTTGATTATATATATAAACGTAAGCAAGTCACTAACTAGCCTATATAGATACTCCTATATATACTAACCATACTATTAGATAGTACTGGTAGTTCTACCTTTTAGTACAATAGTTTGCAAACAGTCAGTTACAATCTGTAACTATACTATCAGTTAAGTCACTAGTTTAAATCTTGCCTAGTATAGTGAACATCAAATACTATAGGTAACCTTTAAATTTGATAAGTGTCACAGCCCACGCCCTACAGTCTCCGCACATCAAGCCACGACCGCCGGCAAGCCATGACCACCGACAAGTTACGACCGCCGGCAAGCCGTGACCGCCTCCTGCCAACAGCCGGCAAGCTCATAGAACCGGCTAGCTACATGTAGCTAGCAACCTGCCAGTATAGCCCGCCTGCCAGTACAGCCCGCCTGCTAGTATAGCCCGCCTGCCAGTACAGCCCGCCTGCCAGTATAGCCCGCCTGCCAGTACAGCCCGCCTGCTAGTATAGCCCGCCTGCCAGTACAGCCCGCCTGCCAGTATAGCCCGCCTGCCAGTACAGCCCGCCTACTAGTATAGTCCGCCTGCTAGTATAGCCTGCCTGCCAGTATAGCCCGCCTGCTAGTATAGCCCGCCTGCCAGACCGCCTGCTAGTATCGCCGCCTGCCAGTATCGCCCGCCTGCCAGTATCGCCCGCCTGCCATGAAAACTCTGCCTTCACCACTCTGTTCTTACTTCTGCCCTCGTCGCTGCTTCTACCTTTGTATTATGCTTCTCAGGTAATGAACCTATCATGTATATATAGGCTCTATCTTGCCCTCATGTAAATAGTTCCTTCTCTCCTTGTCTGTTGTCTTGTCTTCTTAATAGACCCATATGGTTCCTCGCAGTCTATATGTTCTTGTTATTCTTGTCAATCCCTAGATCCAATTCAGTACTTGATCTTCTCTGCCTTTTCACCATAGCCTGCCATCGCCGTTGAACTGGAACCGCTGAACTGCTCCTGTCAAGCCTCTCCTGTCAAGTTTGTCAGGCCTCTGCCATTCAGCGCTTGCAAAACTACTGTTACCCTGAACCGGTCGTATCCCTTAGCAGCACCAGCTTGCCGCCGCGTGACAATAAGCAGCTTATAGTCACATGCCAGTTACTGGTTATAAAGTAGTATAGTAGTGGTATATGAAATTAAAGCTCTAAGATAGTAATAGGTAATTGGGAGTTAATATATAGAGAGTTTGGGACATACTCTACTTATGGGGAAGTAATATCATAACTTGATATACTATAGTAGCAGAAAAAAGTTGATTACTAGTATATGTGAATATCTAAGGGAGTCAAGATCCTTAACTATATACATAAATATAAGTAAGTTATTAACTAGTCTATATGAATACTCCTATATATACTAACTATACTACTAGATAGTATTGGTAGTTTTACCTTTTGGTATAATAGTTTACAAATAGTTAGTTGCAATTTATAATAATATATTAGTACTAAATTATAAAAAAAAAAATTATAAAAAGAAAGTTAGAATATAAAAGTTAGGTATTTTTAGTATATTAGTTAGTAAGTAAGTTAGTATTATACTTAGTTTCTTTTTAATAAATACTACTATAGGTTAAAATAAGCTCTAAGTTTCTAATTATTACTATATTAAGTACTTATAGTTTATAAAATCTTATACTACTATATTAACTTACTTGAGAAGTAAAATATAAATATATGCTTTAGTAGTTTTATTAAGCCTTTTAGTGCTAGTACATATATATTGTTACGGAGGTGGTAAACGCAGAAAGTTACCGTCCGCCAGGTCAAAAAGACACTTGACTAGCGATACTCGCTAGTCCTCTGCGTAGCTCATATAGTACTCATTATGCGACTGCGGCGCCTTTCCGGCTGTCGCATGTCGCTTATGTCGCATATGCGCATTTCGTATGCGCTTGCATTTTTCGCTTTTCACGCGCTCCACCAGCCGCCCACACTACGGTCGCGGTGAACCCGTAACATATATTATATATAGGCATACTAAATTACCATAATACTAACTTAGAAACTAATAGTAATATGACTTTCTAAAATAAAAAAAAGAAAAAAAAAAATACTAATATTATATTACACTAAAGTATATTACTATACATACTAGTATAATCAAATAGTATCTGAAGTTCTGCCAAGACTACTCTAGTATATATTTGTATTTTACCTCTTAAGTGAATTAATATAATAGCTAAGTATTTAAGTAAGCTAGTAAAAAAAAATAGTAACATAACCTTAGCTTATTTAAGCTTAAGTTGGCTTAGCTTATACTGCTTACTACTAATATAATAGTATAAGATATAATAAAGTAAGCTGAATTTAAGATGTATAATATATTTAAGCTGAAATATAAGAAGATACAAAATAAATTAAATTTGACTAGTATAGTAAAACTTATTTAATAGTATAAGGTAAAGAAGAATAAGCTAAATTTGTAAGCAATAAATTCAATAGGCTAAGCTAGACCAGAGACTTAGAAAGACTTATACTATAAAAGTCTAGATCTAGTCTGCCTTAAATATTAAGACCAGATCTGAAACAATTATACCAACTAGACTGGTCTAGACCATTTAGGCCAATTCAGATTATTTAGGCTAATTTAGGCTAACCAGGCTAGTCTAGATAATTCAAGTCAGTCTAAGCTAATTAGGCTAGTCTAAACTATACTTAGTAGTGAACTTAGCTTGCTGAGGAGTATATAGATTAATTATAAGCTGCTCAGTATTTTTCATCCCAATTCAGTAATATTGTCAAAAAATTCAGTCAAAATGTCAAGACCTGCTGTTGGCTTAGACTTGCTGTTGGCTTAGACCTGCTATCGACTTAGACCTACTGTCAGCTACTATAGTACTATAGCTACAAGAATCACGGCCACTTATCATAAGTACTGCTGGTTATGCCTCGCACTGGATACAACCCAGTCATATTTGACATAGCTTGCGTCTAAGCTAAAGGGCTGAAGTGCCAAGTAGTCCAGCAACCTGAGCTCAACTTAACAATTATAATAGGTCTCTCTCGCCAGCATTGAATTTGATATTTTTTTTTTTTATTTCATTAATCACTTTCCGCCCTGGGGGCTATGGCGAATTGAATTTGATAGATTGTAATAATCCAACCTGAACCCTCGCCCAAGACCCCCCAGCCCCGGTCCTATACTGGCAATCAACATACTACATGCCAGTACTCGTACACGTGCAGCTGACCCTGACCCCCTCGCAACTCGTCATACTCCTTCTAGCACTCCGGTATATATCACTGCACCTGCAAGCTCGCTTAAGCAACGTGGCCGCCAGCATCCCGCTCATCGCTTAACAACCCGAACCCGAGAACCTGCCAGAATCTGCTAGAAGAACCCGGATCCCCAGAACCTGCCAGAAAGCCGTAAAACCAGCCGGAAAGCCCTAGAACCTGCTGGAAGACTCCGGAATCCACCAGCGACAGGTATCGCCGAGCGCATTCCTGGATATTCCTGACGGTTTTACCTGCTTCCAGTCATTTCCTTGGCCTTCCATGTACTTCCAGTCGTTTCCTCAGTTTTCCATGTACTTCGTTTGTTTGTTTGCTCGTTTGCTTGTTTGCTCGGATTTGCCACCGAGGGCTTTCTATAAAGAGGCCCTCCCCCCTCCTCTCTCTTGCCTCTCCACGCAACAACTTGTATTCTACCCAAGTTGTGTATTTAGCTTTCAAATACATCTACCTCTCGGTATCACAGAGCTCCGACCGCCTCTGCCTCTGCCTCTGCCTGTGCCTCTGCTGTGAAATCACTCCGGCGCCTGCCGCCCGCCCCGTACCTGGGTCCTGTACCCTGACCCGACCCGGACCGATCCATTACATAGATATGACAGGTCCGGCCTGATAGCATGAGATGTGGCAGAATGAGTTGAATTTAAGAGATATGGTAGGTCCGGCCCCACGGCCTCAGGTGAAGAAGAATGAACTCAATTTTACAGGTATAGCAGGCCCCACCTACCGCCATGAGATGAGGTAGAGTGAGCTGAATTTGACAGGCATGGAAGGCCCAACCTAACGACGGCGTGAGAAGGTTGACAGGTATGGCCGGCCCACGAGATGAGGCAGAATAAGCTAAATTTGGCACGTATAGCCGGCCTGACATAATAGCGCGAGATTAGGCACCATGGGCTGAATTTGACAGGTATGGCGGGCCTAACCTGCCGGCACGAGATGCTGCAGAATGAGCTAAACTCGACAGGTTTGGCAGGCCCTATTCGACGACGTGAGTTGAGTCATAATGAGCTGAATTTCACACGTATTGCAGGCGCTATTCAACGGCGTGAGGTGAGCCAGAATGAGGTGAATTTCACACGGAATGCAGGCCCTATTCAACGGTGTGAGGTGAGCCAGAACGAGCTGAATTTTCATACGAATTGCAGGCCCGGACTGTCGGCACGAGATGATGCAGAATGAGCTGAATTTGACATATAGCTGGCCCGACATGACGGTGCAAGATGTGATAGAATGAGCTGAATTTGACAGGTATGGCCGGCCCGAGCCTACAATGCAAATATGAGATAAGTTTGAGACGTATGGCATGCCCAAGGTACGAGATGGGATGAGGTAGAGTGAGCTGAATTTCAGATGTATGGCATGCCTGAACCGAGATACGAGAAGATACGGAATGAGCTGAATTTGATAGATGTGGCAGAACGAGCTGAGCTAGAATCAGCTGAATTTGACAGGTATGATAGAGCCCATTCGATGGCATGAGATGAGAAAGAATGAGCTCAATTTGACAGGTCTTGTAGGCCCAACGTGATGGCGTAGTGTCAAATGAGCTGAATTTGACAGGTATGGCAGATCTGACCTGCCGGCGTAATATGTGGCAGAACAAGCTGAGGTAGAATGAGCTGAAGTTGACCTGTAGAGCTAGCCCGAACCGACAGTGCATAATGAGGTGACATTTGACACGTATGGCCGGCCCGACCGAACGGCATGAGATGAGGTGAACTTGACAGGAATAGAGGGCCCAACCTGCCAGCATATAGAGATGAAATGGCTACCGAAATGGCTATCGAAATGGCTACTGAAATGGCTGCTGAAATGGCTGCTGAAATGGCTACTGAGATGGCTGCTGAAATGGCTGCTGAAATGGCTGCCGAAATGGCTATTGCAATGGCTGTTGAAATGGCCGCTGAAATGGCCGCTGCAATAGCTACTTCAATGGCTACTGAAATTGCTGCTGAGATTGCTGCTGAAATGGCACCTCGCCATAGCCCACAGGGCGGCATGCGAGTACTGAAATAAAAAAAAAAAAAAAAATGCTGAAATGGCTACCGAAATGGGTACTAAAATGGCTACTACAAGGGATAATGAAATGGCAATGGAAATGACTACCAAAACGACTCTTGAAATGGCTGCCGAAATGGCTGCTAAAATGGCTAGTGTGTGCCTCAGGTCAGGCCGGCCATACCTGTCGACTTCACCTCATCTCACGCCGGCAGGTCGGATCTGCCATACCTGTCAAATTCAGCTCTTTCTACCTCAGCTCATGCCGTCAGGTCGGGGCTGCCATATCTATCAAATTCAGCTCATTCTACCTCATCTCATCTCGTACCTCGGGCATGCCATACTCATCTCATATTTGCACCGTAGGCTCGGGCCGGCCATACCTGTCAAATTGAGCTCATTCTACGCATCTGGCACCGTCAGCTCCAGTGGGCCATATGTGTCAAACTCAGCTCATTCTACCGCATCTTGCACCGTTGGGACGGGCCGGCTATATGTGTCAAATTCAGGTCATTCTGCCTCATCTCGTGCCGACAGCCCGGGGCTACGATTCGTATGAAATTTAGCTCATTCTGGCTCATCTCACGCCGTCGAATAGGGCCTGCCAAACCTGTCAGGTCCAGCTCATTCTGCAGCATCTCGTGCCGGCAGGTTGGGCCCGCCATACGTGTCAAATTCAGCTCATTGTGCCTGATCTCGCGCTGTCAGGTCAGGCCAGCTATACGTGCCAAATTCAGCTTATTCTGCCTCATCTCGTGGGCCGGCCATACCTGTCAACTTTTTCATGCCGTCGGGTTGGGCCTTCCATGCCTATCAAATTCAGCTCACTCTACCTCATCTCACGGCGGTTAGGACCTGCTATACCTGTTGAATTGAGCTCATTCTTCCTCGCCTAAGGCCGTGGCGCCGAACCTGCCATATCTATTAAATTCAACTCATTCTGCTACATCTTATGCCGTCGGGCCGGACCTGTCATGTCGGTCAAATTCAATGCTGGTGAAAGAGACCTGTCATACTTTGTAAGTTAAGCTCAGGTTGCAGGACTACGTGGCACTTCAGCCCATCAGCTTAGGCACAAGCTATATCAAATGCGACTGGGTTCAATCCGGCGCGAGGCGTAACCAGCAGTACTTACGACCAGTGGCCGCGATTCCTGTATAATTAAATATAAGACTAATGTTAATTGACCGAACTGATCGCTTATTAGGCTTGGCTATTGATTCTTATATTATTTAAATAGGGCAGTACTATAGAAGGGTATATTATCTGAAATATAGCTTAATGCATATACTCAAGTTACAGAAGCTTTACTTATATATATATATATATTAATATATTTATTGTTTTTATCCTATACTATTTTTGTATATTTTTATTATATATGCCTATTACTACTAGTATTAGCATTAATAAAAAATCGCCCTATTGTTAGCCACTTATTTATTTGTTAATTTCTCATATATAGCTGCACTGAAGTCTATATAAGTATCAGCTGATAATAGTATAGTTAGAAAAATCAAGATATATGTAGTGTTCTAAGTTCTCTATAACTCTGAATCTATTATTCTATTATTATACCTATGAATTACTCTACTCTACTATGTACTCTCTACTGAGTAGCTGCCCTTTTGGTCTACTATATATACTTCTATAGCTATTCTAACCTGCTGTATTTGCTCTATCATAGCCATAATATCCAGTCTCTTTTAGTATCTATCAGAGCTGAGCTTTTCATACCTATAATATTATACCACTTCTCTTTCACCTACTACCTTACCTTTATAATATCAGTACTAGAAGACTCATCTACTGCCCTCTCTTCCTCAAGGACCTCTACCCAAAAATGTTACTAACTTATATGACGAGTAAGCATTTCAAAGTAATATATCTATCCCTTTCTTTTAGAGCTAGCAAGAACTACAAAATCTAATAACCTAGATCTAAAAAGCTTTCCTCTAAAGTATCTCCTTTACTAGGTACTGATGTTGTAGTTTCTTCTACAATCTGCAAATGTTCCCTAATCTGAGTAAGTTAATCGTATAGTATACAAAAACCTGATCTACGAGAACCTCCTCTACTGAGTATTGATAGTACAGGTACTCCTTTTTCTTATACTCTACCTTATAGTTCTCATCAAATATGAGACCCTATACCTCTTTATTTTTCCTACAAGTCAAGTACTGCCATAGAATCTTTCTCTCCTCCTCTGACTTCTTGTTATCCCTATGAGTCAGTTATTGCTATGAGACCTTCCTCTATTACAAGCGTGAGAGGCTAGGCCCTAGTAGGTACTAGAAGGTACTAGATGTTACAGCTATGGAGGTGTGTATTTGGTAGACTGAAGTTGGTATAAAAGCATATATATTATAGGCCAGAAAGGCTATGAAAATGTATATACTACAGGCTAAGATGGCTACAGAAGTATATGTACTGCAAGCTGAAAAGCCTGTAGAGGTATATATACTGTAGGTCAGAAAAGGCAGCTATTTTATATAGAGTATACAGTAGGACAGAGCAATTTATAGGCATAATAAGAAAATAATAGGTTTCAGAGTAATAGAGAACTTATGATACTACTTATCTCTTAATTCTTCAACTGTGCTATTACTGGTACTTAAATAGACTAAGCACATCATATATAACTAAGTAAGTAAATAAAGAAATGATGATTCAACAATGCCAATAATTATAACAAAGAAATATACAATATAGTACAGATGCTAGTTAATAATATGTACTAAGGTATGTATATATATTAGCTTTATAAATTAAGTATGAGGCCTAAAAATCTTATAATGAACAGTGATATATACTTTCTTAGTATTACCCTATTCAAATACAAAGAATTCTCTGCTAAGCCTAACAGGTAATTAGTCTAGTCTAGCAGTACTAGCCTTACTAAGAATTCAGGGTAAGTGTTCTCCTACTTAAGTAAGTTTCATCTTAGTTATAATATTACCTCTATTCTAAGGCAGTCATCTCGACTGACAATCACCAAAAAGTAACTCTAAGCAATTAGTATTATAAGTAATATATACTAACTCTCTCATGAAAGTTAAAAGTGTAGCTAATACAATTATTAGTATATCTTATATATAAGACCTTTTATAGGAATTTACTTATCTATAGCTAATAGTAAGATTGATATATATCAAGTACTCATTTATTGGTCAGTGAAGCTATTATAAATCTTAATGAAAATAAAAACCCAGTAGAAAAAATCTCTTCATAAGAAAAAGGTACTCATATCCTACATTATCTAAGTAGCCTAGCTTTTGCTATTGATGTTTTATTTAGACTATAGGATAGCTTTCTTAGATATCAGTTATGGAACTCTCTGATAGATTTCAATAATCTATATAGTTTTTCAATTGGTTCCTAAGTATTATTATCTTTATCATAGTCCTACTAATGAATTTAGTACTTTACTACTCAATTTATGTATTTTAAATCAATAACATGGAAGAACTTATTATTATTGATCTCTATATCTTGAGGTTCAAGTCACTTTTAGAAAGGCTATTCAACTGCTAGAGAAACATCAATATTGTTATCTAAGAGGTGAATAACTTTAAAGTCGAATCTATATAAAAAGTAAAAGGGCTATAACTGTGAGTCAAAGTAGTAGTAAAATTGTAAGCAAATTCAGCTAAAGGTAGCTAAATTACCTATCAGTTCTATTAGTCATAGCAGTAGATGTAAAGATACTATTTGAGAGTCTATATTATATATTCAAAGAGTCTGTATTTACGTATTCAGAGATTCTATTGGTCTAGGTATAGTGAGTGGTACTGAGTTGGAGTCTTATATTGAGTTTTAATGTAATTTATTTTCAAAGAGCTAAGGTGAATTATAGCCTAAAGATAACATTAAAGGCATTAGCAACATCTTAAGTTGTTTAAGTATTTTTTGCCAGTTATAATATTATATTTAGTAAATCAGTCTATAATAACTGAAATAGTATTAAAGTTCTTAGTAGTTCTCTAACAAAGTCTATAACTATCTCCTTCCAAGGCTTTATACTAGTAGGCATTAGCATATGTCTAGTTTGTCTCAGATGTCAGCCAGCTTTGGCCTTTAGGTAGACTGCACAACTAGTAACATAATCAGCTGACCTGGTAGAAGTTTTGAGAATGGAGTTCCTGTATTTAGTACATACTCTAGTGCATAGCTATATAATTATCATAGTATTGTCATAACACTTCCAATCAATATTAGTCAAGTACTACATAGGGTCATCATTAGTCTTCACCTATTTATCATAGTTGACTTCAAAAATATCAGCTCATGTGTCCTCTGCCTCATCTGCCTCAATTTATTGTAAGAGAGCATCAGCTTTACTATTAAGCTTTTTTAAAGTATAGTTAATAATATAGTTAAATTCAGAAAGTCTCTAGCTCTAGTTCGCTTGCTAGCTATTGAGGCATTATTTAGTAAAAAAGTACTTTAGTACATAGTAGTCAGTAACAGTAAACTTAATTTCCAATAGCTCTATTCTTTATTTCTTATATAGGTAATTAAAGATTACTAGTTTTTATTGTGGATAGAGTAATTTTATAGGGGTCAGTAATTAAGAGTAGTAATCCTATAAGTAAAGGATCATAATACTGGTTTAAGATACTAGTGAGTACTTGGTTTGAGCAGTCAGTTTATATAATCATAGGTAGGGATTGATTGAACTGTTATAGTATAAAGGTACTCAGAAACTTGTCTTTAAGTAGCTTGCTATTCTACTACTTAAGTAAAGGGTACATTTCCAGTCAAGGTGGTTAGTGGTCAAGTTGTAGTAGAGTAAAATAGATCTGCAGTAGTAGTTGGCAAAGTTTAGAAAGGCTTATATCTCCATTTCTTTATCAGCTATGACTAGTTATAAATAGTAGAGAGTTTGGCTAAGTGCATTTTAATCTTAAGGCTATCAATAAAATGACTAAAGAATATAGTTTCATGCACATGAAACTCACACTTTAGCCAAGTTGACTGCGAGCCCCATTTGCTTTACTTTGTGACTACTTTTTCTACTACCACTTCATGGTTTTATTTAGTATTGCCTCTATAGATTAAGATGTTGTCTAGATAATAAACAACTCTATTAATGAGAATCTTATCTACTATTTCTTAAAAGAAAGTTGATACAATGATGAGTCCCAAAGGCATAACTATGGACTTAGATAGGTCTTTAGATATAGTTGAATGCCATCTTCCATTCAATATATTCTTTAATACCAAAAAAAAAAATAAATAAAGCTACTTTTTAACCTTGACTTTTATATCTTCTCTATTGATAAGTGTTTAGCGATATACCTCTAAAGGCTTCATCTTCTTTTCAGGTATACTAGACTATAGAGAAGCTTTGCATTTGGGTTCTCAAAAGAGATTGTATAATTCTAAGTTAAATAACAATATAATATTATTCTCTTCAAGGGTATCATTGAAAAGAACAGAAAGCAATTCAATACAAGTATATTAAATATGTTATACTTCAAAATGCTATTAACACAATCAATCAGAAAGCTATTAACTAGAACAAACTAATAATATATTCCTTGTTACTGATATTTATAACTTCAGTATTAAATGAAAAACAAATTCCTTAACCATCTGGCAGCAGTTCAGAATAGACCCTCTTGATGAGAGTTCAAAATAAAATATAAAATAAAATCAACAGAGACTGTATTAGGTTTCCTGGAATACTAATAGCATGCACATAATCTAAAGTAGAAGAAAGAGATTTAAGAACTGGAATATCAGAGAATAAAAATGAAGTATTTATAAAATACCATCACCTTGCTTAATTATTATAGGCCTTGCTTTGTAGCCTTAATCTCAACTTCTTGCCTAGTCTGCTAAAGAAACAATCAACGCAGAGGCCGCATAGTTCATAATAGCTCTAATAGTTTTTCCAGTTTTGAATTTTACCTTACAACTGAGGAGGTTATTATAATAAGGAGTCCTACTAGGCTGAGTAGAGTCTCTATCTAGTTTTCTAAGTCAGATAGTTTAGTAATCCTCACAGATCTATCAACAGCCTATGAGGTGGCTAAAGTCTATCTTCTTCTTAGGCTATGATATCTATATTTTGAGAGAGCAGATTCATAACTTCAGGGTATTTTATTTCCTCTTTATCTTCCTTCTTTAGCTTTGGTTGGGTTTCTAATACTTCTCTCATCTCCTATGGCTCTATTACTTCGTCTCTAGTATGTAGTAACCTTATAGCCACTTTTGACATACTGGATATATTAGTTACTTTTTTTTCTGAATTATGTCTTTAGGTATATTATTGCTCTTCTTATTTTTCAAAGGAGGCTGTATTCCTAGTATGCATAGAGCTGCTACTAGAGTTGATATTTGTCTTGGTAATAGAGAGAGCAGAGTACTTATTCTTAGGCTTTCCTAGGGTATCAGTAATAGTAACTTCCATTAATTCCTATTATGGGATATGTTGGGAGTAAGCTGTTTACTAAATAACTAGGTGCATTATAAAATATAATTAGATATAAGTCATGGAAAATAAAGTAGTTAAGGTAGTAAGAAAGCTTTATATTTGTTAGAGTTGAGTTCTAGGTCCTTGCTCTTCTAACTCTAGTGAGTTAGACTTCTATTTATACAAAATATAGTTCTTTAAAGCTGCTAATAAATTCAGCTTAACAGGATTTCAGGAAGCAAGCTAGACTCTAAAAAATACTAAGTAATAGCCTTTCTTCTTAACTAACTTTTATAATAAATTCTAGAACAACAAATATAAGAACTTGAAACTACTAATGCAAGCCTCTATCTAAAAATACTATTATAACTCTAATTACTATATAAAGACTAATATCAAAGATAAGAAAAAGTTATTATATAAGTAAAGAATTAGTACAACAGGAACTATTAAAAGAGTTAATAATCAAAATTACTAATCTTAGTAGCTACTTACTTCTTAACTGAGAAAGCTTTACTACTACTAGCCTAATTAGTATCAGGTTAACTAAACACTTGACTAATAGGTCTTATAGTTAGTAGTACCTTACAATGATACTTTAATAAGATGATATTATAGCATAAGAATAATTATGCCTGTAACAGTACTCTCCTTCTTAGAGTATACATCTCAAGTACCTGTTAGCTATTATTTATTAATTTCTTAAACAAATCTAAGCTATATAGCTTAGCATCAGTAGATCTCTTACCTTAACCTTAGCAACTTAATTTACCATAATCATACTTAAGGTAATATTCTATGATGTTCTGACTATAGGCTTATACCTCTATTTAGTCTTTGACCTTAAAAGTAGTTGGTAAGAGCTTTACTTATTTATTATAAGATATACTATTATATTCATAGTATTTTAACTCTTTAAACACTTTTCTATTTGATACTTTAGTATATATCTAAGATAAGTGTTAATACTTTATAAACTTAAGTTCATAAGTTAAGTCTATGCTATACCTTCATGACAAATATATCTGCAGTCTAGGTTAGTAACTTGATTGCATTTCTAACTTCTCTTTCTCTTTATTCTATATTGTCTTAATTCAACTTGTTTTTTCTTTATTAGGGTATTGTTTGTAGAATTCTTTAAGTACATCTACTGGTGATCTATTATCTATTAATAATTTGCTTAGGCTTTTCCAGGTTGCTTCTTTGGGTCTATACCCTTCTCTACTACATGAGGTACTTTAGTATCCTCTTAGTACCATTGTATTGTATATCTATGATAGAGGCTGTAAAGTATACTGCCTCGTCTTCTTGTATTAGCAGAGATGGTTAGTTGAGCAGAGAGTTGAGAGAGGATGTTTTGAATGTTTCAAGCAGAGAAATATAAAAGACAGGATGTATCTTTAAGTTGTATAGTAACTTAAGCTTGAAGGAATATTTGACAATTGCTTTCTCTATAGTAAAGGGTCTGATCTTGAACTTAGTATCAAGTTTCTAGAAAGCTCTTCTTATTGAAATATTTTTGACATTGAGTATAATCTAATTTAGTTTCTTGAAATCCAGTTATTGAGTATAATATTGAGTATATCAATTAGCTACCTGTTCTATAGATTTGTTGAGTTCTTTACAAATTTGTTTCTATTCTTCAGTGAGTTCTTCTGAGAGTATATTGAGAGTATCTGCTACATTAATAGTATCAATAAGAGTATGCAAGCTATAGTTAGTAAAAAAAGGTAATATCTTAGTAGAGCTATATTATACATTATTATATATAAACTTTGTAAGGAGTAAGAGTTAATTTTAATTATCTTAGTAGTAGGTAATATAGTTGTGAAGGTAATCTTTAAAAGTTTGGTTAACTCTTTCAGTTTGTTCATCAGTTTCCATATATGCAGTAGTACTCATATTTAGGTTAACTTTAAGTTTCTTTATGAGTTTCTGCTAGAAGTTTAAAGTAAATTTCAGATCTCAGTCTGATATAATAGACTTCAGTAAGTTATAGAGTCACTATATTTCTTGAAGGAAGGTAGTTGCTAGTTATTCTATAGATTGTTCTTCTAGAGGGATGAAGTAAACTATCTTCATAAATCTATCTACTACTACCTATATTTGTATGAAGCTATCTGAAGGAAGAAGTTCGATAATAAAGTCTATACTAATAGAGGACCATGGTTGGTATAGTATCTCATATGAATAAAGAAGACTATATTTCTTAAACTATCATGCTTTGTTCCTTTGGTAGTTCAATCATACACCAATATATTTTATAATGTCATTATGAGCATTAGACCAATAGAAGTCTTTACTAATGAGTTCAGTTGTCTTCTTGATTTTGAGATATTCAGTGAGAGAGTGATCATGTTTTGCTTGAAGTATTTCTTATCTAAGGGCCATTGGTATTATAAACTAGTTATTGTATAGGACTAGTTCATTATAGATACTAAATTATTTATCAATATTATCATTCTTTTGCTGGATGCATTCCTTAAGTTGAGTATACTATTTGTCTTTTTTCTCTTCTTCAATTAGCTTGCTCCTATATTCGTTAGTTAATACTACTACTTTTAGAGCTTTTATTATTCTTGTAGTCAAAATTTCTTTCTCTTTCTATCATGTTCCTTCTTCTCAGAACTTAGTTTCTTGCTGATTTCATTGTCTATTCCCCTTCTTAAGAGTATGATTACTATGTTTGAATATAGCATCTGCCTTACTATTTGCTTTTCCTTTTTGGTAGATAATTGTATAGTTGAATAGGATAAGTTTTTCTGCCTATCATACTTGACAGTGAGATAGCTCCTTAATGGTATTAAAGATTTAGAGATTGTTATAGTTAGTATAGACTTTGATACTGTGCTTAGCACCTTCATAGTATTCTCTCTAGGTATCTATTATATATTCCACCACAGCCACTATCTCTTTATCAAAGATGTCATAATTAATTTCAGCTAAGGTAAACTTCTAGACATAGAATATAATTAGGTATAGTTTGCCATCTTCTTGCTTCTGACTTAGGATCTATCTAAGTGTGAAGTCACTTGCATCTATTTCCAGATTAATTTCCTATTCTGGGTAGTTTGTACTAGAATCAGAGTAGTTATAAAAGCTTAGAAGGCTTTCTTTTATAGAGGTTCTCAGACTAGCTTTGCCTTCTTATTGAGTAATCATATGAGTAGTAGGTATGTATTAATATAGTCTTTAATAAAGTATTAGTAGAAATTGGTAAACTCTAGAAAGGACTATATATCTGTCTTTAGATTAAAGTATTTATTAGTATCAGAAGTCTTCTAGTTAAGGATTGCTTAGATTTTGTTAGTTGACCTCAAGATCCTATTGTTTGAGATATAGTAGCTTAAAAATTCTATCTCCTCCATATACTATTCACACTTCTTCTCTTATATTACTAATCTATTATTTTACAACTTATAGAGAACCTCTTCTAGGATGAAGATATTATTCATAAATTCTTGGAAGGTTGCAGGTGTATTACATAGTCTAAAAAATATAATAGTATATTTGAAGTGGCCATACTAGGTTTGGAATATTGTTTTCCATTCATCTCTATTAGCAATTTGTACTAAGTTGTAGCCATTCTTGAGGTCGATAGCTATGAAGTATTTTTCTTTTCTTAGTTGATCTTTAAGTTCAGCTATGAGAGGTAGTAGGTAGCAGTTCTTAATAGTTATTTAGTTAAAGCCTTGATAGTCAATATACTTTCAGAGTTTATCATTTTTCTTTAGAACAAACAGGATTGGTATATCTGTTGGGAAGTGTAACAGTCAGATTTTTTCTTTTTTGAGTATTGATTCAATATACTTTTATAGATTTCCAACTCTTTTGCATTCAAATAGTA
This sequence comes from Kalaharituber pfeilii, assembly GCA_015179045.1. NCBI lineage: Eukaryota > Fungi > Ascomycota > Pezizomycetes > Pezizales > Pezizaceae > Kalaharituber > Kalaharituber pfeilii. Next base: position 4,750 of record WHUZ01000007.1, on the reverse strand, counting down.
GATAGGTTCCCATAGTGGTTGTTTTCCTTCTTAAAGAGGTATGTAATAGTCGTATGTTTAGTATAGAGGTAGTTTTGCTGCTTGTTTAGGATTAAAAATCTTCGGCAATCTTCTTTTCCATTCTACTAGATTAAAGGTTAATTGTTTATCAGAACTTGTCTAGTATATTCATACTTAAAGCTTTTTTTTATCCCATAATATATATATAACTACCATGTTAAATCTTATCTATCTGCTATTCTTCTGTCATCAAGAGTTTTTCTGGTTTGCAAAGTTTGAATTTCTATACCTTAATATGCTATATACATTTGTTATAATCTTAACCTATTTTCTAGTGCAAATATGAATGATAATTGGCTAGCTACATTATAGAAAGAAGAGTATTATAGTCATTGCTACTATCTCTTATTTCAAAGTCAATGAGTTCCTTATAGACTCGGTTGTCATCATTAGTTAAGATCATCTAGAGCTTAAGAGTATACTCCTTCCCTATGTTAGGTAGAGGTACATTTCCTGCTCCCTTGAACTTAATTGGTGCTGATCTTTTGATACCAGAAATGAATATATTGTTGGATAGTATGGAGGTTTCAATACTAGTATCAACAAGGACTCAAATAGTTATTGATTTAATATTTCTATTTTCCTTCTATTTTAGTTTAGCATTGTAGATGATTGATTTTTTTGTGCAGGGTCCTTTGAGTAGAGCAGAAGGAGAGCTAACTATTGAAGAAAGAGGAGCAGAAACTTTACTAGCTAAGATCTGCCTTTCTAGTTTTCTAATTTAGATTCATTGAGAGTAATGATTCAAAAAGCTAGGCTTTATACTTATGTCTCTACTACTTCTTCTTTCTTCTTCATTTTAGTCTTCTAGACTTTCTTAGAGTCTCTCTTCTTGTCATTATTCTTGAGTTTTGCCTCTAAGTCTATCTTGTTATCTTCTATAGCCTTCTGCTTCTGCTCTAGTTCTTTATGTTTAGTAGCTTGCTTATCAATTCAGATCTTGGCATCCTGAAGCTATGATTCAAGAGTAGCTACTATAGCTCTCTACTTCGTCTAAGGCCTTTATAATGGTAGCATTAATGTCTTGAGTATATTGCTTCTCAATAGTGATGATTTACTTAGTCATTTCTGTCTGCTACTTGAGTTTTCTATTCTCTAACTCTAGTTTATATTTTTGAGTAGCAGTGACCACTATGGTCTTGTAGGCTACTTTCTCCTATACTAGCTGGGTTTAGAGTTTGTTGGCCTATTCTTTAGCTTCAGCTTTGAATCATGTCTCATACTATTGAGTATACTTTTTAGCACCCTACTTAAGCTACTTCTGAAGGCTGATAAAGTACTACTGCAGAAACTTAGTCTCTAGTTTCTCATTTTTATTAACATCTATCTCAACAGGTAGGAACTAAGGAAGAGGTACTAGTCCCTTTTAGGCTTTTTCGAGTTTGTTGGTAATAGTCTGCTTTAACTGCATACATAGTTTGTATATCTATAATGAGAATTAAGCTATTAGCTAGTTTATATGCTTAGGGGCTACTACTTGTAGTATGGGAATAAAAAGAATAAGCTTCTCTTATATTTCTAAAACTTGGAAGTAAAATCTATTGTATTGGACTTTAATCTATTCCAGCTCATAGGTATCTTCAATATAGAGCTATTAGGAGTAAGACTTTACTTATACTCTTGATTTTAGTATAGAAGTTATAATGGGTACTAACTGAGCTGGCTTATTACTATATTCACATTTTATCTTTCCAGTTGACCACTAGATAACTAGCTCATTGCCAGTACTTAGGAATCTTGGGGGCTTTAGGAGGTTGTATTCAGACCTAGTGGTTGTGTGTTGTGAAAAGGTGAAACAAAGCCTAACAAATATAGTATTACAGAGTACATTGGAAGTAAGTCATTTACTAAATATTACTGCTAGGCACTTCAATATTATAAAGCAGTAGCAGTCTAGTATGAATGGTATAGCTAAAGGTGAGTAACAAAGAAGAGTAGGCAAAAGGTAAGTGATAAGCTTAGAGTTTAAGTAAAACTTAGGATACTACTAATGTATTAATTCTTTCTAACTAATGGTGGAACTTAGGGCTTATATATTAAGTGCCCATCATATATGACTTATTAACAATTAATAATATGACTATAATATGATAACACTATCTCATAAAATAGATAAGTAAATATAGAAGCAATAACATAATAGAAACATATAATAATGCAGATCCTGTTTATAAAACTAATAAGTACTAGTAAGTGAAATGTTATCTATATTGCAACCATACATTATTAGTAAAGGTATTGTAAGTCATGCCGGTTGCTTCATAAGCACCATGCATGTATTAGTATAGTGTACATATAAGAACTGACACACATGTCTGTGAAGTAACTACCGACCAATCAAAGTATACTTTGGCTCATCTAGTATTGATTAGATATATCTTAGCAAGTTTTATAATAGTATGGTAGTAGTACCTTCCTAATATTTAGTAAGTCTTTACCTTTAGCTATAACATTACTATCAGTCTTAAAGGTCCTTTATTCCGAAGGCTTACTAAGTTGACTCAAGAGTATCATTGACCCTTTAGTAGGTTAGTGAAGTTATCTTATATAGCTAAGCAATTTGGCATACCATAATGTATAGTACTTGTTTATTAATAACTTTTATATTAACAGTTGATAGTAAGACCAGTAGATCTTATATAATAGTATTAGATATATTATATTATGGGGTATATTAGAGGTAAGCCATTTACTAAATAACTAAGTGCAATATGAAATATAATTAAATATAAGTCATAGAAAATAAAGTAGTTAAGGTAGTAAGAAAGCTTTATATTTCTTAGGGTTGAGTTCCAGGTTCTTGTCTTTCTAACTCTAGTAGGTCAGGCTTCTATTTATACAAAATGTAGTTCTTCAAAGCTGTTAACAAATTCAGCTTGAATGAATTCTGAGAATTAAGCTAGACTCTGAAAAAAGCCAAGTGATAGCCTTTCTTTTTGACCAACCTTTACAATAAATTCTAGAACAACAAATATAAGAACTTGAAACCTCTAATGCAAGCCTCTATCTAAAAATACTATCATAACTCTGATTTCTATACAAAGATCGATGATACAAGAAAATAAGAAAAGGTTATTATATAACGAATAGTATAACAGAAGCTGCTGGAAGAGTTAGTAACCCAGATTGCTAATCTTAGTAGTTTAACTGAAGAAGTTCTACTACCATAGATCTAACTAGTATCGGGTTAGGTAAACTTCTGACTAGTAGGCTTTATAGTTGGTAGTACCTTTTGATGATACTTAAATAAGATGGTATTATAGCATAAGAATGATTATACCTGTAATAGTACTCCCCTTCTTAGAGTATATGTTTTGAGTACCTGTTAGCTATTATTCTTTAATTTCTCAAAAGAATATAAGCCATATAGCTTAGTATCAGTAGATCTCTTACTTTGATCTTAGTAACTTAATTGCTATAATTATACTTAAAGTAATATTCCATGATGTCCTGACTATAGACTGTGCCTCTACTTAGTCTTTAATATTGAAGGTAGTTGGTAAGAGCTTTACCTATTTATCATAAGACATACTACTATATTTGTAGTATCTTGACTACTTGAAGACTTGCCTGTTTGACACCTTAGCTTGTATCTAGGATAAGTGTTAACACTATATAAACCTCAGTTCATAGGTTAGGTCTATGCCATACCTTTATGATAGATATATCTTGTTACTGCTAGGTACTTCAACGTTACTAAGCAGTAGCGGTCCGGTACAAATGTTACAGCTAAAGGTGAGTGATGAAGAAGAGCAGGCAGAGGTAAGTGATAAACTTAGAGTTTAAATAAAACTTAGGATACTGCTAGTGTCTTAATTCTTTCTAACTAATGGTAGAATCTGGCCTTATATATTAAGTGCCTGTCATACATAACTCGTCAATCATTAATAACATGACTGAAATGTGATAACACCATCTCGTAAAATAGATAAGTAAATATAGAAACAGTAACATAATAGAAACATATGATAACGTAGATCCCCTTTCCAAAACCAATAAGCAAGCAAAGCGTTATCTATGTTGCAACCGTGCATTATTAGTAAAGGTATTGTAAGCGACGCCGGTTGCTTCATAAGCACCGTGCATGTATCAGTGCAGTGTACGTACAAGAACCGACACACACGTCTGTGAGGTAACCACGAACAACCAAAGTGTACCGCGGCTCGCCTAGTATTGATCAGATACATCTTAGCAAGTCTTATAACGGTACGGAGGTGGTACCTTCCCGATATTCGGTAGGTCTTTACCTTTAGCCGTAACATCACCCCCCGTCTTAGAGGTCCTTCGTCCGAAGGCCTACTAAGTCGACCTGAGAGTATCGTTGACCCTTCGGTAGGTTAGTGAAGTTATCTTTTATAGCTAAGCAATTCGGCATACCATAATGCATAGTACTTGTTCGTTAATATCTTTTGTATTAACGGCCGATGGTAAGACCGGTGTGTCCTGCACAACAGTATTAGATATGTTAAGTACTAGTTCACGTAGTACTCACATGAAATTCAAAGCCTTTAGACGTTCGGGTCTCTGGGCTTGCGCGGGTTATTCTCGTGGAACTCCCTGAGTGGTTCTATACCACGTTGAAGGTTTGCAAGAGGTTCCCATGTATCATCGTCTTCGTTGTACCCTTGCCAACGGATTCGGTATTTGACCTGACCTCGGACCCTTCTACTATCAACAACATGGTCGATAT